>OY282640.1:49628979-50341479 GCA_958299015.1 Tetanocera ferruginea | reverse complement strand
TATAAATTATCTTATCGTTTTTATCAGATTTTTTTTTCTTTACCATTAGGGCACCTTGTGCTGTTTATTACATGTTCTTTTATAACCCTTAATTTTTCTCCGCAGCTTTGAGATGTATTTTCTTTCAATATTTGAAAAAAGCCACTTTTGTTAAGAAAATATTGTTTGAACAAGAACCTGCAAAAAAATGTTATTTCAATGAAAAAAAAATTATTTCGGCGAGTTTTACAAACTTATTAAAAGTTTAAAGTATGCAAAAGGGGCAAAATGTGGCAACAAGTTTTTCAGAATTATTAAAGGTGAATGTTTGCTGAATGGAACTTCATACAAATATTTGTTTTTTCTCAGTTGAATACAAACTATAAGCTTACTTTTTCAGAAATGCAATTTTGTTTTTTGTTTTTTAAGCATGTATTTTACGCGACTTTTAAAAATTAGTCCCTTATTTTTTTTTTAATACAATCTTTTCGAATTTATTAAGTACATACCTGATGCTTGATCCTACATTTTAGTTTTTTTAAATATTCACAGTAGTTTTTATTTTAAAAAAAAAAAAAACAAATTGGCCATTTCAGCCCTTGAAAGCACTTTGACCGAGCTTCTTATGATCAATTGTGTTGTGTGTGTTATTAAATGTTTGCACACAATTGACCGAGAACTGGACCTACATGTTTTATGCCGACTCCGAACGGCTCATGTTCTCAAGAAGCTTTACATGGCATTATTTACTCTCTGAGGTTTGCCATTGTCTGCAGAGAGGTGGTGACCGATCAGAAAAATTTTTTATTGAAAAAAACTTTTTCGCCGCGGCTGGGGATCGAACCCGGGCTCTCGAGCATGCTAAGCCACACACTTAACCTGCATGCCACGGACACCACTGTTTTTATTTTAAAGCTGTTTTAAAACATTGCAAGTTTGCTCTTAATGAGACTATTTGGAGCGTACACTTCGCGATCGCGTTTATATCTAACTCAGTACAGGGAGATGAAGTAAGTTAGAAGCAAAATAATAACGGTACTTTGTAGCCTCATTATTTTAGTTGAGAATAAGCCACAAACCAATGATCTGTTATGTTTTTGCATTTTTTACTTTTTATCACTCTCTCAGTATAGCGGACACACTGTGATGAGCTCTCAAAATAAGTTTTCTTGGAGCAATAGCAATAAGCTAGTAGCCATAAGTTAGTTTTTGTTCTAGAAACAATAGTTTGAATGAAAATCGTGAAATACTAATTAACCCTGTAGCACGATTTTTTGCTCAACTCGACATTACCTTTGACGTTTTGTAAATATTTGCACTCAGTGGCGGGACACCCTGTATACTAGTTGAACGTTCGTTTTTGTTTTTAAAACGCTTCATTTTACTTTTGTGTTTTAAAGTATGCATTTTCAATTTTGCATGGCGTAAAATATTTTTAAAATATACATTTTACTAACCGAGTTTAAAATGTACGTCTTACTTATTTTTGTTTTCTCAGTGTTGTTTTACATGCACAGTAAAAAATTTTAGGGTAAATTGTATCTTTTTTATAACATAATTGTAGTATAAACACGTTGTATTCTACATTTATTATAAGTTTTATTCCACTCTATAGTATAGAACTTGTAGTTCCATTCAAACATCTATTTTACTCCAAAATATTATCATTTTTATACCATACATTTATAAATATCATATATATATTCCAGTTATATACACGAAAACCTCACGGAGCCACACGGCTTTCACGTAAAAATCCTGTTTGCGAAGCTACCGAACTTCAGCAATAATAGCAGACAATCAGTTTGCGTTTGCGCAAATAATATTCGCAAATAATATGTTGCATATTTTTTTGTAAACACATAATAAGACAAAAATATTTCGCTTGAATTGGAAGCTCTGCCAACATGATCAAACATGCAAATGTTCTGATTTATTTTTGAAAATATAAAAAAACAAAAAAAAAATTAAATCTAATATATTTAAAGCTATGAACCAAGGATTTCAGGTGTCAAACCTATTCAGTCAAGTCTGCCTTGGTTCGGAAATGGGGTTATAGATAAGTAAGAGACAAAGGGATATCAAGAGAAACAAGTGTAGCATGTTGTATGTGCGAATATCTGAGGCAAGTGTAATGCCTTTGCCTCAGTCAATTCGAGTTATTCAGCCATCTCATTCCACAAATATTTCTACCACCAACTACAACTTCAAAAGTCGTATATATTGATGAATTTTAATTTCAGTTGATTAGAAATGAGCAAATAATTAAAGTAAGGTAAAAGCGTAGGACCATGGCTAGACCGGGATGCGAACCGAGGCGCCCACTACTCCACTAATGTGGCAAGAACAAATCAATTTATATCGTCCAATTTTTTTTTAATGATACTCTTACTGCTTAGTCAAAAAATAAGAAAAAACTAGTAAGGTATATCTTCGACTTGGCCGACGTTAAAATACCCCCACGGCCGATTCGTAATGGTCTTAAGAGCTACAAAATCTTAAATTGTAGCTCTTTTTGTATGAGATATAAAAAAATTTTACTATTTTGATGGCGTCTAAAATATATTCATATCAAATTGTTTTCCCGTCAGCGTAAAGACAAGCCTCTTTATAAGGTTCTCAATTTTGGTTTTATGGGAGGTGAGCGTGTTCTTGAGTGGTTGATGCCAATTTTCTAACACACCTCACAATAAACACACGCCTATATATATACACAAATACTCAATTTCGTGTCTGTTGCTTAAATATTAACCTATTTATAGTGTTTTCACTATTATGGCTTATATGGGAGGTGGGTGTGTTCGAATATGGATGATGCCCACTATTCTTTCACAATTTAGTTTTGATATAAAATACAAACGTATCCAATTTTTTCCTGTAGCTTAAAGAGAAGCCTTTTTATAGAGTTTTAAATTTTGGGCTTGTATGGAAGGTGGGCGAGTTCGTAGATGGATGACGCCCATTTTTCTAACACGTCTTCATTTTTATACACAAATAATAAATATTTAATTTTACTTTTGTAGCTTCTACGGAAGCATATTAATACAGTTTTCAATTTTGGAGTTTTATGGGAGGTGAGCATGTACCTGAGTTGATGACGCCTATTTTTCTAACACGTCTTAATTTTTCTATAAAAACAATAAATATTTAATTTTACTTTTGTAGCTACGACAGAATTTTTCAATTTTAAGGTTGTTTTCAGGGTTGTTTTCAATTTTTAGTTTTCAATTTTAGGGTTGTATGAGAGGTGGGCTTGTTCGTGAATGGATAACGCTGATTTTTCTAACGCGTTTTAATTATTATGTAAAAATAATAAATATTTAATTCTAACGCCTTTCAACTATTATCTTAAAATAATAAATATTTAATTTTACTTTTGTAGCTTCGACAAAAACCTTTTTATATAGTTTTCAACTTTGGGTTGTATGGGAGAAGGGCGGTTCGTGTCGACCAATTCGAGCAATTCAATAAAAATTAAATGTTAGCAACATTTTAGACGTTTTATTTATGATATTCTATTCAAGCAGCTTTTTCCTCAATAACGATATATTCAGTCTCAATAATAATAATATAAAAGATCATCATCTGAATGCTTAAAACTTATGATCTGACACTAAAATTTTAAATGTAACTGTCAATATACGAAGACGGACTTACACTTATATAACTACCGAGATAAACATTATTACTATTCAACAACATCGCTGCTTAACTTTTAAAGCTATAGAACATAACTAATTTAAATTAAAACGAATTATAAAATAGATTTTAGAAAGAAAATAACTACTAAGATATAATTAAAAAATTAATTAAAAATACTTACAGAACACCTACAACATCAATTAATAACATAAAAAAAAAAAAAAAAAAAAACAAATTGGCCATTTCAGCCCTAGAAAGGACTTCTTCCTAGCTTATTATGATCAATTGTGTTGTGTGTGTTATTAAATGTTTGCACACAATTGACCGAGAATTGGACCTACATGTTTTATGCCGACTCCGAACGGCTAAAGTTCATGTTCTCAAGAAGCTTTACATGGCATTATTTACTCTCTGAGTTTTGCCATTGTCTGCAGAGAGGTGGTGACCGATCAGAAAAATTTTTTATTGAAAAAAACTTTTCGCCGCGGCTGGGTATCGAACCCGGGCTCCGAGCATGCTAAGCCACACACTTAACCTGCATGCCATTGTCACTACTTAATAACATATTCCGATGAAAAAACGCCAAAAAAACCGTTAAAATTTGACTGAGTTAATTGCTCGGAAAGTGGAATTTTTGATTTTGGAACTGCATTATTCGGACAATTGACATTTGAGGAATGCATAAAAGATAATTTTTGTTAAAAATTTTTAGTTTTGAAAAAAACTCAAATTCGACCAACTCATAAGCTCTTCTCAAACTAAATTTCAAATTGATGAAATAGCGGATTTTTGTACAAAAATTTTATTTCTGTTTTAAAAGGTTGGGAACCCCCTGAAGCGAAATTAGAATTTTTAAAAGTGGTTTGCACATCTACAGCCGAAACCTAATTATACGACATCTGAATCGATATAATCGGTCCATTGGTCTGGAAGGAGTTGAAGTCACAAAAAAAACTTAGCCTATTAATTATATAGATTTGGTTGGGGAAGAGTTCTTGAGTTGGTCGAATTTGAGTTTTTTTGAAAAGTAACATTTTCTTAAAAAAATGTAGTTTTATGCATTCGCCAATTGTTAAATTTGTAAAAAAAATGTGTTTTGTATTCAAAAATTTGAATATCTATGTCAGTATCTTGGTCGAATTTTAACGGTTTTTCAATTTTTGTAATTTTTTCTGAAAATGTATTAAATTTTTTTTTAAATGTTATAAAAATCACAACAAAGTTCGAACCAAAAGTATTTTCAATGAATTTTCTTAATAATGTCGTTAGTTATTTAGCGTGTGTTTCAACCAAATACCAAGAGAAAGAAAAAAACTGTCTCAAATTGAATGTTATAAATTGGGAAGCCAATATCTCTCCGCCATCTGTGAATAGATTTATTTTATTTCTTTTTTGTATTTAAGTCTTATCTGTTAACTTAAAAAATCGATTGAAAATAATACCGTTTTTTTTTTTTGTTTATATTTAAATAATTACTTTTAAAAAAAGACCACAAAATTCGATAAATTCTTAAAATATGGGATAAAAATGATTTTTGTTGTAAAAAAACAAAAATTTAAAAATTGCATTTTAGATTTTTTTTCAAAGTCTACCGGATTTTAGGTTAATTTATTTTGTCTTGACACTAAATTAATAAACTGTCTGTGCCATCAAAAATCACGGCTACCCCCTATGATTTCTTTCACAAAATTAAATTCTTTTAAAATGTTGTTTTTCTGTTTTTGAACAAAATAATAAAATAAAAAAATAATTTGTATTGAAGAAAATAGATTTATATCTCCAATCAATTAAGAGTAAGAACCATCTCGCATACAATTATAAATAGGCAATCAATAAAATAAATTGATCTGATTTCGAACCCAGGTGATACTAGTAAAAATTAATGCATATAAAACTAAAAAAAAATACCAGCAAGATATTTTAAATCATTGATAAAGATAATTTGGGTCACAAGACCAAGGCAGACAATCTCAACAAAACACATCTAAGCATGATCCATTTTCATTTTGCTAACAAAAACACACTTGAAACAATGGACCACTTCATCTTCACTTAATTTGTTTTTATTGTGCACACATATTCAATTACAGCTCATAATTTACACTTACCACCTGTCGTTCATTCGTTCTCTGCATTCATTTGGTTGATTTGACTTCCTAATAACAAGGACAAATACTTGCAAGTGCAGTTAAAGTGCACACACACACACACACATGCTTATACAACTTTAAATAAACATTGCTGTGTACATCTTTAGACAGAATGCTGCGATGCAAATTGGAATGGTACTTGATGGTACAGCACCGAAAACGTAGCTTCAACTAGCTACTCACACTCTTCACATAGAGGTTACCTTGAAGGAGGCCAACAGGCATACATGCCTGACGTTTTTCCTGCTCTTAACAACATTAGCTAACTACTGTTAAAATGGACAAGAAATGCACTCAAACAAACCAACTGATAGACAGACAGACAGACAGACTGACGTAAAGATAGACACACAGACAGACAGACAGAGACTGCCAGCTAGCCAAAGACGGCATCAACAAGCGAACAAATGTATTGGCTGCGTGTTCAGCGGAACCGGAAACGGGACGCACGTCACAATGCAGAAACGTACCGGAATTTCTAGCATAAAAGCTGCTTGTCGAGCACATGGGAACAATTCATGAATATAAAAAATTGCATCTATTGTGTTGACGGTTAGTTGCAGTCGACCGTCAACGTCAATGTGGTCCAAGTATACCACTTGGTCATACTCTCTCACTCACACTCCTCTCAAGCGGCATGTTAAAACATATTTTCCCAGGCAATGTGAACGCTTTGTACAGTTAGAAAATGCACAAGAACAACACTGATGAGCACTGCATAGAGCACAAACTTCAATTGTTCCGCATGGCAGCATGGTTAGCTCTCCACTTCAGGTGGGCTATAGTCTGGTCGTCATAGACTTGAAAGCCACAGAAGGTAGCCGCTTAAGCTGGAGTTATGCTTGGCTGCATTTTTTTTTATTTTTTTCTCCGAACAAACACTAAGCAATCGGGTAATATTGCAAAGTTTGGTCATTCTGTATACATATGTGTGAGTGAGGGAGTGTGTGTGTGAGTGTGAGTGTGAGTGTGTGTGTAGCTTGGAGCTAGTGCATCATTGCTATTCATGCCTTTGTATTACGTGGACAGGAGGAAGGCAGTGAGGCTGAGGAAAGCTTTTGAGTAATTTTGTGTCCACACGTTTTGTCGACAACACTGACGAGTGGTACGTTTGGCATATTTATGCGTCACATCCGGTTTTGGGAATTTTATTATCCGATCTGCATAACATACCTGTTCGTAATACTGAGCAGCAGAGTTAAACAAGGAGATTTAAGTGACAACAGCTGACTAGTGGAAGAGTGGATGAAACCCAAGTTTGCTACAAATTGTTTTGACTTAACCAAATAAATTAAAAGCTTTAAAATTGATTCAATTTTGATGAAGCACCTCAATTGATCAAATGTTTTTCCAATAGGAAAAACCACTTTGTTTCTTCAATTAAAGAAATAAGAAAGTGGTGCTGGCGAATCTGAGTATTGAAATTTTAAACAGGCGAATAAGAATGTAAATTTCAAATTATTGCTGACTTAAATGTGAAGCTAAGTTACTTTCCACTTATAAACATCTGCTAGTTGAAATGTTAATGAATTTTTTTTATGAACCACATATGCATAATCTCTACCCAATTACAATGACTTTAATTGAAAAATTTCATTTTTGTTTATTTAAATTAATCAATTTCCAGTTTAACTGTGACTTAAAGAAATTTTCTCAAATTTAATCCTAAAATAATTCCTAAATCATTTCATATATTACGCATTTTAATCTTGTTTGCTAACGTTATTTCCTGTCATGTTAATCACTTCCTTTTGGTTATGCTCGTATATATGTCACACAGTCAAATGCCATGCCATGGATGTCAGTGTCAAAAATCAATTATTTCCAACCGAAAATTACATAACATATTTATATAATATTAATATTATTTCAATTTTATATAAACGATATGTGAACCTTTTGATGTACAACTGTTGTATATATTTTTAGCTTTTTGCTTAAGTACGAGTAAAACTATTTCGTTTTAAATATTACACTGAATAATATTGACAAAATTATAAACATATTATTTGTTTATCATATCATTCAACATTTGAGCTCTCGGCTTTAACTGTCAATAAAACAATTGACATATAATTGTGTTAAATGTGTTATAATAATCTGACAATCACGTCATCTGACAATCATGTCATCACATGTTCTTATTAAAATGGAAAAAGGACATTAGATAGCTACAGTCTATACCGATTTTAGTAAAGCGTTTGATTGTGTCGATCACGAAATCTTAACTAAGAAACTAGAGAAATTTGGTATTGCAGGCTCTTTGCTGAATTGGCTCAAGTCCTATCTTTGTGAAAGATGCCAATTTGTAAAATGTCAAGGCACTCTTTCTAAGAAAATTGTTGTCTCGTCAGATGTAACTCATGGTAGCCACCTGGGCCACCCCTACTTTTCAACATATTTATTGCAGACATATCTCAAGTATTGCATGATGTTCCACATCTCTTATATGCAGATGACTTAAAACTGTACCATGTGGTTAGATCAGAAGTGGATTCAGTATTCTTATAGAACAAGCTTTTATCTATTGAACATTGGTGTATTCAAAATAAGCTTTCTTTAAATGTGAATAAGTGCTGCGCTATAAGTTTCTCCCGTAAAACCCAAAAAAACTTGTAACAGTTATATGCTTAATGGGATGGAATTCAACAGGGTCAATCACATTTCAGATCTTGGAGTAATCCTAGATAACAAGTTGAGCTTTAACCTTCACTATGATCATATCATATGCAGGGTAAACAAACTGCTTGGATTCATTAAAAGACGTGCAAAAGAGTTCAAGAATTTATGGGTTAATGAAACTTTATGCTGCACATTAGTGCGTCCTATTCTTGAATATTGCTGTATTATTTGGAATCCAGCTTTTAAAGTGCATAGTGAAAGTTTTAAATCAATTCAGAGACAATATTCGCTTTTTGCCTTGAATTTTGGTAGTGCTTGTAAGAACTTAACGGAAAAAAAGTATGCAAAGCCATTTAGTTGAGCAAAAATATTTTACGGTTATTTGTTTCAAAAGTTGACAAATTAAAACTGAAACACACCAACTAACGATTGAACTACCAAGAGGTTTCATTTGCAAGGATCCTAGAGGTTTCCACCTTGATAAGACTTCTAATAAGCTTGTTAACACAAGTTCGAACAATGGCTCTTTTGTGCGACAAATTCAATGGCCGTGTTATCTCACGTGGTGGCGATATCAATTAGCCGCCAAGATCATGTGATTTGACACCGTTGGACTTCTTTCTTTGGGGTAATTTGAAAGAAAAGGTGTACGTCGATAAGCCAGCAATAATTCAAGAGCTAAAGAATGAAATAATTCGGCATATTAACGGCATAGAACCTCAATTATGCCTCAGCGTCATCGAAAATTTGGATCATCCAATGGAGGTGTGCCGCCGAGGCCGATATTATGTTCCATACATAATTGAACCATACCAATGTTGTTATAATAAAAATAAATGAAAATAATTTCCTAAATAATTTGTGCTTTATTTAAAATCAACATCGGCCCTAAGAATTTACCTTACTTCGAAGGTACTTGTGAAGTCAAGTCTAAAACTGTTGTTAGCGAGGTTGTTTTGTGTGCCTGGATTTAAGCTCTTGCGAAGTAATTTACCGAGGTCTTGAGAGCATAACCTCTTATTATCCTCGTAAGTACTTGTATTTCGTAACACAGGTGAGGTGCTGCTCTGAACTCTGAAAGAAATTATTCTCCTTCGATTATATTTTCAAGGAACTTTTGAAGGCCAATTTAATTATTTTGTGAGTGAGCTTGTATTGCTTGCTGTACGAGAAGTGCTTCCGAAGTACTTTAACGAGTATATCTTCAGAATTAATTGAAACGTATTCAATACTTCGGGGGACAATAGAGCCGATATTTACATGAAAACATGTCTAACTGCCGCAATTTAGCGAGGCAGCATTTTCCATGTTGAAATAGTGTCAAGTCGACTCAAACCTCAACGTGGTGTCACCTGGAAACGCCAAAGGTGACCGTTGGTCTGGATATTTATCTTAAGGATATTTATCCAGTGATGACCGTGGCATGCAGGTTAAGTGTGTGGCCTAGCATGCTCGGAGCCCGGGTTCAATCCCCAGCCGCGGCGAGAAATTTTTTCAATAACAAATTTTTCTGATCGGACACTACCTCTCTGCAGACAATGGCAAGCCTCAGAGAGTAAATAATGCCATGTAAAGCTTCTTGAGAACATGAACTTTAGCCATTCGGAGTCGGCATAAAACATGTAGGTCCAGTTCTCGGTCAATTGTGTGCAAACATTTAATAACACACACAACACAATTGATCATAAGAAGCTCGGTCAAAGTCCTTTCAAGGGCTGAAATGGCCAATTTGTTTTTTTGTTTTTTATATTTATCCAAAACTGCTTGAAAAGTGGTAGTTTTATTGTGCCGCCAATTATACCCTAAGCCTGAAAGGTCAGGGTATATTAACTTTGTGAAAACGTTTGTAACGCATAGAACGAAGCGAGTCCGGTATAGAAAAGTATATATATTCTTGATCAGCGTCACCACGTGAGTCGAGCTATCCATGTCCGTCCGTCCGTCCGTCCGTCCGTCCGTCCGTCCGTCCGTCTGTCCGTCTATGTGTTGTCCGTATACACAGGATAAGAAGAAGGAGTTGAGATAATTGAATGAAACTTGGTACACATGGTCACATGGACCCACGGATCTGCACTATTGAATATTTTTGGAATCCGCCGACGGACACGCCCACCTCCCATACAACCTAAAAACTGAAAACGCAATAAATAAGCCTCTGTTTATCCTACAAAAATAAAATTTGACATGTGTGTTTCTAATAACAAAAAAAAGATGTTTTTGAAAAATGAACATCATCCGCCCACGGACACGCCTACCTCCCATACAACGCAAAAATTTAAAATTGCATAACTCAGCTCATAACTAGCCTACAACAATAAAATTTGGTGTGTATGTGTTTTGTATCAACATAAAGATGTTTTTGAAGAATGGGCGTCGTCCGCTCACGGACACGCCCACCTCCCATACAACCTAAAAACTGAAAACGCAATAAATAAGCCTCTGTTGAACCTACAGAAATAAAATTTGACACGAGTGTTTTTTATAACAAAACAAAGATGGTTTTGAAAAATGGACATCATCCGCTCACGGACACGCCTACCTCTCATACAACGCAAAAATTTAAAACTGCATAACTCAGCTCATAATAAGCCTACAACAATAAAATTTGGTGTGTATGTGTTTTATACCAACGCAAAGATGTCTTCGAAAAATGGGCGTCATCTGCTCACGGACACGCCCACCGCCCATACAACCCAAAAATTGAAAACGCAATAAATAAGCCTGTTTTCAACCTACAGAGCTAAAATTTGGCACATATGTTTTTTATGACAAGACAAAGACGGTTTTTAAAAATGGACATCATCCGCCTACGGACACGCCTACCTCCCATACAACCCAAAAAGTTTAAAACTCAATAAATAAGGTTATGTTTGTCATAGAGAAATTAAATTTGGTTTGTATATATTTTATACAAAACTAAGGTGTGTTTAAAAATTGGGAGTAATCCGTCCATGAACTCGCTCACCTTCCTTAGCGAAAGCACAATAAAGGCATTAACTGTGAGCTACAGGAATAAAACTTGGTATGTGTAAATTTTTAATCAACATTTAAATGCATAAAAAATAAAGGCTTCATCCGCCCACGGACAAGCCCATTTACAATAAAAATTTTTTTGTTTTTGAAAAGTGGGTTTAGGGTATTTCATAGTCGGCCTAGACTGACTTTAAACTTTCTTTACTTGTTTTAATTTTAAGCTACAACCACAACCAATATTTTTACAAAAAACTTAATTTTTAGAGGTTATTTTAAAACATTTCAGCTCATGAATGGCTATCGCTAGAGTCGAAATATTTTGGGAACCATCATAACATAAACCAAGGATTATTTTAAGTAGCTGTGCCGAACCATTTTTTTTGTTTCGTGAGCGCCTCATTCCATTACATTCCAAGTAAACTTCGTTTGTTTGAGCTGTTTGTATGAGAATGCTTTGAAATGTCTTTCAATTGCAGTTGTGTAGTTCTTTCATACAGAAATAAGCCAGCCACAAATAATAAATATTTAGAAATAAATATTTCATTATCTTATAAAAATTGTGTTTTTTTTTCACATTTCAAAAACCAAACGCTTAAAAAATCAACCTTCACATTTAATAGAAATCAATGCTGCTTCATAAAATAATAAAACTTGTATTCAATTTTTTTATTTTCTTTTAAAGTATAAGTTTGATGTTTTAAGAGTCGTACTTAAGATTATTCAATAGTTATCTCTAAATCTTGAAGGAGAAATTTTTTATTTTTGTTATTTTTTTCTGTTTCCTTTGTGATTCTTCCTTCATTATGTTTGACCCAGTTTTTAATTTTTTTTTAATTTTCCGTTTTCTCACAAATTCTTTATTTAATTGCCTCTTACTTTCTAGTTTGATTTTAATTCTTCTTTTAATGACTAAAATTTTTACTGTCATCATCATTTATACATTCGACTTAGCTCTAATTCTACTTTCGATTTTTGTTTTTTTTTTTACTTTTGATTAATTAATTTTATTTAACTTGGTTTTTTTCTTGTTTAAAGATGATGATTTGATGATTCTTTAATTTGGCTTTTCGTTTAACTCTTGTAATTTTATTAAAGCTCACACCATTTTGACTGAAGAAGAAGATGCTTATTCTTTTACTTTGTGACAAATCTTAACTAACTAATCCCGCACACGCAAATAAATCTCGTATAATTCGTGCTTATCTTAATGAAAACAAAGAAAACAGAAATAAAATAAAATTCAACAAATCCTTCAGCTGTTTCTGCCTAAATCAGACGACAAACGGAGACAGAGAGACAAGCATTTGTATTGCGATATGAGACAATTTCAAGAAAAAAGCAAAAAAGTATTTAAGTTTTGCCAAAATAAGGATTAGAGCTACTCATGCTTTAATACTGACGCTGTGCTAATTAACATGATTATATTAAAGCTATGTTCACTTTTCTGTCTGCACACATTTGTTTAAACTTACATCATCATCATCATCATCATCATTATCATCATGTAGTACTGTGTTAGATATAGAATTAGATTTTGTATGAAGTTGACTTTCAATGGAAATCGTTAAGAGTGTTTTATTGTAACAAAAGCAAAGCAATTTCTTGCTCATTTTCAACTGCTTGCTTTGTGGGCGTTTTTGGGGGTGTGTCAGTGTGGGCACTTGTGTCTGTACGTGTTAATTAAAAACTCAACAACGTTGTCATGCAATATAATTGCATTTGTGTGTGTTTGTTTGTAACTCATGCTAAGTTCAAAAATCAAGTAACTTCAAAACATATCTGTGCTTGTTTTTTTTTCACAGCTCTATGATATTTCCGGCGGCAGCACAAACCACAAACAAGCTTACATTTTTAATTATATGCCATGACTGTATGTGTTGCCATTTAATAGAAAGCAACATGTTGGTTGTTTTTTGCTCTTTTTGGTTTTGTCACTTAAGTGAGTTGCAAAAATAATTGAGTTTATTTGAGGTTTGAGGAGTGACAAGCGTAGACATTTCTTCAAAAGATTTTGCCCCACAGTGCAAATGATAGAAAAACTTTTAAATTCTGCTAATATTAAAAGTTCAACATCACTCATACGTCCAGCTGCACTCACATCACATGCAGCTGCAACCGAGTTTTTGCCCGGGCGCACAAATTAGTGATGTCATGTTCATTCTTTCGAACAATGAAACAAAATCCTTTGGCTGTCATAACTTCATAACATCAACTTCATCATGGCTTTATACAGATATAACTAGAAATATATATGTTTGGTTAAGTGTGTATGTGTGTGTGTGTGTGAGTTTATAAAATCATAGAAAAGTACAAAGTTTAAGAGCGCTATAAATTTTGCTGTTTTGTTGGTTCGCGTTGTATTGTTGGGTTGTATTGTCGGGTTGGGTTGTGTTCGGCGAATGCCAACTTAAAAGTTTTGCAACAGAAATATTACAACAACCAACAGCATGTTGTTGTCTTTGTTGTAAACTAACAAGCGTTGAAATTAACTTTTGTTCACTTCAAAAACAACATCATCATCATCATCATCATCGTCGTCGTCATCATCATCGTCAACAACATCAAACTGAGAAAAGCAAGCAAGTTATGGCTGGGCGTATGGAGTGAAGTTCATTTGAGGCAGTCAAAATGCCAAACACTGATTTTATATACTGGTTGCTGATACTTATAGCTACTTGGCCATCGACACTCCACCCCCTGACTATTTTCCATCTACCTACCACTCTTCAACAATTTAAGGTGCTAACCATCGTGTGCACGAAACGTTCTTTAATTTTGCTTTTCTAAACATTTTGATGTTTTTTCCTTGTTTCTTTTTTCTATTTTTTTTTTTTTTTTTTTTTTGTTGTCCCTATTTTACCTTTGCTTCGAAGTTAAGTGGTTATTTTTATGTCTTATTTTTACTACCTGACAACATCGTCATGGCATTGCCGTATGCGCGTAAATTGAAGTTTTCTAAAGTTTATGGCAAATAAAAACATAAAAACAGCAAGGAAAAAAAAAACAGCAAAAAAAAAACCTTAGAAAACTTGCCATCAGTTTGTTTTGCCTTGTAATAATTTTTTTATTTATAAAATTTTTAGCTCTACTTTCGAGGTGCAGAAAGAAAGTTTTTAGATTTTTAAAAGTTTTTGCAATGATTATATTGTTGTTTTTGTTTTGCTGTTAGTAATTGTTGTTATAGTTTTTTTTTTTATTTTTTTTTTTTTTTGTTATTTTTGGCTTGCATTTTAGCTTTAATACTGCTAACATTTATGCTTTATAGCTTATAAATTATGCCAAACAACGTGTTAGCCATTTTAAGTTACGCTGAGATTTTGTTGTCTTGTAAAAAGTTGCGTCAGGCGAAAGCTTTTTAAAATCGCTTTTTGAGTGGTCGAAGTTTTTGGATTAGTTAAGTCAGAGTATAACGTGGTCCAGTGCTACAAAAACAGTGTCATCATGCATAAGGCTAATTTTAAATGCACAGCTGCAGCGAGCTTTTTTTTTGCTCAAAAGTGCAGCCAAAATTTATGGTTAAAAAAAGAAGAATTTGTATCAGAATTTGGGAAAAAAAGTGCTACAAAGGATGTAAGGGACATACATTTAAGTTGTTATAACGGCTTTGAAGATAAATTTCATACTTTTTACATATTTTTTCACATTAAGAGACAGACAAAGCTTCAATAAGAAAAGCACAACCCTTAAAACTATTTATTATACTCTATTTATCCTTAACCCTCTACGATATGCACATTAAACTGTATCGACTTGTATGAGATAATTTTAAACCCGAATGCCAGTACCAACATTAAGAAATATTTTAAAAAAATCCTTTCGATTGGTTTACTTTTTTATGTAGCACTACGTTTTGTCGTTTTTGGGTAATTTTTAATATTTTTTTCAAGCACATGCAACGTTTTTGGGTAATACTTTAGGGTATACCTACTGCCTTTAATACACATCGTTCAACTATAATATATATGCTCATATATCAGATATATCCTGAGCTTAACGAAGATCTAATTTAGAATTTTGTCACTATTTTATATAAGTCAAAAAATAAGCAAAATCTAAGAAGAAAAATTTACAGTTTCATGTGAGAAAATCACTAATTAGCTGCTCAGTGGCGTATATAACGTTAGGTTCTGGAAGGGGTCCAAAAAAAATAATGACCTTTACAATTGTTTTTCGATCCTGTCATGGTCGCTTTTGAGTTTTACCATAAAAATTACTAAACATACATAAGAAACGCATGAAACGACCATATAAGTTTTCATGTAAAATTTATCGGTAAAGATTTTTTGGTTCTCACTTTTCCTCTTCTGACAGACATGATTGTTATGGTTTGTTAAAGGAACAAACTAAAATTTTTTTTAAAATTCAAGTCAATTTGAATAAGGAAAAAACACACTTTATAATTAAACAAAAAATCTTAAATTACAAATAAACGTGTTTTTTGCGCTTCTCTAAAACAAAATTTAAATCAAGCGTGTTTAATTTTCAACTAAAAACTTTTTCTTTTTTATAATTTTCTATTATTATTTTTTTGCACAAACAAAAAAAAATTTTAAAACATTTAAAAAATTGTTTAAAAAACAAAATTTTTGTTTTAAATTTAAATTAAAACAAGTAAAGAAACTATGAAATACCCGAAACCCACTTTTCAAAAACAAAAAATTTTTTATTGTAAATGGGCGTGTCCGTGGGCGCATTAAGTCTATATTTTATATGCATTTGAATGTTGATGAAAAATTTACACATAAAACAAAAAAACAAAAAAAAAAAACAAATTGGCCATTTCAGCCCTTGAAAGGACTTTGACCGAGCTTCTTATGATCAATTGTGTTGTGTGTGTTATTAAATGTTTGCACACAATTGACCGAGAACTGGACCTACATGTTTTATGCCGACTCCGAACGGCTCATGTTCTCAAGAAGCTTTACATGGCATTATTTACTCTCTGAGGTTTGCCATTGTCTGCAGAGAGGTGGTGACCGCTCAGAAAAATTTTATATTGAAAAAACTTTTCGCCGCGGCTGGGGATCGAACCCGGGCTCCGAGCATGCTAAGCCACACACTTAACCTGCATGCCACGGTCACCACCAAAATTTACACATACCAAGTTTTATTCCAGTAGCTCACAGTTAATGCCTTTATTGTGCTTTCGCCAAGGGAGATGGGTGTGTTCATGCACGGATTACTCATAATTTTTGACCACACCTTAGTTTTTGTATAAAATACATACATACCAAATTTAATTTCTCTTTGACAGACACAACCTTATTTATTTAGTTTTAAACTGTTTGGGTTGTATGGGAGGTAGGCGTGTCCGTGGGCGGATGATGTCCATTTTCCATAACCATCTTTGCTTTGTTATAAAAAACATATGTGGCAAATTTTAGCTCTGTTGGTTAATTAGAGGCTTATTTATTGCGTTTTCAACTTTTGGGTTGTATGGGAGGTGGTCGTGTCCGTGAGCGGATGACGTCCATTTTTCAAAAACGTCTTTGTGTTTATATAAAACATATACATACCAAATTTTATTGTTGTAGGCTTATTATAAGCTCAGTTATGCAGTTTTCAATTTTCGCGTTGTATAGGAGGTAGGCGTGTCCGTGAGCGGATGATGTTCATTTTTCAAAACCATTTTTTTTTTGTCATATAAAACATATGTACAAAATTTTAGCTCTGTTGGTTAAACAGAGGCTTATTTATTGCGTTTTCAATTTTTGGGTTGTATGGGAGGTGGGCGTGTCCTTAATAAGATGGCACCCATTTTTCGAAGACATCTTTGTGTTTGTATAAAATACATACATATCAATTAACATCGTTGTAGGCTAATTATGAGCTGAGTTATGCAGTTTTAAATTTTTGCGTTGTATGGGAGGTATGCGTTTCCGTGGGCGGATTCCAAAAATATTCAATAGTGCAAATCCTTGGGTGCATGTGACTATATGTACCAATTTCATCCAATTATCTCTACTCCTTCTTCTTATGCTGTGTTTACGGACAACACACAGACGGACGGACGGACATAGATAGCTCGACTCACGTTGTGACGCTGATCAAGAATATATCTTAAGAGTTTGGTACAAAGGACTTAAGTCAAAAAATTGGATTTTGGGTTTTTGATTGGGTTCTAATCAATAATTTTTCCTCTTTCGATTGCTGTCAACAACTTGGGTGTATTATAACTGCACCCCATTGTAATTGGTTGGTCCAAAGGAATTAAGTCATGAAATTTCATTATGTGTTTGGTACAAAAGACTTAAGTCTTTTTGCCCAACGCATTTGAAAAAATTTTTTAGCTAAAAATATTTAAGTCCACAACAATACATGTTTCAAAATACATTTTTGTTGCATTGGAATGCATTTGGTAGATCACAATTGCGTTTTAAAAGCAGATTTTCTCTGAAGTGTCAATAAATGTCAGCAATATTTTCTAGTCATCAGAATTCGGAGATTTGAACAGCCATTCAGTTTTTTGGAAATATACACAAAAGAATACAATTAATATTTCTTAGCAAAAAATGAGTCCGCTGTAGAATACGTTTCGTCACCCACAACGCACAATTTTAATATTGACTCTGATGACAGCATAAATGATAAGGACTTCATTCCTAAATGCAGCAATAGTCATAGTGGAAGCGTCAGCGCAAGTAGTGTGGAGACTTCCTTATCTATGCCATCAGCAAATGTCAAAAAAGTGGTGTAAGCGTTCTAGGACAGAGAGAACATCAAAAATGCAAAATGGGTAAAGCTACATTACTACAGAGCAAGGGAGCTACAAATCTTAAAACCGAATAGGAAGAAATGCAGCGCGTTTCTCAAGGATGAGATAAGACAAATAATTTTTGAAGAGTACTGGTCGCTAGGGACGTATGCAAAAAGTGTTTCCTTTATTGCAAGCCATATTCTTGCGAAGGAAGGAAGGAAGGAGTGGCTGTATGTAACGGGTGCTTCCGTAGTACTTTAGATGAAAAAGAGAAATTTATATCGAACGCTTTAAAAAAATAAAATGCACCTCAGGTATAACGACGGATGATAGACGAGGTAAAAAAATACCCGCGCACAAAAAGTCTGAAGAGGTAATTAATATAGTCCGAGCTCATATATTATCATTTCCGAGTTACCAATATTCCATCAATTTATATAAATTTAGTTACTGAAATCAATGAGGATATAGATCCAGATTAGGAGGATTCAGAAGTTGATTATGACGCAGCAATTTCAATATATATTTTTATCTCTTATGTTACGTTGCTGAAAATTCTTAGATGAATAATAAAACGTATTATAATTTGTTTTTTAACTTGATCTTTGTTTTATTTCCTGACTTAAGTCTTTTTGCTTTTCGAAATTTATAAAAAATGTTTGGGCAAAAGGACTTAAGTCATCGGAAACTTGGGATATAGAAAATTAATCCTCCAATTTTTTTAGTGAAAGTATTTATCTTTATTAATATGTTAATTTTGCATCATTGCTTATTAAAAAGTATTTCACCCTGATTTGCAATTAATAAAACAATCTTAAATTTTAATTTACTCAAAACTACATTTTCTGACTTAAGTCCTTTGTACCACACTCTAAAGATATATACTTTTCTATACCGGACTCGCTTCGTTCTATGCGTTACAAACGTTTGCACAAAGTTAATATACCCTGACCTTTCAGGTTAAGGGTATAAAAACAGTTGTGCTTGCATTAAATTTATATTTTAAAATTTTTTGTTTAATTTTTAAAAATATTAAAATATTAAAAAGTCGCACGATAAGGAATCACCTTGTCTGAAATTTCACTTGGTATCGAACGGAGGGAAGAGGTCCTTCCCAATATTCACTGTGCTGCAGGTGTTGCTCATTGTCAGCCTGCATAGACGTATTAGCTTTGCAGGAATACGACATTTAGATATGATGGTGTAAAGGTGACTCCTTATTGGACTATCGAAGGTGGCTTTGAAATCGACATAAAGATAGTGTGTAACGATTTGTTTTTCTAGTGTCGTCTTCTCCAAGATTTGTCGTAGCATAAATATCTAGTTGAAGGTGGACTTTCCATGTCTGAAGCCACATTGATTAGGTGATATTAAGATGACTACTCCAATGGTAGTCGGCGCAAATTGTGGAATCACTTTTCATTAAGATTGGGTAGATCCCACTAAGGTTTCAATAATCTGTAATACATTCTTCCTAGCATATTGTGCATAGGAGCTTGTTAATGCATTTAAACAGAGCTTCGCCTCCGATCTTAAAAAGCTGAGACGGTAGGCTATCGGCTCTTAGCTTCTGTTGTTTTTAAGCCGAGCTAAAGCTGTTAAGACCTCGTTATGGTAGGGCATTGGCGCTTCAACGCTGTCATCCATAATTGGGGTTTCCGGGATATCATCTCCATTGGCGGGCTTGTTGTCAGCGCCGCAATTAAAAAGACTAGAGAAGTGTTTCCTCCATAACATCAGTGTACTCTGGTTATACGTCACTAGATTCCCATTTTCATCCTTTCAGGAAGAGGTTCCGGTCTTAAAACCATCGGCCAGGCGTCTTATTCTTTCGAAAAATTTTCGAGCCTCATTACTGTCGCCATCCATCACAATTTTCTCGCACTCACGCATTTCTGCCTCTCGTTTTTTTCTGAACAGGCGTTTCTCTTCCCTACTTTTCTCTCAGTATCGCTCCATACACTGAGAAAAAAACACATACCTTGCTCCGGTAAAAAATTTCTCTATTTTTGATAATAGCAATTTTCTCTTTTTCAAATAAAATTTTCTTCAATTAGAATAAATTTTCACATTTTCGAAGAAATATTTCTTTACTTCTAGGAAATGGAAATATTTCAATGTCTCTAATAATGATAAGTATTTTTCTCGCACAAAATATTTCTCATTTATAGAGAAATTTTATTGAAAATAAAAAACTTTTCTTATATTTTGATAAAAAAATCACTATGAGAAGTATTTTCTTCAATAAAAACAAATATTTTCTCAAAAAAAAAAGTATTTTTCTCTAAAAACGATATATTTTTCTATTTCATGTAACCTTTTTATCATTTTTAAGAGAATTTTAAGTATCGCAATTAGAGAATAGCATTCTCTGGAGCAAAGTCTATACCATTTTTCTCTAAATATGAAGCCTTTTTTATCATATTCCGAGACACTTTTTTCTGAGTGTAGCAGGGATTGTTCCAACCGACTACAGGGTGACTTTCATCCTTCTCTACAGGGGCGTCGTGCCACTGGTGTTGGCAAAGGCGATGATAGCCTTTGACATCTTCGGCAGCAAAGAGTGGGATATGTGCGAGTACTGTGCGCATACATCGCAGTGTTGATATTTGATAATTTTAGAGGGGACTTTTTTACTCTTCTGAAAGTACTTTTTCGGACGTGAGTGTACTTTTTGTTAATCTATTTATAAATAGGCGTAGGGAACACAGTTAAGAAAAATATCCTCCCGTGTTTCTCAACCGATTTTGATAATTGTTTTTTAAATCAATCAGAGTGCACCTAATAATTTGTATCTATAATTATAAAAAGGCAAACAAAAAATTTGTCGAATTTCCACAAATTGGTCGACCACAGGCGATACAAGTAGGATTAAATAAGCTTTTGTTTTGTTGCTGAGGCACTAGGGGTGGGAGAGTGTTATATAGAAATTTGGGGTGGCGTGGGGTTAAGTTGTGCCGCATTGGTGTAACAGGTTTTAGAAAAGTTGAAAAATTAGACGAAAACCTGTTCGGCCGACTCCCATTAAATTTGTTTCCCCGAAATTTTTCAGAAACATACCTGCCCCAATCTCCACCCCCTTAGGGGGTTCCGTAACAAAATTGACATTTTTAGGAAATTTTACCCCATCGCTCCCAGGGTGCGCCTAGTAGGGTAGTATATGTGCCACCATTGGTTTTTTTCTTTCCAATATCTTATCGCAAAATACCTACCCTCTATTTCCAAACCTTAAAGGGACTCTTTTACATATTAAATCCTTTAAATAAATATTTTTTTAATTTTTTTCTAAAATCGTATTCCATCGCTCCCAGGTTGCCTTCCAAATGGCTGAAATTAGAAAACGACCCACATTAACTTTTCTTCTCCAAATTAGAAATAAGAAATTTTTTAATTATAATTGTAAGAAAATTTGAATCAAATTAATTTCTTTTTTTTTCATGGGATGGATATGCATTTCTTTCGATTTTCGGCGACGACTTAAAGAAAATATATTCTTTCCTAATATTATGCCTCTTTTGGAGGCGTCGCGTCGTTAACAACGTGTTGATTACGAAATATTTCTTGCGTTTGTTGGCTTATCTTCGCGCTCAGTCCATGTTTCTGGATCGGTAGCAATCAAATAAGTTGAAAATCCGAAGCTTGCAAAAAATGTTGCTATTTCAGAAATGACGTTATGGCTCAAACCTTTTTGTAATTCCTGATTCACTTTATCCGATGCCTATTGAATTTTTTTTGCACCTCTTTTAAGCTAACAATGTTTACTGGACGAGCAAGTACTTGAGTTCCGTTGCTGGCGATATCCTCGCACTCATCTTTCTCGTCTTTTTCGATGACATCAAAAACATTATTTGCCTCTAAACCATCCATCAGCTCGTTCTGTTCATCGTCAGACAATTCGTGTCTGAAATTTTTTTATCGGATAACGCTGATACATACTGTTAAGCTTCTCTTTGTGAAAGTAATTAAAGAGAACAATTTTGTCGGTCTCAATATTAGAAATAAAATCTAAATCATGCGTGAAGTTTACTTTTTTGATGGTTAATTTTTCCCAAAGAACTTTTTTTGGGCTAAAAGGAGTTGGGTATTTTCGAAAATAGAAAAGAGGTAAAAATGTGGATATCCACAACAAATATCATCCCTGATACATCGTCGATCGGAGGAATGCTTTGTCGAAGCATGAGCGAAAGTTGAGTAACGAAGGCTACGACTATCCATTTTGATTGCAACTTTTCGACGTCTAGCTTTCTCTGTGTAGAATTGCGAGCATTCTTAGCTGTGCACAGACGTGTGTGGATCTTGGCTGCGACAAGATAATGAGTTTATGTTAGAACCACGGATCGTGTCTACGTCTAGCACACTAGAAGAGTGTCTTCCGTCCAATCAAAACGTGATCAATTTGGTTACATGTTTTTTGATCAGGCGACTGCTAGGTGGCCTTATGAATATTGAGATGCTTGAATCTAGTGAAACTAACGAACATTTTTCATGCTGCAGTGAAGTCAATCAACCTTATTCAGATGTTATCGGATGTGTTATCGTGGAGGCTGAACTGTTTAACTGTCGGATCAAGTATGTTTTCCTAGCCCATTTTGTAGTGAAGTCCCCAAGCACGATTTTTATGTCATGAATGTGTCTTCAAGGCTTTCAGAAAAACTTTCTGTGGTCTCGTTACCTTTTTCTTCTGTCGGAAAAAGCGCACATATTAGGCTGATGTTAAAAAATATAGCCTTGAAGCGAGTTATAACAAGAGTAACCTGATCAAAATTTGGCTTAGGAGGATGGTAAGAAGGAGGACATTTGTTCAAGGGAAGGTAAAAAAGGACGATGCATAGATAATACTGATTTATAGATAAGTGTTTTCAATAGATTTGCTTCATTGCTAAATTGTTCACTTCAAGATAGTTACCTGCAAACATTTGGAAAAGAAGTTGATTCTGCGATGCATTAGCATTAGTGTTCTTCGAAAAAGTATCGCTTTTCAACTGCCCAAGCGATGAATGCGCAATTGGAGAACATTTTTCAAAATCTTCTTTCGCTCATTCCGGTCATCGTTGCAATATCAATTGCTTTTTGATCACCCAAGCCATGAAAGCGCAATACATGGAAATTTTTCAAAATCTTATTTCGCTCATTCTGGCGATCGTTAGAAAATGGATCGCTTTTCAGTTGCCCGAGGCAACTTGAATGTGCGATTCAAACAAATTTTCTAAATCTTCCTTCGCTCACTTGGACGATCGTTGGAAGATGGCTTTTTAAAACATTTGCAATATCAATCTTGGGGATATATGCTCTAGAAAATCGTTAGAGTTAAACAAAAAGTTTAGCAACTAAAAAAATCCATTGCATTGGAACAAGACTGTTGTCTGTCGAGCCCGCTTGTATAAGCTATGAGACCACTTGTAACGTTTAAAAGCGATGCTTCGCAACAAATAGCTTAAGATTCCTTATTTGCTACTCTTGTCAAAGAAGTGCTTAGTACCCCTTCTACCGGTTCGTGTGCGACTCTTTCTGGTGAATCGCTTTAGATCTTTATCGGAGATTCATTGATGAATCGTCGTGGCGAATTGTGTAAGACACCTCACGGCGATTGATTCGCAACTTTTCCAAATGACTCGCTTAAGACTCCTCTCGGTGATTTGTTGACAAATCATCTCAGCAAACGCTTAATCCTTTCGGCAATTCGTTCGCGACTTTTTTCAGCTAATCTCTGGAGACCCCACTCGGCGATTCGTTGGCGCATCTTCCCGGCTAATCGTTCATATGGTTTCAACTGCTTGCATTCGACGAAACCCGGATGACTCAAAAGATCTCGCCGGCGATTGTCTCATCTTTCGAGTGATTTGCTGGCAATTCTAAGGCGATTAAAAACGTTTGTAGTTTGGGTTATTTTGAAGCCCAAAATGGTTAAAAATGAAAGTTTTGGTAATCTTGAAAAAAAATTATAGAGAAGAAGAAAAATAAGTTTCGCCATAGTGTGAGAAAAACGATTGTTTTCTGAATTGTAGAAAAGGCGGAAATTTTGAACCATTTCATTTTTAATGAAAAGGAGAACATGTCCTTCTTTAATATGTCATCAAATAACCCTAGTTTTAGCAAGTCGTTCACAGATGTGAATCGCATGACATGACGCCGAAATCCGCAAATCCGTATCAAAACTCATGCTTCTCCGCTAGCCGCTGTAGTAAATATCACAGGATACATGAGTTATATTGAACCTTCCATAGCATTTCTTGGATTGCAGTGATATCAACTGTATATCTCTCCTAGCTTTCTTTTAGATGGATAGATACCATTTCTATTTCCAGGTAACGGGCATTACAGGTGGAGATCCTCAAATCATTTTCAGTTTTTCGTTTGTTGTCGTCATCAACAGATTTGGAGATAATATTTAAATTCTTTCTTATTAGTTTCATTTATATTGTTCTTCGACTTGAGACGATTTTAACATGGATTATACTAACCTCGCCGAGTTGAAGCAATTTATTATTAATTGCAGGGACTTGAAAGATCTCAATTTTTTTTTTATTCGAAATAATATCATGAATGTAATCTTCTTCAACAATCTTCTTTTAATGAAACTTCTAAGTGAACTTAATCAAAACTACACTCAGAAAAATATCAACTGTTATATTAACAGTCGGCAGCTGTTATTTCAAAACACTGTTAGATTGAATGATTTGCGTTTAACTTAACAGTTTTCTTTGTTGAATGAACGTTTCAAAGTATTTTTGTGCTGTTAAAATCATCTGTTGAAATATTTTTGTGTTTTTTGTTGAAATGTATATCTTCTCTAGGAATTTTTTTTAAATTTGTATTGCTATATTTATATTATCGTTGCACAATAGCTCAGTGGAAGTGCACTAGACTATCATGCGGGTGACGTGGGTTCGAACCCTAGCTTTGTAAGTATCAAAAATTGTAAATTTATAATTGAAATAATAATTCTGTTTCACTAATTGTTTGGTCAAAAATAACCTACAAGACAAGTCGCGTACAAGCTTGAAAAAGAATTGCAAAGTTCATTTTTTATTAACAAAAAAAAGATTTTAAATAAAAAAAAATCTTAATTGGTCTTGCCGGTATTTGAACCCAACACAGCCGAACACTAGACGCACACGTTAGCATACTCGGCCAAACATGAACTTTCAAAACAGTGATTAAATTTCAATAAGTACGTTTTATATGGGTTTCTTGTTCTATAAACCAACAGTCAACTT
This sequence comes from Tetanocera ferruginea, assembly GCA_958299015.1. Lineage (NCBI taxonomy): Eukaryota > Metazoa > Arthropoda > Insecta > Diptera > Sciomyzidae > Tetanocera > Tetanocera ferruginea. The sequence continues at coordinate 50,316,199 of OY282640.1, read as the reverse complement.
ACAGTTGATTTGAAAGTATCATTTGTTGGATGGTATTTAACAGTGAAATCTGTTATTTCAATCCATGATTTGTTTAATATAAAAGCATTTTGTCCCTGAGTGTACTTTTAAAAAACAAAAAAAATTCATAAAGTTTGTACCGGAAAACATATGCCACACCCTCTCTCTTCTTTATATCTTTCCTTGTGGTTCGATGAGTTTTTCTCTTTATAAATCGACCTAAGTCTGCTTGCTCATCTGCTGCTAGATTTATGTGACATTTCTTACCTACTACCCAGCAGTTGAACTCAATTTAATAGATAAGATTTAACATATTTTCATTGACTTTCATAGATGGGTCAATTCAGTGACATCTGCACAAACACAGCATACCCAAAAACATACTCACTAACACACACACAAAAAAATACCATCATACCAAACCATCATGAATCAAAGTCCAATCACTGTGATGCTTTTGTAATTTGGTACACTTAAAATTTGTCACGAAATCTGTCGACATGTTGATTGTGCGCATCAATGTTAGGTAGGCGGGGTAGGTGGAGTAGGTGTTGGTCAATGTGGTTCTTCTAAAATGCTGTTAAGTGCACTCTAGCTTGTAAGCCAAGGTCATTGAAATGCCAACTAGTTATAAAAAGACATAGGAAGAGAGAGAGAGAGAGAGAGTGAGACAAATGGGGCAGAATTCAACATGCATAAATCTGAATTTATTTTAAAAGAGAAAATAGGTTGTTCTAGAACTTGACAAAGAGTTTTAATAAAATCTTTGCCATAGCTTCATAGCACTTCATAAGCTTCATAAGCTACAATGTTGCAGCAAGGAAATTTAAGGATTTAGTAGAATTTTTTTTTTTTAATACTAAACCTTAAAAATACCTTAAAATCAAAGCTATTCCATAATAACACACGCTTCACCTTTCCCGTTACAGCAGATTAAGCAATTTCTTCGAAGATACGTGGCCATAGACAGGCTCATGTTGGCTACATTAGTAAACATCTACAGAAACACACACAAAAACAATAACCACAGCAGATAAAGAAGATACAGTTTAGCTTACATGTTTGTATGCTTAGGTTTGCATGTATGGCAGCTAGTGATGTGTCACAAATGTGTGCACACGTAAGTCTATTTTAAATTCAGATTGTCTCTTGATTCGAGCAAGGAATAACAAAATAATATCGCCATACAAAAGTAGCAACAACAAGAGTCTGAAATAAAAACAAAACAAAAAATAAATAACGAATTTGATTATGTATAAATTTATTTAAATATCTAAGAATAAATCACGATATTTTTCTTGTAAAAGGTTACCACAGAAGGTGGTTTGGCTAATATATTTTTTTATTTTGCTTCAAAGTCAAAGGCTTTAAGACGTGAGGAATTTTAAAAGATGATATTAAGTCTGTTATTTAGTATTTGTCTTGTTTTAAATCAAGAAACAATAATGTATGATAGAAGTTGACTCTCTTCTTACTTTAGTTCAGTAAATCTTTATACTAAAGTTAGAACAAGTTTTTTAAAGATTAAACATAAAAAAAATAGTGAGTGAATTGGGCTGTATTGATCCCCTCATCGAAAGCAGAATTCAATGACCTCGTCTGTGACACTAATAAATCGTAGACAGCACAAAAGTATTGGGATTTGGCTTGCAAAAGTGGAGAAGTGTTGGGAAGTGCAAAAACGTTCTCATTCTTGACAAATACTGTGGATGATGAGACTGAAATCATTTTCGCAACTGACACTATGCAACAACGTTCCGAGTAAATGCTCGCATTCTTACCCAGAGAATACTAGACGTCGACAAGCTGCAGTCACAACGGACAACCGAAGCCTTCACTACTCTTCAAGAAAATCACTCCTGCTTTAAGAAAGCACTCCTCTGATCGACGATATATACGCACAGTGAACGCACATATCCTACTCTATGCGTACGGCTGCCGAAGAGGTGATAGGCTACCATCGACCTAGCCGAAACCAGTGGCACGACCAGGAGTGTCGCGACGCCACTGTAGAGAAGGACACCGCCTACAAAGCCACCCTGCAGTCGATTGTAATGCGTGCTGTTATGGAACGATACCGTGAGAAGAGGAGGGAAGAGAAACGCATTTTCAGGTGAAAAAAACTAGAGGCGGAAATGCGTGAGTGCGAGAAAATTGAGATGCATGGCGACAGGAATGGAAAAACGCCTGGCGTATGGTTTTAAAACAGGAGCCTCTTCCTACAAGGATGAGAATGGGAATCTACAGATATCCAGAGTACACTGATGTTATGGAGGGAACTCTTCTCTAGTCTTCTAAATGGTGACGCTGACAACAATCCTCACCAATCGAGATGATATCCCGGAAACCCAAATTATGGATGACAGCGTTAAAGTTCCACTGCCCGACTAAAACGAGGTCTTAACAGCTATAGCTCGGCTTAAAAACAACAAAACCGCAGAAGCCGATGGCCTACCGGCTGAGCTGTTTAAGATCGGTGCCGAAGCTGTGTTTTAATGCATTCACAGACTTCTATGCAGAATATGGTCGAAAAAATGCATTCCAGATGATTGTAATCTCAGTGTGCTCTGCTCAAACCACAAGAAAGGCGATCCCACCATTTGTGCCGACTACCATAGGATAAGCCTTCATAATATCGCATATAAGGTCCTGTCGAACGTTTTATATGAAAAATTTAAGCCCATCGTCAACCAACTGATTGTACCTTATCTTTGTGTCTTCAGACCTGGAAAGTCCATCATCGACCAGATATTTCCGATACGACAAATCTTGGAAACAACCCTAGAAAATTAAATCGACACACACCATTTTCTTCTCGGATTCAAAGCCGCCTTTGATGGTAAAAAATGCAGTCACCTATACTCCATCATGTCTGAATTTGGTATTCCTGCAAAGCTAATACGTCTTTGCAGGATAACACTGAACAACACCAGCAGCGCAGATAAAATCGGGAAGAGCCTCTCCCTTCTGTTCGATACCAAACGTGGTTACAGACAAGGTGATTCCTTATCATGCGACTTCTTTAATAAAGTCATGAAGAAGATCATACAAGCTGCTGACCTGAGACGCAGCGGTACAATTTTCTATAAGAGTATTATGCTGCTGGCGTATGCTGATGATATTGACACAATTTATTGGCCATAATATGAGTGAAGTCGGTACAGCATTCTCCAGGCTAAAAAAAGAGTCGAGTCGAATGGGTTTTGCAGTGAACGCAGATAAAACGAAGTATCTTGTGTCAACAAACAAACGGTCCCGGCGTCTTGGAAACCATGTCACCGTTGACAACACTTCCTTTGAGGTTGTGAAGGTCTTCGTTTACCTGGGATCCAGCATTAACTCCTCCAATGATATCAGTATTGAGATTAAACGAAGGAGAACTCTTGGCAACAGGTGTTACTTTGGGCTCAGCAGGCAATTGAGAAGCAGAACTCTCTCTCGACGAGCAAAACTTACTCTTTTATATAAGTCAAATTTTAAGGAAATTGGATTTATAAGGAAATTTTGTGCACTTGATTTTTTAAAATATTATCTAGAGAACAAATTCACTTTGGCTCAAATTTTCACAAAAATTCCTCTTAACTATAACTGTGAAAAACTAAATTAAATTTTTGGTTATATACTCAAAATCGGCGTAATGCATTAAGGCCATGTGCATTATTGCCATAATTGGCAATAATATTTGAAAATAAATCCCGTGACGTAAATGCACAACCCTGGTACTGCATGGATGTTATTTTTGCTTAGTGTAATGGCAATAATACATCTGTTTGCACACAGCTATGTTCATTATTGTCAAAGGAGTTATTTCTACCTATTTATGGCACTTATACACTTTATATGTGAATTATTGCCATAACCTCTTTATGGCAATAATTCACTTGGCATTAATGCCTTCTGTAATGTCAATTAATACCATCAAGAATTGTATGGCAATAATTCACATGGTGTTAGTTACTTGTGACTTGTGACTTGTGAATAATTGCCATAACCAATATGCTGGCAATTATATTTATGGTAATAAGTCGCATTCGAAGAATTTTTAATTTAACACTATGGCAATAATGTTCACTTCCTTATGGCAATAATGCACAAGGTAATAATTTTCCACATCCTCAAAATCTAATGATCGTAGAGAAATTTTGTTTCTGATATTTATATCATCACGCGTACTGCGCACGGGTTCGAGAATGGGCTAACTTAGCCTATCTCCCATACAACCGCAATATTGAAAACTCCATAAAGATGCAAATATTTAAGCTACAAAGTTTAAATTCAGTATTTGTGTAATCTATGCCAAAACTATGGTGTGCTAGAAACAAAAGCGTCATACCCACACTTACACTCCCACCTCCCATACAACCCTTAAATTGAAAACTATATAAAGAGGCTTGTGTCAAAGCTACATAAATAAAATTAGGTACTTATTCATTTTATATCAAACTAAGGCATGTTCAAAAAAAGGGTGTCATCCACCAATGAACACGCCCACCTCCCATACAACTCCAAAATTTAAAACTATGTAAATTGGCTTCGGACAAAGCTACAAAAGTATAATTAAATATTTATTCATTTTATATGAAAAATAAGACGTGTTAGAAAAATGGGTGTCATGCACCCACGAACACGACCACCTCCCATATAACCCCAAAATTTAAAACTCTATAAAAAGGCTTCTCTTTAAGCTACAGGAAAAAATTTGATGCGTTTGTATTTTGTATCAAAACTTAATTGTGGAAAAAAGGTGGGCGTCATCCACCTAAGAACACACCCAACTCCCATGCAATCCATAATAGTTAAAACTCTATAAATAGGCAAATATTTAAGCTACAGAACTGAAATTGGGTATTTGTGTATATAACATCAAAACTGAGGCGCATTAGAAAAATTTACGTCAACTATTCAAGAATACACCCACCTCTTATACAATCCCATGTTTAAAACTTTATAAAGAGGCTTGTATTTACTTTGCAGGAAAATAAATTGATATGAATGTATTTTAGACGTCTTTAAAATAGTAATTTTTTCAAATCTCATAAAAAAAAAGCTATAATTAAAGGTTGTAATGCTCATAAGACCATTACGAATCGGCCGTGGGGGTATTTTAACTTCGGCCAAGTCGAAGATATTCCTTACTAGGTTTATGTGAGATTATCTAATGAATCGCTTTTATGAGATATTTCAAAAACACGGTTTAAGCCATCCGTTTTGGTCGTAAATCTTGAAAACTAATGATCCTACAGAAATTATCCTACGGATACCTTTTCAGATTTACAAGATATTTGAAAAAAAACATATTTACAAAATCCTTTTGGCCTAAATATAAAAAATATTGTTCACGAGATATTTGACAAAAGTGACATAATAAACTCGTCTTGGTCGTATATCTTAAAAACTTTTATTCTCTTGAAAAATGTACAGGGTTGCCCATATTCGACGGACCCATGTTTTTGTTAAAAAAATCAAAGAAAAAAATAAAAATTTGGCGGTTGGCAATCTTAATCATTTAATTTGTTCCAAGTAGATTTGTTTACATCAATTTTTGAATATGATATCTCTCAAATGGCCGCCTCTGGCGTTGATGGCGTATTGTGCCCTTTTTGCAGCATTTTCCTTCGTTTTCGCCAACATTTCGGCCGGAATAACGGCTATTTCGTCACGAATGTTGTCCTTGAGCTCTTCTACGGTCCTTGGCTTGTTAACGTAAACCTTTGACTTCAAATATCCCCACAAGAAGAAGTCAGGCGGCGTCAAATCGGGCGAACGCGGTGGCCAGTCCAAATCACCACTTTTCGACATCAAACGGCCCGGAAACAAATTCTTCAGAAAATCGATTGTTATGCGACTTGTGTGCGGTGGAGCGCCGTCTTGTTGAAACCAGAACTGCCTCATATGCTTTCGGCGAATAATTGGCATCACAAAATTGGTCATCATGTCGCGATAACGCTCCTGGTTGATGGTAACAGCATGGCCATTTTCATTTTGGAAGAAAAACGGCCCAATGACCGTTTTCGCACTAACGCCGCACCAAACTGTGACTTTTTCGTCATGAAGAGGCACTTCTTGAATCTCCTGAGGATTTTCAGTGGCGTAAATACGGCAATTTTGCTTTTTTACAGTCCCATTCAATGTGAAATGGGCTTCATGGGACATGATAATGTTGTTCCAAAATTGCTCGTCATCTTCGGCCATTTCGATGGCTCTTTGGGCCCATTCCAATCGACGAGGCTTGTCCGCAGGCAACAATCTTTGCGTCAATTGAATTTTGTACGGGAACAAATGCAAATCAACGCGTATAATCCGTTGTAAAGTGGACCGAGCCATGCCCAACTGCTGAGAACGGCGTTTTTGGGATGTTCTTGGGGACCTCTCAACACTGGCTCGTACGGCAGCGATATTCTCGGCCGATCGCCTTGGTCGACTTTTATTTCGCCTCTTCGGATTAGAAAGAGCCTCACCAGTCGAAAATTTTTCGTATAAACGCTTAATGGTGTTCTTAGAAGGCGCACTTCTCACATTTTTTAATATTTTAAAAGCACGTTGAGTTTTCACAATTGACTTCTTCTGTTGAATGTAAATTTCAACTATTTCAGAGCGCTCGCGTGGACTGACGCTTCAAACGCGGTATGTCATTAAGCGATCTGACATCTCTGTCAAAAGTTATGGCGTTGCCAGATGGGTCCGTCAAATATGGGCAACCCTGTATATGATGGTTTGTTTGGTTGATTAAGATGGTTTTGTTGGTGATACTGCTTCTAGTATTATCCAATTAGCTCTGATGAGCCTTTTTGATGCCATAACCTCTAATTACTGTGCGTTTGGTGGTGTGACGTGTCTAGCAGGTTGATAGGCTAATCCAGTGCGGTTGAAGAATTGTAGAATGTTGTTTTTTTTCAGCAGTTGATAATTCATCTAGATTGTCGAGGAAAGGTACCTAGCGTGCTCATTCCAGCACATAAGAAGTATGTTAGTGTTTCTTTTTCGTTAGAGTAAACGCAACCACGAGTGTGGGCATTAGATGGTATTCCAATTTTTTGGCTTGCACCCCAATGTGCCAATGACCAGTGATGACTACAGTGATTCATGCTATATCATTACGGAATCTTAAAAGCAACACACGAGCTCTGCATGGGTTCTATGTAGGCCGCAGTTTCTTGGTTGTGGCACAGGCTGGTAGTCTTTCCTATCTTATACCAGCCATGACAAAGTAAAAACAGTAAATTATTTCCTGTGCTCAGAGGAACTGCGACTGCTCCTGCTGTTACGGTGTCTAGGAAAGAACCTAGCCTGGCCAATTCAACTAGTTTTTCATTACCAGAAATGCTCATATGGAGGGGAACCCATTTTAAAGTAATTTCCAGTTGGTGACTTAACCGGGCCAGTTCCTCTTTGCATTGTCTGACTAGTTTTGAGTTGGTTTTAGGCGAATATAATGCTATAAAGGCGACTTAGCTCACTGACAAAAAAACCACGTTACGGTTATGTAAGTTTGACTTAATGTCCGACGAACCTATTTTATAGCAAGAAGTTCTGCGATAACGCGAAAAACTCTAGCTGAATCTGATAGATGAAAAGATTTCGTCACACTTAGCTTCTCTGAGTTAATAACAGCTCTTACTTTGCAATTGATGTTGGATTTGTCCGTGTAAAAGGTTATTTCAAAAACTTAGTCCAGTCCCCGATTGCGCTATTCCAGGGGGACTACATATATTGTGAATGCCTTTCTTAAGTTAAGAATATTTTGATCCGCATTGCAAGCCACTAGTTCCGATGGCAATGAACTTAGTATGCTAATGTGTTCATTTGAGCTACTTCTCCCGTAATAAGACTCTCTGAACTTACCTAAGTTGTACGTTACGGTGGGGCGCTGGTGAGTGAGATTGTTTAGTGCATCCATTGGGCATAAGCGGATTCCTCTCGTTGCACCGATGCACGGATCGCTTTTTTTATTTTTTTAATTTTTTTAATTTTTAACGTTCTATCTTTGTTCATTGTTGGCCACCAGATTAGTGCCCCATACTAGGTAGGGCGTCCTACTAGGGTGTAAAGTCATATGGATATTTCTGGCTTAAGACACCATTTCTCTCCGAAAGTCTATACAAGCATGGAATACAGAGTATGAAAGGGAACCAGCTAAGAAGCCATTACCACCAAGTCGTGACTTCTCACCCGCGTATGCTATGTCTTCGACACCATAACTATTGAAAATATTTAGTATTTCATTCATGGCTATAAGTCAGACCAAGCGAGAGATCACACCTCCCTGGGGTGTAGCCCTCTTCATTTTTGTTTATGATATTGTGTAAAATTATTTATTAATCAAAAGTCCAGTTAGTCCCAATTAATGAGCAATTCTTGTTTAAGAGATATTTGAAAAAATATTTACTTAACTTTTATCCTTTAGAATTATTGGATTTTGTCGAAGGAGGTCACAGAAATCATAAAACATCCAATGCTCACAGTTTTAATTCTAAAGTAGAACGTCATTGCCGTGTCATTTGGCGTCTGTGAAAGTTTTGGCAGATGTACGAAAAGAGATCTCATTTTAAAGTCTCATTAAAAGGTACACACGCTTGGACGACAGCGGTTAATTATTTGCCCACTCTATTTCAAACAGTTGGAGCCAATAATAAAACTGAGTAGTCTGTAGACCGAAGATTTTGAGAGCAGGCCCGGCAGATAATATGGGTATGGTGGGTAGTTATACCCACATAGAATTTTGAGGGTGGGTAATTACCCACACAGCAAATGCTTTCAATAAAATTAAATTTTATCATATTTGTTGCAAACATTTTAAGAGGTTCTTTCCCCAACCATAATTACTTCACTATAACTAATTGATTTTCATTTAATTGACAAATTGGGCATTTTTATACCCTAAATCTGAAAGGTCAGGGAATATTAACTTTGTGCAAACATTTGTAACGCATAGAACGAAGCGAGTCCGGTAGAGAAAAGTATATATATTCTTGATCAGGGTCACCTCAGGATAAGTAGAAAGATAAGTAGAAGGAGTTGAGATAATTTGATGAAACTCGGTACACATGGAATATTTTTGGAATTCGCCAACGGGCACGCTTACCTCCTATACAACGCAAAAATTGAAAAATCAATAAATAAGCTTATGTTTAACATAGAGAGATAAAATTTGATTCGTATGTATTTTATACCAAAACTACGATGTGTTAAAAAATTGGGCATAATCCGTCCACGAACACGCCTACCTCCCATACAACCCTCAATTGAGACTAAGGGGACAGTGCTATGATGGAGCAGCAAATTTCAGGATTGCAGCAACAAATATGTGTGGGAGAGCCGCGATCTTTATTTGTGCATTGCAATGCGCACAGCCTGAATCTCGTTGTTCAAGACTGCCTTGAAAAGGTTTCTCTAGCACGTAAATTCATTGGGACCATGAAAGAACTGATAAGATTGTCGTTCGAGCTGTTGATGAATTGGAACTTGACAAACCACTAATGCCGCGTCAGCGCAAGCTGCCGAAATGCCTTGATAAAAAAGTTAGTGAATGTTCTCAATTCAAAACACCAGAAGATTTTTTTAGACAACAGTGTTTCGAAGTTTTCGACCAATTAATAGTGTCACTTAAAAGTAGTGTCCGACCGAATATTCAGGTTCGGTTTCGGTTTCATCCAGTTTCGGCCCATTTTAATCAGTTTCGGCTATTCGGCATCAATATGGCCGAAACCGAATATTTGGTCGGACACTACTAATTCGGTTCTTTCATATATTTCAATCGTAGATGTGAGTTCGCTTTCATCAAAATTTTGAATGGTGTTAAGTAGAACAAAAACGTGAAACTCACAGTCATTTGATTGACCGTGTGAGTTTGGTCCAGCACAAAACGATAAATGTATTTTGTTTCATTTTGTAAATGCATCCAAGCTCTTTTTTTTAAGACTATAATATTAAGCTATTTAAATACTTTAAATACTAAAAAGTTCCTTAAAGTGGTATTAAAAAATTATCTCTTTATTTATTATTTTAAAGTTGAACTCTAATATTCAAAGAATATTTATCGTTACGTTATTATAGTCTGTTTGAAACGTTATGTTTTTGAAAGCTTTAAACAAAAAATTAAAAAAATAATGTTTTTTAAAAAAATTTTCATGTAGACATTCAGTTTTGGTTTCGATTTCGGTTTCGGCCGAATATTACAAAAATGGCCGAATTTCGGTTTCGGCCAAAATTTTGGTTTCGGTCGGACACTACTTAAAAGTCGCTTCGAAAACGACTCTGCGATTTTTTTCAGATTATTTGAGTGATTCGCTGTGGGAGATTGCAACGAAGTCGACACTGTCATAAATGTCTATAAAGACTTCAACAAAGAAAGACTCATGAGCGATAAGCAAATGATCATGGAGTTATTGAAGAGACAAAACGAAGAAGTAAATTCGTTGAAAGAGATTGTTGACTTCCTCAAAAAATATGCATGGCATGCATGCCTCATTCCAGAATTTGTGCGTCTTGTGTCGGCATCTAATGACGTTTCTGAGGTCAACAATGTTACAAAACCACATAACCATTTTACATGTTTATTCAGATGAATGTGAAAAACTGAATTTAAATGTTTTCCTTGATCAATTTATTTTAAAATGCTTCAAAAGAAGTGCAGTTTTTGCTCTAAGCAAATAATTTCATAATAAAAAAAATTTTTACAAAACAGGGGCTCATGTTTTGTTAGACGCACGGTCTGAAGGTTTTTTTATGGTTCGATGAACTACCCACACGGAGTGAACGCGAACTGCCGGGCCTGTTTGAGAGACTGTCTAGGTCACTATAAAACCAGTTTCCCAGAAAGAGGTGGCGGTTTTGAGCCAACGCTGTGCATGTGCAGAGAAAATGTGTAGTGGATTCTTTCTTCCTCATCTCTACATCTTCTGCAGAAATCGTTATAAAGGATGTTCATTCTTCGGGCGTGGTAACCTGTAAGGACACCAATAACAATATTTATTTCATCCCTTCTGAGGAGAATTATTCTTTCGAGTGTTTCAAGTTCAGAGTTGGCCAAACCTGACGCGCCGTGTTGTATGTGTTTCCCGTAGACCACCTTATGTGGGTTCTTTTAAGCATAAGCGCAACCAAAGGGGGGGTTTCGGAGTTTAAACCCCCCCCCCAAAAATTATTGTAGTACCAAGCAAAATAGTATTCAATCAAAGTGAGTCACATGAAAAGCAATCACACGTTTTATGAAATGAGTGAAAACCCCAAATGTATATTTCAAATCAATTCTGGTTGATGAATAATCTGCTAAATTATATTTTATTTTTTCGATTTTGTATGGAGAAAAAAAAGTGAGCCGGACACCGACTCAAAAGTAAAAAGTACTCTTAAAAACTAGAAAATATATTTTTTAAGAATCTATAAAAAAATTATTTTTCTTGATATTAAATTCATTTAAGATTATTGGAAAAGTACTGAGAAGCTCTTCTTTCTTTTGGTGTATCGTATAGTGTTGTTTAATCAAAACTGAGTACTATGAAAAATGCGTTTTTTATAAATGTTAAAAAATATAAATATTCGAAAATCATGAATTTTGTACTGGAGCGCTATCTAGCGCACATTTAACTAAAAACTGGTTACAAGAAATCCATTTGCGTGCCTAAAAACTCATATGTACCCATTTCCAAAATTTTTTTAGTGTACCATGAAAATTTTTAGTTTTTTGCTTTTCTTGGGTCTTTCTTTTTCTGCAGAAAAGACGTTCAGAAGAACCAAAACCGCTCAATGGGGATTTCTACGATCGAAACAAAATTATGTAGAAATTGTTTTAAGAGTCCCTCTAACTTTTAAGTCAGTGTGTAGTCAAATTTAAATTTCGATCCGGCTTACTACACATGTTTTATTTTTGTTATATTCTGATTCTGACCACTTGAAGGGTTGTTGGCAATACTTCGATTTGAGTTATCTTTTCAACTTCTAGCATGGAGGAAACTTGAAATATTTGAAAACAAATTAATTCAAAAGTAAGACATAGTAAAAAAGCCTAAATTTGAGGAAATTCGCTTGAGTCACTCGCCACTGAAAAAAAATCAAGGAAATTTCCCGTTAAATTGTTAATTTTCGTCTTTTTTTAAAGTCATTTTTTAAACATCGATAACACAAATTCTACAGAATTAAGTTTATAGTGAAGTCATGTGATTCATTATAAAAATAATTCCGATTGATTTCCGAAAGTGGAGAAAAAAATTTACAATATCTAATTTTCCATCGTTGTTTCCAAAATCCGTTTCATAAAATTTCTCTAAATTTTTAAATATTATCCGATATTAAGGAATTATGACTTATAAGGTAAAAATATGTTGGTTTAATTTTTCTTATGTTCACCTGTTCGCCTTATTCATAATCTTCCATTGGATTTTCAAAATCAGTTTCATGAAAATCCTACAAAATTGCGCAAATATTAACCGATTTTGGAAAAGTGTAGGAAAGACCTATCGTTAAAAATATATTATTTCGATTTCGTCAGCATTTGCGCATTGAAATACCAAACGATTTCTTCAAATTCAGACTCTTTGTTTTTCATCCCAAGGTGTCAGAAATTTAGCGGTTTTTACTTTCGGAATTGAGCATAATTAGTGCTCACTAAAGGACGAATTTTAAAGCTAGTGCCAGCCAATTGGGTATTTTTACAACGAAGTGATGTATGGATGAAAAATTTTCACTGCACTCAAATATGTTATAGAGTTTACTCCAGAGAATGCTTTTCTCTAAATGTGGTACAAAAAAATGCCTAAAAATAATAAAAGCTTCCATGAAAAAGGGGAATATAAAAAAATATAAGACTTTTTTATTTTTGAAAAAAGATTTCATTTTATTGAAGAATTGAAAACTATGAATTTTTTATCAAAATTTAGTAAAAATTTTTAATTTTCCTTCAATTTTTCTCTATAAATGAGAATTTCTTGTGCGAGAAAAATACCTATCATTATTAGAGACATTGAAATATTTCCATTTCCTACAAGTGAAGAAATATTTATTTGAAAATGTAAAAATTTACTCTAATTGAATTATCGAAAATAGAGAAATTTTTTCATCGGAGAAAGGTAAGTATTTTTTCTGAATGTGTGGGAAGAAGAATATTGAATTTTTGCTGACCTTATTGGGACCCGAATAAAAATGAAAATATTTTAGCTCAAGCCTTATAACCTCCGTACAACTGCCAAACAAGAAAAAAATCCATTAAACGGCCTACAACTGGTGCTTGCAAAATATTTTGGCCGAACAGATCCTAAACAACGTTGAAGCAAGTTTATTTTAAAACGACCGCTACCACTGCTGTACACCTTCTGTACGGATAGGATGTCCTGACAGTGACCGTTTTAATTAAAAAAAAAAAAAAACAATATGGTGCTGGTCATGACTGAAGTTTGAACAAAGAACCATTAGTGCAAAAATTTAACGCACTAACCGCTACAACTCAGCCGCTGTAATTATGTAAAATTGTTTTTATATATAAGTTCTACATTTGATAAAACCGTCCCCCACAAAAAAAATTCCTGGTTGCGCCCCTGCTTTTAAGGTATAGCTCAATTGTGAGTAGTTGACATGTTGTATACCAATTTTTTTCCTTTTTTTTTTAATTAAGGTTTAGGTAGTACCATTTCAAGCTAGTTCATCTGCTTTGCAGTTTTCTGAAAAGTTTCTATGCCCGGGGATCCAGCATAGGAAGATTTTTAGCTGCTCTGCCATCTCATTTGATGCGGCAGCTAAGGACTATTTTTGATGTTATTTGAACATTTGAAGATTTCAGGTATTTTAAATCGTCTTGACTATCAGATATAATGCAAATATCCTTAGCTGATATTTAATTCATCTGAAGCCAAGTAACAGCTTCATGTATAGCAGTGACTTCCGCTTGGAAGACACTGCAGTGGTCAGGGAATGGAGCCTAAAGGCGATATTGATGTGAAGTGTTTCGGAGTAGACTCATCCCCCACGAGACCATGAGCACTGTGTACTCATTTGAATCGTGCATTGATCACAAAGGCACGTTAACGGACTTTTCCAAACTGTGGTTGTGACAAGGTTTTCTACAAGAAGCAGCATAATGGTTTCGGATAAATGGTTAATACAAATGGCTTAAGGAATGTGATAATAATTAGTACAAAAATGAATTTTGAAAGGAATTTAAGTGTAGTGAATCATATAAAAATGTTTTATTTCCAAAAAGGTACAATTCTACCAAAAAAAACTTCATAAACGAATGGAAAGATATTTAACTTGTTACATTAGATTGACTGGATAAATTTAACAAAACATCATGTTGACAAAAATACTGAGAATATTCATGACTATCGAACTAGACTGTGAACTAAACTTTGAAATTTGACAAGTCAGTTAATTTTTCTGAGAATGACAAAGATTTTGAATTTTCAAAGTGTTTCTCTTTGGAATTCATGTTATTTGAACTGCGATTGCAAATATTCTGAAAGCAATTTTGCAATATGTGTGAAAATCGACGTCGTTTTTATAGGAGTAACACTTTTTCAAAGCACTCACACATCAAGTATGACTATGTTTGAGCTTCGACAACAAGTAGTTAAAAATGTTTTTTTTCATATGCTACAGCTGTGTGAGTGTGTGTTGGTTGTGTTTGTGTATGTATATGTGTGTGTGTAAATGACATATTCAAGTGTCTTATTGCCACATGAAAGCTAACAAACAGATTTGAACCTGTTTAGTTTTGTTCTACAGGATAACGACTTGCAAAAGTGTTCGTTACACCACTACTATCACTACTATCACTACTACTACGACTACTACTAATACTAGTGCTACTAAAACAGCATGTTTCTATTTTATTTTTATATCGTTTTTATGGTGTTAGTTGGCAATTCTCACAACACTGTACTTCAAAAAAAAAATTCCTACCCTCATAAGTGGTTCAACATTTCTATTCACACAAGTACTCACACTAGCCAAATACAAGCATACATACACAGCTGCAGCAACGCACACATAAGCATCAATGCAATTGCATCAACACATACAAACAGTACCGTACTTGTAACATACAGAAAACAACAAAAGTACAAAACAATTTTTAGCGATTTACTCTTACAGAGCTCTACAGATTGAATGCAAGTCGAAAGTCATCAATTGTCAGAAATTATTTGTTGAGTTTTAGTTGATCGGTTTGTATTGCCGGAATGACACTCTCGGGTAATCAATTTCAAGTGTCATTTGATGTAAAAACTTATAACTTATAACAGTGCAGCACGCAGTTCAAGCGTGGGCAAAATGAGATGGCAATAGTAGACAAGAGGAGACCAAGTGAGTTGACAATAGTTTCTAAGTGTGATAGAAACAAGCAAAATGCAATTTCAAAGCGCTATTGTTGCAATTGTGTGCAATAAAACTACATGAAAATATTTTTCGTGCTTTATTTTCACATAATTCTAAGCGATTTTTCTAGCTATACGAAGAGAATTGCTTCTCATCTTAATCAAAATATCTTAAAAGATATTGTGCAGGTATATCAGGCGAAGAATAACAAGTATTTTTAAAAATTTCAAAAGAAAAATCATTTTGTGCTGTAGAAATCACTGTAGAAGTATGTCAAGTATACAAAATTGATCCTTATTTCATTTGCTGTGCAAAGATATTGTTTTTTTTTAATTTTTTATGTTTAACAGTTTTGTGATTAGTTAAGTTGAAATTGTCTTATGAAGCTTAATTTTTATTTATAAAGTAATTCGCTACTACTCGATTCAATTTCGTTCATCGCCGAAGTGCTTATGTAGTTGCATTTACATCCACGCAATTGACCTTTTCCGATATATTCCACCCGAAACTTCGGATATTAAGCCTAGTACTCTGTTCAGTTTCATGTGAAATTTCACTCAAATTTCCATACAAAAAACAATAGTTGTCAAATATGCGTGAAAATTTTCACAACATGTTCGTCAAAGTTGTACTCTGTTACGCTGTGAAAAATACTCGCAACATTTCTCTTGCAACATTTTTTTCACGACAATTTAATTGAACTGCCTTTTTATTATGAAGCAAAAACTGACAGTTGTCGTAAATTTTTTGTTTTTATAAATTTATTTTTATTTATTTTGAGAAGTAAAGCATGACTTTCTAAAATGTTACAATTTCTACGCGACAAACTATTTGTCAGAATTTTCACGCAACAAAATAATAAATGTTGCCAGCGAAATTGCACGCAAACGAACAGAGTACTAGGCTTTAACATGAACATGACCGCTGACCTTTTATCCATATAACGCCCTTGTAATCCGCAATGAAACCTCAGGTGCTTGTAGGCAAACATTTTCAATATAAAATATAACAACCTGATATATTAGGTCTATCCATGCAATTGCTTGTAAGAATTTTTACGTGTAACGCACGGATATTCGTACGATTTTTTGTCCATTTATTTACCTCGGAATTCCCCAATGGGCTTTTGGTGGTTAATTCCCCAATGAGCTCTATGTTAACTTGCTTCCTTAAACTACATGAGTACCTTTGGTAATAAGTGTAGAGTTTTGAAATTGTCTGTAACTTGTCAAAAGGTCAACTCAAAAGCCGACATATATGGTTAGTTGTTACCTTCTGTGTTGTCCCTGAGCACAAGGCAAACTTTTGTGGTTAAATTTTTCCCACAATGACTTGTTTAGAGCCACTTGTATTCATATCATTATATTGTTTGATGATATGGTCGTGGCTTTAAAAAGCTAAATGCTAAGAAATGCTAAAGAAATGCTAAGAAATGCTAAAAAAAACTATAGTAGCTGAACTCTTTTGTTATTACTTAATTACTTAGCTGGCGCTTATAACCGTAGGTCAGTTTTGGTCTCGTCTTAGAATTGTCGACAGCCTCTTTTGTCGTGATCTTGCTGGTGCCAGTTAGCAAATCCAAGTATCGTCAGGTTATTCAATGCCTAGTCCTTCCAACAAAGATGCGGTCTTCCTCGTTTGCGTTGGAGTCGCTGGATACAGCTGACCTAGCCTATCGATGTCGGCATAAAGCTCATACAACTCGTTGTTCCATCATGTTTGGAACTCGTCATTGAGGCAGATTGGATCATAGATCTTACGAAGGTCTTTTCTCTCGAACGCTTTCAAAGTCCTTTCATTAGTACTGCTGAAGATTTGTGATGCATATATTAGGACTGGCATTATTTTTGGCTAATAGAGCGTTAGTTTTGTTCGTCGAGAGAGAGCTCTGCTTCTCAATTGTCTACTGAGCCCAAAGTAACACCTGTTGGCAAAAATTATCCTTCCTTTAATCTCAATACTGATAAAATTTGAGACATTTATGCTGGATCCCAACATAAGGAAATGAAGTCCTTCAAAACCTCAAAGGGTGAGTTGTCAATAGTGATGTGGTTTCTAAGACACTTGGACTGTTTTTTGCTGACACAAGATAATTCGTTTTATTCGCGTTCACTGTAAGACTCATTTGACTGGACTTTTTTTTAGCCTGGAGAATGCTGCACTAACTTCACTCCTATTATGGCAAATAAATTATGTCAATATCATAAACATACGCCAACAGCATAACACTCTTGTAGAAAATTGTGCCACAGCATTCTAAGTCAGCAGCTCGGATGATCTTCTCCATCACTAGATTAAAGAATTCGCACGATAAGAAATCACCTTATTTCGCTTGGTATCGAACGGAGGGCAGAGGTCCTTCACAATTTTTACTGCGCTGTTCTGTGAATAGATTATTTAAGACTAGCCAATTGTGTCGGTAGTGAGGGCAGCTCAAAGGCGTAGTGTCTTGTCCGTCTTTTACTTGGCAACGAGTAAACTAATTTTTTTAAGCAAAACACCGAGAGGCGGGTTGCTTGGTACATACTTAGTAGTAAGATTTCGTATTTTATTTGGCTTGGACTTCACCGCGGCCTTGGTCAGTCAGATATCCTCACGAATACTTTGTAGTTGTGATTGTCACACTCGGTCGGACTTCACCGTCGGCTTCCGTCGATCGGATATCCCTCCGAATACTTAGCTTGTCGTGTTTGGGTTGAACTTCACCGCGGCTTCGGTAATTCGTATATAATAAAGCGTATGATATATTAAGGAATACCTTTGCAGGAATACCACACATAATTCACACTACGTTCTGTGAATAGATTATTTAAGACTAGCCAATTGTGTCGGTAGTGAGGGCAGCTCAAAGGCGTAGTGTCTTGTCCGTCTTTTACTTGGCAACGAGTAAACTAACTTTTTTAAGCAAAACACCGAGAGGCGGGTTGCTTGGTACATACTTAGTAGTAAGATTTCGTATTTTATTTGGCTTGGACTTCACCGCGGCCTTGGTCAGTCAGATATCCTCACGAATACTTTGTAGTTGTGATTGTCACACTCGGTCGGACTTCACCGTCGGCTTCCGTCGATCGGATATCCCTCCGAATACTTAGCTTGTCGTGTTTGGGTTGAACTTTTCCGTGGCCTTGGTCAGTCGGATATCCTCCCGAATACTCCGTAATTGTGTTTATCGTATTTGGTTGGACTTCACCACGGCTTCGGTCAGTCAGATATCCCCACGAATACTTTGTAGTTCTGATTGTCACACTCGGTCGGACTTCACCGTCGGCTTTGGTCGATCGGATATCCCTCCGAATACTTAGGTTGTCGTGTTTGGGTTGAACTTCACCGCGGCTTTGGTAAGTCGTATATTATAAAGCGTATGATATAATAATAATTTTTATTTTTGAAAAGAAATATATATATAAGTAATTAATACTACTAAAGAAATATATAACTATATTTACCTATCTTATTTAATTGATAATAAATACTACTACATAAGATATCTTATATAATAATATGTGAACATTAAAGTTCGTCGTACGCTTTTTTGGTATTAATTAAAACTCAAAATAAATGGAACTTATATCATTCGAGAGGTTATGTTGCCCAGATGTGCAGAATGTATATATAAATGATATATCTGATAGAGGGGGTTCCCAACCCTCTAAGAAAGAAATTAAATTTTTGAGGAAAAACCCGCTATTTGATTAATATGAAATTTGGTTGGAGGAGAGTTTTTGAGTTGGTCGAATTTGAGTTTTATTTAAAAGTAACAATTTTTTATAAAAATGTAGTTTTATCCATTCGTCAATTGAAAAATTTGTAAAAAAATGTGTTTTTAATTCAAAATTTGACTTTCCATGTGAATATCTTGGTCGGATTTTAACTGTTTTTCAATTTTTTTCATTTTTTCTAAAAGTTTGTTTAATTTTCTTTCAAATGTAATAAAAATTACAGCAAAGTTCTAACCAAAAGTATTTTAAATTAATTTTCTTAATATTGTCGTTAGTTATTAATCGTGTGTTTCAACCAAATGCTAAGAGAGAGAAAAAAACTCTCTCAAATTGAATGTTCTAAATTGGGAAGCAAATATCTCCGCCATCTGTCAATAGATTTTATTTATTTCTTTTTTGTATTTAAGTCTTATTAGTTAACTTAAAAAAACTTTTGAAAATAATACCGTTTTTTGTTTGTTTATATTAAAATTATTAGTTTTAAAAAAAGACCATAAAATTTGATTTATTCTTAAAATATGGGGTAAAAATGATTTTTGTTGTAAAAAACAAAAACTCAAAATTGCATATCTGATTTTCTTTCAAAGTCTACCGGATTTAAGGTGAATTTATTTCATCAAAAAATCAAGGCTATGATTTCTTCGACACAATTAAATTTTTTTAAAATGTTGTTTTTCAGTTTTTGAAAAAAATTATTAAATAAAAAATAATGTTTTTGTAGAAAATAGCTTTATATCTCCAATCAATTACGAGTTATAGCCTCAAACTTATTTTAATCATCTCGCATATAATTATAAATAGGCAATCAATAAATTGGTCAAATTTCGACCCCAGGCGATACTAGTATAAATTAAATCTTTAAATTAAATATTTACGGAAGCACCGAATACCGAGAATCACCGCACTAGAACCAGTAATCACCGAGGCAGAGTCAGAGAGAGCAATTGTTGGAAAATTATAGCTTGATACCCACGAATGATTGTTGTTGTGCATTTGAAAAGACTTATGTACAAAATATACATACAGATGTGTATACATATACAATATACATACAAATATACGACTTTTTGATATAAATCAATTCACAAAACATATATCTCAACATCTATTTCAGTATTTTCTTCATTAACTGGAAGAATGAAGTTTGTGTTTTTCAATGAAAATTGCTTTTCTTCTGCAGCTTCTAGCAAGAAGTTTTATTTTTCGCTTCTCGTGAAAAGATATGTTTTTTGAATTGTGACTGTTTTATATTTACTGTGCGATTTATACTCGAAATCAATCATATAGATTATTCAATAAAAACTCATTGTACTTGAAATATTAAAACCAACAAGTCTTTTTATTTAAAGGAGGTTCGAGGGTTCTTCGTTTGATCCTGGAGCGGCTGAGATATATCTCAGTCTTTGAGAAAACCACCTTACAAGTGGAAACCAAGCATTATAGTCGGGTAGTGGAACTTCAATGCTGTCACATACAATTGGGAATATCATCTCCATTTGCGGGATTGTTGTCAGCGTCGCGATTTAGAAGACTAGAAAAGTTTTCCCTCCATAACATCAGTATTCTCTGGATATAAGTCACAAGATTTCCATTTTCATTCTTGCAGGAAGAGGCTCCGGTCTTAAAACCATCGGCCAGGGGTCTTTTCTTTTTGAAAAATTTTCGAGTCTCATTCCTGTCGGCATTGATGTCAATTTGATGGCACTTAATTATTTCCAACTCTAGTTTTTTTGCCGGAAAAGGCGCCTCTCTTCATTTTTCTTCTCTCGGTATCGCTCCAAAATCAAGCATGTAACCAACTGGAAGATGGCTTTGTAGGAGATGTCCTTCCCTGTAGTGGATTCGCGACACTCTTGGTCGTGTCACTGGTTTCGGCGAGGACGGTGGTAGCCTATCACCTCTTCGGCAGCCGTATGCATAGAATGGGATATGTGCATCCACTGTGTGCATATATCGTCGATTGGAGGAATGCTTGCATGAAGCAGAAGTGAGTTTCGTGAAAAGTATCGAAGGTTCGACACTCCGTTTTGACTGCCGATTGTCGACCTCTAGCTTTCTCTGTATAGGACTGCGAGCATTTATATCTGCACACAGACGTGTTCGGATCTTGGCTGCGACAAGATAATGATCCGAGTCTATGTTAGCACTGCGGATCGTGAGTACGTCTAGTACACTGGAAGAGTGCCTTCCGTCAATAAAAACGTGATCAATTTGGTTAAGTATTTTGTGAAAAGGGAACAAGTAGGTGGATTTATAGTGAGATACTTGAACCTAGTAATACAAACGACTATGTATCGAGCTGCGGCGAAGTTAATCAACCTCATTACGTTATCGGATGTGTTGTCGTGGAGGCTGAACTTTTCCACTGTTCGACCAAATATTCTTTCCTAACCCACCTTGGCGTTGAAATCACCAAGCACGATTTTTATGTCATGACTGTACGAAAAACATTCTTTGGTCTGATCATATTTTTCTTCTGTGGGAGCGTGTCCACATATTAGGCTAATGTTAAAAAATTTAGCCTTGAAGCGGATTTTGGCAAGTCGCTTGTTCACTGGAGTGATTCGCAAGACATGATGCCGTATTTTCTTGCCAACTTCAAATCCCTAACCAAACTCGTGCTTCTCCGTATGCCGGTTGTAGCATTCTTAGATATCACAGGATGAAGATATCAGGGTTCCGTAAGCAACCCTGTCTCTTCCATCGCCTTTCTTAGATTTCAGTGATATCAGCATTATATCTTTCCAAAATATTAATCAGTTGGATAGTGGCACCAGTCCAATTTAGGGTGCGGACATTCCAGATACATATCCGTATATCATTATCAGTTTTTGTTTGCGGTAGTTTTCATCAGATTTTGGGAATAATTTTTAACATATTATTGCACGTTTCATTGATATGATTTTTTATGTGGTGGGCTTCAAACCCAACGCACAACTTTTGCTTGAAGGCCAAAGGTGCCCGCAGCTAAAATTAACCACTAGTGAGCTAATGAAGCCAAAATTTAGTCGTTTCATTGAATATGTTGTGTTTTAATTCTAAAAGAAGTTATATGCCTCAAAAAAAAAAACACTTTATATTTGTGTCTATAAGGAATAACCGCTAAAGTCGAGTTAAGACAAAGTGAGGTTAATACTTTCATTGCTTTTTTTCGCAACGAAATACACTAGTACTTAAATTTTTATGGTTGTACCTTGAAAATTAAATTTTTAAAGCCATCAAATCTAAACAGCAAAAGTCAGGGTACCCTGATATAAGGCAAGAATTTTCATCATCAAAATGCTCTCCTGAAATTTTGAAAATGAGTTTAGCTGTTATTCCTTGTCGACACAGATATATTGTTGTTTCGTTAGATAAAACAAAGTCAAAATGTAAAAATATGAGTTTTTATGATCAATCTTGTGGGTCACTGTGGGTCACTGAATAATGTATTATATTTTTTTTTTGTCTTTTGTAGTTTTGCTATATGATTGGTTTGAAAGAAACTATTTATTTATAAAATTGCTTACAAAACAAAACATAAATATTGAAAATCTATAAAATTGATTTAAAATTGAATTAAAACTCTCCAAAAAAGGAAGATCAAACATCTGTTAGTTTATGTCTTGTTGACATTTGTTTGCTTAAGTTACTGTTACTTTTGTTTTGTTTATTTTATATTTAGTTCTCCGTTCTTTATGGCTCACACATAGCTACTTTTAGCCATGCTATTTTACTTAACATGGTTTGATAAGAATAAAGTTTGAAATTTATTTTAAATTGCTTTTTGCCAAAACTACGAGCGAAAATCCCTTTTTTGATTTCCCGCTAAAGGAAACATACGCACACACATAAAAACACACACTGGCATGCAGGCAAAAGAGACACAAATGCACTAATTCACGCACATATACATACACACATGCATATTTACAAGCATTTACATACAAATAATTGCTTAAAGATGAGTATTTGAAATATTTGAAACTTTAAATGATGCACTCCAGTGCAGCTCTTATCTGCTTTTAGCTCAAAAACTCAGCTCATGCAGCTGTAGTTAGTTGTAGCTTAAGTTTGTGTAGCTGTGTATTTGGGTGGGCTTGGGTGTTTTACACACACTCACACATGCACAGTGGAGCACATGAAGGACGAGAAGCAGGCCCAGTGGGAAAGATCGTAAGGTGCTTACTAAATAATTCATGTTTTCCTTAAGCTTATGGTGGTGAAAACAGGATCATGCTGAAATAAGTATGTTGTTTGTTACATTAAGAGCACCTTACGTTTTCGCTTACGACTGCAACTGCAAAAGGAATGCACGTTTAAGCCGATCATGTCTTCGTGTGATCATTTCCATATGTACATTATTTCGTAAAGTAAGAGTCATGCAGCGGTATGATGACATAACGGTATTTGACTGTCGTTACGAAGATCTTAAATGTAGCACAAAACCAAAAGAAAACACGAGTAAAGAACAATCTTATGGTGAACGGCGGTGTAGTTAGATCATTCGTCGTTGCGCATACAAAAATGGCTATGTGTAAAAATAAGATTTTTTATTTATTTTACTGTTCAATAGCCTTATGTATATCGGTTCAAAAGTTAGGAAAACTAGAAATTTTAAAATAAAAAAAAATAAGGTGCAAATAGCACCAAACTACTTTTTTCATTGTTGTCTTATATATCTTCTCTGTAATAAATACGATTCAACCCTTCATTTAAACCTTCTTCGCAACGGAAATTATAAGCACTGCTTACGTTAAAACTTACAAAAGAAGGTGAACGTAAGGCCACAGCTTACAATTTCCGTTGCGAAGAAGGTTTAAATGGATTATATGCACGTCGTATATCAATACAGTACGGGTGCCTTACGCTTTCATGCATATATCCTGCTTATTAAATAAAGTGCATAAGCATGGAAGCCCGATTGATTCCGATTGTCGAGAGTACATTCCGTGCACTTTATTTTAGTAAAGGGTCACGTAAGTACGTATGATGCATATCATACATTACAAAAGAAAGCTTATAGTGGCGATCATGCCTGTGTAAAATTAATGGGCATTTGGTATTGAAGTTTTCATGCCCCGCGGATGAAAAATAAGTAAAGAATAATTCATTATGTAAGGATGGATTTTCCCACTGGGGGCTGATGTCTTCGTTTGCTATTTCAGCCTAATACGAACAAACTAACAGATACTTACACTCACACACACATACATTTCCTTCTTTAGCCACACATAAGCAGCACTCTAGGTATATTTTTTTATGTGTCGTGTGTGTCTGTTTGCTCGTGTTCTTTGCCTGTAAGAAGCAAATAGATTTTGGTGACAAATCCTGTGCGTCGATAAAGCAGTTGGAAATTGTCTTCATTCAAACGCTGTTACTGCTGCCTTGATTTGTGTTACTTTGATGCGTATATGTGACTGTGTTTTTGTATATGCCTGCGTATTATGAGTGTGTGTGTGTTCGTATGATTTTCCACTGTGTTTATGTTCGCATTTCGCTTCTTCTGGTCACACACTTCTTCTTCGATGGCAAAAGTGTGTCAACCGCAGCTATTAAGTTTTTAACAGTATTGTTTGAAAATATTGCACTCAGTTTTTTAAAATTGGGTAGATGTGTGTTTTGTGAATTTTTTATAAAATTAACTACAAACTAACGAAGACAAGTTTCATGGTTTCGATAGAGCAAGAAGGTCTTCTAACGAATTCTCTAGATCTTAAAAAAATCTTTATACGATACCACGAAAACTTTAACATTTCGCCAACTGATATTTAAACTGACCTGTCTGCATTCGCCTCACACAAAAGTTCAAAACAGCTTTGCCACCTACAAAGATCACGCTCAAACTTCAAAAGCTGCTAATGCTCTAACAAGGATAATCTTCCTAAAATAATCTCACATTCTTCAACTGGATCTAACAAATCAACTGCGTAGCGAATTTGCTATCATAATTGTGAACGTATGGGAGAAAAGTTAAATAAACTGTGCGTTCAAGCTAAATTTTGCAATTTTAATATCTTGGTCTTTATTGAAAAATGGCTAAATGGAAATTTCATAAATGAAGAAGTTCTTGACAGTAGCTGGACAGTCTATCGAAATGATCGTGATAACTTTCTAGTAGTTCTCTCAAGAGGCAGCGGTGTTCTTATCGCAACCCATATTTCCCTTTCAAGTGAGCTAATTGAAACCACCTCTCACAAGCTCTTTGAAATCATAACATATAAATTGTTGTTGTTTACATACCCCCCAGCTTAACTAAAACAACTTTGTGAAAAAATTTATCTATAACCTCATACTTAAATGAAGAAGAAAGAATATAATTTTAGGAGACTTTAACCGTCCCAACATTTCCTTTTTCACTGATGAAGATGATGACTACCTACTTCAATTTAACCTCAACTGCTCAACTGGTGGTTAGATTAAATATTTCCTAATTTCTATGATGATGTAACAGATAGTCAAACCAACGAAACGGACCAATTCTTCTCAAACACTCTTCACCACACTGCCCTCACATTGGAAATATCAAATATCACGATAGCATAAATATCTATTTAAATGCGATAAACTGGGATGATCTAACAACCATGGACTTGTGATGTGCAGTCTCACTTTTCTGTGAGCGTATTCTAACCATTTTAGATAGTTATGTACCAAAAATACAGAAAAAAAATTAACTCTCTAAGAAATGGCTTGATCAGGATCTCAGACATCATTAAAAGTGATTGGTATGTAAGTGATGAAGTTAAGACGAGTTACACTAAGCTATCCAAAGAGTTCTCTAGTAAATAAGACTTAACTTAGAAATCTTACACCAACCTTATTGGAGAAAAAAATCTTGTAAATCCTAAGAAATTCTTTGTCTTTGTCAATGTCAAGCGAAAGTCAGCTGGGCCTGAGCCCTACGACCATGTTCAAAGTAAACACTCATTCTTCCAATCCTGAAGTGATATGTAATCTATTTACAGACCATTTTAAAGATATGGCATAACGCCAATTTATGCAGTCATTTGCAACTTCGTCAATCTTGGTTGATAACTTCGTCTTTACGCAAGAAGAAATTTGCAAAGCTATACAAGAACTTGATCCAAATAAATCTTAAGGTCCAGACCTCATACCTTCAAGCATACTGAATAAATGTGCAAGCCAACTTCTCATCCCTTTATATACTCTTTTTAATAAATCCTTATATCTTGGAATCATATCTTTCACCTTATTTGAAATCATTCCATATTACAGCTATTTACAAAAATGCTGATAAGAGGTCGGTTGAGAACTACAGGGGTATTTCTGTTCTCTCTGCTATTCCTAAACTTTTTCAAAATATAGTTTGTGTAAAGCTTACACGTCTAGTTAATCTCTAACTTAATGAACAGCAACATGGATTTCGTATTACAAATTTTACAATCTTAGTTTCTGAATCCTTACAAAAATGAAGAACGCATATCAAGTAGACGTTATCTACACAGACTGCAATACAGCATTTGACTGCATTGATCATGATATCTTTGTTCTTTAATTGCAAAAGAATTAGGATATCCGAAAAAACCTGTCCGAAAGGTTCCTATATATTAAGTTCCAGGATATTTTGTCTAAAATAATCCTAGTCTCATCTGGCATTTCGCCAGGTAGCCATATTGGCTCACTCCTTTTCAATATCTTCATTTTTGACCTATCGGTAGTATTGGGGGGAATATTCCGCATCTTATGTATGCAGATGACCTAAAGACTTACTACGTTGTTAAGTCGGAAGAAGATAAAATTTTCTTGCAGTCTAAATTGCTCTGCCTTGAGCAATGTTGCAGTTATGACAAACACCATCTTAACACTTACAAATGCCACACTATCAGCTTTTCTCGAAAGAACTTAAACAAAAATAATTGTTACTTCCTTAACAGTATTGAATTTAAGAATGTCCCAGAAATAACTGTACTTTTGTTTTTAGGTTATTTATAAAAAAGTGTTACTTCCATAGCAACATATAAAAAAAAAACAAAACAAATTGGCCATTTCAGCCCTTGAAAAGACTTTGACCGAGCTTCTTATGATCAATTGTGTTGTGTGTGTGCTATTAAATGTTTGCTCACAATTGACCGAGAACTGGACCTACATGTTTTATGCCGACTCCGAACGGCTAAAGTTCATGTTCTCAAGAAGCTATACATGGCATTATTTACTCTCTGAGGTTTGCCATTATCTGCAGAGAGGTGGTAACCGATCAGTAAAATTTTTTATTGAAAAAAACTTTTTGCCGCGGCTGGGGATCGAGCCCGGGCTCCGAGCATGCTAAGCCACACACTTAACCTGCATTCCACAATCAAAGTATTGCATAAAGTATAAATATTGCATATTGAAAAAAATAAATACTCATTAGTAAAATAAAAGAGCTACTGAAAAGATATCGTCTCAACAAGAAGAAAAGCGGAAAGCTTTATCAAAAACACCAGGCTCAGGGAGAAATAGTGGTCCAGCGAACCAAGCGGTGGCCCAGAACGTTAAGCGGCTGTTTACTCAGAATCCAGGCACTTCGGTTCGTGATATGGCAGCAAAAGCAGGAACATCGAAGTCAAGTGTTCAACGCATCACAAAATTTTACAACCTACGGAGCTATAAAGTACAAAAAGTACCTGATAGGTCAGAAGAAAAGTACGCCGAAGCCAAGAAAAAGACTCGAAAACTGTATCGCAATTACCTGCCCAAATTTGATTACGTGATCATGGACGATGAAACGTACTGCATAGCGGATTTCAAGCAATTACCTGGACACGGATATTATACTACGATTAGAAGGGGTGGAGCATCCTTTAAATTCACCACCGAAAAACATACCAAATTTCCAAAGAAATACATGGTGTGGCAGGCCATTTGCAAATGTGGCCTACGAAATAAGGAATTTGTGACAGATCGCACAATCAACACCGAAATTTAAATCAAAGAGTGTCTGGAGCGGCGTTTGCTGCCTTTCATAGGTCAACCAAGGTTCAGTACTATTTTGGGCTGACCAAGCAACATTTTATCAAAACTGAGGTGCGCACCAAAAAGGGGCGCCAGCTGCGCACGAACACGCCCTACTACACGCCCTACAACCCACATTAGTAAAACTGTTAAAAACTGTAAAAAAATAAGAATTTTTTTGTGTTTGTTAAAGTATATCAATGTTTATTTTAATATGATAGCAGGTTTAGGGTATTCCATAGTCGGGCTGGACCGACTTAAGAGTTTCTTCACTTGTTATCTCTTATCTCTTTAACTGTTCTTGTTATTCTCCTATTTTGACGAGGATTTTATGAATTTTATGAATTTAATTCACAACGCATGAATGAATCATATTCCCCTTGTATTTGTTCACAGCATTTATGAAATTTTTTGTTATTTTTCATTTATCTTGTAAGAAATATTATATGTGACTCATGTAATTTATAACTGGACCAAAATAGAATTCACCCAGATCATGTAAGAATTCATAATTATCGAGTACTTTTTTATTTCATTGTGTCAGGGCAACACTTTCCGACACCGAAAGTGGATACAGCTATAATATTAAAGTTTATATGAAATAAACTTTATAATCAGTTGTATGAAATAATAGAAATAACTATGTTCTTGTGGAGACTAAATTATTAAACTCAGAATAAAGCAAAAATAAAGGTGGTGACCGTGGCATGCAGGTTAAGTGTGTGGCTTGGCATGCTCGGAGCCCGGGTTCGATCCCCAGCCGTGGCGAAAAGTTTTTTTCAATAAAAAATTTTTCTGATCGGTCACCACCTCTCTGCAGACAATGGCAAACCTCAGAGAGTAAATAATGCCATGTAAAGCTTTTTGAGAACATGAACTTTAGCCGTTCGGAGTCGGCATAAAACATGTAGGTCCAGTTCTCGGTCAATTGTGTGCAAACATTTAATAGCACACACAACACAATTGATCATAACAAGCTCGGTCAAAGTCCTTTCAAGGGCTGAAATGGCCAATTTGTTTTTTTTTTTTTTATAAAGCAAAAATATCGGAAACTACCTTTATTAAAATAATTCCCACAAAAAATGTGAGTTTGGCTGATGTATAACTACATAAAATATATGTAGTTGTTCACTTCACTTTCACTTATCTTCTGTGCACGTCAGCACTTTAATGTTGCCAACATTTTGCACTACACTGTGCGTTATATCAGCTTACAAATACATACATGCGTACTCATATCTGCGGTTCTGTAATTTATCGTTGTCTGTACGTAGCAGGAACTGATTTTCAGTTGTTGGAAGACAAAAAAGCGTCACTCACTGCTGCTTAAATACAGACAAGCAAATAAACCCACACACACACACAGGCCCAACGCATTTGGAAAGATAACAGTCGACTGCATACGCATGCTAACACACACTCACATACTCACACAAACATCCCAATCGGCCAAACAAGCTTGGAATAAGCTTTAAACAAGCTTACAAGCGCAAGCCTCAAGCTTGGATAACGCTTTCATTTACTATTGTAGAACGCTTACATGTAATTGTAGGATAAACGAAAGTGAACCCTTGGAATAATATTGCTTACTTCAAGCTTAATCCAAGTGTTGTTTTTACAATTGGATATAAGTGTTTTAATAAGCTTTTTCCAAGTGTGCTACATTCAACACATCAATTAGCACTCGCGAAAAATTTTCATTCCGTGGCTCAGTTGGTAAGCCACTGGTTATTTGATTTGTTGGAACATTTTTATTTTTATTTATTTTTTATTTTTGTGTGTTAAAATTGAAGCATATATTTATATGAAAAATTGCATGCCTTCAAAAATTTTTGTGTTTGCTACCCCAGGGATCGAACGCGCGACCCACCGCATATGAGTCGGACACTCTAACAGCTTGCCGTCAGCCTTATGGCTGCTGAGCGAACAAAATGAAAATAAAATACATTTATGTATGTATATATGAGAGCATCACAACTTTGAACAGTTGTGGAACTATTACCGTTGTCAGCGTTTTCTAAGGATGATTGCAAAACACTTACTTAATGCAAGCCTTTCCAAGTATTATTGTACATCACTTGCTTTTTGTGTTTTACGCAATAGTTATACAAAGGAACTTGGAAATTTATTACCTGGGCAAGTGTTTTTCAAGCGTGCTTGGATAAGGCTTGCTTTTTGTATTGCATGTAAGCTTAATCCAAGCACTATTTCTAAATGGTTGATTGGGATGCATTTACACTAACATATATATAAGCACAATTACACAGCTGTTTGCTGAATGCGGTTTTAATTTATTCTTGTAGTCAGCAACAGCCGGAAGTATCAAAGAGGAAAGCTACAACAACAAAAACAAAAGCAACAGCAGCAGCAGCAGCACTTACAACAATTAAAGCAACAAGAACTACAACATCATCAGCAACAACCACTACCAGCATAAGTTCTGAAAACAATAAAAATCTTTCAATGGAAATGAATGTCATTGAGCTTGAGTAAAATTTTAATGTAGTACGAGTTCGACTTCGTATTCGAAGCTACTTACTTCAGGCGGAAGCAAAGTGACTTCCGCTGTTATTATTGTTGTTGTTGTTGCTACTGTATGGCAGGAAGTCGGTAGATGAAAATGGGTGTTATTTTAAGGCCTGCCATTAATTAGCCTTTAAAATTGCGACTTTCTTAGTTGTGGGTTTGTCTTGGCATGATTTTGTGTGTCATATTAATTTTGAGCGTATTTGTCTTTGTTTAAATGAAGAGCATTGTTTTAGGCGCAAGAATGTGTGATGAAGCGAGAGAGAGAGAGAGAGACAAAAGTGAAAAGTGACACAAATTTAATAATTGTCGTATTTCGTACACTTCAAATCATCGAAACAATGGTTCTGAAATAAAAAAATAAAAAAAGGTTTAAACATACATACATATGTGTCTTCACATATTTATAGACAAAAATTTGTCTAAGCTTAATGCATGCAAACCATTCTCAGACACGTCTGTTGGGAACTTTTAAGCTTAAATATATTTTTAAGTTTTTCATATCAAACAGCAGTAAGCAGCTGGTGGTCAAGGTCAAACGTATTATTTATCTTCTTTTAATATATGTCTTAAAATGTTTGTCTGTCTGTGACAAAATAACTCAAAACGCTATCAACCGATTCGAATGACATTTTAAGAAAGTGTGTTTACTTAAATAGTATTCGGCAAAAAGGATTACAGCAGTAGATATAAATAGCCAGTCTGGTACTGGCTCTTATAGCTTATAAGTCATAGTTTTCGAACTAAATATATATATTGCAGAGAAAGGAAACTCTACATCAAGCCAGAATTTATAAATATAGCTCTTTTAGAAATTCAATATTGCAATGCAACTATTCTTTCTCAAAATTCACTCTTTAATCTTCAAAAAGAAAAATGTTCTGTTTCTTAAAAAGAACCGAAGTTATGAATTTTTTAAAATGAGTCTCCAATACAAAAAATGCTTCAATCTCAAAATTTTAACCCCCTCCATTTATGCAAAAAAATCCTCGAACTCGTGTCTAATTGTTTTCAGTTCAGTTTGTAAAAAATCAATACTATTATATAAAATTGAAGTGGATATATTAAGTGTAAAGCAAACTCCAAAACTACTGCACCGATTTTTATGAAAAAAATTTTAAAATATCATATTTGTGCTGCAGAATTGCATTGGCGAACTTTCTTTAAGAATATTTAACAATAAATATATTTAATTAAAGTGTTGAGTTTTTTAGAAAATTAACAACCATGCTTCGCATTGCCGGGGCGTTTACTTTTCACGCGTTTGTGTTACGAGAGTTTTAGTTTCATGTTGCTATCAACCCTTCTCTTTGTGCTCAGCTAGGAACGTCGACACATTCTCTTACACTCTTACTTTAATTCAGGGTACACTGAATAAGGTAGCCGCAACACGGAGAGCGCGACTGCCGCAAATGTCAAAGCGAACTGCTTCAGCTGTTGTTGTTGTTGGTCTTTTTTTCGACAGCCAGTTGATTTTGACACTTTCGGATAAGCGAAAGAGAGCACAGTCAGTTTTGCGGCAACCTTGTTATTCAACCATGCTTTAATTTAATTTTTTTGGCTAGCATAGAGCAATGCAACAAACAGATGATGCGTTTGCTCTGTTTGCGTTGAGCAACGTTAAAACAAAAAACAAAAAAAAACAAGTAAAGAAAGTCTAAAGTCGGTCTAGGCCGACTATGAAATACCCTAAACCCACTTTTCAAAAATAAAAAAAATTTTATTGCAAATGGGCGTCTCCGTGGGCGGATGAAGCCTATATTTTATAGCTCACATTTAATGCCTTTATTGTGCTTTCGCTATGGGAGGTGGGCGTGTTCATGGACGGATTACTCCCAATTTTTGAACACACATCAGTTTTGGTATAAAATACATACATACCAAATTTAATCTCTCTATGACCAACATAACCTTATTTATTGAGTTTTAAACTTTTTGGGTTGTATGGGAGGTAGGCGTGTCCGTGGGCGGATGGTGTCAATTTTTCAAAACCATCTTTTTTTTGTTATAAAAAACATATGTGCCAAATTTTAGCTCTGTAGGTTAAACAGAGGCTTATTTATTGCGTTTTCAATTTTTGGGTTGTATGGGAGGTGGGCGTGTCCGTGAACAGATGACGTCCATTTTTCGAAAACATCTTTGTGTTTGTATAAAACACATACATATCAAATTTTATTGTTGTAGACTAAATATGAGCTGAGTTATGCAGTTTTCAATTTTCGCTTTGTATGGGAGGTAGGCGTGTCCGTGGGCGGATGATGTCCATTTTTCAAAACCATCTTTCTTTTGTTATTAAAAGCATGTGTGCCAAATTTTAGCTCTGTAGGTTAAACAGAGGCTTATTTATTGCGTTTTAAATTTTTGGGTTGTATGGGAGGTGGGCGTGTCCGTGAGTGGATGACACCCATTTTTCAAAAACAGCTTTGTGTTGATACAAAACACAGACGTACCAAATTTTATTGTTGTAGATTAATTATGAGCTGAGTTATGCAGTTTTCAATTTTTGCGTTGTATGGGAGGTAGGCGTGTCCGTGGGCGGATTCCAAAAATATTCAATAGTGCAGATCCTTGGGTCCATGTGACTATGTGTACCAAGTTTCATTCAATTATCTCGACTCCTTCTTCTTATCCTGTGTATACGGACAACACACAGACGGACGGACGGACGGACGGACGGACGGACGGACATAGATAGCTCGACTCACGTGGTGACGCTGATCAAGAATATATATACTTTTCTATACCGGACTCGCTTCGTTCTATGCGTTACAAACGTTTGCACAAAGTTAATATACCCTGACCTTTCAGGTTTAGGGTATAATTATGCAATTTTTGATTTAAGTCCTGCATTAGGTTTTTTACCGACCTTTCGTTGACCTTAATGTATGTCCGACGCCATTTACGTCGAAATATTTTAATGTTTTTCGCAGTCTTCTTAAGATTTATTTTCATTTAAGCCCAATATTTTTCGATTGTACGAAGTTCGGGGCAATTTGGAGTATTGGCTTCCCTTGGTACCACAGTGACATTATTGGCTTGGTACCAATCCATCATTCTCTGGGCGTTGTAACATGTTGCTTGGTCAGGCCAAAACAGTACTGAACCTTGGTGTTGACGTATAAAAGGCAGCAAATACCGCTCTAGACACTCTCTGATGTAAATTTCGGTGTTGATTGTACGATGTGTCACAAATTCCTTATTTTGAAGGCCACATTTGCAAATCGCCTGCCACACCATATATTTCTTTGGAAATTTGGTATGTTTTTCGGTGGTAAATTTAGAGGATGCTCCATCCCTTCTAACCGCAGTATAATATCCGTGTACAGGTAACCGCTTGAAATCTGCTTTGCAGTACCTTTCATCGTCCATGATCACGCAATCAAATTTGGGCAGGTAATCGGGATACAGTTTTCGAGCCCTCCTCTTGGCTTCGGTGTCCTTTTCTTCTGATCTATCAGGTACTTTATAGCTGCTTGGGTTGTAAAATTTTTTTAATCCGTTTAAGACTTGACTTCGATGTTGCCGCTTTTGCTGCCATATCACGAACTGAAGTACTTGGATTCTGAGTAAACAGCCGCTTAACGTTCTGGGCCACCGCTTGGTTCGCTGGACCACTTTTTCTCCCTGAGCCTGGCGTTTTTGAAATCGTTTTATGGTCCTTCCGACAGTTTTTACGCACACGCCAACTTCCTTAGCGATCTTTTTGTACGTGGTGTTTGGATTTTTCAGGTATTTGCAAATAATTACTTTCTGCTTTTCTTCTTGTTGAGACAACATCTTTTCAGTAGCTCTTTTATTTTAACAATTAGTATTTATTTTTTTTTATTTGCAATATTTATACTTTATTAAGGTACCAAATATGTTGCTATAGAAGTAACACTTTTTTATAAATAACATTAAAACAAAAGGTGACCGTGGCATGTAGGTTTAGTGTGTGGCTTAGCATGCTTGGAGCCCGGGTTTGATCCCCAGTCGTGGCGAAAAGTTTTTTAAATAAAAAACTTTTTCTGATCGGTCACCACCTCTCTGCAGACAATGGCAAACCTCAGAGAGTAAAAAATGCCATGTAAAGCTTCTTGAGAACATGAATTTGAGCCGTTCGGAGTCGGCATAAAACATGTAGGTCCAGTTCTCGGTCAATTGTGTGCAAACATTTAATAACACACACAACACAATTGATGATAAGAAGCTCGGTCAAAGTCCTTTCAAGGGCTGAAATGGCCAACAGTTATTTCTGGAACAGTCTTTATGTGCCAAAATTAACGTTTATTGAAAAATGAATGAAGTTGAAAAATTAAACTTATCCCAAACAATGTCGGGTACTGTATAATTTTTTTTTTTTTATTTAACTTTTTTTTGCCAAAATTCATTCCTGCATACACACTTTGAGGTCTGGCTATAAAAATGTCAGATATTTGGTAAGCAAAATAAGGTTGCAAAATGATGAATCCTCTGCATATAAAAGCTTAACTTATAAGTAGGTATAATACAGGCATTCTGGCGCACGGAGCCGCGGAGCGGTGAGTCATCGTCTGTCCGTCCGTCTGTCCGTCCGTCCGTCTGTCCGTCCGTCTGTCCGTCTGTCAAGGTTAGCAGGCGTCCGCCAAGGTTGACGGCAGTCCCCCGCCCCGTCCCCCGTCCCCTGTCCCAGTTTTTTTGCGGGTTTTTGATAAGCAGACGTCCGCCAAGGTTGCCGGCAGTCCCCCACCCCGTCCCCTGTCCCAGTTTTTTTGCGGGTTTTTGATAAGCAGACGTCCGCCAAGGTTGCCGGCAGTCCCCCACCCCGTCCCCTGTCCCAGTTTTTTTGCGGGTTTTTGATAAGCAGACGTCCGCCAAGGTTGACGGCAGTCCCCCACCCCGTCCCCCGTCCCCCGACCCCCCGTCCAGCGTTTGCGGTTGTTAGATAAGCAGTTGCATAATGCAATGTATAAAAATTTTGCCAAGGTTTTTTGATAAGTAGTTCTATAATGCAATGTATACAATTTTTTTGATAAACAGTTGCAAACAACAATAAAACAGCTTCCTTAGGCTTTCTGATAAGCGGTTGCATAAAATATAAAATTTCTTAGTTGACGTCAGTTTTTGCGGTTTTTTGATAAGCAGTTGCATAATACAATGTATAAAACTTTTTCGATAAGTAGTTGCATAAAAAGTTTCTGTTTTATCAATGCTTGAGAAAATAAAAATAAAAAAGGAAAAAACAGTTGTGAAATATTTTTTACAATAAATTTTATTACACAATAAAAAAAGTTGTGAAATATTTTTTACAATAAATGTTATTATACATTTAGAATACATATATGTATGTATATGTTAATAGCTTATCATTAATAGGAAGTCCATCGTGGTTCTTTGAAGATAGCTGCATATAAATTATAGACTTTTCTTATAGTTTGATATCGTGACCACAAAGTTGTGCAATTACAAATGTTATACATTTCCTTTTTTTAATTTTCTTGTGGTTTTGATAAGCAGTTGATATATAGTATATAATTTTTAACAATTTCATATAAAATGGGGGAATTAACGCAAGTGCAATCAGTGCTCTATAAATCAAACACAGAATAAACAACTAATAAAAATGGGTTCATTTAAATGTGATCAGTGCGAGTTAACCTTTAACAAAAAGTTTAATTTAAACCGTCACGTGAGAGTTAAACATCAAAGTGAATATTCACAACGTTTTCAATGTGATATTTGTAAAAAAACATATTCGCGCAATGATGATTTGAGAACACATCAAAGAAATAAGCATGGACTATCTTCTTCAACACCAAATGCAACATCAACATCAACATCAACTACATCTTCAGCAACATCAAAAAATGTTCCAAATCTTCAGACGATTGTGGCAAATACAATTCCAAATGTCTATTGCAACGCATGCAAGAAAGATATAATTTTAAAGAATTGGTCTTATCATATCAGGACTAACGCTCATAAAAAGAATAGCGGTGAAATAGTAAACGAGCATTTAACTAGAATTTCATCTGTATTTAATGAACGTATAGAATCATTTATATACAAAAATATCAATGAGGGTTTATTGAATGCTGAAGTGTTTCTAGATAACGCTAAAGAAATTGTTATACAAACTCTTCAAGATATGTTGCAGAAACACACCAACATTAAATTCAATATAGAATTTTTTTGTGAATATGTGAAAATGTGTGAAAATGAGATGACAATTGATGTAAAATCTCATCAAACAAAAATGGTGATGATTCAACAATCAACAGACTTGAATAACATTTTTGATGAAAAACGAAACAGTTTGATAACAAAAATGTCAGAGTTTCAAGAACGTGACAGCGGTTGGAGTCTCATCAGAATTTTACACTTGGAGATTAATATTAATCAATACAAGCCAATAAAAGGTTCTCAATATATTCGATTGCCGAAAAATTTATTGGAAAAACATGCTTGTATAAATGTTCAGAATGCTGATGAATATTGTTTTAAATGGGCAATGATATCAGCTTTTTCTCCTGTCAACAAAGACTCTAACAGATGTTCGAGTTATAACATAGAAAATATAGAATCCTCTATAATACATTTAGAGAATGGTAAAAGTCTCAACTTTGAAGGGCTTATTTTTCCGTTGAGAGTCAAAGATGTTAAAATTTTCGAGGAAAATAATCAGGAAATAAGCATCAATGTCTTTGGATATGATGAAGAGCTCAAGAGTATAGTTGGACCATACTATTTCACGAGTAAGGAAAAGAGTACACACATAAATCTACTTCTGCTCCAGGAAATTGATAAATTTCATTATGTTTGGATCAAGAACATTTCAAGGTAAGAATTATATTCATCTTATTATCGTATTATCTTATAAAAATTATTAATCAATTGTTTTGTTTTTTTATTTTCAGACTTTTGCGAAATCAAGTGACAAAGGAGCACGCTCAAATGTTTTTATGCAATACTTGTCTACAGAATTTTAGATCCAGCTACAAATTACAACGACACAAACAAGAATGTAGCAGAATCGTAACAAAAGTTCCGGACGAAGAAAATAGTAAGGTTTCATTCAAAAATTTTAAACATAAGTTAGACATTCCTTTTGTAGTATATGCAGATTTTGAATGTTTTCTAACACCAGAAAACACTCAAAACTCAGGTTCAATAAGAACAGTTCAAAGTCACATTCCACATGCATATAGTTATTATATTAAGTGTAGTTTTAATAATTCTTTAGATAAGTTTAGAATGTATACAGGTGAAGATGCACCTATTAATTTTATTACAAGTTTAGTTAACGATGCTAAGGAAATTTATAATAATTACTTAAGTAAAGTTAAACCAATGAATTTCCTCACACCATTAGAGTTAGATATTCAAAATAAGAGCACTAATTGTCATATTTGTGAAAAACCTTTTGAAGACGATGAGTATAGAGTAGCAGATCATTGTCATTTAACCGGAAAATATCGCGGACCGGCTCATAATGATTGTAATTTAAATTTTAAAATTCCTAAATTCATCCCAATCTTGTTCCACAATCTTTCTTCATATGATTGTCACTTATTTGTTAAAGAACTTTCAGCGATTCCTGGTAGAATAAACGTAGTACCAATAAATAAGGAAATATATGTTTCCATTTCTAAACATATACATTTCGATGATGGTGATAGCGTTGAACTAAGGTTTTTAGATTCCTTCAGATTTATGGCTTCCAGTCTATCAAACTTAGTCAATAATTTATCAAACAGAGATTTTTATATTTTACGGTCTACGTTTAACGATGATGTCGAATTCAATCTCTTGAAGCAAAAAGGTATATTTCCTTATGATTATTTTGATTCAAAGGAACGACTTCAAGAGGAATGTTTACCGCCAAGGGAAAAGTTCTTTAATAAATTAACCAATGAAGAATGTAGTGTTGCTGACTATGAACATGCACAAAAAGTATGGACAACTTTTAATTGTACAACACTACATGATTACTTAGAACTTTACCTTAAAACAGATGTTCTACTGCTTACTGATGTTTTCGAAAATTTTAGAAAAGTTTGTAAATCAATTTACAATCTTGATCCTTGTCAATATTATACAGCTCCCGGATTATCTTGGGGAGCAATGTTAAAGTATACTAAAATTGAATTAGATCTGCTAACAGATATTGATATGATTAAATTCATTCAAAAAGGAATAAGGGGAGGTATTGTACAATGTTCCAATAGATATGTTAAGGCAAATAATAAATATATGAATGATTTTGATGTTACAAAACCCTCAAATTATCTCATGTATTTAGATGCCAATAATTTGTATGGTTGGGCAATGTCTCAATATTTACCTGAAGGAAAATTTGAATGGCTTGATGACGTATCAACATTTCAGTTACATGAGCATGCTAATGATTCTGATGAAGGATATATTTTAGAAGTTGATTTAGAGATTTCTTGTGCAAAGCATGATAAATATAATGACTTACCGTTTTGTTCAGAAAATAAAAAAAGTCCGATTGGTAAACATCAAAAACTTATAATCGATTTGAATAATAAATCAAATTATATCATTCATTATGTAAACTTACAACAATGCTTACAAAATGGAATACAACTTAAAAAAATTCATAGAATATTAAAATTTAAACAATCACCATGGTTAAAAAAATATATTGATTTAAATACTTTACATAGAACGCAAGCTAAAAATGATTTTGAAAAGAACTTTTTCAAGTTATTAAATAATGCTGTCTATGGTAAGACCATGGAGAATGTAGATAAGAGGAAAGATGTTAAAATTGTTTGCGAGTGGGAAAGTAGAGGAAAAAGATTGGGAGCTAGAAGCTTAATTGCTAAACCAAATTTTCATAGCTCTACAAGATTTTCTGAAAATATGGTAGCAATACAACTTAATAGAATACATACCCTATATGATAAACCAATTTATATAGGGTTTGTAGTTCTTGAACTCTCTAAATGGAAAATGTATGATTTTCATTATGATTACATGCTTCCAAAATTTAGAGAGAACTTAAGTTTATGCTATATGGATACTGACTCTTTCATCTATTCAATTAAGACTGAAGACTTCTATAATGATATTAAACCTGACATTAATTTAAAATTTGACACATCCGACTACAAACCCAACAATCCTTTTGGGATAGAACGACAAAATAAAAAGGTGTTAGGTTTCATGAAAGATGAAAATAATGGAAAAATAATGAGGGAATTCATTGGTTTAAGGTCAAAAATGTATTCTATTAGTGTTGAGGGCGATAATGATATCAAAAAAGCTAAAGGGGTAAAAAAATCAGCTTTGATGTCTCTCAGCATTGATGACTATAGAAAATGTTTATTTGATAAGAAAATTTATTATGATAAAATGTTAACTTTTAGATCTAAGATTCACAAGATTTATACACAAGAAATTGAAAAAATTGTATTAAGTTATTTTGATGATAAGCGTTATATATTAGAAAATGGTGTTAATACCCTTGCATGGGGACACCATCGATTATTAAATAAAAATGTATTAAGAGGTTGAAAACTAAAAATAAATAGCAAAAAAATAACAATTAATTGAAATAAAAAATTTTATGTAAAAATTAAGATAAATCTTTTATTATTTTGTATTAGCATAAAGTGAACATACTATGTAATATTATATTTTTGAAATAAAAATTTTAAACACAATTGACCACAAATAACTGTATTGTATTTTTGTTTTTGTTTATAGTTGTAATATATTGGTGGTTTTAAGTAATTGATGACCTCTTTCGGTGGTTGCAAGTTTCCAAAACTATCAAAATATTCCTTATAGTTTTTATTTTTATAGTAA
The DNA here is from genome assembly GCA_958299015.1 of Tetanocera ferruginea. Lineage (NCBI taxonomy): Eukaryota > Metazoa > Arthropoda > Insecta > Diptera > Sciomyzidae > Tetanocera > Tetanocera ferruginea. The sequence goes on along the minus strand of OY282640.1, from coordinate 50,275,919 downwards.
GCTACCCAATGAGTACCGGGACCGTTAACATCATCCAAGTTAAGTATACCACATTCTTGAGCATAAGGTTTTTTCGGTAAAGAATCTCTCATAAAAATTCCTCTAAAATTTTCAAGACATTTACAATATTTTATTAAATCGACATCGGTTAATGGTCTTTTGGGTAGCTTTTTTAAAAATTTTTTGGATGAGGACGTAAAAACAAACCATAACCTTGTTTATATGGTTTGAGATATAGACCTTTACCCATAGCTATCGACTCCATATATCTATTGTGGCGAGTAGCTTCAGATAATTGTTCCTTCCCATTTTTTATATCATTTAAGACTTTTGCAACGGCTGATCCTCCAGAAGCTATACCACCAAGAGCACCTAGTGCTGTTAAAATGGGTATTAATGGTAAGACTCCACCAATTTTTGGAACTGGGATTACTCGTGGTATGTTTACTTGTGATTTTTTCCGTTTAAAACTTGATTGTACAGCTTTATGGGCTATTCTATATGCATCATTGAATGAATTTGGTTTCTTCTTTATTAACATTTTAACACCGTTTTTAACTGCTAACGAAAAGAGCTTATTTCCATTCACTCTAGGTTTTTTATACTTTTTGCGCTTATTTTGCCTTCTTTTCGGTTTACGTTTTTCCTTGTTTCTCTTCATACCCATTCCAAATTTAATTTTTGCTTTCATTGCATTTGTTACGAACCAAGCGTTGGCACGTTCTTTCAAATCACTATCTTTGGATGTAACTCTTTGCCAAGCTTTTTCAGATAAAATTTTATCAGCCTGATGTCGTGTGTTTATATCTTTTGATTGTGAATATGCAATATCGTGTTCTCTACAAGCAGCATCCAATGGATTAATGCCTTTATCACCTCTTTCCAAACGTTTTTGAAGTTTTGTTCCTGGTCCACAAAATTGATATCCTGGTAAATGAAGTTCAACTGGTAATGAATTTATTAAGTTGTTTATGAAACCATATCCTCTTTTCAACTGTTTCTGATGTGCACTATCCTTGTATATTATACCCATTTTCTAAATAAAATTAACATTTTGGTTGTGAGTTTAAAAGGAGAATGATGATTTTAGTATATAAATGATTGATTTATATACCAATTAATATAGTATTCAAAATGAGATTAATTAAACAACGTATTCAGCTTAATGTTAAAAATGTTGACTTATTTAATGATAAAAAAAACAAAATTGTTCACAGTCCTCTTTTACCAAATTCAATACGTGCTTTATTGGTTGGACCATCAAATTGTGGAAAAACTAATGTTATGATTAGTCTAATTGTAAATCCAAATGGTTTAAAGTTTAAAAACATATACATATATTCAAAATCTTTATATCAACCAAAATATGAATATTTGAAGAAACTGATTGCACCGATAAAAGGAATAAATCTCTACACTTTCTCAGAAAACGAAGATGTTATAAGTCCAGGTAAAGCTAAATCAAATTCAATTTTCATTTTTGATGATGTTATTTGTGATAAACAAAGCACTATACGAGAATATTTTTGTATGAGTCGTCATAAACAAATTGATTGCTTTTATTTGTGTCAAACCTATACAAAAATTCCTAAGCATTTAATACGTGATAATGCAAACATGATTATTATATTCAAGCAAGATGAAATGAATTTAAAGCATATTTTCAATGATCATGTTATTGGAGACATGGATTTCAAAATGTTTATAAGGATTTGTAATGAATGTTGGAAAGAAAAGTATGGTTTTGTTGTGATAAATAAAGATGATACTATAAACAAGGGTCGATATCGAAAAGGTTTTGACAATTTTATACATATATAAAAATCACATCAACACCTGTTACACCTCAGATCAGTATCAGATATATACCAGATCGGTATCAGATATACACCAGATCTGATTTTAGACAGCAAACAGAAACAATAATCATGAAAAATACAAACCTCAATGTTTTAACAAACCTTACCAACACTCGGAAAATCTTAAAGGAAAAACTAAAGGAAATAAAATTAGGTGAAAAAGATCGAGTTGAGTTGCTTGAAAATACATTTCAACCCATTTCAAAACCATTGAATGAAATAATTGGAAAGCTTAACAAAGATGAACACAATGAATATAACAAAGAAAAAAAACACACTAACGATCTTGCTAAAAACAAAAAAGAAAATAATGATGAAATGTTTTGGGATGCTATTGATGATGACCTATTACAAAAATCCACGCAAAATGTGCACTTAAATGTTGATCCACAAAATCTATCAACACTTGACCCAGCAATTAATGATAAAACAATTTTAAAAAAGCGCAGTTCATTGAACAAAAATAAACTAAAACATAACAAACCATATCAGCATATAAAGAAGATAAAACCCAACATTGAAAATGAATTAACAAAGTCATTAAAATATTATCAACGTTTAAACACCGAACAGCCTGACATTCAAACAGTAGAATTTGATAAAGGTTTAAACAATGAGAATTATGTTGATGAAGAAAACAAAGATGATGTTACTTATAATGTGAAGTCAGAATCTGACTTTGATAATAATGCTGAATACAAAAACACAATAAATTATAGTACAGAATCTGAATCTGACTTTGAAAATGAAACAAGACAAAGGGTTAAAAAACAAATTATTACAAAACGAAAAAACAAGGGGTTGCAACAAAATTTTAAGCAGCGATTAAGAGATCTTCGCAATAAGAACAAACGTTCGTTGCAACAAGATAAATATGCTACTAAAATCTCAAGTAATAAAGTCAACATTCATGATATTGATAATGATTTAGTACCTGTTAGGTATGAAAAAACAAAAAATATTGATAACACGAATAAAAAAGAAAAAACAGATAAATTAAAAATAAGAAAAAAGTTAAAATTTAAAAAACAATTAAAAACTAAAATTAAAAAAATTTATCATCCTGTTATATCAAATGAAATTCTCAACTCAAAAAATAATAACACTAGTAATAATGAGGAAATTAACAATTTGATAGAAAATGAAGTACAAAAAGAAAACAGAGTAAAAAGAGATATTGAAAATGATCGAGAACTATGGACAAAATATAAACATTTTAAGCGAAAGGCTAAGGATCAATTAAACACAGATTACAAACACCTTAAACAATCACATAATACCCGAAAACAAAAAAATTCTCTACAACAAAACATACAAATACTTAAGGATAGTAAAAAATTGGATAAAGTATATGGATTCAATATAGATTCATTGGGAAGATGGAGATATGGAAAAGAACTTTTAAAAATCCCTAATGAAAATAAAATTTCTGTTGGAAAATATAAATGGCAGATGACACCTGGTCTATTTGAATTAGTTTTTCACACAAATCCCATTCATTTCACTAAACGGGATTTACAAAATTATAAAGATATTCTTTTATCTACAAATGCTCACAAGCGTTATTATAACTCAACTGATCAAATTAAAGGAACCAAATCTTATAAATATCAACGCATAATAAGAAAGATATTCAATTTACCAAACGCATTGATACGTGGACAAGGTCATAAAGTTGTAAAATCTATTAATAATAAATCGAATTATGTGTATTGGGATGATCCTAATGAATTAGTTGAAAGATTACGATTACTTATATCATCATCAACTGCTGGACATAATAACCATAATAACGAAATAATATCCATCATTGAAGAGTTGAAAGAAGCTAATATAATTATATAGCTAAAAAATGTGTTCAAATATTGATAAATTTGGTCATTCTTCATCGAGAGATAACAATAGTAAAGCAAATATCAAAGCCAATATCAAAGCAATTTTACAAAATACAATCGGTTGGAATTTAGATGGAAATAAAAACCTAAATTTACAGATGAAAAGAGTTATCAACTTAGGCTTACCAAATGATGATAATGATGCCATTTCACGTATATTTTTCTTTGAGAATCTAAATAAGATAACAAGCATCTATGAAAAGAAAATTATGGATATAAATACTACCATGGAGAATCTTAACAATATAACAAATAGATTAGAAAATAAAATAAGAGATTTAAACGTTGCACTGAAGGATGACATAAGAAATGATGTAGATTTAATTGAGGCAGCAATTGATAATAGAATAAAATCTACATATAAGGAAAACTTTGAAGAACTTAATGATTATTTAAAGTCTATTGAAGACTTCTTGTTTAATTATATAGTCGGAAAAAAACAGCCTGATGCAGATGAGGTTAAAAAATTAAAAATAAAATATCCAAAAATAAAAGGTTTACAATAACGAGATACATAACATATACATATATGATAATGAATAATAAACGAGATATAGTTGAAGAACTGCATAAACAAGCACGGAAAAATTTTAAAAGAAGACATGTAATTATAAAAGGAATTGATGATTTATGGCAAGCAGATTTAGTGGAAATGATTCCATATAGTGATGTTAACAGGAATTATCGTTATCTTCTAACTGTTATTGACACATTTTCAAAGAAGGCATGGGCGGAATCTATTAAAAATAAAACTGGAGAAAACGTTACAACCGCAATGAAAAATATTTTCAACACAAGTAACCGTATACCAAAAAATCTCCAAACGGATGATGGAAAAGAATTTTACAATGTACATTTTAAGAGATTAATGGCATTGAAAGGTATCAATCATTATTCAACATTTTCAACTTTAAAAGCATCGATAGTGGAACGCTTTAATAGAACTTTAAAGGGAATGATGTGGAAGGAGTTTAGCTTTAATGGGACTTACAAATGGATTAATAACTATAAAAGTCTAGTTAACCAATATAATAACACATTTCATAGAACTATAAAGATGACGCCCAATGAAGTAAATTCTTTTAATGAAAAATTTATACTGAAAACTGTTTATAACAATCCCAAAATTTTTTATAAACCAAAATTTAAGTTAAATGATAATGTTAGAATAAGTAAATATAAACATACATTTGAAAAAGGTTATACACCAAATTGGACAACTGAAATATTTAAAATCAAAACTATTCAAAATACAAACCCTACTACATACATACTTGAAGATTATCAAGGAAATGAAATCAAAGGAGGTTTCTATGAATATGAATTAATAAAAACCAAATTTCCACAAACATATTTAGTTGAAAAAATTTTAAGACGACGTAATAATAGAGCTTTTGTTAAATGGTTAGGTTTCTCTTCAGACCATAATTCTTGGATTGATGTAAATGATTTAATATAAATGTTATAATGTATAAAAACATATTTTAGTTAACTTCTTAATGATTGAGCAACAACATGTCGTTTACTTTAACAATAAATGGAAATTCATCACAACTTGTTGCAAATTATTTTCCACCTATAGAACTTAAGCAAGATTATGTTTGTGGTTTGATTAGCTTCGACTCTTATCATTCTATTCCAAATGTGGATGAAGAAAACAATTTGTTTCATATTGGTGATAAGACTATTACGATACCAATAGGAACGTATGAATTCACGGATTTATCTGAGAAAATTATTGATGAATATGAAACATATAATATTGGATTACTAGATATAAAAGCAAACTATAACACATTGCAAACAGAAATTTATAGTTCCAAGGATCCAGTTTTCTTCGATAGAAGTTGTTCAATTGGATCATTACTAGGGTTCAGTAAAAGAATATTGAAACCTGATGTTAAAAATTATTCTGATAATCCGATAGATATTTCTAAAATAAATACAATATCAATTGAGTGTAATATTATCAATGGATCATATATAAATGGAGTAAATGTGCATACAATTCATCAGTTCTCCCTTCGAGTTAGTCCAGGATACAAAATTACAGAAATACCAGTTAATGTTATATATTTACCAGTTAACACAAAACAAATCAGCACTCTCGTTCTTAAAGTCGTAGATCAAGGTGGTAACCTAATTAATTTTCGCGGTGAAAAAATGTCAATAAGATTACATTTAAAACCTATATAAAGAATGATAGTTTTTAATAAAAAGCAATTACATAACAACCACTTCACTAGTCCACTAACAACAACAACAACAACAACAAAAACAACAAAAGAAGAATCAAATCTAAATAAAAAACCAACTATTAAAAGGTTAAGGCATAGAATTTATTTAACTAAATCGAACAAAGAATTTTTAGAAAGCATTGGATTACAATTAAAAAACCAAAATGAGTGACGTAATAAATGTTCTATACAAGCCATTTTTCGACGAGAGTATAGTGAAAAAAGAATATCACAGCTATACATCATATTTACAATCATTTAAAAATGATGATGAAATACGTATACCAATACAAAACCAGGACTTGTATGTATTACCAAGTGAGAGTCTCTTGTATATTGAGGGATTTGTATCCAACAGCGATAATTCTATTTCAAAAACTGTTAAACTCTTAAACAACTGTATAGCATATTTATTTGATGAAATTCGATATGAGATGAATGGGGTAGAAATTGATCGTACAAGACAATTGGGAATTGCGTCAGATATGAAAAATTATGTATCACTTAATGCATTTGAAAGTATAAATCTTCAAAACGCTGGATGGTGTCCATTTGAAAAAGATAATACTCTACTTAAAACGGGACATTTTAATTTTTGTGTTCCGTTAAAGAATTTACTTGGATTTGCAGAAGATTTTGACAAATTAATTGTGAATTGTAAACATGAATTGATTTTGATACGATCTAAAGATGATAAGACCATTATGAGTTCAACTACTAAAACAGACAATCTTATATTAAAGCTCTTGAATATCACATGGAAAGTACCACACATTCATCTTTCAGATGATTACCGATTAAAAATGTTAAAAACAATAAATAGTAAACTACCACTTAATATATCGTTTAGAAGTTGGGATGTTTATTATAATCCTTCTCTTGTTGAAAGTACAAATATTTTATGGAATGTGAAACTGGCAGGTGAAAATGAAAGACCTCGATATATACTTTTAGGATTTAAAAACAACAATAAGTTCATACATTGTAACTTATCAGATGTAAAAGTTCATCTTAACTCTGATGTATATCCCTATGACGACCTCAACATTAGATTTGATCATAATCGTTACGCTTTACTCTATGATATGTTTCAAAAATTTCAACAAGGATACTATGGACGTTCTCCACAACCACTTTTATCGCCAGAAAATTTTGCTAGCATTGCACCAATAATAGTTCTAGATGTCTCTCATCAAAATGAGAGTGTAAAAGGAGGACCAATAGATATTAGAATTGAATTAAAATTTCGAACAAACGTCCCTCCAAGTACATCAGCTTATTGTATGCTCATTCACGATAAAGTCTTTGAATACACACCACTCACAAATGTTATTAAAAAAATAATTTAATAAAAATATACACATGCATTCAAACATTCTATATAAATAAGAGTTCTGACAACTGCTGCTATTTATTTAACACAATGTCTACAACTGTTGATGTTCAAGGTTTTAAAATCTACGATAATAGTTTTGTTTTTAAGGAGATAGCAGTTGTATTAAGTAAAGATGAATTCCATTGTTTCCACATAAAAGCTCCATTCAAATTCGAGGATTTATGTGAAGATGATCAACGTCAATCCAATTGGTTAAAATTAAATCATCATAATCTGTCATGGGACTATGGAAGCGATTCATTTAAAAACATTCAGAGATATTTAAAACCTCTACTGAAGAATAAAAAAGTGTATGTAAAGGGGACGGAGAAACAAAAGTGGATTGAAGAATTTTTAAAACAGCGTGTTTTCAATATCGAAGATATTCCACAATGTGATGAAATCAACTTATCAATGTTGTATAATATGTATCCAAGAACATGTCAATGTCAATACCACTTCAACAACAACAACAACAACAACAACAACAAACCGAGGAAACAACGTCAAATACGATGTGCTTTAAAATCAGCATTACTTTTAAATGAATATATGTTATATAATAATCTATATGATAAATAAATAATACATAATAAAAAGTTGATATATAAAACCAACCAGATTAGATATTATCATCATTTTATACTGAAATTTAGCAGCGTGTATATCTCTAAGAATAAAACATAAGATGAAATTTATTCTATTTTTAACATTATTGTTCTTTTTAAGAAATGTGTATAGTGTACCATTTTGGAAATTGGAAAATACTACTATACCTATTATTAATCAAAACTCTAAAAGTATTGAATTTAATTTAACTCTACCCGATAATAATGTCTTGAAAATTAATATATCATTATTGTTGTTGAAAGAAACGGAACCAATATATTTTAATGAACTATCAAGTACTGAGATAGAAACAGAATTGTCTACAACAACAACAACAACAACAACAACTGTTAAATTTGAGAGTACAACTCTAGGAATACCTTCAAGACTTTTTAGTGTGGATGAGGCCATAGAAGCCTTTCGTAAGGATTTAATTACTAAAGAAAATGAAATTGGTGGAATTATTGATTCTAAGGCAGTATTTTATCGACATTTTAACCTTGAATATGAAAATGTAGATATTCCAATTCGTTGTACTTATGATAGTAGATTTGAAGAGAGAAGATTGAGCATTAAATGCCTAGAATATCGGGAAACAGAAACTGAAATGATTCTAAGCAATGGTGAAATTGAAAGAATTAGAGTTCAAGATCCGAATTATGAACCACTAAATGTAGGAATCATTGATGTAAAAGACTATATACAGACTTTAAACATGATTATTACTTAAATAGTTGCGGTCAGCGAAAGATTCAACATAGAAGCATGAGCTCAAGAAAATTTTTATTTTTTATATTTATTGCTTACGTAATATTACAAATACGTCACATTACATGCTATCAAACTAGAAATTATTTACACGAAGGAAATGAAAATACTACTACTTTTTACAATATTGAATATGGAAAACAAGTTAGTTTTGTCATACAGATCCCGAATACTTCTCTTCAGATAAAAGTAAACATAACCCTTCAATTGGAAAATGTTAATTATGATAATATTAATACGATCACTCCATCACCGACCACAACATTGAGAGATCCATACAGAGTACCTACTTATGATGATGATTCAGACTATCAAAAGAATGTAGAACGTTATAATAGAAATAGTCCAACTCCAGAAAGAAAATTTTCTGTTGAAGATGCAATTGAGGCTTTCAGGAGAAATCTTATAGAGAAAGAAATGCAAATTGGTGGAATTTATGAGAGTTCAGGAGTTTTTCATCGTCACTTTAATTTGAAATATGAAACATTTGAAATACGTATTAAATGTTCCTACTATAGCAAATATGAATTACGCACACTTAATATATATTGCTTTGAATATAATGATGAAATAAATCAAAATGATAATGAAACTAGACAAGAATTATATCAACGTTCAAATTATGCTATAAAACCAGAAATCATTGATGTTAATGCTTATTACCAAACGTTTCATATGACTATACAGTAGTTTTGAAATAAAAATATGACTATTATAAAGGATATCTATAGTTTTTTGAAAAAATTTTCACACATCATACCGGAGGATGAAAAGGATAGACTTATTAACATTCAAACGAAAATGGAATACACGAACAATTATAGAAAAATTAATTCTCGATTTGGTGAACATTTTGAAAACTGTCCGTGGTCAGATAATAATTGTACAGTTGGACCAGACACTTGTGGTTGTTCATCATTTGACCGCATGGAAAATGAGGCGAATAAAATTATTCAACTTTACACAAATATATATAATTTAAATCGTTGTAAAAATTGTTCTTTTCATACATAAAAATAAAATTAACCGCAAAATTATGATATCAACGTAAACTGAAAGATAATTTACTTATAAATAGTTTCATCATAATGTAAAAACGTATTAGTTTCAAAACAAAAGTCAACTTGTGTGAAACGATAAAAACCTTCAATCACAAAAAATGAATAAGGATATATTTTGGGGTGCTGACAAGGACATCGATTTTTTGAGTGATCTTCAGACATATTATGAAAACTTGGATAAAGTGTTGGAGGAAACTCATAATGATGATGTTAATAAGAATGAAGAAGACCAACAACCACAACAAAACCATGACGAGAGTGGATTTTTGAAATGTCATGAAGACTTCAACGAAGTGTTTGAGAAAAGTCATGATAACAGCAAGGAACCAGCATTAAAAAAACGAAGAAAATCAGCGAATCCTAATAAAAACCTTAAAATACAACAACACCAACAACAGGACGTCCAACATGCTAGTTGCAATAATTCTATTAAACATGAAGATATAAATGTTATGAATTTATTTAAAAGTACCAAATTTATGATAACTGCACAAAGTTATAAGGAAAAACCAACTTTTGAAATAAATTTTAAAAATAATGCAGAAGTGTCTAAATTGAAAAGCATAATTCAACAATGGTGTAATGATGAAGTGTTGAATGATGAAACTGTTGACTTGCTGCACGTAACTCCCTCTAAAATGGCTATTGAAAGCGATATTGAATGGTTTTTTGAAGATAAATTCCTAAAGCAACTAATGGGAATTATCTATAAATATAAAAAAGTAGGCACTGTAAAAAATGTAATATGTAATAAAAAATCAATGTTTGGATTTGTTTGTTTTATTGATAATCAATTTCATATATATAAGTGTACAAATATTTTACATTTAAAATAAAAACAACTGTTTGCTTTATTTATGATTTTTTTATTTAAAGGGTAAAAGGCTGACACATAAGTACTTTTTTTAATTTTATTTATTCTTACAAGAAAATTTGAATTCAAAATACATTGGATTTTTCGAATTAACAAGCATTCTCTCAATAGAGAAATCTCCAGAGTTTAAGCTCTCCAGAGTTTCATCACTCATTTCATTGTAAAAAACAGGTAGAAACATAACATCTTTCTCCAATTCCAACATGATCTTCCATCCAAATTTAGTATTTGTCCTCTTCGCTTTCAATATAATTAATTTAGTGTTGGGTGGAATATTACTCCACAGAATGATGCTCTTCCTTTTGTTTGTAAGCTCATTCAAAGACTTCAAGGTATTTTTCTTGCCCTCCATATTCAAAGTTTAATTTATTATTACTCGTACTTAGTTAAAAACCCAACGATCAACAACGACCAACAACTATGAAGAAAATGTAATACGCTTGAACTTTTATACAAAATTTTTATATTACGACTCTGAGAAAACAACATATATATCTGGACCTTATCATGGGTTTTGTTTTTTTAATAAAGAATAATTAAAAAAACAAAACAGATTAGTTTCAAGTATACCTCTCACTTGAAACAAACAACTATGGTTTCATCGTGCGAACTAGAAAAATTCTTAATTAAATATGAAAAATTAATAGACCCCAATCATGTTAAATTTTTTAAGGAAATGATAACTGAAATGAGATCATCTCTTCGTTTTTCATATTCAATACATGGTTTACATAGGGAAGACTGTTGTTTTGCTGAAAATTCAGATAAGGAAATGTATAACATTTGTAATTGCGCAACTTTGTGGTCACGATATCAAACTACAAGAAAAGTCTATAATTTATATGCAGCTATCTTCAAAGAACCACGATGGACTTCCTATTAATGATAAGCTATTAACATATACATACATATATGTATTCTAAATGTATAATAAAATTTATTGTAAAAAATATTTCACAACTGTTTTTTTTCTTTTTTATTTTCTCAAGCATTGATAAAACAGAAACTTTTTATGCAACTACTTATCGAAAAAGTTTTAAATATTGCATTATGCAACTGCTTATCAAAAAACTGTTTTTTTCTTTTTATATTTTTTATTTTCTCAAGCATTGATAAAACAGAAACTTTTTATGCAACTACTTATCGAAAAAGTTTTAAATATTGCATTATGCAACTGCTTATCAAAAAACCTTGGCAAAATTTTTATACATTGCATTATGCAACTGCTTATCTAACAACCGCAAACGCTGGACGGGGGGTCGGGGGACGGGGGACGGGGTGGGGGACTGCCGTCAACCTTGGCGGACGTCTGCTTATCAAAAACCCGCAAAAAAACTGGGACAGGGGACGGGGTGGGGGACTGCCGGCAACCTTGGCGGACGTCTGCTTATCAAAAACCCGCAAAAAAACTGGGACAGGGGACGGGGGACGGGGCGGGGGACTGCCGTCAACCTTGGCGGACGCCTGCTAACCTTGACAGACGGACAGACGGACGGACAGACGGACGGACGGACAGACGGACGGACAGACGATGACTCACCGCTCCGCGGCTCCGTGCGCCAGAATGCCTGTATTATACCTACTCTTATAAGTTTGGCCATCAGCATAAGCCAAAATATATATATGTGTGTGTGTGTGTGTGTGTGTATTTGTAGCTTTCACAAAAATATTTCATTTTTTACTGTCTACCAAAAAAATTATGCATAGTAGCACATTTTTATGTTTCTGTTAACAGCTCATATCTTTTGTGTATTTTTTTTTGTTTTTTATTTTTTCAAAAGGAGCAGATACGTAAAATCTTAGATAGATAATTTTAGATAAGGTTGAGATGGAGTTTTTACTAAAGCTAGCTAGCTACTCATATTTTTGTTTTTCTCTTGTATTATCAACTGATTTTGGTTGTTTTCTATTGTTCTTGGAAGATTGCTGGTTGTTTGTATGTATACGACAGTACCAATGCCTTTCGATGTTACAGTTTTTGCAAGTTTATAGCATCATTTATTCTGTTCATATTAAAGTGATGTTATAATCATGAGCTCTGGTGCCTGATTTTCAACATGCTGCCAACGCATTAATACTGAGATTTATGATGTTTCGGTATTCGTAGCACATGATATGCAGTTATTTTTGCCCATTATATTAATTGAACTGCCATTATATTAATTCTAGCCACTAATGTACGGCACAAGATGAGACAGCAGAAAATATAATGATGAGATGATTAACTGAAATAAAAACAAAAGCTGTTGGCTGTTGGTGTGACGACCAAGTGGTTGAACAAGTGTGCTGAGGCAGGGGGAGGGTAAACGACGAATGGAGAACTGCTGTGGCCATAATATAACATATAAATTCCTTGTTCGTCCTTTCTAAACTGAGTTGGTTTTTTGTTAAGATAGCAAAAAGTTTTTGGAGAATCATTTATGAATTCATGTTCCTTTTTTTTACTAGTTGAAGATAGCGATATGAACAAAAATAAAAAATTATTGTTATCATCTGATCGCTATGATTTTCTACACAAATTTAAACAAAAAAAAACATTTTCCATACCAATCGTTATAATGGCAAAGTTCAAACATTACAAAAAAATTAAAATTTTATCAAAATCCTAATTTTGAGAGTATTTTTTAAACTTTACTTTCCGAAGGAGAAAATGATTTAAATTTTTTAAAAGTTAAAGTTTAAAATTTTAAAGTTTTAAAGAAAATAAAAGGGTTTTAAAAAATCTTTGTCCAGAACTGTAAAATTTGATATTGTATGAGTTTTATTTAAATAAAAAATGCAACATATGTTCACCAGTTTATCCCTTCGTTTATTTGCTTTAAATTAGTTCAAATTATCATGTGTTCATTTTCTGTTCAGGATAAAACTTTTATAATAAATTTCGGTGTGATAATTTTATTTTATTAACATGCAATAAAAAGCTGCAAATAAGGAGCAAAACTTACTTAAACAAGGTAAAAAACAAAAACAAAACACGACAAGAAAACAATGCATGCATCGCTATTGTAATGTTGTAGCACAACAGCAACAAAGTTCAGTGCAGAAAATCATTAATCATTAATCTTATCAAATTGCACATAAATAAGAAGCAACCACTTCACCCACACTTCCATTCGACACGATGCTGTTAGCCAAACAATCTTTGTAGCAATTATTTTCACACATACCCGAACACAAGCAGCCATTAAAGCATCCTGCAGACGTTGTTATGGCTTCTTCTTACGACCGACATGTTGCTTTGCTCTGCAGCAAGGAAGCTCAACAAAAAACACTATATAACAACAACAACAACAACTCATACCCGATAACATTAGAAGCAAAACTTCAAAAATGGACGCGCAAGGTGCAGCAGGACTCGCTCGCTCGCTTGCTTGCTCGCTTCTTATTTATGCACACAAATAACAGCGACGAAAATTTTATTCAAATTTTTACTTAATTTTAATTTATTGATGTTGTAACTTTTTTAAACTTGCTTATTTTAGCGTAAAAGATAAATAAACTACAATAAAAATGAGAGTAAAAATGTGATAACTTTAGGATGAGGTGTAAGAGAACAAAAAAAAAAAAAAAAAACAACATACAAAAGGGCTCATTATAAAAATATCTTTGGTAGTACAATAGCAGCAGGGCGTCAAGTAATTTGGAAGTATTGCGTGCAAAGATGAACTTCTTAGTATTGTTTTTTAGTTGTTGTAATTGCAATAAACGCCCTTAAGGTTTTAAAATAGGGGCGAGAGGAAAACTTGTGCACTTTACGTCATATATAAGATAACATGTTTTGTGGAACTTAAGTTGAAGAATGACAGCTTTGAAAGAAGTTTCAGTGCATGTGCGAGTTTTATATTTCATAAATATAAGTTGGCAAAATAATGTTTCAGTCGTCGATGCTGGCGATGAAGTAGGAGATATAAAGACTGTCCTTTTGTTTTTAGGTTATTTATAAAAAAGTGTAGCCTCTATAGCAATATATTTGGTACCTAAATAGAGTACAAATATTGAAGAATTAAAAAAAAAAAATACTCATTAGTAAAATAAAAGAGCTACAGAAAAGATATCGTCTCAACAAGAAGAAAAGCGGAGAGAAATTATTTGCAAATACCTGGAAAATCCAAACACCACGTACAAAAAGATCGCTAATGAACTTGGCGTGTGCGTAAAAACTGTCGGAAGGACCATAAAACGATACAACCAGCTTACCTCTTTATCAAAAAAGCCAGGCTCAGGAAGAAAAAGTGGTCCAGCGAACCAAGCGGTGGCCCAGAACGTTTAGCGGCTGTTTACTCAGAATCCAAGCACTTCGGTTCGTGATATGGCAGCAAAAGCGGGAACATTGAAGTCAAGTGTTCAACGGTTTAAAAAATTTTACAAACTAAGGAGCTATAAAGGAGCTATAAAGTACAAAAAGTACCTGATAGGTCAGAAGAAAAGTACGCCGAAGCCAAGAATAGGGCTCGAAAACTGTATCGCGATTACCTGCCCAAATTTGATTGCGTAATCATGGACGATGAAACGTACTGCAAAGCGGATTTCAAGCAGTTACCTGGACACGAATATTATACTGCAGTTAGAAGGGGTGGAGCATCCTCTAAATTTATATGGTGTGGCAGGCCATTTGCAAATGTGGCCTTAAAGTAAGGAATTTGTGACAGATCGCACAATCAACACTGAAATTTACATCAGAGAGTGTCTGGAGCGCCTTTTACCTGCCTTTTATACGTCAGCACCAATGTTCAGTACTATTTTGGCCTGACCTAGCAACATGTCACTACGCCCAGAGAACGATGGATTGATACCAAGCCAATAATGTCACTGTGGTACCAAGAGAAGCCAATCCTTCGAATTGCCCCGAAATTCGTCCAATCGAAAGATATTGGGCTTTAATGAAAAGAAATCTTAAGAAGACCAAACAAACTGCGAAAAACCATCGAAATATTTCGTCGTAAATGGCGTCGGGCATACACTAAGGTCAACGAAATGTCGATAAAAAACCTAATGGAGGACCTCAATCAAAAAGTGCATAATATTTTTTGTAAGAGTATTTTTTGCAGTGTAAATAAAATTTTCATTTATTTTGTTATGTTCACTTAATAATAAACTGAAAAAATTTTTAAAAAAACATCATTTATTTTTTACAATACAAAAAAAAAAAACAAAAGGACAGTTATTTCTGAGACAGTCTTTAAATCACTCAGCAACTATTTTGGAAACTTCTTGAGTTTTTTAAGGCTCATATTTTTTAATTTAATCGTTCAGAATGAACTCAACAGATTTGTACTTGGATTATATGGATTTCATTCTGTTAACTTCTAAAGAAGTTCACGTTTTTCTTGTATATGAACATGAAATTCATGCATTTATGTCACTTTTCGCGTGAACTGTTCTGGTTTTCCTCGTATTTGTACTTGAATTGTTTAAATTTTACATAAACTGTGAAGAATTCATGGTTCTATTTTTTTATTTTTTCATGGCATTTACGAAAGTTTTTTTGAAAATATGAGGGCAGATGAAATAAAACGTTTATATGTAATCAGAAACAGAAGTGAAAATTTTATTCCGAAAATTTTCATAGAATAAAAACAAAAGCAAAACTAACTTGATATGTTTCGATTCATAGTTTCAAGTAAATCTAGAACAAGTTATTTTTAATACTCCCACTACTTGTCTAGATTACAAATATACCAATAAATGTTCTAAATAATATAAGACATAATTTAAAGTAGCAATATTATCTAGCATCAATAAAACTATCTTGATTAATCTTTGCTTTAATATTAAGTAAATTAAGTAGATTTTGAAAACGACATCTCGGTAAAGCTTTTGTCAAAACATCTGCCAGCTGCTCTTCGCTCGATACATAACTTAGCTCGTACAGTTTTTCTTCAAATTTTTCGCGAATGAAATGATATCGCACATCAACTTTGTTCTTTTATGGAACTCGGAATTGTTGATTAGCCTTATAGCACTTTGATTGTCCATGTTGAACTCAGTTTATATTGTCTGGCCCGTTAATTCTCGCAGAAGAAGTTGAAGTCAAACTAGTTACTTCATTGCTTTTGATGCAGCGATGTACTCTAATTCTGTAGTTGATAAAGCAACATAACTTTGTCGCATGAAACACCAATTGATAATGCTTGACCCAAACATAAAGACAAATACTGCTGTAGACACGGCCTCTGCCCAGAACTTTATTTTTAAATTACGTTCATGAATCATGGTTCTCGCCATTTCTACCACTGTTCTCATTTCACGCTCCACTGAACCATTCTGTTAAGGTTCAGGAGAAGGAAGTGTCCTTTGATGTCGAATATCCTCATGTTCTAGCAACTTCTTCATCTCGGCATTAATGAATTCTGTTCCATTATCAGACCGAATGATGTTAAATGCATGACCATACGAATTTTTTGCTACTTTTATAAAAGTCTTTATTCGATCCGCAACTTCCAATTATTGCTTGATACAATAAATGAAACGAAAGTGAGAAAACTCATCCTTCAACAATAAGAAATACCGTGAACCTCTGATTGATGACTCCTGCATTGGTCCGCATACATCAGCATGTATAATCTGTCCGCATTTCGTTGACCGCTCTTCACGCGTAGGGAAACTGCTGCGGTAATGCTTACCAAACAAACATGCATCACAAGTAAAGTTCTCGTCACGAAATTCAACACAGTTTCTCTTTAAAAAACTTCTTACTTGAGCTAGATTCTGATGTCCGAATCTCTTATGCCAGACCTAGAGTGTTAGTTTTTAAGCCGCTACATTTGCGTTGACGGTTCCAATATTTTTAGGAAAATTCACCTCGATAGCCATTAGTGTAAGCTTGCCACATCTTGTCCCAACCAAAATATTTGCTCCATCACAAACTCTTTTGAACATTAGCGAGTTACTCGTTCCTTCTATCTTGAGTCCTTGATCAAGTGCATGATTTTGTTAAAATAAATTATTTCCCAGCTCTGGGAAGACCCTTCATGACACCTCTTGCGATCTGAATAGACATTGGTTCACTTTTAAAGTCTTTGAACCACTCTCGTCGATTGGTCATAAGATGACTTCCACCGGAATCTAACAACCAGCTGTCTCTTGTCATCACCTGCTTGATTGCATCGCAAATAAACGCTTGACAACTATTTTCTTGACTTAACTTTTTGAGTTTTGGACAATTTCACTTCCAGTGTCCAGTTTCACCACAGCCATAACATTTACCTTGTGTTGACTTTAGTTCCTGCTTACCATCATCGCCTTTCTGCCAGATTGTTGTACCAATCGAGACCATAGATTATTCAGAGTTCTACAGACTTTGTAGCAGACTCCCAAGCACTGCTAAAAGCACCATATTCAGATGGAAGTGACTTACTATTTTAGTAATAAGCAGCTCAACAGAAATATTTTCTTTAAGTGATCTAAGCGGCAGCACTAGCTCTTCCAGTCATACAATGAATGTTACCATGTTTTAATTTACATCTATGGTAAAAGAGAAAAACTTCTGGTGCAGCATCAGCAGACTTGTTTCATTTTTCCTTTCAAAAATAGAATGAAGCTGATCTCACATATCCTTCGCTGAATTACAATTTTGTATGTGCGTGATATGTGATACTCCAACCGTGCTACCAATGATGCTTTGAGCCTTCGCGTCGGTTCTTTTCCATTCTCGAAGTTTTGCGGCATTTTCTGCTGAGTCCCTCGGACGATCTTCGATTCCAGTGACTGCGTCGTAAGCCTCTGCTGCAATCAGAGTATTGTTGACCATTGACTCTCGTTGTGCAGTTTTTCAATTTTAGTTTCAAAATCCATCGCAAAAATTAATTCGCAAAATTCAAAATTTATAAACGCAAATTACTAAAAAATACTACATTTTGTTTGTATGTGATGAAATAAAACACGTTTTGCTTGTATGTAATCAGAACCAGAAGTGAAAATTTTATTCAGAAAATTTTCAAAGAATAAAAACAAAAGCAAAACTAACTTGATATGTTTCGATTCATAGTTTCAAGTAAATCTAGAACAAGTTATTTTCAATAGTTTTTAATGGTTCATGTATCTTGTACATACACTACGTGATCTTTAACCACTAGGCTTATGAAATATTCATATTCTCGTTTATTTTTCTTTTGTAAATTTTATACTTGATATCATGACAGTTCATGAATATCATGTAATTGGTTACTCCACCAAACTCACGAAGGCAATTCATTAAGGTCATGTAAAAATGCACAATAATTGTGTACATTTTTGGATCAGTACACTTGTATTTTATATTCAGCTCACAAAAAAGATATAACATTATAAACAGAAAATTACTTTTTCATTTACAAATGACTACTTATTACTACTTGCTTTGACAATCCGCTAAGATCGTCGTGCATCGGTTCCGGTGCCAGTAGATCCGGTACCAGATGATTGTCCTAATAATCTCTCGAAGATAATCGGAACGATATTCTCTGAGATCTTAAAAATAAGGCAAAATGCCGTGGGTTGGGGGTTCCTCAAAAACCGATCTAGTTCTTTTCACAAGGAATTATAAGAATTCGATCAATACTCGTTCACATCTAAATGGCAATCGGCTATCCTTCGCGTATTTTTAGGAATAATTTAGAAGAGAAAAATAAGCTACAAACCAAATATTCTTGGGCATTAAAAAAAAACTAACGTCACTCTATATGTCTGTAAAAAGACAATGGCTAGAACCGGGGTGTTAACTTCAACAGCGGCGCGTTGGCTGTACGTGGCGTTGTATAGCAAAAGCATAAGCACCTAAGTGGGTTGGCGAGATCTAACAAAGGGACAATACAAAAAATTGCTTTCGTGTGCATCAGCGGATCACTAGGTTCACTTCCTCTGATGCGCTAAATGTAATGTTTCACCAAATAATCCTTGACATATTGGAGAAAACCTCAGTAGAGCAGAGGAATAACACTCCTACAGATTACTCTTCTATTATGGGTCATAGAGAATCAGTTCCTTTCAGCACGGATAGTGCTATTTCCAAAGCCTACCTAAAGGCTTTTATTTTGAATGGGAATGAGAGAGGTCAAAACCGCTAAACAAAATTACCCGTCATATCCTTACTGACGACTCAAAACTCAACGACAAGATCGGGGGTGACGTCTTCATTACGGATCTAGATATTATAACCTATTTTAAACTGTAAGACCACTGCAGTGTTTTTTAGCAGAAATAAAAGCTATTTTTGTGGTGACCGTGGCATGTTCGGAGCCCGAGTTCGATCTCCAATCGCGGCGAAAAGTTTTTTCAATTAAAAAATTTTTCTGATCGGTCACCACCTCTCTGCAGACAATGGCAAAACTCAGAGAGTAAATAATGCCATGTAAAGCTTCTTGAGAACATGAACTTTAGCCGTTCGGAGTCGACATAAGGCATGTAGGTCCAGTTTTCGGTCAATTGTGTGCAAACATTTAATAACACACACAACACAATTGATCTAAAGAAGCTCGGTCAAAGTCCTTTCAAGGGCTGAAATGTCCAATTTGTTTTGTTTTTTAAAAGCTATTTTTATGGCTACAGAATGGCTGAAGTATTATGTGGTATCGACTCGGGGTAACTACATTTTGTGGACGTCTTAGCTGCTATAAAATTGCTTTTAGTATCGCACCTCAAATTTCGCTCGTCTCTTGAAGATATGGCTAAGAAGTTTGACATTCATCTAGTCTGGGTGTTGGTGTAGGGTAACAATAAGTTAAGCAGACTCAAGGTAGAAACAAACAATTGCCAGTAATATTACTAGGCAGCTGTGTGCCAGGTTAAGTGAAAAGCAAGGAGCGATCTTGGTATATTAATAGGTTCCATAACAAGACGCTGTCTAATAGGTAGGCATGCCCTCAGCAATAGTGTTAAGACCCAGCAAACAAAGTGCTTTCAAAGAATGTAGAGTGGAAGGGAAAGTCGTGAGTTCCATCCCTTTTACTTTCATACCCAGAAGACATTCTTTTAACATATGCATGTCATTGGGACGAATGCTTTCCTTAGTTTTCTCTTAAAGTTCTTCTAGAATTTTTCAATGGAAGATTTCTTGAAGGCCTTCAACGAAAGGATTCTTGTAGGTATTTTCAAGGTAAACTTTTAGAAGGCCTTCCATGATTAAGAAGGCACAAAACAAAATGATTATTAGAAAATAATTTAACCATTACCCTGCACTAGCCATGCCATGGAAACGTTCTTGGAAGCTTTTTAAATAGCCTTTTAGAAGTTTATGAAAATTACTCCTGAAAGCACTTTTCGATGAGGCTGTGAAGATACACCATCGGATACTTAGAATGTCTTTTGGAAGCAGTGTAAACTTTGCTGGGGACTAATGTTTCTTCTTTGCTCATTCTCGGCTCTCTCTCGCAGAAGACAAAAGCATTTAAGAAGCCTCATTTTCAATTATCCTCGAGATCTCGAAAAAGCGGAAGGCAAGCGGAATCTGCTGGCTTTTTGAACTAGTTCTGGGTGCTCTTCATGAATCCTTTTTTTTTATTTTGATAGTTGTAGAGCACATTCTAAGAACCTTAGAACTAGTAGGCAGACCGTATGTATGCCTTTCACCACACTTCAAGTTAGAAGTACACAAAAATGGAAAACCGTTCTGTTTGGGCTCAGTTGGATTGTCCAGAATTTAATTTCTAAAAAACTGCAATCTGTATAAATATCTTAGACAAAAATTTCATAACCAGGCAACATGCATAAAGCAATTTATAACCATCCAGTTCAATATTACTTCTTGGAAAAAATCAAACCAACATCATTCATTAATTTAGATCATGTTCATTGAGTGAAATGAAATCAAACCCCAACAAAGTGAAACCAATGCAAACAAACACAATGACAAAGTAGGCGTGTAAAATGATGTCGTCGTCGTCGTTGTTGTTATAACAATGAAGATACAATGCCAACAATACAACAACAATAAAAAACAATTATATGAATTTAATGAACATGTACCGAATTGCTGATACTTCTAAGAAATACACAACAATAATACCACCAACAACAACAATAAAAGTACCACCAGCTACAAAAACAACAATAGCAGCAACACCAACAGAAACAGAAACAAAAGCAAAAGATGCTTAAATATTCTCGTATAATGAGTAAAAGTTTCATTAGTACGTGTTGTTACACAAAAATACACCCACACTAACACACAATCATTCGCACACCCAGGCAATGCAATGCATTTTAAATGTGTGCGTGATGTGAGCGCATTATTTCGATTCTTTTGTGTGTGTGTGTGTGTGTGTGTGTGTATGTGTGGATTTTGTATCTTTCAATGAAAGTAATAAACGTGTGAGTAACTATATATGTTTTTATGCACGTGAAACGTCTCAGTCTGGTCCTTTGTATATGTGCGTGTATGTGTGCTTCTGTGCGTGAGATTCATTATTGTCACAATGACAGAGAAAACAATCAGTTTACTGTTATTTTAACTTTGATCAAATGATATGTGAAAATGTTATGAAACGGAATGAAATTGAAATGGAATGGTAACGGGAATGTGCTAAATCTGTATAAATAACTAACTTAAGCATGAAATATTTGTGAGTAGGATTGTATGTGGTAAGGCACGTGTACGTGTGCTAAGGTTCACATCTCTATTACAACTACAATTTAAGCAGATTAATACTTTATATGCGTCTGTAAATTTCTATGACTTTGACGTCAGAGTTGGAAAAGTTAAGCAAAGCGTCTCTGTATTTTTGCGGAATTTTAAATTTTTTTGGAAATTCTCAAAACACTCAACCAGATAAATATAGGCCGATTTCCTTACGTATTTTAATTATCAGTTCAATTAAAAACTATGTTTAGTTTTTATTGTACTTTCGGAAAAGTTTAAGCCCAAAATATATCTATAACTAATATAGACCCAAATAGACCATATCTAACACATAGCGTCAAAAATGTCTTCTGTACATATATCTTCCAAACATAGATCAATTGTGAACAGTAAATAACCTCCGGTATAGTACCAACGAACTAACCGTGGGCTGAAATAGAAGTCCTACAGCTCCTATGCAGTCCTTTTATTGGAATTATCAGACTACCTCAACTTGACTGTAAGTAGCACTACATTCTAAGGTCACATGGATGTCCCCTGATCAAAAGACGTGCCACTTAATTGATCACGTTTTGAGTAACGTGACATTCTTCCAGTGTACTAGACGTTCACATGATCCGTGGTGAGAACATAGACTGCAAAGGAGCGATATCGAAAGAAGAGATGCAAAGAAAAACTCCTTCTCAGGAGAATAGAACGAGAGACAGAAATGCATGAGTGCGAGAAAATTGAGATACATGACGACAAGAATGAGACCGGAAAATTTTTCAAAAGATAAGATGCCTGGCCGATGGCTGTAAGCCAGCGTGAAAATGGGAATCTAGTCACAGATATGCAGAGGACACTGATTGAGGGAACATATTTCTAATTTTTTCTAAATCACACCGCTGACAAAAGAGATGATCCCGGAAACCCCAATCATGAAAGACAGCGTTGAAGTTCCACTGCCCGATTTTAAAGAGCTCTTAACAGTTATAGCTCAGCTTAAAAACAACAAAGCCGCAGAAACCAATGGCTTACCGGCTGAGCTGTTTAAGATCAGAGGCGAAGCTCTGTTTAAATACATTCACAGAAGCTTGTGCACAAAATGGTTGAAAGAATGCATTCCAGACTATTGGAACCTCAGTGCTCTCGCCCAATTTACAAGAAAGACGATCCTTCTAATTGCGCCAACGTCTTTGGGATAGGCCTTCTTAATATCGCATAAAGGGACTGGACCTTATAGCGTTGCCTCAGACCTGGAAAGTCCACCATCGATCGGATATTCACTCTAGCTTGGTGAAGGCCCTAGAGAAAAAAAAATCGACTCACACCATCATTTTGTCAATTACAATTACTAATTCTTTGACGAAAGCAAAACCGACCAACGTACAATAAAACAGGGCAACACAGATTCTGCGGCATGGGATTTGGTAGTCAATTTTAGTACTAAAATTGATGAAATTCATAGCCTATTATTTAGATTATTTGAATTGACTCTGGTCTCGCGATAAACCGTTTTTTCAAAATTAAAAGGGTTTTATCACAGATTTTAACATAACTCCAGAACAGTCAGTTTGATTTGGTTAAATAAAAAACAAAACAAATTGGCCATTTCAGGCCTTGAAAATACTTTGACCGAGCTTCTTATGATCAATTGTGTTGTGTGTGTGTTATTTAATGTTTGCACACAATTGACCAAGAACTGCACCTACATTTTTTTTAAAACAAACGTCAATTAAGATTTATTTTATCAAGTCAACGGAGCAAACTATGAGGGAAATAATTTAAGACAAATAACCTATATGTGTTTAGAAACAATTATCTAGAAGACAACATGATGCTAATCTATATAAACGCATCAGCCGAAGAAAGCCGCTCTTAAAAAAAAATGTTAAGTATCGTTTAGCGCTATCAAGGGCCCATGTTAATACAGAGGACGAATTTTTGAACAATGAGCTCTGGACTGACGAAACTAAATTTAATAGGGTTGGCTAATAAATGCCAAGACTTATATCATAAGTATACAAAACAAGTAAAGAAAGTCGAAAGTCCGTCTAGGCCGACTATGAACTACCCTAAACCTACTTTTCCAAACAAAAAATAATATTATTGAAAATGGGCGTGTCCGTGGGAGATGAAGCCTATATATTATATGCATTTAAGTGTTGAAGAAAAATTTACACATACCAAGTTTTATTCCTGTAGCTCACATGCAATTATGCTTTCGCTATAGGAGGAAGGCGTGTTCATGGACGGATAACTCCCAATTTATGAACACACCTTAATTTTGGAATAAAATACATACATACCTAATTTTATCTCTCTATGACAAACATAATCTTATTTCTTCAGTTTCAAACTTTTTGGGTTGTGTGGGAGGTAGGCGTGTCCATGGGCGGATGATGTCCATTTTTCTTAACCAGCTTTGTTTTGTCATAAGAAATACACGTGTCAAATTTTATATCTGTAGGTTAAACAGAGGCTTATTTATTCCGTTTTTAATTTTTGGGTTGCATGGGAGGTGGGCGTGTCCGTTAACGGATGACATCCATTTTTTTAGACATCTTTGTGTTGATAAAAAAAACATACATACCAAATTTTATTGTTGTTATTATGAGCTTATTTATGCAGTTTTAAATTTTTGCGTTATATGGGAGGTAGGCGTGTCCATGGACGGATGATGTTCATTTTTCTAACCCGTCTTTGTTTTGTTATAAAAAATACACTTGTCAAATTTTATATCTGTAGGTTAAACAGAGGCTTATTTAATTCGTTTTCAATTTTTGAGTTGTATGGGAGGTGGGCGTGTCCGTGAGCGGATGACACCCATTTTTCAATGACATCTTTTTGTTGATACAAAACACATACTTACCAAATTTTATTGTTGTAGGTTAGTTATGAGCTTACTTATGCAGTTTTAAATTTTTGCGTTGTATGGGAGGTAGGCGTGTTTGTGGGTTCATGTGACCATCTGTACTATGTTTCATCCAATTATCTCAACTCCTTCTTCCTATCCTGTGTATACGGACAACACACAGACGGATAGACGGACGGACGGACGGACGGACATGAATAGCTCGACTCACGTGGTGACGCTGATCAAGAATATATATACTTTTATCCACCCACGGACACGCCTACCTCCCGTACAACGCGAAAATTGAAAACTGCATAAATAAGATCATAACTAACCTACAACAATAAAATTTGGTAAGCATGTGTTTTGTTTCAACACAAAGATGTCTTCGAAGAATGGGTGTCATCCCACCTCCCATACAACCCAAAAAATCAATAAATAAACCTCTGTTTAACCCACAGAGCTAAAATTTGGCACATATATTTTTTATAACAAAACAAAGACGGTTTTGAAAAATAGACATCATCCGCTCACGGACACGCCCACCTCCCATACAACCCAAAAATTGAAAACGCAATAAATAAGCCTGTGTTTAACCTAAAGAGCTAAAATTTGGCACATATGTATTTTATGACAAGACAAAGATTTTTTTGAAAAATAGACTTCATCTGCCCACGGACACGCATACCTCCCATACAACCCAAAAAGTTTAAAACTCAATAAATAAGATTATGTTTGTCATAGAGAAAGTAAATTTGGTATGTATGTATTTTATACCAAAACTAAGGTGTGTTAAAAAATTGGGAGTAATCGGTCCATGAACTCGCCCACCTCCCATAGCGAAAGCCCAATAAAGGCAATAACTGTGAGCTACAGGAATAAAACTTGGTATGAGTAAATTTTTCATCAACATTTGAATGCATATAAAATATAGGCTTCATCCGCTCACGGACACGCTCATTTTCAATAACATAATTTTTTTTTTTTTGGAAAAGTAGGTTCAGGTACTTTCTTTACTTGTTTAAAATTAAGGAGGTTTAATCACAGATTTCAACATAGCTCCAAACAGTTTGTCTTTTATTTTTTATTTAGTAAACTATATATAATATATTATTTTATTTGGTAAAATATAAAATTTGAAAATCCGCACCTCAAATTTCCTCCAAGTAGCATCTACAGTTGTGTTCACAAAAATAGCAGCACCCTTAATTCAGTAATAAACTGCAAACAATTTCTCTATTTTTTATATTTTTATTTAAACTGGTAATGCAAATTAAGTGGCATCTAGCCCTAAAACTACAACAAACTAAAAACTCTTATATTCTGTACCGGCCACTCCATTAAGTCCACTTTGTTGTCCTTAAACCACGTACGAGCTCGCTTACTCGTATGCTTCGGGTCATTATCCTGCTGGTATACCCATTTCAGCGGCATATTTTCCTCGGCATAAGGTAGCATAACTTCTTCGAGTATTTTTATATAAACAAACTGATCCATTATCCCGGTTATCGGATATATGGGCCCAACACCATGGTAGAAGAAACATGCCCAAACCATGAGCTTAGCGCCACCATGTTTGACAGTTTTGACAGTGTATTTTGGGTCATAAGCAGCGTTTACTGGTCTTCTAACGTACTGTCGACGACCTTTAGATCCATAAAGAACGATTTTACTTTCATCGCTCCAAAGAATATTTCGCCATTTTTCCAGAGGCCACTCCACGTGCGCTTTAGCAAACTCCATCCGTTTAGCAACATGTTTTTTGCTTAGTAAGGGCACCTTTCGGGGGCTTCTAGCGGTGTGTTTAGCCTCTAGCAAACGCCTTCTTACCGTTACGGAACTAATTGACAGATTAAGGTCTTCTTTTATTTTTCTGGAGCTGATTTGAGGATCCTGCTTTGCCAATTGCACTATTTTTCGGTCTATGCGGTTGGAAGTTGCACGTTTTGGTCCACGTGTTTCGCGTTTATTTTTCCATATTAAGGCATTAGAAATCATTTTGGAAGAGCAACCAACGATTTTTTCAATTTCCCGGTACGTTTTTCCGTCTTTTCGCAACGTTTTTATTAAATTACGTTTTTCTTCGGAACAGTGCGTCGATCGACCCATTTTACTGAAATATTGAAATAGTTGTATTTATTTATAAATTAAAATAATAATTAACAGCTATTTACTTACCTTTGAAAAATAAAAACTTATTAATTTCGCAAAAATGAAGAGAATGTTATGATGCTGCTATTATTATGAACAGCTCTACTAGCACGTGCGCGATCAAATGATCTCATTAAAAATCAATCACTTATTTTTTAAACGAGTGTGATATACCGTTATAACGGTACTTTTATGCAGTCAACAACAAGTTACAACTGACGCTTGAAAATAAATATTGATAAGTAATATTGACAAATTCATATTATGAGACACGGCGCTGCTATTTTTATGAACACAACTGTACATTGTTTTTTTAATAAGCTGTAGATTTTCGGAAGTATTAAGAAATTTCTACTGAAAAAAAAACATTTTTCTTATGCAAAATTTAAACTTTTTTGTTATTTCATAATTCACAAACTTTCAAAAACGTTAAAATAGTTAGTTTTTTTATTAAGTTATAAACACATATACATATGTTACAAAAAGAATGAGCCATATGACTTTAAAATTCATTGTCATGTTTTGGTTTAATTCACATTTAATGAAGTTATCTCATTTTGATATAAAACTTCTAAACTTTTTGATTTTATATTTTATTGATTAATTCCGGAATCTGTTTAGTAAGAGCGTGTTATGGCATTA
This sequence comes from Tetanocera ferruginea, assembly GCA_958299015.1. Taxonomy (NCBI): domain Eukaryota; kingdom Metazoa; phylum Arthropoda; class Insecta; order Diptera; family Sciomyzidae; genus Tetanocera; species Tetanocera ferruginea. The sequence goes on along the minus strand of OY282640.1, from coordinate 50,248,055 downwards.
TTCGCAGTTAGTAAATAGTGCAACCCTAAAATTTTGTCAACAAGTAGAAATAAGCTCTGCGCTTAACGCACTTGTAAAAAGTTCACAAACCATTGTGAGAAAAGTGAGTTAAGCATAAAGAGTGCTGCATACGCCGAACGCTTCGAGGCAGTTTTACATCCAAAAGGACCAAAAATGTCCTATGTAGCGGCGACAAAATATTTGAAAAATTCAAAGACTTTTTTCCAGAAGTGGGTGCAAGGCTTCAAAGAATCTAAAAACTTGTATAAACTTCCCGATCGTGGCTCAACAGGGAAAGTAACCAAAATGGATGAAAAAATGACCGAGAGTTTTTTTCGCGGAATCCTGGCTTAAGCTTGCGTCAAGGGCAAGCAAAGTTGAGGGAAAAAGGTCTACTATTCGTAACCATTTGAATTAATTTGGATCCAATAAACAAAGTTTGGTGTAAAGAAAAACAATCCCAAAAATGTTAATAAAACCGTCAAATACGGTGGCGGCAGTGTTATAGTATGGGATGCGTTAGGAGCTAATGGGGTTGGAAAAAACTTCAAGTTTGTTGAAAGCATGATAAATAAATTTGATTATTCAAATATTTTATGGGAACATTTGTTCCAAACAGCAGGAAAATTGGAACTTGTCGACTGTCGACTTCGCAATAAGTTCTCCGCAACTGATTATTATATCTGAATATGGGCATTTCCATAGTCGTGAACGTGACATTCGTACGCCTTTGAAGAGCAAAATAATAAAGAAAACTCAAAACAAATTTTCTTTTTTTTCAAGTTTTAGAAAGAATTTTATTTGCACTATATTTAGAAAAAAAAAATAAGGTTCTCTAGATTTTATGTTTCCAAAATATAAGCAATAAACATGGAATCGCGAACGCGACAAAAAATGGAACTCGTTTTCGACTGAATCTTGAAAAATGCAGATATCTGCGAAACGCAACATAATATTTGACAGCGGTAAATTGTAAATTAAAACAGATAAATGTGGTAACTATGTATTCAAGAAATAGTTGTCATTTTGACATATTTCCATTAGCTTTTTTTTTTATTGCACATAAGCCTGTTCGCGAACGCGACATCCAGCACGCGACATTTTTTCTCATCACGTTTGTAATAAGAATTAGTCAAAGTAATTTCATCTTAATATTGCATTACCTACCAACAACATCGTATTTATAATTTGGAGGTTTTATTTTAGTAATATTAATAAAAAAAAAAAACTCGCGTGTAGCAACGTACACGTGGCAGAAGTGAAACTTCTTTAACAGTAAGAAATACGAGAGATTTTAGTGTGAAATAGAGAGGGAAAGTATCTGAAAAGAAATTCAATCAATACGAAATGGAATAATAATTTGTTGATTCAATATTTGCATCCAGGGGCTGTATCGGCTATGGTTTTTATCGAAAGTGTCACATATTAACTTTTATCTCTTTGTTTTTTTTTCCGACAAAAATAAAAGTTATTTTGAGCCTTATCGTTTTTTGGGCAAAAATAACAGTTACTTTTGACTTTTATTTTATCGGTCGAAAATAACAGTTATTTATATCTTTTCAAGTCATTTTACCGATAAAAAAAATTTTGATATTATTATTTTCATCTCATCGGTGAGACATTTTATAAATGGTGTCAACAGTTCAATCTGTCAAGCGGCCTTTAAGAAAACACAAATTGCTTGATATTTTTGACCGAAAAAATTAAAGTCACAAAATAACTGCTATTTTTGACCGATAAAATAAAAGTCAAAAGTAACCTTTATTTTTCCTCGAAATATACTAGGCAAGAAATTAAGTTTTAAAGAATCAGTTTCAAATTTAAAAGCGACTTAATATTCGTGAGGCTGAGGACATTTGTAACATAATGGTATATTTGAAAAAGTCTTTCGACAATTTTTTTCTTTTGAAAATTGTAAAATAACAGTTATTTTCAGTACTTGTTTTAGTTCAGTTGGTGTTTTAGTTGCTTTCGAATGTCTTCTCAACATTGTTACTTTTTGAATGCTGGATTGCATTTGCATAGTACTCTTTGAAAGAGCCTCCGAAAGCAGAGGCAAATCTTGTTCATTATTACCTCCTGCTTCCTGATCATAATAATTGCTATGTTGATAGAGGGTCTCATAAAGCAGCGAACGTTGATTGTTGAGTGCATCAACTTGGTTGGCTTTAAAATTTTGTTGAGATGCATCAGTGTGTTTTTGAAGTGAAACTTCTTTGGCGGCGAGTGAAATTTCAAGGTCATTTTTCGTGACGCTAGGCTAACGTTTTCAATTAATATGAAAATTAAAAAAAAATTATTGCCGCTGCCAAGAATTGAACCTCGAACATCGTTGCTTATAAGACGGAATCTATTCCCTTACGCCACGTAGGCACATGAAACAAGTCTAACAAAATGTAATTAAAAGTGAACACGTAACATAATGAAAATAACATTTACTTTAGATTAACATTAACATTACATTATTAACATAACCGTAACATTAATTTTCATCCTACAAGTATGCATGGAAAAAAATAGAAAAATAGCTAAAACAGGAGCAGAACGCGTTCGTGAATATAGAGAGCAAATTAGAACTCTTAAGAATGCAGCCGCAGCTGGGTCTGCAACTAATGATGAAGGTAAGGTGATTGCAACAACGACTGAGTTTCAAAATGCATTCAAAATAACTGTTATTTTACAATTTTCAAATGAAAAAAATTATCGAAAGACTTTTTCAAATATACCATTATGTTACAAATGTCCTCAGCCTCACGAATATTAAGTCGCTTTTAAATTTGAAACTGATTCTTTAAAACTTAATTTCTTGCCTAGTATATTTCGAGGAAAAATAAAGGTTACTTTTGACTTTTATTTTATCGGTCAAAAATAGCAGTTATTTTGTGACTTTAATTTTTTCGGTCAAAAATATCAAGCAATTTGTGTTTTCTTAAAGGCCGCTTGACAGATTGAACTGTTAGCACCATTTATAAAATGTCTCACCGATGAGATGAAAATAATAATATCAAAATTTTTTTATCGGTAAAATGACTTGAACAAATATAAATTACCTGAAATTTTTGACCAAAAAATAAACGGCAGAAAATAACTGTTATTTTTGCCCAAAAAACTATAAGGCACAAAAAACTGTTATTTTTGTCGGAAAAAATAAAAATTAAGAGATAAAAGTTAATATGTGACACTTTCGACAAAAATCATATTCGGTACGGTCCCTGGATGCAAATATTGAATCAACAAATTATTATTCCATTTCGTATTGATTGAATTTCTTTTCAGATACTTTCGCTCTCTATTTCACACTAAAATCTCTCTTATTTCTTACTGTTAAAGAAGTTTCACTTCTGCCACGTGTACGTTGCTACACGCGAGTTTTTTTTTTTTTGGGATTGGTTCTTTGTAGATTCACCAAAATACACTGATGTTTCGTAAAAATGCATTTTGAAACTCAGCCGATGTTGCAATCACCTTACCTTCATCATTAGTTGCAGACCCAGCTGCGGCTGCATTCTTAAGAGCTCTAATTCGCTCTCTATCGCTAATTCGCTATTTTTTTCTTTTTTTTTCGTGCATACTTGTAGGATGAAAATTAATGTTACGGTTATGTTAATAATGTAAATGTTAATGTTAATATAATGTTAATGTTAATTGTGTTATTTTCAGTATGTTACGCGTTCAGTTTTAATTACATTTTGTTTGATCATTGTCATGTGCCTACATGGCGTAATGGTATAGATTCCGGCTCTAAAGTAACGTTGTTCGGGGTTCAATTCTCGGCAGCGGCAGTAATTTTGTTTTAATTTTCATATGAATTGAAAACGTTAGCCTAGCGTCACGAATAGAGACCTTGAAATTTCACTCGCCGCCAAAGAAGTTTCACTTCAAAAAATTATCCTACAGTATCACAATCTAAGTTGACTTAACCATGTATGTCCCTGTTTTTGTATGTCCCCTGTCTGTTGACATGATTACAGCCGTTATTATTAAGTAATCGTAATGAAGTTCGATATTTAAGTTGAAAAATTGATCGGTATTTAAGCTTATATCGTGAAAATAAAGATCATGTTTGAAAATAAGCCAAATAGGATGAAAACCACGTATACCTACCATACAAATTGACGTTCTCAAAATGGAAAATTTCTTAAAAATCAATCAAATGACTTGAGCTTTGAGCTTAGCTCATGAGCTTTAATTAGAACTATAAACACTTAGTAAAAAATTTAACAAAATCGAATGAAACCTTTCCATACTTCCCATACAAAGTATATTTAAAAAACGGCGCATGATCGCGAACGCGACACACTTTGAAAATCAATATTAAATTTTTAGTATGATTTTTACCTGCAGTAACTTTTTTTTATAGTGAAGCGACCAAATTTGATTTCAGTTACAATTTTCAGACATTTGTTTAGAACCATCACGAAGTTCTGATAACAAATGATGATTTAGGTACAAGAATGCGACATTCGAATAGTAATTAAAACAATATAAAAAATTTAACGTAAATCGTGCTTTGTTTGGTATTTTTTTTATTTTTTATTGTTTATTTGTAGTTTATAGATGGATTTTATAAGAAGAGTGCAAACAAAATGTTAATAAATAAACAAAAAAATACTAATGATAAAAAGTCCTTAAAAGCAGCTAAAAGCAAGAAAAACATATTTCTCAGATATCAGGCCAATTTTCTCTGAATAAAAATTGAAATAAGTTTTAAATGCAGTAAATTTTAAAAATTCAAGCATTTTTTTTTTTAATAATAACAACAAAATTATTTGTTTATTTAATATTTTTTTTTTTCGGTCCTGGTAGACTTTTCTGTGGAAATGCCCATATATATCTAATTAAATTTTTGTATAAACTTATTATTTTGTATGAGTTTCATTTAAACTTTTGCACCGTATTGTACCGGTTAAATACTTATCTTATCTTTTTGAACTTTAATATTAAACCTAGCTTTAAGTTATGGTGAAGCTTATTTCCGCTTAGCGGAATAATGAATTGTAATTTCGTTTTCTTGTTTAACTAACCACTGAAGAGTGAGGTCTCAGCACTCTCATTCTCGAGCTCATATTAATAATTATACATATATATTCATAATAAATAAATAACATTTGTAATTCTTCTTTTAAAAAAAACTCGATTTACTACTCATACTTTTACTTCTTCGGAGCCTTATTTTTGGGAGGATTTTCGCCTTAAAAATGCACTCTAAAACATATGGGCGATAATTACCCCTGACACCCAGCGCGGGATTAAAACATGGCGGGGCCTGGGGCTAAAATTGACACGGGGCCTTCTCAAGGTCAGAGCATTTAGCTCGGAACTTTTAATAATCAAAATATTATTTTTTACGCATTTACCATTCCATATCATTTCGATAAATTTTAAGCAAAATCTGATCTTAGTTCTTCCGATTTGTTTGAAACTTTGTAAGTTAGTTTATTCACATTAAAAAACATATTCTGTGTTTTTTATTATTGCGAAATTTTTTTTTTCAAAGTTATTCACCGTCAAAAACATTTAAAATAACAAAAAAATTATGGAGACGTAAATCTTTAGAATAAATCGATCGTGTTAAAATTCATTGTGGAGAAGTCATAACAACTCGTCAGCATGGTTTTGTTAATGGAAGATCCACTGTGTCTAATCTTCTCGATTTTACAACATTCTGCTTAAATTCAATGGAATCTGGTAACCAAGTCGACTGTATTTACACTGACTTTAGTAAAGCATTTGATAAATTACCTCATGATTTAATCTTATTCAAACTAAAGTTAATGGGATTTCCACATTATTTTGTATGCTGGATAAAATCGTATTTGACTGAGCGAACTTATCAAATACGATTCCGAGGGGTGTTGTCTTCAGAATTTATTGTTGAATCAGGTGTTCCTCAAGGTAGCCACCTTGGTCCACTTCTGTTTATTTTAGCAATTAATGACGTCACACACGTCATTGAACACTCTCGTCTGCTGATTTATGCAGACGATATGAAAATATACAGAAAAATGAATACTGAAAATGATTCTAACCTACTCCAGGCTGATCTGTAATCCTTTGAAGTTTGGTGTTCTAAAAATAATATGTTTCTCAATCCTAGTAAATGCCAAATTATGACCTTTTCGCGAAAAAGGAATAATTTATTATTTGATTACAATATAAAAGATACTGCTTTAAGTCGTGTATATGTGGTCAAAGACCTTGGTGTATGCATGGATCCTAAGTTATCGTTCAACATTCATATTGATAATATATGTAAAAAAGCGTCTTCAATGCTTGGATTTATAAAACGCTGGGCCAAAGAATTCAATAGCACGATTACAACTACAACGTTATATTATGCAATTGTGCGTCCTCACTTGGAGTACGCAAGTCAAGTCTGGTCCCCAAGTTATAATGTGCATGTTGAACGAATAGAGAGGATCCAAAAACGTTTTGTTCGGTTTGCTCTAAGGGGCTTAAGTGGAACTGATATCTTAAACCTTCCTCCTTATGAGGATCGTTTGAAACTATTAAGAATGCAGTCACTAAGTGAGCGAAGGAGGTCCGCAGATATCGTGTATTTACACCAACTCATGACCGGTATTTTCGATTCTCCGGAAATTCTTTCTCTCATTAATTTTAACTCTAACCGTAGAAGCAGTAGAAACGCTAACACTTTAATTTATTAACCTTTTAGTAGAACGAACTATATGTCAACTGCTCCTTTAAACCGCATGAGGACCTTTGTTAACAACTGTAGCGTTTTTGATGTTAACTTGTCAAAAGGTCAACTCAAAAGTAGATTAAAAGCTATTCTGTAATTAGATCTATGTGTGCATGGTTAGTAGTAACGTCTTGTGTTGTCCCTGAGCCCAACCCAAACTTTGGTGGGTAAATTTTTTCCACATTAACTTTGTTGTAGCCACTGGAATCTTTATCATTAACCCATATAAACCACAATTTGAAAACGCAATAAATAAGCCTCTGTTTAACCTACAGAGCTAAAATTTGGCACATATGTTTCTTATAACATAACAAAGATGGTTTAGAAAAATGGACATCATCCGGCTACGGACACGCCTACCTCCCATACAACGCGAAAATTGAAAATTGCATAACTCAGCTTATAATAAGCCTACAATAATAAAATTTGCTATGTGTGTGTTTTATATCAACACAAAGATGTCTTCGAAAAATAAATGTCATCCGCTCACGGACACGCCCACCTCCCATACAACCCAAAAATTGAAAACGCAATAAATAAGCGTCTGTTTAACCTACAGAGCTAAATTTGGCACGTATGTTTTTTATGACAAGACAAAGATGGTTTTGAAAAATGGACGTCATCCGCCAACGAACACGCCTACCTCCCATACAACCCAAAAAGTTTAAAACTCAATAAATAAGGTTATGTTTGTCATAGAGAAATTATATTTGGTATGTATGTATTTTATACCAAAACTAAGGTGTGTTCCAAAATTGGGAGTAATCCGTCTATGAACACGCCCACCTCCCATAGCGAAAGCACAATGAAGGCATTATCTGTGAGCTACAGGAATAAAACTTGGTATGTGTAAATTTTTTCTTCAACATTTAAATGCATATAAAGTATAGGTTTCATCCGCCCACGGAGACGATCATTTACAATAAAAATTTGTTGTTTTTGAAAAGTAGGTTTAGGGTATTTCATAGTCGGCCTAGACCGACTTTAGACTTTCTTAACTTGTTTTTTATTAGTTTTAATGTTTATTAATGTTTAATGAAATATTTTTTATTATAACATGTCGTTTTTACAATAAGCACTTCAAATATAAGCGCCTGCGGGGCTCCTACCTGCTCGGGGCCGGGGGCTGCAGCCCCCCTAGTCCCCACCTAAATCCGCGCTGGAACCACACAAAGTTTGTCTCTATCAATGTCAAAAAGGTTTCAAACCGTTATGACTGCTAAGAACCACCACAAAAAATACTTGTTTTAAAAAAGTATGTCGTAAACATTTTGTTTTTAAAAGTTTTTTAAATGTACAAGTTTTTTTGGGCTTCATGAAATGTGCCCTTTGTTTTTTTTTGTGTGGTTTTTTTTTAGGAACAGTAAATTTTCATAATTTCTGATGAAAGTATTCGAAAAGTGAATAAAATAAAAAATATTTTGCCATTTTATTTTATATCATTGGGGTACATATTTTCAGAGATAATGCAACATAAACAAAAGTAAGTGTATTGTACAAGTTTTTTTTTTTTGTTCACTGTGTGTATAACATTTGCTTTATATTTCATGTAAACTTACACAAATTGTGATTTTATAAATTTTAATTGTCTTAAAGTCGATTTTATACTTAAGTAACACTAAATCCTGTGTACTTTGAAAAAAAAGTGAACAAATCCGAATTCGCTTATGCTAATTGAGTCTTTGAAAGGGTCTTTGACCGAGCTTTTTTTTTTTTTCTAAACAACATGTGCCGTTTATTATTGTTGTTTTTCTAAAAAAAAAGTTGCCAAATAAATTATATACTTCAGGCTGCTAATATGAAAACCTTCTATCTGCAAAACATAAGGTATGTAAAAGAAACTCTTTGTTAAAAATAATATTACCTTTTTTCTTCTCTTTTTTTTTAAGCATAATAATGAGTTGTCTGACAGCTACAGGGGGCTTGTATGATGATGGCTTACTGAAGAATTCTATTGTATTGTATCCGCCATGTTGGTTGCTTGCCACTTCTGCTTGTTCTATATGTCCGGTTTGAGTGATTTTATTCATTTATTTCGCTCATTTTATTTGTTCATTTGCACTTTCGCTTCATGAAACAAGTTAACAAGGTTCAATTTGTTTACTTTTATTCTCGAATTTAGTTTGGTTTTTTTTTTCCTTTATTGTGTCCTTTTATTGTTGTTCTTACTTGTAGTTGATGTTATTGTTGTTGACACGAACATATTTCTAATTTATTCCAGGCAAGAAGATGAAAAACTGAAATGTACGTTTAGCAAAGAATTGAGAAGATTTTTGGTGTTGTATGCAAAGGATATACATATATAAAATTTGGCTGATATTTGAAAATACTAGAACTAATAAGGTTTTTAGAATGTGTAAGTTTAAGTGCGTTCCTGAACTTTTTATTTACATAGAAATATAATTTTTGTTGTAATTTTGTTTAAAATTTCAATAAAAGAATAGCTTTGATTAGTAATTTTATTTAATTATCTTAAAATTTAGATTAATTAAAATAATTATGCTCTCAATTATTACATTTTTACCTATTCCTGTTTAACATTCCATTTCACATCACTTATTAAATGCAATTAGTGTAACGCCTCTAATTATATCTGTTGATTATATTTGTGAGTATGATTTTCAAAATGTTCGCTTCTATAAATATTCGTATGGCTTGCAGACAGACTAAAAGATTTTATTTCAATTAAAGCCAACAAGAAAATAAATAACACTAACTCAACCTTCGCCAACCACTGTGACGTTTATGTGTATCTTCAACTCATACTTAATCGAGTTATCATTAAGTCAAAGAAATACAAATTACATCGACTCACGTGTTTTTCAAAGCGTGTATTACTTAAGCCCTCCCCCCAGCAAATACACATACTGTATAACTTTTCCACCCTTCAAACACTCACTCACACAGTTGTACGCATCTTTTAAACCATATGAGCAGCTTCATATCACTTAACCCAGTTAACCCACCTAAAGCGCCAAGTTAAGCTTCAATGATTTCAATTTCTAGTCAGCCGCACGTTACACACTGTTCACTGCCTGACTGACTGAATGACTGACAATCTAAAAGTAAATTTAAGATATTTTTTAAATTACAAAAACAATATTCAACACAAAATTTAAATCCTCCAAAAACGTAGGGCAAAAGCATAACTTAAGCAGCTCAACGCGATTGTTAGATTTTTGCGAAAAGCCTTAAACTTAGGGTGTGAAAATTTAGGTTTTTATATTTATTTTAACTCAATCTTTAAAATGATTTTTACCAGCTTCAAGGCTACAAAACATTCAAAAATAGATGCCTTGAGAAAAAAGTACTTAATTGAAAATTGAGTGTTCAATTTTGATTTGAATCTAACACCCCCCCACCAAGAGTGTGTTAGACGTGATTAGTTGAAAGCGCCAACGAGTAAAAGCTGCCTTAAAGCTTAGCAAGTCGCACTTAGTTGTTGCTATATTTTTTTTTTATATATTTTTTTTTTTTGTCATTCTTTTTTTCCAAGCCTTACTCATCGATGTTGATTTTTTCGGTCTTATTTACTCATCAAACAGCTGGGTGTGAGCAGCAACCTGAATGGCTTTATGTGGTGGTTGTTGTTGTTCTAGCTAACGTTTTTTGTTGTCGGAGCACTAGTTGCTGGTAGGTGTGCTGCCATGATTGTCATTTTCTTTTGGAATTAGTTGACACCCCAACGAGAGTGACTCAGTTAATGCGGGTTCGGTGATATTTTGATTGGTATTTTTATTTGCTCAGACCCTTGCTTTGCGAGATTGCTTGCGTGTTGTCTTGGCAGTTACTTCGCATATTGGAACTCTTTTCCTACCCTCCATATGCTTAAGTGTTCCTGACTTCATGCTCAAGTGGTATTTATTTTGAGCTAGAGAGGGTGTGTGTCTGTTTTTTTTTTTTTTTCTATCTAAAATTTACGCTTTACGAAATTAATCTGTTTGGCATTTCAATTAAATTTGATGGTTCATAAGATGGTTTTGCGTCTAACATAGCTAAAGAATATTTTAAAACCGCTGATGCCTTTGGTTTTTTTATGGCTGAATATTTAAAGAAACGTGTATTATTTTCTATGACAGCCAAGTATTTCAGGCTATGAAGAACATTTTGACACTTAGTTTTTGAAATGAAATGTAGCTTCATTCTTGATATTTTTTTTTAAATCTTATCTAAACAAAACAAAACAAAACAGTTTTTTTTAAACAAAAAAAAACTTCAAAACTAAAACTTTTTAAGATAAACAAAAAGTATCTTCATTAACAATGTAAAGAGTGTTTTTTTAAGAGCTTGCTGATTTGAAATTTAAATAAAATACATGCCAAATTATGAAATGGCCAACAAAATTTTTTAATTGTTAGATAATTTCTTGGCATTTAACATTTAAATATAATTTCGGGCATATAGCCACTATTTTGCACAAAGGTCATTCTGGAGTTCCAATTTTCGACCAAATTTTCAAGCATTTCATGGCGTATTTCAGCAATGACACGTTTAATATTGGTTTCCAAAGCATCAATCGTTGCTGGTTTATCCACAAAAACCAATGACTTCACGTATCGTCACAAAAAATAATCAAGTGACGTCAAATCACACGAACGCGGAGGACAATTCACCGGTCCATTTCTCGAAATAATGTTGTCGTTGAAATGTTTTTTCAATAAGTCGATTGTTTCGCCCGCAGTATGACAAAGTGGCACCATCCTGTTGAAACCACATTTCGTCCACATCCATATCTTGAAGATTTGGCAAAAAAATTCATTGATCATGTTTCTGTATCAATTTCTATTCACGGTAACGCGTCGTCCTTTCTCATTTTTAAAGAAATAAGGACCGATAATTCCACCAGCCCATAGACCGCACCAAACAATACATTTATCGGGATGCATTGGTAATTCTTGAACGGCGGCATGGATTATCTTTGCTTCAAATACGGCAATTTTGCTTTTGGACATATCCATTCAACTAAAAATGCGCCTCATCACTGAAGAGAACTTTGCGGTAAAGTGCTCTATAAACATTTTTAATTGAACACTGTTTTTGAAAATAAATTTCCACGATTTGGAAGCGTTGTTCTGGAGTTAACCTATTAATAATGATTTGCCAAACAATGCTGAGTAGAGACGACACTCTAAACTGTCAAAACAACTGTCAGACAATAAAGTAATCCATATTGAAAAAAAAACCTCTTAAAAAAAACCCTTTATTATATATATGTACTATATCTTAATTGCAAGACGAAATTAAAGAAGCGGAAGAACTGGCGTTGGAGCCTAGAAAGGTATTTCGTAGTCAAGATCTGTTAACATGGAAATCATACTCGATGATCAGATTATTGGCTGCATTAAGCATCCATAGTGGGTGTGGTGAAAGTTGATGTGGAAAAGAGGTTGCACAGGTTGAACAGGTTAGACCTTAGGTTGTTTAGATTGGTAGTAAGAGATATAATTTGGAGTAGTGCCAGGCAGTTAATGGTTCCGCATCTTAGTTGATAAATGAACAGTACATGGCAGCCTTCTCTTCAGTTTGCAAGAGTTTGCATGTATGTAAATCAACTTCTGACGGTCGGCATAAGGAGGTAAGTTGAAACTATTAAAGCCGGAAAGACCACAAAGATCTAAACGAAGAAATCTTCGTAGAACGAATACGATTCGTATTAAATGGTATCGAATAGATTTACAAACTAATCATAATGTTAGGATCTTTTCTTATCTTATGATCTTATCAAAATTAAAATGTTTTTATTTTACAGATAATTACTTTTCCATGCTGACTTTTTTAATTTTACTTTTGAAAACAAACCACAATTACGTTCAGTGATCAAAGTTATATACATTGTTGCATACTCTTATGTGACACATGATTCGAGATGTCACATTTCAATTTATTGGATATTCTTGAGCTTGAATAGAGAATTCAATGAAAAGAGAATTCACTCTCACGAACAAATTTTAAATCATTTCCCTACAAACATTTGGAAGACGATTGACATAGCAGTGGATTTTGCAATGTACTAGTGATTTGCCCAAGTGTTTTTGGAAAAATGCATCGCTTTTCAGATGCTCAAGCAATGAATGCGCGTGTCACTAAAAAATGCAAAATCTTCCTTCGCTCATTTCGGCGATTGTTAGAAGATGGATTTTTGAAAAATGTCAAAATCTATCATAAGAATATGAAGTTGGCTCTAAAAAATCGTTAAAATTAATCAAAAAGTTGAAGTTATGAATCTTGCTTCGCTCATTTCGGCGATTGTTGGAAGATGGATTTTTGAAAAATGTTCAAAATCTATCATGAGAATATGAAGTAGGCTTTGAAAAATCGTTAAAATTTATCACAAAGTTGAATTATGAAGCAACGTCGCGTTATAACGAAGCGAAATAAAAATTCATTGATTTCGAACAGAACAACGATGCTGAGGACCCCTAAAAGCAATTCTTATAACTCGAGCTCGATGGCAATTGTTTGATCTTCCAAGCGATTCGCTGGTGATTCTCAGGCAATTGAAAATGTTAGTTATAAAACAAAAAATTTCTTCTTCGGAATAAAAAAAAAATAGCCGAGTAAAAAAAAACAGCCAAATGAAAAATAAAATTGCCAAAAAGCCAAAAACTGATCACGAGAAAAACAAAAGCAACTTTTGGCTATAAATAGCCAAAAAGCCAACACTAGTTTTAGAATCTATAATATAGATGGTAGACCACATCTTGCTAGCGTTTTCGTGGACGGGGGTAACAAAGATAAGAAAAAACAAGTCAAAAAAGTCTAAAGTCGGTCTAGGCCGACTATGAAATACCCTAAACCTACTTTTAATAAAAAAAAAATTTTATTGTAAATGGGCGTGTCCGTGGGCGGATGAAGCCTTTATTTTATATGCATTTAAATGTTGATGAAAAATGTACACATACCAAGTTTTATTCCTGAAGCTCACAGTTAATGCCTTTATTGTGCTTTCGCTATGGAAGGTGGGAGTGTTGATGGACGGATTACTTCCAATTTTTGAACACACCTTAGTTTTGGTATAAAATACATACATACCAAATTTAATTTCTCCATGACAAACATAACCTTATTATTGAGTTGTAAACTATTTGGGTTGTATGGGAGGTAGGTTTGTGCGTAGGCGGATGACGTCCATTTTTCAAAACCATCTTTGTCTTTTCATAAAAAACTTACGTGCCAAATTTTAGCTCTGTAGGTTAAACAGAGGGTTATTTATTGCGTTTTCAATTTTTGGGTTGTATGGGAGGTGGGCGTGTCCGTGAACGGATGACGTCCATTTTTCGAAGACATCTTTGTGTTTGTATAAAACACATACATATCAAATTTTATTGTTGTAGGCTAGTTATGAGCTCAGTTATGCAGTTTTCAATTTTCACGTTGTATGGGAGGTAGGCGTGTCCGTGGGCGGATGATGTCCATTTTTCAAAACCATTTTTGTTTTGTCATAAAAAATGTATGTGCTAAATTTTAGCTCTGTAGGTTAAACAAAGGCTTATTTATTGCGTTTTCAATTTTTGGGTTGTATGGGAGGTGGGTGTGTCCGTAAGCGGATGACGTCCATTTAACAAAAACTTCTTTGTGTTGATACAAAGCACATAGATACCAAATTTTATTGTTATAGGTTAATTATTAGCTGAGTTATGCAGTTTTCAATTTTTGCATTGTATGGGAGGTAGGCGTGTCCGTGAGCGGATTCCAAAAATATTCAATAGTGCAGATCCTTGGGTCCATGTTATTATGTGTACTAAGTTTCATCCAATTATCACAACTCCTTCTTCTTATCCTGTGTATATGGACAACACACAGACGGACATACGGACGGACGGACGGACGGACGGACGGACATGGATAGCTCGACTCACGTGGTGACGCTGATCAAGAATATATATACTTTTCTATACCGGACTCGCTTCGTTCTATGCGTTACAAGCGTTTGCACAAAGTTAATATACCCTGACCTTTCAGGTTAAGGGTATAAAAAAACAGCCAAATGAAAAATAAAATTGCCAAATGGCCAAAAAATGATCACTTGAAAAACAATAGCCACTTTTGATCATAAATAGCCAAAACGACAGCACTGGTTATAGATGGTAGACCACATCTTGCTAGCATTTTCGTGGACGTAACAAAGATAAGATAAAACTAGTAAGGTATATCTTCGACTTGGCCCAAGTGAAAATAACCCCACGGCCAATTCGTAAGTGTAAAACAATCTTAAATTATAGCTCTTTTTGTATGAGATTTTAAAATATTTTACTATTTTTATGATGACTAAAATAAGCACATATCAAATTGTTTTGCTGCAACTTAAAGATAATACTTTTTATAAAGGTTTAAATTTTGGGGTTGGATGGTAGGATGGCGTGTTTGTGGTTGTTTCAGTTTTGTAGCCAAAATATTAGCCTCTTTATATAGTTTTCACTTTTTTTAAATTCTATGGGAGATGAACGTGTTCGTGAATGGATGACGTTCATTTTTCTAACACGTCTTATTTTTGATATAAAATGAATTAATGCCAAATTTTATTTTTGTAGCTTCAACAGAATCCTCTTTATATAGAATCCTCTTTTTGGGGCTGTATGGTAGGTGGGCGTGTTAGTGGGTGGATGACGGCCATTTTTCTTACGCACTTTAGTTTTGACATAAATGAATAAATATCTAATTTTACTTTTGCAGCTTTAATAGAAGCCTATTTATATAGTTTTTAATTTTGGGGTTGTATGGGAGGTGGGATGGGCGTGGCTTGATGACACCCATTTTTCTAACACGCCATAGTTTTGATATTAAATTTTATTTTAATTATTAATTATTTTGAACCTAATTTTATTTATTTTGCTTAGACAGTAGTCTTTTTTTATAGTTTTCAATTTTGGGTGTTGTATGGAAGGTGGACGTATTCGTACGTGGATGACGCCCATCTTTCTAACATACCTTAATTTTAATATACAATTACTAAATATCTAATTTTATTTTTGTAGCTTTGATAGAAGCCTATTTATATAGTTTTATATTTTAGGGTTGTATGGGAGGTGGGCGTCGACGTTAATGGATGACGCTCATTTTTCTAACACGCCTGAGTTTTGATAAAAAGTGAATAAATATCTAAAAAACAAAAAAACAAATTGGCCATTTCAGCCCTTGAAAGGACTTTGACCGAGCTTCTTAGGATCGATTGTGTTGTGTGTGTTATTAAATTTTTGCACACAATTGACCGAGAACTGGACCTAAATGTTTTATGCCGACTCCGAACGGCTAACGTTCTTGTTCTCAAGAAGCTTTACATGGCATTTTTTACTCTCTGAGGTTTGCCATTGTCTGCAGAGAGGTGGTGACCGATCAGAAAAATTTTTTATTGAAAAAACTTTTCGCCGCGGCTGGGGATCGAACCCGGGCTCCGAACATGCTAAGCCACACACTTAACCTGCATGCCACGGTCACCACAATAAATATCTACCTTTATTTATTTAGCTTTCACAGAAGCCTCATTATAAAGCTTTCAATTTTGGGGTTGTAAGGGAGGTGTGCGTTTCAGAGGGTGGATGCTGCCTATTTACTAACTGACTTTACTAACGCACTTTAGTTTTGACATAGAACATAAATATTAGCCTCTGTATAGAGTTTTCATTATTGGAGATGTATGGGAGGTAGGCGTGGTTTTCATTCGATCTAACCCTTTCTCGAATTGATCTTTGCTTTTTAGAAAAAAGCCGGAATATAAAGTTTCATTACGATAGCTTGAAAATTACGGCTGTAATCGTATCGACAGACAGACAGACTGACAGACAGACGGATATAGCTAAATCAACTCAGTTGGTGATGCTGATTTAAAATATATATACTTCTCTATACCTACCAGTACCAGTACGCGTGGGGGATTAAATTTTAATTTTTATACCCTTAACCTGAAAGGTCAGGGTATATTAACTATGTGCAAAAGTTTGTAACGTATAGAACGAAGCGAATCCGGTATAGAAAAGTATATATATTCTTGATCAATGTCACCACGTGAGTCGAGCTATCCATGTCCGTCCGTCCGTCCGTCTGTGTGTTGTCCGTAAACACAGGGGATAAGAAGAAGGAGTTGAGATAATTGAATGAAAATTGGTACACATTTTCACATGAACACAAGGATCTGCACTATTGAATATTTTATGAATCCGCCCACGGACACGCCTACCTCCCATATAACGCAAGAATTGAAAACTGCATAAATAAGCTCATAATAAACCTACAACAATAAAATTTGGTGTGTATGTGTTTTATACCAACACAAAAATGTCTTCGAAAAATGGGTGTCATCCGCCCACGGACACGCCCACCTCCCATACTATTCAAAAATTGAAAACGGAATAAATAAGCCTCTGTTTAACCAACAGACATAAAAATTAGCAGGTGTGTTTTTTATGACAAAAAAAAAAAAAAGGTTTGGAAAAATAAACGTCATCCGCTCACGGACACGCCTACCTCCCGCACAACGCAAAAATTTAAAATTTCATTAATAATCTCTCAATTAACCTACAACAATAAAATTTGGTGTGTATGTGTTTTGTATCAACACAAAGATGTTTTCGAAAAATGGGTATCATCCGCCCACGGACACGCCCTCCTCCCATACTACCCAAAAATTTAAAACGGAATAAATATGCATTTGTCTTACCTACAGAGATAAAATTTGGGACATATGGTTTTTATGACAAAACAAAGATGATTTTTTAAAGTGGGCATCATCCGCCCACGAACACGCCTACCTACCATAGAGCGCAAAAATTGAAAACTGCATAAATAAGCTCATAATGAACCTACAACAATAAAATTTGGTGTGTGTATCTCTTGTATCAACACAAAGATGTCTTCGAAAAATGGGTATCATCCGCCTGCGGACATGCCCTTCTCCCATACAACCCAAAAATTGAAAACACAATAAATAAGCTTCTGTTAAACCTACAGAGATAAAATTTGGCACGTATGTTTTTTGTGACAAAACAAATATGGTTTTGAAAAATGGACGTCTCCGCCCACGGACATGCTTACCTCCCATACAACCCAAAAAGTTTAAAAATCAATAAATACCCAGCAAACATTATGACTCTTAAAAGAGTCTTTTACGACTCATATAAATGATGTTTTATCATCATAATGCGCTCAAAAAAGAGTCTTTTATGAGTACATTTTCGTATGTTGTGGGCCCCAAAATATGATTCATAATAATGACTGTTTTATGAGTCTTTTTAGACTCATATTTTATACTCTTTTAAGACTCTTATAAAGGACTCTTGAAAGACTCATAGTTAAAACTCTTTTAGAACTCATATAAAGTACTCTTTTAAGTGTCATACTTTAGACTCTTTTAAAACTCATATATTGTACTCTTTGAAGACTCATAATAAGTACTCTTTTAAGACTCCTATAAAAGACTCTTAAAAGACTCCTTTAAAAGACTCTCAAAAGACTCCTATAAAAGACTCTTAAAAGACTCATAATGAGGACTCTTTTAATACGCATATATATTATTCTTTTAAGAGTCTCACTTAAGACTCTTTTAAGACTCTTGTATTTTACTCTTTTTAGAGTCTTTTATAGAAATCTTTTAAGACTCATATTAAGTACTCTTTTAAGACTCATACATTAATGTATTGATTTCTGCAATGAATTCCTATAAATGACTCTTTTTTAAACCCTGATAAGACTCATGTTTTTTTAAAGTGTTCATGTAAGGAGTCTTTAAATTATGAAAAAAATGGCATTTTGCATAAGACCTATTTCCGAAACACAGTAAAAAAAGGTAGTTTTTTATATATTAAATTCATTTTAATTATTCTATTTTAATCTGATTTATAAAACAAATTTTATAAAAATTAATCTAATTAACAAATATGAACATTTTATGAAAGAATTAAAGAAATTTATTGAACGAAAGATGACTATTTTAGTGTTTATTTTTATAGTTTACTCTATCCTTTGCAGTTTGCAACCACCGTGCACAAGTAAATGAAAACTCTTTTTCGGTCAAGTTGAATTTTCGGAAGAATGCACCTAGAAACAGAAATGAAAAGAGAATATTTATTTTTATATTTATATATATATTTATATATATATATATATAAATAAAAGAGTCGTAGCAAAATAATTATCAGGATTCAAACTATCTTCCTCACAGGCTATATTTAATGCCTCCTTATAACTATTCGTAGCCCCTTCCCTTTCAACATCCCTTTCCTGCACTAAGCAAATTCTTTTATTTTTTAAAAAATTAATAATTGCAAGGGATTCTTTCCTGCACTGTTTTCTAGACATTTCTATTCTATTTAATTTAAAATAAAAGGATTACCTGCTTTTATTTGCTATCCAATTAAGAATCACTTTTATTAATTTAGTTTATTTTTATAAAATATTCCGCGTTGCGTTTTTTTCTTTGAAAATATTTTTTATATTATTTCAAGCACAAATTTTATTTTAAATTTTATTTTGAATGACAAATTTAAAAAAGCACACTTTTTGAAGTTGAATTACTTCATAGCAAAATCAATATAATTTTTAAAGTGCACAGCAAACATTATGACTCTTAAAAGAGTCTTTTACGACTCATATAAATGATGTTTTATCGTCATAATGCGCTCAAAAAAGAGTCTTTTATGAGTACATTTTCGTATGTTGTGGGCCCCAAAATATGATTCATAATAATGACTGTTTTATGAGTCTTTTTGGACTCATAGTAATGATGGTTTTAAGACTCATATTTAAAACTCTTTTAAGACTCATATTTAGTACTCTTTTAGGACTCATATTTAATACTCTTTTAATACTCATATTTAATACTCTTTAAGACTCATATAAGTTCTTATTGTCTTTTTGCAACGAACATTGGTTGTAGTTCAATTTCAAAGCATTTATATCGCGGCAAACAAACAATTCTCCGAAAAGCGAAGTCAGAATAGCATGTGTCCATTACGGACAGTTACAAAGTTTTATACAATTAATAAAAATATGCTCAATCAAGTTCTTATTTATTTATTAGATATGGTGCTTTTGCAATAATCCAATTCTATTCTCTCTTTATGATAACGCATATATCAATCAATAAATGATCCTTTTATGAGTCTTTTTTATGAACAATCATATCACCATCATATTTAGGACTCTTTAATGAGTCTCTTTTATGAGTACTCATAAATCAGATACAAAATGACTCTTTTATGAGCCTTATTTTTGAGCAATCATTTAACAATCATATTAAAGACTCTTTCATGAGTCTATTTAATGAGTCATCATAAAACACGCATAAAAAACACTCTTTTTAGAGTCATTTTTTGGAGAGCCTCATAAAATGTTTGTAGGGTAATATTATGTTTGTCATAGAGAGATCAAATTTGGTATGTATGTATTTTATATTAAAACTAAGGTGTGGTCAAAAATTGGGAGTAATCCGTGCATGAACACACCCACCTCCCATAGCGAAAACATAATAAAGGCATTAACTATGAGCTACAGGAATAAAATTTGGTATGTGTAAATTTTTCTTCAACATTTAAATGCATATAAAATAAAGGCTAAATCCGCCCACGAACACGCCCATTTTCAATAATATTATTTTTTTTTAAAAGTAGGTTTAGGGTATTTCATAGTCGGCCCAGACCGACTTTAGACTTTCTTTACTTGTTTTTATTTTAAGAGGGACATTTTTAAGTATTTACAGATTTGTTTTCGAACTAAGTTTTTTAATATAAAACTATGATTTTTGGTGGATCCATAGTCGCGGGATCCAGGAAAACTAACCCCCATTAACCCGGTAGTTACGTCACTGACTGCTATACACATTACTTTGGAACAATTTGCCTGTTTTCTTATCGCCAGAAAGTTCTTTTACGATTTGAATATGAAGCTTAGGTACTACATTAAAACTTGAAAAGATAAAACGCTTAATTTTGAAAACCACATTGTTAACTTGATAACCATTATATACGCACAAATGTAAAAATAATACAACTGTAGTAAGATATTATAAAAATACCTTCATATTAAATGATTACAATGAGAAATCACATTTTCAAGTTGCATATAACGTGCATATAACTTGCATATAACTTGCAAATAACTTGCATATAAAATGCATATTCAAAGAAACTGTAGGATATTCTAAATAATATAGAAATATAATGGTAAGACCCGTTGGAACATTAATATTGAGAAAATAATTTATCTGGCTAAAAACCCGCAGTCTAGTTATAGCAATTTACATATTATTATTTCTTATTATTTAGTTTAAGATGTTTCAGCACTAAGGATATGAATGTTTTTTATAGAAAAAGTGTAATTTTTAAACTTTTTGAGTGATTTTAAATACAATTCAAAAATTATGGAAAAAAAAATCTGTGTACGCTTTCAAACATTTTAAGCTTTATTTTGAAGTTATTCTAAATTTTTTGTAAGCCTGAAATCATAATAAAGGTTATTTTGATTAATTTGCCAAATTTTGTTTTACTTACTTTTTTGTTCTTTTAAAAAGCTAAAATAATAAAATGCACCTTGCTTTAAGCTTATTATATAATACGTTCTATTGTCAGTTTTACTAACATATTTCATAACTAACACTGTACAACTTAATTGTTTAAAACAAAAAATATCAAGCAAAAGAATACTTTTAACAATTTTTGTGACCACAACTTTTCTTAACTCAATGCATTTAAAGCTATAATTATATTGCAATTAAGGCTAATTCTTAATTTTATTGATCACTTTCATCTAGTTGCTTTACATTTAAAGTATTTTTAAATCTCATTTAACTTGATTAGTTTTAATTAATTAACACAAGAACCTGAACAATATTTACTCTGCTGAAATTGAAATATTTGAAAATTCCATTTAATTAATAGGTACCTAATGTTGATAACTTAATTAGTTTATGTGAGAGTTAAGAAGATGGTTTTTTGCAACCACAAGTTTCTTCATGTTTTGGGTCTGAGATGAAAGTGAAAAGTCATTAGAAACATTAGTTAAGAACCAGCCTGTTTTGTATTGTTTTTAACTGGCTGCACCAGAAACAGTCTTTGGTAGTTGAAATACTTAAATAACAAAAACAAAAATTTTATCTTAATTATGCTAATTAATTAACAACTATTTTGAAGCGTTTCATGGCAGGAAACTACGATGGAAGACGCTCAATTTGTATGGTTGAATGTTTAATTTTGTAAGTTTTGCGAGCAAGTTTAGAGGCACTATTCAAAACGGTATTGCTGTCGCTGAGTAAATCTGTGAAAGCAGGTGAAGATGTGGAAATTTATAAATATTTGCAAATCTCTTGTGTTATTAAGAACATACCAATGACCAGATGCACCATCATAACGCTAAAGTCAGAGGTATGGTTCCACACATTAAGATGATGCACGGATCTACAAATAATTTTTTTATTTAGTAAATATTAAAAGAAATTATTGGTTGGCTTACTTCACGCCTTCAATGTGTGCCAAATCAATTTCAAGACTTGCGATGGAGACCTCAGAAGGCACAGCATCCGATAGAATTCTTACTGATTCCTTGAACAGACCCACCGTTGTCAGTAACACAATAAAGGAGAACAAGATCGTGCACAGAGGATCCATAAATTTGGCACCAGGCTATAGATATAGACGATAAAACCTTATTCTCTTAGCAAAATTGATTGCTTACATAAAATTTAATAACAATAGCTGCTAAAAATACTCCAACACTTTGCACCAAATCGCCAATAACATGTATCATAGCAGCACGTAGATTAAGATTCTTCTCCTGATGACCCGAACTGTGAAAATATGCAAAAATTAGTAAAAAGCTTTAACAACAAGAAAAAAAATTTAATATTTTTTGCAAAACAGAAAATGTCCCTTCAAGGACATTGAAAGATATTTTATATTCTCAACATGCACAAATGATGAGTTGAAAAAAAAACTGGTCCTACACCATTTTATGCACGAATGCATTTAAACAATGCATAAACTCGTTGCATTCCATTAAATTCAATACTCTAACACCCACACCGACGCACTCACTCACCTGTTTGTGTGTAGCAGATCACTTCCGTTGGCCTCGTTGCCATCGAATATCAATGCGTCATCAATTTGTGTGTGCGTATGTGTTTGTATATCTGTGAGATTGGTGTTGGAGGCATGAGTGTGAGCGTGACCATGTGCATGACTGTGACCATGAGCAGCACCACCAGCTGGCAGCAGCGATGAACCATGCAATATATGCGCCATGCTAAAAAAAAACACACACACACACACAAACAAACAAAAAATTGTAACAAATATCAAAAAACTCGTTAAAAGATCGAAATAAAGCGGGTTGTCATTAAAGCTGCATACTTTTAGGCACACATGTATTTCAGTATGTCAGCAAACAATACAAATAAATGTGACGATTAAATGCCTGACAACAGCAGCAGCTTAAATGACAATTTAAGTTATTTTGTAAAATTTAACCATTTAAAGCTTTTAACAAAGCTTTAGCTGGGATTTTAATTTAGTTATGCTTGTTTTTTTTTTTTTAATTTGTTCATTTAATGGACGCTAGCTTAATACTTACACAATATTTATTAGAATTCCAATGCCCGATATGATCATCATTGTTTCGGAATCCAAATCATAGTCATTCGAATAGAGCCGCTGAATAGCTACCATAACAAGTGTCGCCGTTAGAATCCAAATGCTAAAAATCGACACAAGAGCACCCATGACCTCTGTACAATGTCATTGTTTTTTGTTATTGTTGCAATGATGGCGCGATATATATTTTTGAGCAAAGTTGTAATAGAAAACATGCAAATATAAATATAAATAAATTTTTTATGGTTCAAATTTAGTTAAACATACAGTTACAGATATAAATAAGTACTAGTAAACCTGTTGCCCGAATTCGAGCAATTCAATAAAAATTAAATGTTAGAAACATTATAGACGATACAAACATTATGATATTCTATTCAAGAAGCTTTTTTCCTCAATAACGATATATTTAGTCTCAATAATGATATAAAAGGTCATTATCTGAATGGTTTGACTTAAATCGTATGATCTGATACTAAATGTTTAAATGTAACTGTCAAAATAGGAAAACGTACTTCCACTAATATAACAACTGAGAAAAACATTATTACTATTCGAAAACATCGCAGCTTAACTCTTCCAGCTATAAAACATTACTAATTTTAATAAAAACGATGTAAAAAAATAGATTTTAGACATAATACTAAGATATAAGTAAGAAATTAATTAAAAAATACTTACAGAACATCTACAACATCAATTTATATCACATTTCGATGAAAAAACACCAACAAACCAAAAAAAAACCCGTTAAAATTTGACTGAGTTGTTTGCTCGGAAAATGGAAGTTTTGATACTGGAACTGCATTTTTCGGACAATTGACATTTGAGGAATGCATAAAAGATAATTTTGGTTAAAAATTTTTTGTTTTGAAAAAAATTCAAATTCGATTAATTCATAAGCTTTCCACAAACTAAATTTCAAATCGATTAAATAGCGGATTTTTGTACAAAAATTTTATTTCTGTTTTAAAAGGATGGGAACCTGTTGAACGAAATCACAATTTTTAAAAGAGGTTTGAACATCTATAGCCTAAACCTAATTTAATGATATCTGAATCGATAAAATCGGTCCATTGGTCTGGGAGGAGTTGAAGCCACAAAAAAAACCTTAGCCTATTAATTACACAGTGCAACACCAAAAAAATAACCATATACGGACACCACTACGTGATAAAAGACTAAAAAAAAAAGACCCGTGTCTCCCAATTTTCCCCAAAGTCATGCACTTTTTGTTTTATGGGCCCCCAAAGATTTGGGGCCTCGGTATCATTTTCGTAAAAATGTGATCATTTTCTCAGGCTCATATCTTGTAAACCGTTTAGAATTTCGATTTACTCTCAGAGGCAAAGTTGTAGCTCTTGTCATAAGGAACAAAAATTGCCAACATATGAAATCCAAAAAACTTCACCTTCCAGGTCAAAATCGCACAAAACTTAAAAAATTTCGATTTTTTTTTACCTTTTTTCCCGTGTTCAGGTCCATAGGTAGCAAACCGTTCAAAATTCAAGGAAACAATCAACTACAAAAATGTACCTAAGATCTCAATAAACAAATTTCTAAAACATATAAACTTCCTAGAGATGATTCTTAACACCGTTTTTTAATTTCATTTGTTTTTTATTTACTTCAACATTGAGTTACTATGCTATCTATTACAAAAATATTAAAAAACTAGTAAGGTATGTCTTCGACTTGGCCGAAGTTAAAATACCCCCACGACTGATTCTTAAGGGTTAAATAATCTTAAATTAGAGAGCTTTTTGTATGAGATTTTAGAAAATTTTGTTAGATTTATGTGTCTAAAATACAAACATATCAAATTGTTTTTCTGAAGCATATATATAAGCCTTTTTATAAAATATTAAATTTTGGGGTTGTGTAGGAGGTGGCCGTGTTAGTGGGTGGATGACGCCCATTTTTCTAACACACCTAATTTTTGACATAGAACACACAAATACCGAGTTTCAGTTTTGTAACTTTAATATTAGTCTCTTTATAGAGTTTTCAATTTTGGGGTTGTATGGGAGGTGGGAGTGTTAGTGGGTGGATAACATCCATTTTTCTAACACACCTAAGTTTTGACATAGAACACATAAATACCGAGCTTCAGTTTTGTAACTTTAATATTAGTCTCTTTATAGAGTTTTCATTATTTGTGTTGTATGGGAGGCGTGGCCCATAAAACAAAAAGTGCATGACTTTGGGGAAAATTGGGAGACATGGGTCTTTTTTTTTTAGTCTTTTATCACGTAGTGGTGTCCGTATATGGTTATTTTGCCGTGACTTAAAAAATTACACACAGTGTTATATACAGTGGCTCACAGCTTATTTGATACACTACCTTTTCTAAAATTGAAGCGCTTTTATTTTAATAATTGAAGAGAATTAAGAAAAGATTTGAATGCCAGTTTATAGGATAATGTATGTAGTTTAACCAAGTAACTTTTTTATTCCTCCAAATGGTAACTTAACAACAGAAAAACTAAAACAAAAAAAAAATGCAAAATTTTAAGTCACAGCTTATTTGATACAGTTCAATTTAAACTCAAAAATCGTGTACCCTTTAGGTTTTATTTTACTTTTAGTATTTTGTGTTGTGCCTTTTTGCCTTAACAGGGGCTTGCATCCGGCTTGGCATGAATCCACAAGCTTTCGTGTAATGTCTGGTGTACTTTTCTGCCATTGCTCCAGTAGCGCCTTCTTCAATTCTTCTCTGTTCGAGATTTTATTTTTAGGAATATTAATTTCCAATAAGGCCCACAGGTTTTCAATGATGTCCATGTCAGGTGGTGTCATCAAGTGAGGACAGTTCCATATGAGCCAGGACTGCACGATTCCCGACTTATGCTTCAGGTCGTTGTCTTGATAAAACCGGAATTTTTCGAGTATCACTTTGCACTTTGCAGCACTTAGCAGCAAATTGTTCTTCAGTATGTCAAGGTACATATTTTTGTTCATTATTCCTTCAATAAATTCTAAATTTCCTACACCGGCTGCAGACATACAGGCCCAAACAATAATGCTACTGCCGCCATGCTTTATAGTAGTTTTCAGGTTTTGTTTGTTTAGCTCTGTGTTTGGTTTCCGCCAGACGTAGGACATGCCTTCGGAGCCAAACAGATTGAACTTGGATTCATCAGAAAGAAATTACGGTGTTCCAGAAGTCAGATGTCTTGCAAACATGCTCCTTAGCAAAAACAAGTCGACTTTGCTGATTTATCTTGCTTATGAAAGGCTTTTTCAAGCTACTTGACCATGAAAGTCACAGTCGCGAAGCATACGGCGGACGGTTTCTGCACTGCACGACTTACCCAATTCGTGCTGTATCTCGGTAACCAGTTTTGGGGCCGACAACTTCGGATTTGCCTTATTTTTCCGGACAATATATCGCTCGTCAGACATGTTAAAAATTTTTTTTGGTGCACTTCTACCGTTATCTTTCACCCGATTCTCGCGAAAAAAGCTTTGAATGATATGCTGTACTGTAGACACACTTCAATTAACATTTTGAGCAATTTTCCGAACCGATTGCCCAAATTTATGTTGGTTTAAACCCAACTAATGCTGCTCAATTATGGTGCGACGACCCATTATTTTAAAGTCTTTAAACAACACTTAGACTTGCGAGATCAAACTAAAATTTTGCTGTGACTGACACCGAAAATAACGGTAAATGTAGAGAAAAATAAAACATCGATCAACAGCTCGGCACTATAGGGTATAAGCGTACAGAAGAGACTATATCAAATAAGCTGAGAGATAAATATTTGCTCTGTAACTGGTTTTCCTTTCTAGCGGGGCGAGGAGTTTTATTTTTGTGAATTCCGTTTTGTGCATCATTTTCGTTGAATACACGCCTATTAAGCTACATTCAAATTTTGTCTATACATTTCTTAGTTTTGAAGTTACACCGATTTTTATTTTAAATCAGGCACTGTATCAAATAAGCTGTGAGCCACTGTAGATTCTCGATTTTGCCTTAATGTTTATTTTGAGCTTTATTGCTTCATTTGTGTTCAAAAAATAGGTCCAAGGGAGGTATCCTTACGAATAAATTCAAAATACAAAATAGGTAAAAGTCAAAGCATCAAATATGTATGCATAAATTTTGTAACGTTTTTGATAGAACTGACTTTTAATTCATAACCAGGCTTTCAAACTCGTTACAAATTTAAAACACGTTTTGTGGCGTTTTAGCACAACTGTATTTTTATATATAACGAGGTTTAAAGTTCGTTTCAATTTGATATATAACGAGTTCTAGATGACGAACACACCGATTTAGTCACAAAACCAGTTACAGAATAAGTTTAATATTTATTACACCGCGAACAAACCGGCCTTTAAAGTTGTAAAATATCACATTTTAAACACACTCAGAAAAATATCAACTGTAATATTGACAGTCGGCCGCTGTTATTTTAAAACACTGTTAGATTGGATAATTTGCGTTTAAGTAAACAATTTTCTTTGTTGAATGAATGTTTCAAAGTATTTTTATGCTGTTAAAATCATCTGTTGAAATATTTATGTGTTTTTGTTAAAATGTCCAGTTTGTCTAAGCAATTTTTTTCAAACATGTTTTGCATGTTTTCGTTGTCAATAGCTCAGTGGAAGTGTGCTAGACTGTGATGCGGGTAATGTGGGTTCGAACCCTAGCTGTGTAAGTATCAAAAATAGTAATTTAATAATTTAAATAATAATTCTGTTTCATCAATTGTTTGGTCAAACATAACCTTCAAAATAAGTTGCTTACAATCTTGAAAAAAAAAATGTAAATTTTATTTTTTATTAAAAATATAAGAAAAAAAATTTTTTTAAACACAAAAAA
This sequence comes from Tetanocera ferruginea, assembly GCA_958299015.1. NCBI lineage: Eukaryota > Metazoa > Arthropoda > Insecta > Diptera > Sciomyzidae > Tetanocera > Tetanocera ferruginea. The sequence goes on along the minus strand of OY282640.1, from coordinate 50,219,944 downwards.
ATCTTTGTTGGCCTTGCCGATATTTGAATCCAGGACAGTTGAGTACTAAACGCACACGTCAGCACACTCGGCCAAACATTAACTTTCAAAATAATGATAAAATTTCAATAAGTACGTTTTTATATGGGTTTCGTGTTCTAAAGACCAACAGTCAACTGACTGTTGTTTTAAAAATTCCATTTGTTGGATGGTATTTAACAGTGAAATCTGTTATTTCAACCCATGATTTGTTTCATATAACAACATTTTTTCCCTGAGTGCAGAAAAGTTAAAATATTTATTTTAAGGCGGGACATGACCTTGGCCGTTTTTTGAAATCGTATTTATAATTTTGTATTTTAGTAAATATTCATAAGATTCTTTGAAAACAAAATTTCATGAAAAATTCTTACGGTTTCAAAAGATCAAGCCGAATTAGTGAGAGCGCATTTTTAATTTCGCCTTTTTTTTCTTTGTTCACAAACTTTGAACGCTTTTATATCGAAAACATGTTTTTCGTACTGGTTGCGGCAGTAGCGGATTCATTTTTTATCGAAAATTTTTTTTATGTATTTTTTAAACTTGATTCACTTTCGTATGACACGAGCAATTTTTTCGATTTTTTATGAATTTTTAAAGTCAATATTTTTTTCGAAAAAACCACTTTCAAATTTGGATCATCATTACCAAAAATTAAAAAAAAAGCTCCTGTCATACGATAACCAATTTTGTTAAGATTTAAAAAAGTCATATTTTTTTCCAGATCGAACAATTTTTGCGACTCCCAGCGCTGCAACCACGAGGACCCGTTTTTTTTCTCTGCCGCCAGTTTGGAGCTCTATAAAACCATTTTGGAGTGAAAAATATTTTTTGGAATTTTTTTTCTTGTTGTTCAATTTGTTCAATTCTCTACAATAATAATCCAGCAAACATTATGACTCTTAAAAGACTCTTTCAAGACTCATATATATGAGGGTTTATCATCATAATGCGCTCAAAAAAGACTCTTTTATGAGTACATTTTCATATGTTGTGGGCCCCAAAATATGATTCATAAATATGATTGTTTTATGAGTCTTTTTGGACTCATAGTAATGACGGTTTTAAGGCTCATATTTGATACTCTTTTAAGACTCATATAAGAAGTCTTTTCAACATTTGTTGTAGTTAAATTTTAATGCATGTATATCGCCACAAACAAACAAATTTCTCCGAAAAGCGTAGCCAGGATATATCCATAACAGACAGTGACAAAGTTTAATAAAATTTTAAAAAATATATTCGATTAAGTTCTTATTTATTCATTCGATATGGTGCTTTTGCAATTATCTGATTCTATTCTCCCATGAAACACTCATATATAAGACTCTTTTATGAGTCTTCTTGATGATTACGCATATATCAATCAAAATATGATTCTTTTGTGAGCCTTTTCTATGAACAATTATGTTACCGTCATATTTAGGACTCTCTAATGAGAGTCTTTTATGAGTACTCATATAGCAGATGCAATAATGACTCTTTTATGAGTCTTATTTTTGAACAATCATGTAACAGTCATATTAAAGACTCTTTCATGAGTCCTTTTAATGAGTCATCATAAAACATGCATAAAAAACACTCTTTTTAGAGTCATTTTTTGGAGAGCCTCGGAAAATGTTTGCAGGGATATAATATAAAAATTTTGGAAAAATGTTTGTTTTTGACTTATTGAGAGTTATGAATTTTTACAAAAAGCTCTGTTTTCTCTGCCGCGAATGTTATGTGCCTCCTTAATACGTTGGAACTTTTTAAAAATTATACAAACAGAAGGTAAGAATACATTTTTTCATAAACGAACACCACATGAACACAAAAAAAAATGTTTGAAACAGTTCTGAAATATCAATACTTACATACTAAGGGGGCTATGACAAACCGATGTCGGGTTACGGACGACTTCATCAACTCTCGCCAGGCGTCTCTGCTTCGCGCGCGCCGTCTCCAATCTCTTTCACCAAGCGTGGTTAGGGCTTCTCAGGCCAGGTCAATCCATGAGTCATGGTCTTCCTCTTCGTCGTCAACCCTCGGCATTCGCCTCAAACAACTTTTTTGCTGCAGCTTCTTCATTCATAGGAAAGACATGATCCAGCCAACGTAGTCGCTGAATTATTATACGCTGGACTAAGTCAATGTCGTCGTAGAGCTCGTACAGTTCGTGGTTTATTCGAATGCGATAGTCGTCGCCAACTTGCACAGGATCAATGATTTTGCGAAGAACTTTCCTCTTGAACCACCCGTGCCTCAGCGCCTAGAGAAGTACAGGTACGTGTTAGTTTTGTCGATCAAGAGAGGGCTCTGGAACCTAATTGCTAACTTAGCCCGTAGCGGCACCTATTAGCAATTGTTGTTCTTCGCTTTATCTCCAGGCTGACATTGTTGTTGCTGTTTCCGGCGGTTCCAAGGTATTTTAACTCCTTGACAACTTCAAAGTTATATTTGCCTGCTGTAACATGGGAGCTTAGACGCAAGGAGCTGGACACATTTGTAGAAAATGGTACCATTTCGATGTACACCTGCCTTTTGAAGGATCCACTCCATGATGAAATTGAAGAGATCGCATGATAACGGGTCGCCTTGTCTGAAACCTCGTTCGGTATTAAAGGTTTCGGAGAGGTCATTTCCTACCTTGGCGGAGCTTCATGTTCGGTATTAAAGGTTTCGGAAAGGTCATTTCCTACCTTGACGGAGCTGCATGTGTTGCTCCACGTCATCTTGCAGAGCCTTATCAACTTTCCAGGTATACCGAACTCAGACATTGCTGCGTACAGGCAATCCCGAATCGGGCTATCGAACGCAGCTTTGTAATCAACAAAGAGATGATGGGTGTCGATTTGGTTTTTGTGGGTTTTCTCAAGGATTTGGCATAGTGTAAAAATCTGGTCTATGGTGGACTTGCCAGGACGAAAGCCACACTGATAAGGTCCAATCAGTGTTTTGGTATGCGGCTTCAATATTTCACACAATACGCTCGAAAGAACCTTGTATGCGATGGAAAGAAGACTGAAAACTCGGTAGTTGGCGCAAATTGTTGGGTCTCCTTTCTTAAGTATACACTCAGAAAAAAAGTGTCTTGGAATATGATAAAAAAGTCATCATATTTAGAGAAAAATGGTATAGACTTTGCTCCAGAGAATGCTATTCTCTAATTGCGATACTAAAAATTCTCTAAAAATGATAAAAAGCTTCCATGAAATAGAAAAATATATCGTTTTTAGAGAAAAATACTTTTTTTTTTGAGAAAATATTTGTTTTTATTGAAGAAAATACTTCTCTTAGTGAATTTTTTATCAAAATATAAGAAAATTATTTCATTTTCAATAAAATTTCTCTATAAATGAGAAATTTTTTGTGCGAGAAAAATACTTATCATTATTAGAGACATCGAAATATTTCCATTTCCTAGAAGTAAAGAAATATTTCTTCGAAAATGTGAAAATTTATTCTAATTGAAGAAAATTTTATTTGAAAAAGAGAAAATTGCTATTATCAAAAATAGAGAAATTTTTTACCGGAGCGAGGTATGTGTTTTTTTCTCAGCGTAGGACAAAGCACACTGAGAATCGTCGGGTATGCTTTCCGCTAGCCATATTTTGCTGATGAGTTGATGCTTGCACCTTATCAATTCACCGCCGCCGGAAGCAATTCGGCAGCCAGGCCGTCAGCACTAGCGACTTTGTTGTTTTTGAGTTGTTTGATAGCAACTTTAGCCTCGTCATGGTTTGGATGGTGGAATTTCCACTCCATCATCGTCGACTGGTGGTGTTCGACTGCATTTTCCAAGGGCGGAATTGGTGGTATCATCGCCAATAAACAGATTGGGAAAAATACTGTCTCCATAATTTCAATGCGTACTGCGTATCTATAACCAGTTCACCATTCTCATCTCTACGACTGCAGCGTCTTTTTATATGCGGCGTATTTTGCTGCTGTCACGTCGCGACACTCCTAGTCATACCATTGGTTGCGAGGTTGCGGGCGCCGCAAACCAATGACTTCTTCAGCAGCATATATGCGCCCAAAGTCCACCAGCGTCATCGAGGCAAGAGTAAGGTAGGTTGAGCTTGGCGGTCCGTTGTGACAGCAGCTTATCGACGTCAAGCTTTCGTTGCACACCTGTTCGTATATTCTTCACATTGCTGAATCTCATGCGGATCTTAGCTGCAACAAGATAATGGTCGGAGTCAATATTGACTCTCCAAAATGTGCGCACATCCAGTACACTTGAAGCGTGCCTTACGTCGATCACAACATGATAAATTCGGTTTCGCATTTTTTGATCAGGGGATAGTTCAGGTTGCCTTTTGAATATCGAGATGTTCGAATCTGGTGCTATTTACCATCATGTTGGCGCGCCGTGGCAAAGTCGTTCAGTCTTAGATCGTTGTTCGAAGTCTCAGGTCTCATGGTGACTGAACTGACTGGAAGTGGAGTCAAAGATGCCTTCTCTTTTGACCTCTGCTTTGAAAATACCGAGAAATTTTTTCACATCGTGGTACGGGCAGTGATCATAAAAGTCCTCTAGGCTCGTCTAGAAAGCGTCCTTGACAGCATCATTCTTTCCCTCCCTCAGGGCGTGCATGAGCAGAAATAAGACTTATGATGAAGAATTTCGCCTTAATGCGGATAATGTCCATCCTTTCGTTCACGGGTGTGAACCGGGAAACAAGGTGGCGTGTTTTCCGGCTTACGTAGAATCTGTATCCAAATTTGCGCTTCCTCGCATGGCAACTGTAGTAGATATTGCAGTCTGCTCTTTTAGAGCAGTCATGTTAGAGCAGCCTTTATTTTTTCAAGGACTTCCGTCAGTAAGACAGATGCACCTTCGCTATAAAGGGTTTGGTTATTCCAGGTGCATATCCGTAAATCATTGTCATTTTTTCGTTTGCGGTGGTCGTCAACGTAGTTGGGGTTCAGATTCGAGTCTTTTTTTGTTATCACTGGAAGTTAATAATGTAATTGGGACCCAAATCCCGCGCACATTCCATTTTAAAGATCTTGTAGAGACCAAGTTTGTAGTGAATATCGCCCCCTTGTCCCCCGATAACTTAGTTAAAGAAAAAAGATATGCGTCTAACTGAGTCAATTCAGTTGATAATTCAAATAGTTCAAATAGTATCTGGCACTTTTGCAGAAGAAACAAGTAAAGAAAGTCTAAAGTCGGTCTAGGCCGACTATGAAATACCCTAAACCCACTTTTCAAAAACAAAAAATTTTTATTGTAAATGGGCGTCTCCAAGGGCGGATGAAGCCTTTATTTTAATTGCATGTAAATGGTGATGAAAAATTTACATATACCAAGTTTTATTCCTGTAGCTCACAGTTAATGCCTTTATTGTGCTTTCGCTATGGGAGGTGGGCGTGTTCATGGACGGATTACTCCCAATTTTTGAACACACCTTAGTTTTGGTATAAAATACATACATACCAAATTTCATTTCTCTATGACAAACATAACCTTATTTATTGAGTTTTAAAATTTTTGGGTTGTATGGGAGGTAGGCGTGTCCGTATGCGGATGACGTCCATTTTTCAAAACCATCTTTGTCTTGTCATAAAAAACATTCGTGCCAAATTTTAGCTCTGTAGGTTAAACAGAGGCTTATATATTGGGTTTTCAATTTTTGGGTTGTATGGGAGGTGGGCATGTCCGTGAACGGATGACGTCCATTTTTCGAAGACATCTTTGTGTTTCTATAAAACACATAAATATCAAATTTTATTGTTGTAGGCTAAATATGAGCTGAGTTATGCAGTTTTCAATTTTCGTGTTGTATGGGAGGTAGGCGTGTCCGTGGGCGGATGATGTCCATTTCTCAAAACGATCTTTGGTTTGTTATAAAAAATATATGTGCCAAATTTTAACTCTGTAGGTTAAACAAAGGCTTATTTATTGCGTTTTCAATTTTTGGGTTGTATGGGAGTTGGGCGTGTCCGTGAGTGGATGACACCCATTTTTCAAAGACATCTTTGTGTTGATATAAAACACATACATACCAAATTTTATTGTTGTAGGTTAATTATGAGCTGAGTTATGCAGTTTTCAATTTTTGCGTTGTATGGGAGGTAGGCGCGTCCGTGGGCGGATTCCAAAAATATTCAATAGTGCAGAACCTTGGGTTCATGTGACTATGTGTACCAAGTTTCATTCAATTATCTCAACTCCTTTTTCTTATCCTGTGTATACGGACAACACACAGACGGACGGACGGACGGACGGACGGACGGACGGACATGAATAGCTCGACTCACGTGGTGACGCTGATCAAGAATAAATATACTTTTCTATACCAAACTCGCTTCGTTCTATGCGTTACAAACATTTGTACAAAGTTAATATACCCTGACCTTTCAGGTTTAGAGTATAAAAAGTAACAAAGTGGACAGTGTTTTATCCAAAAATTATATTTTTTGAAGAATTATGGAAACTTTTGAAAATTTTAACTAATCCGTAACAGGCATGGGGCTGTTTTGCCTGTACCACAGGACGTCCCTGATATCACGCATGTTATTTTATATTATGAGTGTATGTTTAATTTTGTGAGTGAATTGTAGCATAATTTTCCAAATAATTAAGTTTTGCTTTACTTAGAAATTCAACCTTAAGGCATTTTCATTCATATTCTTTACTCTCAACCTCTGCTCATATTTGCTTTTCTTATGTAATTTTAAATTCATCACTAATTTGATTAATTATAACGTATGTCTAAGCAATTTGCCAGTCTTAAAGTTGAAATCCTGTTTGTCGTTAATTAGTTTAAAGGTACAAATTATTTTGTGACATACAAATTTGTTTGTCTATAAATTAGTAAGAAATAATTTTTGTTCAATTATATTCAGACATAATAAATCGGTTAATTCAGAAATAATAAGACAATAAACTGAAACGAGCAGTCATGGGATGTTGTTATTGTTTACTCTGTACATGTGATAAAAGGTGGAATGAACGACATATTTAGCACAACAAAGGAGAGTTTTAAACATATACAGAGAGGTTCCATAGCAAACGTGTGGAATAAAATATTAATAACTGATAAAGTGTATAAAAAACTACACTCATAACTTTTATACCTCTGTTGATACTGACCGACTTTAAAGCTCTGATGTTTTTAATTAAGTTAACGTACAAATTTCTTTTAAAAATGTTTAGTTAAAATTTTTTTCAACAAAAATATTGCTGTCATTTAATAATTTATGTATTTTCCAGCACTTTCATGCATAAGAACTAAATTCTTTTCAAATTTGCACACTTTTTTCCACACCACCTAGTAAATATTTAAAATAAATTTTAAACTCTTAGCCATAGCTTCATTCAACTTCTAGGAACTTGCGCCATGACTGCTGTGCCATGATTTAAAATGCAAAAACATGCTGCAACGTACGTCCACCAAAAACCACCACTTCGAGGACACGACAAAAACTTACCGGTGCGTTTGTAGCCAAAGGACATTTTAGCGTCGGGTAGACGACTGCCCAGCCAGATTGAAACCAGACCAATCACGAAACTAATGCAATCGGAAGCCAAGTGTGCGGCATCCGTCATAATGGCCAAACTTCCGGCTAAATAGCCACCAAGGAATTCAACAATCTGCGAAATTGAGAAACACGAACATTAGTAATCGACATGAACTTCAGAGTCTAGAGCTGTGTGATGAGCGCGCGTGCCATTCAAGCAAACAAACGTCAATTAATATGTAGTAAAAGCAGCAAGCATTAAACTGTCACTTGCATGTGTGTGTATGTATGTGTATGATATACCGGAAACGCACGAATGCAACAGCAATGCTTCAGCTAAACTTACCATAAAAACGACACATAATGATATCGCGAGTATTATTTTGATTTTTGCTTCCTGTGTGGATTTATCCTTTGTACTGGCAGCAAATCCCGGCTGCTTGCAGCGACAGTGATGCAGCTGCTGCCATTCAAAATCCGTGAACTATAAAATTAGAGAATTAAAAAAAAAGGCAAAATTAATAATTGTTGATTTTGCTGCTATATAAACAAAGCAGTTTGAGTTTGTGTGTGTTTATAAATAAATAATGAGCATAATTTTATGCAATTTTTGCTTTTTTTTTCACTATGAATATGCAGTATAAATATATATATATATATTTGCACAAAGTTCACGCGTTTTAGTTTTTATTGTTTTTTTTGTTTTGTTAAAATTCTAAATTATTTAGTGCTATTTTTCAACGCTTAGCATTTTAAATATTTACACACACTTTTTGCGCTTCGTGTTTGTTTTATGCGCTGCATGTTAATTTTTTGTTAATACAACGCTGCAAATTCATTCGAAAGTTTGTTTATATTATGACATGAAATATTCACAATTTTCAATAGCTTTCAATATTTTCATTTTAATATTTTCACATACATATGTACAAACATACATACATATTTCACAAATCATCAATTGAAGCCATTTTAACACGTTGATGTTGAAAATTAAAATTTATTTAATTGAAAATTATGATGCAAATAAGTCGCACAAATCTATGATTTGTAAAACAATGTGCTCGTGTGTCGATTTCGTGTGGAAAATTTATTCTAGTACAGTAAGAAGCAAAATTTGTTATAGTATTAAAAATATGAAGTCAATTTTTTGTGCAGTCCTATAAAATAATAAATTTTATATTGAGCCAACTTTTAGTTTTCTGTTCGACAAATGAGGAGAAAAGAAAAATATATTGAAAATATTTTTTTCAAGAAATAAAGCAGAATTTAGCTAAACATATCTTCACATATGTTCTGAAATGTAACCAACGAAAATAGAAACTAGTCTTATATTAGCTGAAATCTAACCACTATTTAGGCTATAGGTTCCTTTTTTGCTTATAAAAATACTATAAATTTTTTGTTTTTTTTTCGCCATTTTTGAATAGTTATCGAGATGGAGACACGAACTTTTGATAAAAGTAAAAATCTTGAACATGGAGTCATTTCCTATAAACCATATTTCCGTCATCTGTCACCCTATTTTTGTAAATAAAGTATCATTTATAGCTATTGAAAAGCAATTTTGAAAAACAATTAAATATTCTTGGAATTTTTTTGTTGCCAAATTTTTTTAAAAAAATTAAATTTGACCATATCTCAAAGTTGTGCATGTATAAAACGAAAAAAAGGTAAATTTTTTATATTTTTCAGGTTTTTTTCAGTTATATGGCCCAAGGTCACGAGTGAGGTCATTGCTTTATATAAAGCAATTATTGGCCCTAACAATCCAGAATCGTTTTGTATGTATTATGTCTATCGTTATGTCAAAAATTTACGAAACCTATTAAAATAATCTTGTACATTGAAAAAATTTACACGAAAATTCCCTTGACAAGCTTTAACATCAGCTGCTTCAATATCGAATAGCGATCATGACTTGCAGCTCTACTGGAATGTGACCGCCTTTTCTGTGTCACTAAAGTCCGGGCGAACAATATTGATTAGCTTTTCCATGTTAGCTTTGGAAAAACTGTATTTTGTTTTCCGAAACTCCTTTTCCCTTAGTTTTATAAGATTTCATCTTTTTTGTAAACTTTTCTTAGTTTCACAGGATAAAGCAATGATAGACATGCTTATCCTGTGCAACCAAATCAAGATCAATAACAAAATCTTCAAAACCGAAAGGCATTTTTAGCTCTATTAAAAACAAACAAAATATTTCACAATCACAAGTGACACGTGACGCCTTTTTCTCGTTTTAGATTGACGATTCTGCTTTTAAGTCTTTCATTTTTACTTCCAATTTATTTCTCTTTTGTTTTGACAGTATTTAGCGTTGTAACTCTTTATTTCTTCCATGAGGTGTGTTTCACCTTTACAGTGTTTTATAATAAAACAAGCTGTGAGATCTTTTAATTTTTGTGTTTAAAAGAAAATTGTGTTGTTTTTTTAACGTGAAAAATTCTTAAAAAACTTTTTGGAGGGTAAACATACTATAAGACTTTCAATTTCTGTAAGAAGTTTCTCTAAATCTGACCAATGGATTTAGATCAGAGCTTCCCGAGGACCATTGTTTCGTTGTAATAAAACCAGGAATATTGCATCTTGGCCAATCCTGAGAGGTTTTTACCTTGTTTGTAGAGCAGATTCCTGTTGAAAAATCCATATATATCAAAACATGTTTGGTTTAGATCATTACTACACCTTCTAAGGCATTATTTTGATATAAGTTGTGCTCCAGTTTTAACCCCCTTTAGACCATAACCGAAGCAAGATTAAACCTCGCTGAATCCTCGGAACAGCATGTTAAGCTTCCTTAGTTGTTCTTGCACAATTTTAAAGTTTAGCTTGTTGTTAACTACCTCAACGGTAAACATTTTTTCGTCAGTAAAAATAAAGTTTTTGTACCCAATTTCTGCGTGCCACCTAAAAAGTCTAAGAAACATCTTTCCAGTCTTAGAGCGAAAATTTGACCGGCGAAAGGTTTTCATAAAAAGATTATCTCGAATTAGTTTTGACATAGATCTGGTGGATAATCCATTTCTCTGGCTATAAGTTTCTGTTTTCTGAAGGTATTGCTATGAATACGTTCTGGCACAGCTTTCATGGCCACTTCTTTCTCCGTCATCTTTCTAAGACCCTTCGCAGAAACGGTCGAGAGTAAGGTAGACGAATATTCTGGACATTTTAAGAGGTTTTAATAACTTGAAAACTAGACCAGCACTTTCTCTGAACTTATGTTGCGCTAATTCAGCGATGCGGTTTTCTTTGACGCACCAATTCATTATTACTAATCAGAAGCTGCAACTAGGGCTGCCAGGTTCCTATCTCCACGTGTGTTGTCCCGATTTTCAGCTTGAAAATGTGCGTCCCGCGAAGACCTTACGCTGGACGTCAATTGCCCTGGTTTTCCCAAAAGTACTCTTTATTTTGGTATTATTTTTATTACATATTAAAAATATTTTATACTTATGTTTTTATTTATTTTTTTATTAGCTTTTCTAGCTCGAAAATTTCAATATTATTAGCGTTCACACAATTCAAACTGATCTACGAAAAGTATTTCTATGTTCTCAACCAGGATTTTCCATATTTTGGGTTTTGACGATAAGATAAATATATAGGAAACATAAAACCGAGCGATATAAGTAAATCTTTGTCCTGATTTTTTAGCTTATATCCCAACTTTTTGCTTACAAAATCCCGATTACAAGTAACATTTTATTACAATGAGCTTATACAATTTTACGGTTTTTCCGGTGATCCGTTGCAATTTTTTTTTTTTGAGTTGTCTCAAGGTCATCTTGCACTTCTTGAGTCGGCCCTTCGAAACATAATACAAGTTTTTTTTTCAAAAATTTACCTCATGCTCCTCAATTTCCTTGGCTTTAGGTTCCTTTTCCACTTTTAATAATATAATAAGTTATTTGTTTATTTTTATTGTGATTTTGTCAACAGTTATGGATATACCAATTTTTGATAAAAGTGCAAACCTTGACAATGGAGTCATTTCCAATAAATCATATCTCCGTCATCTGTCACCCTATTTTTGCAAATAAAGTATCATTAGAAACTAGTGTCCGACCGAATTTGAATTTTGCCGAAGCCGAAGCCGAAGCCGATTCTTCGGCAAAATGGAAATAATCGGCCGAAGGCCGAAGCCGAAGCCGAATAATAAACAAATGTTTTCAAGTAAAAAAAAGCAACAATTCAAGAGCTAAAGGATGAGATAATTCGGCACATTAACGGCATAGAACCTCAATTATGCCTCAGCGTCATCGAAAATTTAGACCATCGAATGGAGGTGTGCCGCCGAGTTCGAAGCAGCCATTTCGCCGATATTTTGTTACATACATAATTGAACTATACCAATATTATTATAATAAGAAGAAATGTCAGTAATTTTCTGAATAATTTGTGTTTTATTCATAATCAACATCGGCCCTTAAAATTTAACCACCAGTACAAAAAAAATTACTGAAATCATTGAATTCGAGTTAAACGCAAGAGTTTTTCTGCTAAATTCGGATTTTTCTGTAATCGAATTATTGACATCAGGATAAAGTAGGAAAAAATTTAATATATTTTCGATCCAGTCGAGAAAAGCTACAGAAATGTAATACTTACTGAAATCTGGCAGAAAATTTCTAGCGTTAACTCGGCTTTTATATTTCAGTCCATAACAAAACCGTAACAGTCGGACTCGCTGCATTTATCATTTGAATAAAATTTTCAAAGAATGAACACCAACTCATGAAAGAACAGAAAAGGAGAGAAACACAAAGCGAACAATGAAAATATTTCAAATGTTTACTGAATAATTAAAAAAAATTCAAAAAACTTATAAAAAAAAAAGTTTAGCAAAGCAAAAACATTCGGCAAAAATAAGCCGAAGATCAAAATATCGGCCGATTATGCCGATTACCGATGCCGAAGCCAAATAATCGGTCGGACACTATTAGAAACCCATGGAAAACCATTGGTTTTGCAAAAAATTTAATATTTTTGGAATTTTTATAATACAATGCTAAATTTTTTAGCAAAAGTAAAATTGGCTCATCTCAAAAAAAAAAAAAATATAATATATTGCATCTTTTATATAAGAAAATTTGATGTATTTTTAAAATATAAAATTAAACCACAAAAATTGACCATATCAGCCCCAGAAAGGACTTTGACCGAGCTTCTTATGATCAAGTGTGTTGTGTGTGTTATTAAATGTTTGCACACAATTGACCGAGAACTGGACCTACATGTTTTATGTCGACTCCGAACGGCTAAAGGTTATGTTCTCAAGAAGCTTTACATGGCATTATTTATGTACTCACTGAGGTTTGCCATTGTCTGCAGAGAGGTGGTGACCGATCAGAACACTTTTTATTGAAAAAAAACTTTTGGTAACTCGCCATTTTCAATTAATTGTTAAATTAAAATATGCGAACAAGTCATATAGTGATATGCAAGGAATGAGGATGTCATTTAGGAGCAAGTGTAATACTAGCAGTGCTTAATGCTTCATGTGACTATATCGAACCCTTTGCGCGAAATTATCGTATGTGCCATTTTTTTCGAAATTGACTTTTTGATGCAAATTTGTTCTCATCATATAACACATCACCCTGTAAAATATTGTAGATGAAATCCCTATAGGTTCTCAAAAAGCACATGCTCAATTTGGTTTTAATATTGCAAGCTTAAACAGAGAAAAGTAGAAAAAACGCTCTCCTGTAAAATTTCCTTTTTGGCACATACGATAATTTCGCGCAAAAGGGTCGATATGGCTTATTTACTTATTTTAATAAATAAGTAACAATTGAAATTAAAATGTTAATTAAAATATAAAGAAAAAAATCTTGTAAAAGTCTAATTTAAACAAAAAACTCAAAAATCTTGCTTTGAACTTGAATATCTCACAGAAAACATATGGCAATTGCTCTGCGTTAAGTGGTTTGACTTCAGAGCATAAAAATAGAATCAAATTCAGAAAATGTATTTCTATTGAAAAACTTTTTTGCAGGATCTGAAGACTGAACTCGTGCACGCCACACACTAACGATGCATGGCCACTAGAGTGGGTCGCATTTTATGGGGGAAAAAATTAATTAAAAACCAAACCAAATAACATAATTTAATATTCTTGCAGACCTATAAATCGATATGCTGCATTCCATTATCGGACTAAAAATACAAATTTAAGTTTATAATTCTTAAAAAACATATTTTTTATGAATTATATTTTGAGCTTTTAATGCCAAATAATTAATGAAGTAACAGGCTTGGTACAACAACAAAATTCTACGCAGAACAACCGAGCAGACTAGACCATGGTTTCGTCGGACGCTACTCCGACTCATCAGTAGTCTCTGGTGGTTCATGCAGTTCACTAACTTTGAGAAGCTAATAAATGCAACTGCCGCAAAACCAAAATGGAATTCCGATACACTTTTCACTTAATCAAAGCAGTGTTTTTCTACTCTTCTGCTAGTCGTAGAATTTCAAAAAGTTGACTGCATTGATTTTGCAAAGATTTTGTTGTTGTCAAAGTTCGTGGACTGCATGAACCACCAGAGACTACTGATGAGTCGGATTAGCGTCCGACGAAACCATGGTCTAGTCTGCTCGGTTGTTCTGCGTAGAATTTTGTTGTTGTACCAAGCCTGTTAATTCATGAATTAGTTGGCATTAAAAGGTCAAAATATAATTCTTAAAAAATATGTTTTTTAAGAATTATAAACTGAAATAAACAAATTAAACTGCCTAGACCCTAAACCCACTTTTCAAAAACAAAAAAAAATTTTATTGTAAATGGGCGTGTCCGTGGGCGGATGAAGCCTTTATTTTTTATGCATTTAAATGTTAATGAAAAATTCACACATACCATGTTTTATTCCTGTAGCTCACAGTTAATGCATTTATTGTGCTTTCGCTATGGGAGGTGGGCGTGTTCATAGACGGATTACTCCCAATTTTTGAACACACCTTAGTTTTGGTATAAAATACATACATACCAAATTTGATCTCTCTATGACAAACATAACCTTATTAATTGATTTTTAAACTTTTAGCGTTGTATGGGAGGTAGGCGTGTCCGTGGGCGGAAGACGTCCATTTTTCAAAACCATCTTTGTTTTTTCAGCCCGACTAGGAAACACGCTAAACCATCTTTTTCAAAATACAATAATAGTATTGAAAATGGGTGTGTCCGTGGGAGGATGAAGCCCATATTTTATATACATTTCAATTTTGATGAAAAATGTACACATACGCAGTTGTATTCCTGTACCTTATATATTAATGCCTTTATAGTGTTTTCGCTATTGTGGGTTGTATGAGAGGTGAACGTGCTCGTGAACGGATTAAGACTAATTTCTGAAAACATTTTAGTTTTGGTATTAAACACAAACATGTCAAAATTTATTCCTGTAAGTAAAACATAAGCTTATTTATGGAGTTTTTCATTTTTTGGGCTACGTCGGTAGGCGTGTCCGTGGTTGAATGACGCCCACTTTTCAAAAAGTCTTCGTTTTGTTGTAAAATACATACGTAAGAAATGTTATCTCTGTAAGTATATTTATCTCTTTTCATAATTGGCTTAGCTCTTATTTGTCCAATAGGCAGCAAAAAGTGAAAATCAACAACATCCTGAGCTCCTCGATGCCCACAGCTCTTGGTGTACCTCAAGGTTCAGTGCTTGGTCCAATTCTTTTTCTAGTTTTCATAAACTCACTTTTCTCGCAAAACTTTGTAAGCAGTATAAATGCATTTGCGGACGATATGGTCTGTACCTTCACTAGTAATTCTCCATTAAACTTGATTGGGGACATAAATCATGATTTGGAAATATTAAGTCACTGATTCGAAGTTCATAAGCTTGTCCTTAGTGACAAAACGAGAATCATGTTTTTCAATATTTTTGGCAAAGATTTAAATTTTGGCGACTTTTTCTTTCACAGCGGTAGATGTGAAAAATTTTCATATTCGAACGCTGTTTGCTTGTCTAGTAGTCCCCTTCAATCTTACTATAAAGACCGTTCCTGCTCGTCTCAATGTTTCAAGATTGAATGCGTGAAATCTTTTAAATATCTCGGAGTAATACTTGATTACAAGATGAATTGGTCTGACCATATAAATGCACTGAAAAAGTATCTTATGGCTGCGACTAGGCACTTATACTTGTTGAAACCATATTGTAGTTCCAGTCTCTTAAAGTGCATATATTTTGGGATCTTCCAGTCAAAGTTAGAGTATGGTTTGACATGTTGGGGTGGCACGCATAACAATAAAGTTTTTCCGCTTTTAGTTTTGCAAAAGCATTCCATTCGTCTTATTCTTAAAAAAGGTCGCCGTGAAAGTAGTCTGCCTCTATTCAAAAACCTGAATATTCTGCCTCTTAAACACCTTTACTATTTTAAAGTCCTTAAAACATTTTTTAACAAATCCGGTTATTCGTTGAACAGAAGATCCAATAACTACAGCTCAAGAGTTAACACTCGGGACTTAGTATCTGTTCCACAACACAACTTTCAATTTTTTTTTATGTTTTATATATCAGTTGCTCCAAGGCTCTTTAACAGACTGCCTATTGACATCCGATTAATTCGTACTAAACTTCTTTTTCTCAAAAAAGTAAAATCATGGCTTTTCACTTTATCTTATTATACTGTTGATGAATTCCTCCGTATAGTCATTTAATTTGTGCTGTTTTATCCAATAAACTATCGTTTGAATTATCTGTAACTATTTTTTGTACTGCTTTTCATGCTTTCTTTTTAATTTTTATTTTTATTTGTAGTTTTTTTTTTTTTTGCAATTTGTATGTATGTTGAAACCAATATTTGCAATTAATAATAGTTTATTTTTTTTATCAACTTTTAGTTTTTATTTTTGTTTTTTCCCTCATCTAATTAATAATTTTTGACCCCACACTGTAATAGTTGTTTTTTTTATCATTAATTTTTATCATTAAATAAGCCCCACTACTTTCAATTCTAGTTCCCTGTGAGCTATAGATTGTAGTTAATTCGTTAACCCATTTTGGTCAGGTACCCGAACGCGTTGGAATTTTCTAATGAAATTTTCAGGCTTTGTTGTTTTTGATCAAATTAAGAAAATTCCAGAGTTTCAGAATTTTCCCATTTTCCGTTTTCCGGCTACAAGGTGGTCGAAAAATCGACCAATGGCCCAATGTGTATACAAAAATTTAAAAATTTTGAATAAATTATTTTAGCTTTAAATTCAGCATAATATGCCTTGAGAGAGTTCCTGTGTAGTTTGGTACCGAAAGAACATAGGGGCGCGGCACCTTCCACCTTCCAGAGTATTCCTTTGAAGTTTGTACCGATAGAATATGAGGGCGTGGCACCTTTCATGCAACTCTTATTTTGATATCGAAAAGCTTTGGAATTACTTGTTTTACAGTCACAAAATTCTGTATTCAAGCTCAATTTACACGTATTGTTTCAATGGCAATATTTTATAGGCGTTAGACAACGGGCGTGACACTTTTTGACACACATTCAAACTTTTCGTTAAAAATTTCAAAATATAAGGTCACACATCAAATAATTCGAAACGAATATAAAATTTATTATACAATTCAAATGTTTAACATCGAATAACTAAGTACAAATGTCGCATAACATTGAAAATCAGTATAAAGATACTTATTGGTCATATCTCAGTATAAAGATACTTATTGGTCATATCTTATACCAGAAAATTGACACGGGCATTAGAAAATAGGATGTGAAGGAGTAGTAACGTGCGTAGGGTATCGCTAGTATAAAATAAATAAGTTATTATTTACATTTATTCATTTATTGGACATACTTTTTATGACTTTGATATTCATATTATGATATTGTCCAAAATATTTTGTGTGAAAATGTAAATTGGATTTTTTGCATATAAGTATATCTAAATGGTATGCTTGTGGCATATAAAGAATCTCCGAGGCTTATTCTCTAGTTGATATCAATGACGTGCTCAAGTTTGTTAACTTGAGGCAAACCGGCCGGTCTTTCCTATTCATCTATATCTGAGTCCACTTCTGGATCCGCCACTTATAAGTTTCTTTCGATCTAAACTGTAACTGTAATATTGGCTTGTGTTTATTTATTTTAGCCACAAGACATTGCACTTTCCATGCATTCACTTTCGAATTGCTGATAGCGTTTACCCACAATGACCACACCATTTCCTACTGCGAATGTCAACGCGATAATTTGCGACCCCATTGAAGTGTAAATCGAATCCACCCATATTGATATTATAGTTATATTCGTTTGAGTTATGACGACGTACTACTTTCTCATATGATTATATCGGAGAGCAGACTTTATTGGCACAATGGAATCGTAGTTACCAGCAATTGTTAATTGGGTGGTGTTGTAACAACGCACGAAGTTGAGTTCATTCCTCTTGTCAAAAATGTTACTTGTCACTTCCCCACGTTTTGCTGGGTTTGTCAACGCAGCGCCTTATACCCGATTTAAACGTTGCCGATTGCAACTGAACGTCTGTACCGGTTACATAAAATTTTCTCTCATTTAGCAAACAGAGCAATTGGTAAGAGGTAAAAAAGTTGTCGAAGAAAACAATGAATCTTTCTGGATGGTCAACGTTGTGAAGAAGTCTCAAAATAACATATGCGCCAAGTCCAATGCCCAATACCAGTCTACGGTATAAAGAAAAACATGTACCCATCGCTTGAGCACCAGTATTTGAATCTTAAATGGATTGATTTTTCTGTAAACATTTTACATGAATGTTTCCCAAAGTTGGGTACCATTTATTAGTCAATTGACAATGCGGGCTTAAAAATTCCATTAAATTTATTACATGTGAAAATGTTTAAATAAAGTATACATATTAGGCCAGTGGTCGAAAAATCGACCACCAATATTCCAACAAAAGTAGCACGTAGGTAAATTAACCTGAGATGTCCAAAACCGACTGATTCTCATAATTTAGTCTTATCGCTGTCTGCTTATGTAAATAGTTTTATTATTCATTACATTTATTAGATTTTTTTTATTTTTTCAAAAATGGTCCAAAAAATGTGTTTTTTTAAACGCTTACCTGAGTTGGTAAAATGGGAAATTTGTAAATTGTTATTTTTTTTCTTAATTTCCATTTAACCAAATTGTGTTTATGCGGAAAGAGCTCGAAAAAATTTTGAATATTTTTTCCAGAAATAAATTTTAAATTTAGTGGTCGAAAAATCGACCAGCTGACCAAAATGGGTTAATAAGTGTATTTTTTAAAAATAATGTATATCCTGATATTGTAAAATTGTAATTGTAATTAATAATTAATAATCATAAATCATAAGTAAAACATAATTATTTATTGAGTTTTCAATTTTTGAGTTGTATGGGAGGTGGGCGTGTCCGTAGACAGATGACACCTATTTTTCGAAAACGTCTTGGTTTTGAAATAATATACAAACGTGCTAAATTTTATTATTGTAGGTTAATTATGAGCTTATTTATACAGTTTTTGAGTTGTTTGGAAGGTAGGCGTGTTCGTGCACTGAGAAAAAAACACATACCTTGCTCCGGTAAAAAATTTCTCTATTTTCGATAAAAGCAATTTTCTCTTTTTCAAATAAAATTTTCTTCAATTAGAAAAAATTTTCTCATTTTCGAAGATATATTTCTTTACTTTTAGGAAATGGAAATATTTCAATGTCTCTAATAATGATAAGTTTTTTTCTCGCACAAAAAATTTCTTATTTATAGAGAAACATTTATTGAAAATGAAAAATTTCTCTTATATTTTGATAAAAAATTCACTACGAGAAGTATTTTCTTCAATATAAATAAATCTTTTCTCAAAAATAAAAAGTATTTTTCTCTAAAAACGATATATTTTTCTTTTTCATGAAAGCTTTTTATCATTTTTAGAGAATTTTTTGTATCGTAATTAGAGAATAGCATTCTCTGGAGCAAAGTCTATACCATTTTTCTCTAAATATGATGCCTTTTTTATCATATTCTGATAAACTTTTTTCTGAGTGTGGGCGGATTAAAAAATATTCAATAGTGCAAATCCTTGAATCTATATGACCATGTGTCCTGAGTTTCATCATATTATCTCAACTCCTTCTTCTTATGCATTGTTTACGGACAACACACAGACGCACGGACGGACGGACATGAATAGCTCGACTCACGAGGTGACGCTGATTAAGAATATGTAATCTTTTCTATACCGGCCTCACTTATTGCTAGGTGATACAAACGTTTGCACAAAGTTAATGCAGCCTGACATTTCAGGTTTAGGTTGTAAAAATTCACCTACATGATACATTGTATATAAAATTTAATAATATCCTGATGA
The DNA here is from genome assembly GCA_958299015.1 of Tetanocera ferruginea. NCBI lineage: Eukaryota > Metazoa > Arthropoda > Insecta > Diptera > Sciomyzidae > Tetanocera > Tetanocera ferruginea. The sequence goes on along the minus strand of OY282640.1, from coordinate 50,200,144 downwards.
GAGATCATATTTTTGGAAAATTATATAATCAATTTTTTGACGTGTTATCAATTTGATGATGACTTGGGCTGTTTGCGTTAACTTGCTTAAACCGGTATTTGAGAAAGCGAGTTATAGGCACCTTAATTGAATAACTGTCCCAAAGTGTGACAATAGACATGATAATAGTGTGATGATTATTGCAAGCCAGCAATTGTCTTATAAAGACAATATCTTTTAAAAAGATTTTTTGGGGAGATTTAAATTGTCGCATAAGAACTGGAAGATAAATAATTTGAGACTACAATTGTCACTTCCTTAAATCTAAAATTAGAAATGAATTAATTTGTTTTTTTAAACTCTTAGTATATCAAATAATATGATACAACGAAACAATTTATATACAAAGCTTTTCGTGTAATGCATAGTTTTAAAATAAATATCATAAACTTAGATAAGGGACAGTATGAAAAAATTAGCACTATAAAATAGTGGAAATACCGCCAACAATAAGCAGGTACCTACCCAATTTTCAAACAGTATTTGCTATTTTTTATAAAAAAAAAAATTAAAATATGGTTGGATGGTTCATACAAAATAATAAAAATATATACATATGTAGAAAAAACAAACAAACTCAACCGCTGCTGATTACGTTCGTTTAACATAAAGTTAGTTAAGTTTAGTTCAACTTGCATTGTCGGTGTGATGATGATTGTTGCTGGTGTTGTTGTTGTTGTTGTTGGTGCCGTTGAGCAGCGGCACCTCCATTGTATTCTCATGATCTATTAAATAATTGTTGCTGTGATTGCTATTGTTGTTGTTGTTTACGCTGGCTGTTCTTTTGTAATTGTTGATGCTTCTGCTGCTGTTGGCATGTTTGTTGTTGTTGCTGTTGCTGTTATTGTGATCATGTGCGACAAACATTGGGTAGCTCTCATCATTGTCATCATCATCATCATTATCATCTTCTTCTGCAGCTGCTACTCTTGTTAATGTTGATGTTGATGTTGTTGTAGTTGTCGCATTTTCGCTGTTATCAAGTCGTGTGTATTTTGACATGTTGTTGTTGTGGGTGTTGCTGCGGCTGTTCTGGTTGTTGGCTATGAATTAAATTGTGCTTTTTCACTCTTTTAGTTTTTTTTTTTCTTTTTTATTTTTTTTTTTTTTTTTTTTGCTTGGCTCCCACAGGCACTGAAGTGATAAACACCTCAAGTGACTTAAAGCAACTTTTAATCACCGCTTTTGGAAAATTAATTTTAACTTATTTTAACAACACTTTGCAAGCAAACACACACCGGCATGCACGCATGTAGCACTTATGGGAAATCACTCTGACGTGCCTAGCACAACAACAACAACATTTAAATAAGTAGTTATTTTAGAAACATCAACTATTATGTTATAAAAAAAATTATTTTTAATTCTGCTGCCGCTAATTTAAACACTTTTTTAATTAATTTATTTAATTATCTAAATCATAAAAACTACTTGTTATTGTTTGTGTTGTTGTTGTATTTATTTAAGTGTTTCACGCAGCGCCACTTCAACGATCACTATTTCGATCGCTGTCAGAAGCCAACTGAAGGTTTATTCAAAACAGTTCATATTCACGCATTCGCCCCGTTGGGCGGCACGCTATATTTGCTGATAAAAAAATTTCGCTCCCTCTCGCGCCATTATTTTTTAAAAACGCACTCTCATACTCTTTAGCTGTTGCTCTCGTCGGAGCAGCAGCATAGCCAGTATTAAGTATTTTGTTTGCATGCATTTATCGCTTGTTTATCGCAAACCTGGTTGTATAAGTTTATAGTTTAAATATGTATGTGAGAAGTTTTTTTTTATGGTACATCAGACTTGAGGTTTACAACTTAATTTGAACTGATAAGAACTCTTTTTTTCCCAAGGTTGTTTTTTTTCTCATATTTTTTGTTTCTTTTCAAGATTTGCTCAGGTAGGCTTGCCAGCAGTTTTTAAAAATTAGATTTTATATTATTGCACTCTTTCAAAGCTACCAAGTTTGGAACAGAACTGCTTACACTTCCGGCGGAAACAGTGTCTTTGTTTAGATTTTTCTTCTAGGTGTACGAATGAAATTTTTCGGAAATTTTTTTTTTCTGTCATAACAAATCTCATCGAAAAAAATGTATTTGGATTCATCCATGAAAATTTTGTAAATTTTTTCTAAATTTAGAGCTATTATAAGATTTCTTTTTGTTATACTATTTTTAAAAAGAAACCTTCCGAAAGTTCTGCAAAATTTTCTCCATTCTGCTTGGATGATTTTGAACACATGTTATTGCATGAATTCTTTTCTGAACGTACACCAATTTTGAGTAAAAACTTCCAGAAGTTATAAACCGTTCGATGTGCCTACATTATTGGAAGTGCCCAAAATAAGACAATAAGTAAAATTTTTCAAAAGTTAAAATCTTGGTTTATATAAAATTGATCCTTGGTACTTTTTCGTACCAGAAATGTGGATATCTTGAAAAAAAAAAACCAAAAAATTTGGGTAGTTTAATCCGCTAAATGGTCCATATTTCTTTTGAATCATGCTTTTAGAAGAATAATTCTGACCATTGCATTTGAAAGAGGTGGTTTGAGACTATGAAAACTCATGATTAGAAAATTTTTTATGATTTTATTCGTTTTTTAAAGTGAACGCCTGCTGTGTGAGTTAAATTCCTATTGCACCATGAAGTGAAGTTAAAGGATGAAGAAGTTAACTCTTAACTAATAAGTTTTCAGGACATTTATTTTGATGAAGCCATCAAAGCACAAAAAAATATGTCCCTTGATAATTGACACGGGCAAAAGATAGTTTTGTCATTTATAAGTGATTATTTCAATGAATCGTGGCGAAAACCAACACCCTTTTTTATATAAGTTTCCATGTTTTCCAAAAAGATACCCTACTTAAGATAAATCTTTTTCAAATATCCAAGCAATCTCATTTAGAACTAGTAGTATCACAAGTAGTTTACTAAGTAGAAGAACTTTTCCTCTGGGCCTTCCTGGCACAATAAGAAGCTACGTTCAGGACATAATACTAGGATGAAATATTTGCTCGCTTATAGAACTTCTCATTCTTATCTTGACCTCACAAATTATCTCCACGCCTATATGAGTTTTATCTTGCTCATATTCATATTAAATTGTTGTCGGATCCTAAAGGGTTCTACAAGTTTATCAATATCAAACAAATCTACCGTAACGTTTTAAAAAATCTGCTCGGAGAACCGATATAAAGCAATAAAGTTATAAAGCAATCTCCAAAATGCTGAGCCATCAACTTTTTAAGTCGTATACTATATATTCAGTTTATAAGAAATTAAGAAAGGTTTAAGCGTAGCACCGGTAGCCTGGCCGGTATTTAAATCTGGGACCTCCGTGTTGTCAGCCAAGAATGTTACACTTGAGTTACGAGGCCACAAATTATATAAAACTAATAACAGAGTTTCCAACAACTTTTCTATGTATTTCGTTTGCAAATAAATTCAACTGAAATTAGTTCTACATCGCTACCTGAGCGCTCAATTGAACAGAATGCGACCAAAAAAAAGTTTACAAAAAAGGTTCGAAAGTGCTGAAGGTTCGTTCATGTCAATTTCAATTACGAAGAATACAATTTACGATATACGAAAACTTACAAAGTGACATGAATCACCTTATTGTTCAAAAATAAAAATCCATTTTAAGAACAAAAAAATGTTTGAACAAAATATATTGCTCACAGTCCAAAATAAATCAAAATTTTTGTATGACTTAAAATCAGAGTTGAAAAACACGCTTCAGTTCGCAAATTGGATACGATAGCAAACGCAATGAGCTTGGTTCTCGTTCGTGGAAGAATATATAAAATGCATATTGGTAGAAAAGATTTTGGTATAAAAATATGAAAAAGTAACTTTTTTACTTTTTTGCATAAAAAATCCTAAAATTGTGTCACAGTGAAATTAAAAAACTTTTATAGTATGTATTTAAGATTTTTAGTTGTAATCCTTACTAATAATATAATGTCGAGATTTTTGTACGATAATTTAGACCGATAGTCATTTATAATAAATTTGAAAGCCGAAGAGCTTCTTTCAACACTTATTTGCATAGCAGGAATTGATAAAATGATTGCTGCAAATTTAGAAATATGAGTGAGCTTTAAACTTTAAGCACATGTTAAGATAGACCCAAGGATATGCACTGTTCAATTTTTTGAAACCCGACCACTGACACGCCTACCAGCATACAACCATTAAATTTAAATCACTAAAGAGAGTTGTAAAGGATGTTTTTATGAGGTTTTTTTTCAATATGGATTGCTCTATTGTCTGACAGTTATTTTGACAGTGTAAAGTGACGTCTCTACTCAATATTGTTTGGCAAATCATCATGAATAGGTTACCTCCAGAACAACGCTTCCAAATCGTGGAAATTTATTTTCAAAAACAGTGTTCAACTAAAAATGTTTATAGAGCACTTCGTGAATTTTATGGTGCATATAATCGTTCGTCTGAGTCCACCATAAAGAACGTAATTACCAGATTTCGGTCTACATTCACTCTTTGGTATGCCAAGCCACCGAGAAGAATGAGAAAAGTGCGTACAGAAGAAAATATTGCTGTCCTTGAGGCCAGTGTCGAAGAAAACGACAATTTATCGATGCGTCGTGCGCAAGAAGTTGGACTTTGTCCATCGACTTTATGGAAAATTTTGAGTAAGGATTTGGGTTTGGTGCCAAACAAAATTCAATTGGTGCAACAATTTAAGCCACACGATCATCAAATGCGCCGTGAATTCAGTAATTTCTCGCTTAATCAATTAGACGAAGATTACCACAAATTCTCTTCAGTGATGAGGCGCATTTTTGGTTGAATAGTTGAATGTCAACAAGCAAAATTGCCGTATTTGGAGCAAAGATAATCCACACGCCGTTCAAGAACTACCAATGCATCCCGATAAATGTACTGTTTGGTGCGGTCTATGGGCTGGTGGAATCATCGGTCCGTATTTCTTTAAAAATGAGGAAGGACGATGCGTTACCCTGAATGGAAATCGATACAGAACCATGATCAATGAATTTTTGTTGTCAAATCTTCAAGATATGGATGTGGACGAAGTGTGGTTTCAACAGGATGGTGCCACTTGTCATACTGCGTGCGAAACAATCGACTTATTGAAAGAACATTTCAACGACAACATTATTTCGAGAAATGGACCGGTGAATTGGCCTCCGCGTTCGTATGATTTGACGCCACTTGATTATATTTTGTGGGGATACGTGAAGTCATTGGTTTATGTGGATAAACCAGTAACGATTGACGCTTTGGAAACCAATATTCAACGTGTCATTGCTGAAATACGCCCTCAAATGCTTGAAAAGGTGGTCGAAAATTGAACCTCCAGAATGACCTTTATGCAAAGTAGTCGTGGTGGCCATATGCCCGAAATTATATTTAAATGTTTAATGCCAAGAAATTATCTACCAAATAAAAAAATTTTTTTTCCATTTCATAATTCGGCATGTGTTTTATTTAAATTTCAAACCAGCAAGCTTTTAAAAAAAAAAACACCCTTCTTAAACTACAGTAATAAAATTTGATATGTAAGTATTCTTATTCAACATTAAAAAGTACACAAAAACTGGGCATTCATAAGGATATGAAAATCTCTATATTTGTTTGCCTTTTTTGTGCCAGATAGGGGGATTTAACAAAAATAAAATATTTCGGAGCACCACACAAACATATGGTGTGAATATAATATGGATAGGTTCAGTCGTGATGGTCAAAAATATATACGCACCAACGATAAGATTGTAACTTGAATTTTGTGAATTTTTTTTCATAGGAATTTGTTATGTTAAATTTTTTTTATAAAAAAGTATACAAGTAAGACCGTTTTTAGACTGAATCCGGTTCAAGGATTTCATTTCAGGCATATTTTGTTTTGCTATTGAACATTATTTAAACAAAGTTCCTTAAGAAAACATTCACGAAATTGATGGTGTGATAGGGCAAACTGCCTTAGCCCTAAGCCACTTTTTTTTTCTTTAATAACTATTCATACCGAACCGAAATTCGACCAAGCAACATTGGTTTATCAATCAACCCAGCCTATTGTTTATCCAATATACAAAAAATAATAACGACTGAATTTCTTTGAAACCTAATTAAATTCAAATCAAAATTTTTCAAATGAACAAAATAAATATCGTTCAAAGAGCAAAAAAAAATTGTAAACCAAAATTTTTTGTTCATAACACTGTTCGACAATTTAAGGGTCAAATGGAATGACCTCAAATATCGCAATGGTTAATAATAGTGCATGGTCTATATATTATGCAATCATACTCAGTTTTATCGGATTAGGTCAAATAAGAAAGAAATTCAAGGTCAAATTTCACCTTTAAGTCACCTTTTTTTTCTTATTACTCTTGAACTTATTTCAAATCCTATGTAGTAACTGCATCTAAATATCTGCAATGGATGGTTCTTTACATTTGGACACCATTTTTTGCTCAAAGAGTTACGTAAGGGGGTTAATTATTTATTCGAAAACAGGGCTTTTTTAATAAAAAACAAGATTATAGTTCAGTTACCTTGTATTTGTCTTAAAAAAAAATCCAATTTTGCTGAATTTTTGCACATACCTTAAGTAAAATAAAATAACCCACCTCTGAAAAGATCACAACAATTACATGTGCGCATCCAAAGATATTCGGATTCAAAGATTACCAAAGATGTTAATTTCGTTAATGTAAGGCCTATATTAAAATCATTCAGATGAAAATTATAGATCCAACAATTTTCTACAAAACTGTCCTTAACATTTTTACCAAAAGAGTTACCGTTTTAAAGATATGCGCGTAAATATTTAATTACAATTATATTTATTTGGATTATTTGGATTGAACTGGTACCCCAAACCTTGCCGGCTTTGACTAGTTAAAAAAGTTCATCTTTTCAAAGATAATTAAAGTAATAGTTATAACCATCTGATTCATCTTAATTGAACTGATTTTTGTCGGAGAAACCCACGTACTCCCATTCTCTCTTCTTAGTCATTGCAAGAGTTCAACCGATTTTTCTTCCATTCAGGGCTTAGTGGTGGTTTTTTCTTAAACTAACGTCGCACTAGGGGTATTTGGCTCGAAAAACCGCTCAAAAATATTTGTTTGTCCTAAGTAAATGATATTTGTCTAAAATAACTTGAAAAGGGCTATAAAGCTTGTTTCGACCATATAAAGGTGTAAATTAAGTTTCTTAAGGAGGGACATAACATTCGCTGCAGAGAAAACAGACCTTTTTTTGAAAAATTCATAACTCAGTCAAAAACAAACATTTTCCAAAATTATTGTATTATTGTAGAGAATTGAACAAATTACAAAAAAAATATACAAAAAAATATATTTTTCACTCCAACATGATTTTGTAAAGCTCCAAACTGGAGGCAGAGAAAAAAACGGGGCCACGCGGTTGCAGCGCAGGGAGCCGCAAAAATTGTCCGATCTGGAAAAAAATTACTTTTTTTACATTTTTTTTCACTTTTTGGTGATGTTCCAAATTTGAAAGTGTGTTTTTCGAAAAAAATATTGACTTTAAAATTCATAAAAAATCGAAAAAAAATTTAAAAAAAGCTCGTGTCATACGAAAGCGAATCAAGTTTAAAAAAATACAAAAAAAAAAATCGTCAAAAAATGAACCCGCTAGTGCCGCAACCAGTACGAAAAACAAGGTTTCGAGATAAACGCGTTCAAAGTTCGTGAACAAAGAAAAATGCAAGGAAAAATAAAAATGCGCTCTCACTAATCCGGCTGTAACTTTTGAGCTCGTAAAAATTTTTCCATGAAATTTTTTTCTTAGAATATTAAAAATATTTACTAAAATACAAAATTATAAAAATAAACGGCCAATGTCATGTCCCTTTTCTCTTCAATTTCAAATTTTCTCTTTCATCAAACTAGACACCTATCAGGGACAATCATATCTGGGGGAGGGGGCGGTTTCGGGCAGAATTTTTTTTCGGTTTTTGCTTTTTGACATCTTTCTTCATTAGCCTATACCAAAAATGTTACCCAATAACACCAAATAATATAACAAAAGGTTCATACTAAAAAAAAAAATTTTAAAAAAATTTCCCATTTTCATACCTTCATAACAAATTATATATCTATATAAATAAAGCTTCAATATCCATAAAAAAAGTTGTATTTTAAAGTACATACCTGCAGCAAAATCTTCCATAGCAACAAACTTATTTCACAATATTAATAACAAAAAACAAAATATTTGTTTAGGTGTGATCTTTTTCACTCAAATTAACTCAATAACAATGCAAGCTTACGATCGATGACTTTCAACTGATGCTGCGACGAATTTTGTGCATTAAAATTAAAAAAACAAATGGTAACTTATTTAATGAGTATTAACAAAAGCTAGAAAATAATTTTACTTCTCAACTTTACATTTTGAGAAATTGATTAATGAGCGGTTTTTCGAGCCAAATACCCCTATGTGCGTCGTTAGGCTTAGAGCACTATTTATAATCCGGCGCACAGTGGAAAGACTGGCACTTACTGCAGCTTCATGCCTGATTTTTGACGCTGAAAGCCAAGAGTTGCAGGCTTTCCGAACAATTGGTATCTTATTTTCAGTCAATTTCTGAAACAAAAATATACTTTTTCAAAAAATATTTCCAAACAGTCTAAAAAATATTCTCTGAGTTAAAACAATCATCAATCAAAACCACGTCGGAAAATATGAACTTGATTTATATTAAAATTTTAATGTTAAAAGTCAGACCATAAAAAGTATATTTTCTGGAATTATAATGACAAGTTCTGATGCTTGGAATATGTATTCCAAAATATTTCAAATATCGAGAGATATTTTTTTAATCGGGCATTACTGAGCTAAAAATTTTTTAGTATAACGACAATTTTTTTTGTAAGTAACAATTTAAAATATTTAGTCCAAAATATTAATTTCGCAAAGTTGGAAACTCTGTTCTGTTTTCATGTCATATCTAAGTAGGTGCTTTAAAATGTAGAACCTTAATTTTATCTAACATAAAACGAAGCAAGTTTAATGACTTATGTGTGAACTCTAAGTATTCATGGTGAAGTCATACAAATTTTGAAACCACACTAAATGCTTTCGACACAATGACAACAACAACAACAACAACAATACGAACAACTTTGTACTTACTTTGTTGTCATATATGACAGTCACAAATTTTTTTAACTGATAAGAATTATATTTAGGGCCCAATTTTTTACATTCTTATTTATTTTTTTTTTTTTGTTTTATCAACAAGCATTAGTAAGCAACTGAAGTTCAGAAATCATTTTCAGGCGCTGCTGACATGCGTTTAAAAACAAGAAGCTCAAGGCTTGTTGAAACTTTAAGCGTTTTTTCAAAAGATCTCAAAATAAAGTATAATACTTTAAATAATAAAATTTATTTTCATAGAGACTGATAAGAAAGACGTGAGAAATGAAAAGTAATACAACAAAAAAAGCAACAACATGCTTTCCAGCAACAATATTTAATGATAGCACTTGAAAATTTCACTTAAGAAATTAGTAAGAATCAATAAATATTTGTTAATATTGTTGTTGTTGTTTTAATTGTGGTGCTTTATTCATCAGCAACTCAAGGCAATCAAAGAAATTTCTTTGATTTTGTTGCTCAAGTAAAATATTGAATTTAAATTAAATGCAAAAATACAAAATAAAAAAAAAAACGAAAGCAAAAAGCCAAAAAAGGACCATAAAAAAATGTCATCTCCCACCGTATTTATTTAGTCGCTTTTTACTTTCAATATTCAAATATTTTTTTTTGCAACTGTCTTTGGTTTTTTTTTTTTTTTTTTCTTACAACAAAAAATCAGGCGCACACAACAAGTTGCTAAACTACCTCATTTAAGAAACTTGTTGTTGTTATTTTTGTCCATTGACCCTCTTACTTACTTTTATTTTTTTATATCTTATTAATTGCACTTGTATGAATACAAAATTGTTTGCCGCTGTGTTTTTTATTATTAATTTGTTTTTTTTTTTTTCAATCATTCCACCCTGATTTATTTTAATAAACAAACTAATTTTTGCGGCTAACAACAACGGCGAGAGACGATCTCTTTGCATGGCAAGAGTAACAAGAGCGCAAGAAAACTTGTTTGGCTTTTGTAGCCACGTGCTGTTCATCTGAGATGATAAGCAGCGAAACCATTGGCGTAGCAGGGGAGCTTATTCACTTTTTTCCCATTCCACATAAATTGTTTAATTTTATTTACGAGTTTTGATTTTTTTTAATCCACTACATAAATATTTTAGAAGTTGGCATATTTCCGTCTCTGTAGGTTTGTTTTCTATAATTAACCCTTGTTCGGCACACTTCTCTGGTATAAAGTGCTTGCCACACTGGGATGATTTGCACACCAGTGGCAAAAAAATAATTTCAAATAAGCTATAGAATATTCTGACAAAATTTATTTTAAGAAGATTCTTCAAATTGTATTTTTATTAATATACAAGAATGCATGTTTTGTGTTATAACATGAAAAAGTGGGATAAGAAAAATAAATATGAGGCTATTTTATCCCAAGGTACCACATAAGTGTTTAAAAAATAAATATGGTATTTTATATAAAATAAAAACATCTTTTTTATGATTTTTTTTTTACATAAAATAAAATTAAATTTCGTAAAATATTTTTTAAAATTGTCATTAAAAAAATACTAAAATTTTTAAAGTCAAACATATGCTTGTTAAAAATATTCCCTGTATATTACAAATTATCAAATCTTTTGACAGTTGAGTTGACAACTTATATAAATTGTTTATTAGTTGATTATTTTTGCCACCACTGTACGGACGCTGAGAAAGTAACTTTTAAACAGTGCACTAACTGCAAATTTCAAGATCAACAAACTTCCGCGATGCAAGGTAAGCCGCTAGACAATGAGAGCGTGTGCCAAGCAGTCATACATACTCGTACAAAGTTGTCTCTGCGCTACACAAATGTTGGAGCAGTTTAACGGTAGTGCGGCAAAAGACCGCAGGTGTATCAACTGGTATGAAATGTTTAGCTACTATTACCCACTGGTAAAAATTATCGTTAATAGTATTTTAATCATTTATTCAACAAAAACTTTATCGTCTGCGCACTTTATTCAACTATTAACTGTCTATTTCTCTACCTAAAGACTGTCTCAGAAATAACTGTTCTTTTTTTTTTTATTGTAAAAAAACCAATGATGTTTTTTAAAATTCTTTCAGTTTATTATTAAATGAACATTACAAAATAAATGTACATTTTATTTACACTGAAAAAGTACACTTAAAAATAATTATGTACTTTTTGATTAACATCCCCCATTAGGTTTTTTACCGACCTTTCGTTGAACTTAGTGTATGCCCGACGCCATTTACGTCGAAATATTTTAATGTTTTTCGCAGCTTGTTTGGTCTTCTTAAGATTTCTTTTCATTTAAGCCCAATATTTTTCGATTGTACGAAGTTCGGGGCAATTTGGAGTATTGGCTTCTCTTGGTACCACAGTGACATTATTGGCTTGGTATCAATCCATCGTTCTCTGGGCGTAGTGACATGTTGCTAGGTCAGGCCAAAATAGTACTGAACCTTGGTGCTGACGTATAAAAGGCAGCAAACGCCGCTCCAGACACTCTCTGATGTAAATTTCGGTGGTGATTGTGCGATCTGTCACAAATTCCTTACTTCCAAGACCACATTTGCAAATGGCCTGCCACACCATATATTTCTTTGGAAATTTGATATGTTTTTCGGTGGTAAATTTAGAGGATGCTCCATTTCTTCTAACCGCAGTATAATATCCGTGTCCAGGTAACTGCTTGTAATCCGATTTGCAGTACGTTTCATCGTACATGATCACGCAATCAAATTTGGGCAGGTAATCGCGATACAGTTTTCAAGCCGTTGTACGCTTGACTTCGATATTCCCGCTTTTGCTGCCATATCACGAACCGAAGTGCTTGGATTCTGAGTAAACAGTCGCTTAACGTTCTGTGCCACCGCTTGATTCGCTGGTCCATTTTTCTTCCCTGAGTCAGGCATTTTTGATTTGTATTTGTGTTTGTATCGTTTTATGGTCCTTCCGACAGTTTTTACGCACACACCAACTTCCTTAGCGATCTTTTTGTACGTGGTGTTTGGATTCTCCAGGTATTTGCAAATAATTGCTTTCCGGTTTTCTTCTTGTGGAGACGACATCCTTTCAGTAGCTCTTTTATTTTACTAATGAGTATTTTTTTTTAATCTGCAATATTTATACTTTATTTAGGTACCAAATATGTTGCTATAGAAAAAAAAAAGAGTGAAGAAGTCTTAAGTTTTAAAAACTTTTTTTATATTTTCGTAGTAATAAAGTAGCACTATATTAATTAAAAAAAATTATAACAATCGACTCTTAGAATTAAAAGATATAAGCAAAAATATGCACTGGCGTGACGTTACAAAGAACAGAAGTGGTTTTCGACTTAGATTAGAAAATTTGCAAGACTCTGCGAATTGGGCAAGACTTTTTATACAAAACTTTATTTAGAAGAATTTAAAATACTATAAGTTTATTTTGCTTGTTATCAAATTAAAAAATCTTTTCTCAGTTTTTTTTTATTAGGCTTAGTCATCTGGCGTGACGTTACTGGCGTTACGTTACTTAAATTTCCGCTACAAATAGTTGCCGTAAATATAACATAAAGTGTAACTATTATATATTATATTTTTTTTAACTCCTACCCCATCGACCATGAGAAGTTTGAAAAACTTCCACTAAAATACATGCAACCAAATTCAGTAACGATATCAGGCAAACTTTGAGCAATGTGGCGTGACGTTACTCACTTTTCAAATTTAATATAAAAGTAACTATTTTTTTTTCTTAATAATTTTTTTATAAAATTTACTTAACTTTATTAAAATTTATTAAAATGCAAAATTTCACGCACTTTTGAACGTCAGCGTAGAAAAAATAGAACTAAATGCTTTTTTGTCTGGCGTGACGCTACCTCAGAATATCATTAAAAGCAAATCAAAATTTTACCGTTAATTGATATTTGTTTGCTCTTTTGCATTTATTTTTTGGTTAGTTGTTGTTGTAGAAAAAGTTTTGCATAAGAGTGCAATTGAACAATTACTCTTAGCAATGGAAATTGTAAAAAGAAATGGCTCAAAGAAATAAACAAAACTGACCAAAACTTTAGCTTTAATTTGGTAGCCCTATATCTTGCCATCGCAACATGGGAAAAATTTGAACTCTTTAATTAAATTAATTTTGAATATATCTCTTTAATAATCCAAGTTAAAAAAATATGTTGGTTAACTAATAATTTTTTAAGTTATTTCTGGGACAGTCCTTAGATCTCTCTTCCTTATATAAAGAAGAACTAGACATTGAACAGTGAGAACATGTCTGGAGGTTTCCTCATCCTCAAGGCATATTCTGAGGTGAATCAGCTGAGAGATTAATATTTTGGAGATGGTTTTTTAGTTTACAATGTCCAATAATAATTGCGGCCATTGCCCTTCAGTCTTTTTTCCTTATGTTGATAAGGAACATCGATTTCTCAAGTGATAGTTCTGGGAATATTACTTTAGTGCACATCAGTCCTAAAGAGTCTTTCCAACAATCTTGACATTCGCGAAATGAGTTTGTATTGACGTGTTGTTTGAAGAGATTCTAACCAACACCACAAAACGGTTACGGTCCTGTAAATAGTGATTCTGCTCCCTGTTTGGTTAGAGCGTATGTTTTCTCATTCCCGTCAAAACCACAGTGGACAGGAATCCACTGTATAGTGATTTTGTAATTTTTTGCAGTGAGGTCATTAAGGATGTTGACAGTCTCTAGCTTTGATTTGATGATGGGTGATTTCAGAGCTTCAAGGTCACCGTGGCTATCAGAGAAAATGAAAAATGTTACGACCCTTATATTATTCAGACAGTTCAGTCTGATACATCTATTAAAACCAGGGATTTCCGCTGGAAATATTGTGATATACTGGCCTGCGCTAAAGTAATAGAAGAATTCCAGCTTCAGTGCCTTCTTCACACATCTTATCAAATGAGTAGAAACCCTATAGATATATTTCAAATCGATTCTATTCGATGCATAATCTACTAAATTTTTCATGCTTTTTTTCTTCAGACTGATTCTGACCACTTGAGGGGTTGTTAACAATACTTCAATTTGAGTTGTCTTTTCAACTTCTAGCTTGGAACCCACTAAAACGACTTAAAATATTTTGATGAAAATTAATTCAAAAGTAATACAAAATAAAAAAGGCTGAATTTGAGGAAGAGCGATCGAGTCCCTCGCCACCAAAATGATCAAAGGAATTTCCTCTTAAATTTTTATTTTTCGTTCTTTTTTATAATTATTTTTTAAACGCAAACTAACTCAAACTCTGCAGGAATTAAGTTTATTCAGTAAAAAAATAATTCCTATTGACTTCCGAAACTGGAGCAAAAATTTACAATTCAATCGTATTTTCCCGAATCTGTTTCTTAAAAATTTGTCTAAATTGTCAAATATTATCCGATTTTAAGAAATATGGGCTTATTAGAAAAAAATATGTTAGTTTGAATTTTGCTTCTTAGTAGTTATCATATGCTTGGTTGAGCCCTCGAAACCCATTAACTTAATTAAACTTCAATTTGAAAATATTACTCCCAAGAGTTGAAACTTATTGCTGTGATATGAAACCTTCGTAAAATTGATTTTCTATATAAGTCCGAAGTTTGATAAAACCCCACACCCAAAAAAATCCTGCTTGCGCCTCTGGCCATATTTCATTATAAAATGGCATCAGCTGTGATTATTCTATGACAAAAAACTTAAAAAAATCTATTAAAAAAAATGCTGACGTGCTGGAGGAAAATGACGAGGCATGTTGTAGTTTTTTAATGTCTTTTTTCAGAATATATTGGAATTTCTCATGGGTGTAAACCTCTGTCGAACCATGTTATCCAAACAGGTCTGGAATAAAGCCCAATTTCGTAGACGGTGTTATAATTTTGGTAAATACACTCCACTTTACAACTTTTTGTTAAGCAGTAGGTTTATTTTAGTTATACTTTTGTTTAAAAAAAAAAACAAATTAACCATTTCGGCCCTTGAAAGGACTTTGACCGAGGTTCTTGTGATCAAATTATGATGTGTGTGTTATTAAATGTTTGCACACAATTGACAGAGAACTGGACCTACATGTTTAATGCCGACTCCGAACAGCTAAAGTTCATGTTATCAAGAAGCTTTACATAGCATTATTTACCGTCTGAGGTTTGCCCTTGTCAGCAGAGAGGTGGTGACAGACTAGCAAATTTTTTATTAAAAAAAACTTTCGCCTCGAGTGGGAATCGATCTCAGGCTCCGGGCATGCAAGGCCACATACTTAACACGCATGCCACGGTCACCACTATTTTTATTTACCACTGGGTATTTAGATGATTGCACAAAGACAAAGAGAGAAGTATCGAGAGAAAACTACTTTAGAAGAGAACTTGTACCACTGTTGCCAAGATTTTAAAACTATGTGAATAATTAATATTGAATGCTGTGTTTCTTAACACTTGCCACTACAAACAAAAAAGATCTTAACACATCTACTGGCTTATCGGAATAAAATATGAATTTAAAAAAATTAACTCTAAGAGTTTATTTTTGTGTTTTTGGAACTTTCTTTTCGCAATTGCTTTTTACAACTACTTGCAACGTAAATTTGAGTTTTGACCATTTTTATAAAATTGACTAAATCTCTGTGTGGTCCTCTAATTTTACTTTTCTCTTTACCACACCAAAACTGCACTCACAGTCCGCATTGCGTAAAAATTACATTATTTTCTATAAGTAATATAATAATAACTTATACTTCTATAAGTAAAGAAAGTCTTAAGTCGGTTTAGGCCGACTATGAAATACCCTAAACCTACTTTTTCAATAAAAAAATGATATTATTGAAACTGGGCGTGTCCGTGGGCGGATGAAGCCTATATTTTATATACAATTGATTGTTAATGAAAAATGAACACATACCAAGTTTTATTCCTGTAGCTCACATTTAATGCCTTTCGTATTTCGCTTTTGTGGGTTGTATGGGAGGTGGGCGTTCTTATAGACGGATTACGCCCAATTTTTTAACACACCTTAGTTTTGGTATAAATTACATACTAAATTTGATCTCTCTATGACAAATATAATCTTGTATTTTGAGTTTTAAACTTTTTGGGTTGTATGGGAGGTAAGCGTCTCCGTGGGCGGATGTAGTCCATTTTTCAGAACCGTCTTTCTTTTGTCATAAAAAACATACGTGCCAAATTTTATCTCTGTAGGTTAAACAGAGGCTTATTTATTGTGTTTTAAATTTTTGAGTTGTATCGGAGGTGGGCGTGTCCGTGAGCGGATGAAAGCCATTTTTCGAAGACACATTTTTGTTGATAAAAAACATATACATAGCAAATTTTATTTCTCCAGTAAAAGTTTGTTTGCAGAAATTTTCAAAACTACCTGTCATTTCTGTAGTTTTGTTTTTTGCTGTCAACAAATAAATAAGCCTTATGACTTAAAACCACATTTAAGTATCATCATGTCAAAAATATGTATTTTCGCTTAAGTTAAATTGAAGCTAGCTATACCTCAAACTGAGCTCTATAAGTAGGGCAAACATACTTTAACTAACGTTTCTGCTTTCTTCTCCGTCTCTCTCTCTCTCTCTCTCTCTCTCTCTCTCTCTTACACTCTCCACACGAAACAACATACCAAACAAGCTGCCCCATCTAAAAGCTTCTGTAACGTCCAAACTCTAATCCCTGTTTTGAACTCTGCTGCTGTGTTCTGGCATTCATGCTACGTGTTTCGACTTAAATTTATGTGTGTAGCAGAATTTTGTTTTTATTGAAAATATTTTAATTGACATTTGGAAAGCTTTGCAAAGCGTACCGAAGCGGTAAATGTGAAATATTGATCTTGTTAAAATGTCAAACATTTTCATTCACGAGTGTCAGTTTAAAATTAAATATAATTAAAGTGTTATGCTAGCAGGCAGCAAACAATTATTACGCTATTTTCTGAAAAATACTTGTTGGATATTTTTTTTAGAAAAATTGTAACAGTTAAGTGAAAATATGTCGCAACCTATTCCAACAACATCTTTGAACGCTTTGAAGTGGTCTTGACAGCTTCCGGCGCATTTTCTGAGAGCGAAAAACATGCATAACGCATTTTCCACGCTCAACTGAATCTAATGAAATTCGCTAACGTAATGAACTTTGTCAGCGCAGCATTGGTTGCGCGCGTTGTTGCAAGAAAATTGAAAATCATGCAAGCATGGCAATAGAGACACATACCTGCAAACAAGTGCTTGAATGTATTTCTATTTGCACGCACCTGAATAAAGGGGCAGCTTTACTTAACTCACATACAGATTTAAATACACACACACACACACACATACACACATGCACAATCAGTTTCAGTTTTCAGCTGGTTTATTTTGAAGATTTGCTTTAATATCCGTTAAAATAAATTTCCGATTTTTTAAAATATTCAAATTAAATTGAGCATCAAACACTTGTTGTTTTTTTTGCCAACAACAACAACAACAACAACAACAACAACAACAATATTTGCAACATAAGCTTCAATATGCTAAACAGTTTGGCGGCATACATAAGTGTTTTTATGGTTCGTGTGTGTGTGTGTGTGTGTGTCTATGTGTGCGTTAGAGTGAACGCACGTGTATTTACTTGTGCTTATGTAGGAGCTACCTAGAAAATTTTATTAGTATAACCTTCGGAAAAACGTTCTTTACCCATGGGAGTCGCACACTCATCCGTTGATCTGATGTCACCCACACATATAAGTCACGACAATACAGTCTGAGCATGTTTTATGTAAGCTAACACTTCCGTAACGGTTTTGTTTTTAGTCGTCTTTAAGATGGCAACGTATTTTGACATTTACCCGCTACTACCTGGCATTCTATTAAAAGGTATTCCTTTTTTTTTTTGCTCAAATTGATGCCAGCGACGCTGACGTTGATATGCTTGTGGTTTTTCAACGTTAGTGCAAAAACCATGACGTTAAAGAGGCGCAAAAGTGTAGACGTTGTAAATTGTTGTTGCTAACATTGATAGGTAATATAATATCAATAGGTACATACATAGGTATTCCTTAACTCAGCAGCAAGTGCTAGCTAGGTATTCCTTGCTTTAATTAGTGTTCAGAAAAGCAAAACTTT
Source organism: Tetanocera ferruginea (assembly GCA_958299015.1). Classification (NCBI taxonomy): domain Eukaryota; kingdom Metazoa; phylum Arthropoda; class Insecta; order Diptera; family Sciomyzidae; genus Tetanocera; species Tetanocera ferruginea. The sequence goes on along the minus strand of OY282640.1, from coordinate 50,181,888 downwards.
TCCGCTTCATTTTCTTAGAGTTCTGCTTTTCACTTAACCCTTTTCGTCCCAAGATAAGGTTTTTCAACTGCTTTGTTGTAGCAAAATATTATTTAACCTTGGCAGTCAATTTCGGGAAAATTTTTCTAACAAAAATTTTTGTGTAAATGCAACTCTTTCAATTTAAAGTTATATGAATTAACCCGTTCCTACTTAAAGAAATTTAAACTAACAACAACTACGTATTCGAAAGCAGCATTTGAAATGGGATTTATAATATATCCAGTTCGTTGATTCTATGAAAAATCTGTGGCGGATAAGCTACAAGCCATCGGATGGGTCATAGGTTGCAGTTAGTGAACGTCCTAAAGAGGTTAGCAGCGTCTAAGCGGTCCCGGTAAAGTAACGGGTGACCAGCTAGGGTGTTGAAAGGCGTAGTGTTGGACAGACGCTAAGTCTTGAACGAATAATCTAGATAGTCCGCAACTGGCACTGTCAAGGCAAGTCGCCTTAAAAGCTTTATGTTCAAAACTCTAACTGTAGGGGACTTTCCAAGATCTAAAGCTTGGAAAAATCATAGGGTTTGGGTCTCACAACAATATAACTGCCCAATGAAGTCTAAAGCAGCCCCGGATATGACCCGCTACTACGTTGACGACCACCAAAAACGAAAATTGGACATGATTTGTTGATATGCACCATGAAAATCTAGAGCCTTTATAGGGATGGTGTCTCTATCCAATTGGAGAAAACCATCGCAAAAATAAGGCTCACATCACCGCTATACAGTAGATAAATTGCTAAGGGGTAGGATGGTCCAAGAAAGTAGACTGTGATATCAATTAAAGCTGCCATGAAGAGAAGCGCAAATTCGAACGCAGATTCGACGTAAGCCGGAAAACACGCCACCTTGTCTCTCGGTTCACACCCGTGAACAAAGGGATAGACATAAACCGCATTAAGGCGAAATTCGTCATAATAAGCCTTATTTCTGTGGACGCACACTCTGATGGAGGAATAGAACGATGCTATCAAGGACGCTTTCTAGACGAGCCTAGAGGATGTTTATGATCACTGCCCGGCCCCCGACGTGAAAATAGTTTTCAAATATAAATAGATGTTTTCAAAGCGGAAGTCAAAAGGGAAGGCATCTTTGACTCGACTTTCGGTCAGTTCAGTCTCCACGAGACCACTTCGAACAACGGTCTAAGACTGATCGACTTTGCCACGCGCGCCAACATGATGGTAAGTAGCACCAGATTCAAACACCATGCTATTCATAAGGCCACCTGGTTGTACCTGGATCAAAAAATGCAAAACCAAATTGATCATACTGTGATCGATGGAAGGCACGCTCCAAACGTTCTAGATGAGCTCACGTTTTGGATGTTATTTTAACAACGACTTCTATCTTGTTGCAGCGAAGATCCGCATGTGATTGTGCAAAGTAAAGAATGTACGAACAGGTAAGCAACGAAAGCTAGATGTTGCTTAGGTGTATTCACAACGGACCGCTGAGGCCTACTCCACTTAACTTCTGGTTAAGCTCAAGTTGAGCTGCTCAAGCAACCTTACTCTTGCCTCGATGACGCTGGCAGACTTTGGGCGCATATATCCTACCCCAACCTCGCAACCTCGTAACCAATGGTATGACCAGGAGTGTCGCGAAGCGCCAGCAGCAAAATACGCCGCATATAAAAAGACGCTGCAGTAAGCTGCAACGCGAGGCATTCGCGAAAACTATCGTGAAAAGAGAAAGGAAGAGAAATGCCTTTTCAGACGCCAAAAAAGGGGCAGGAAAAGCGTGAGCGCAAAAAATTTGAATTGTGCCAGGGCAAGAAGGATGATCGAAACTTCTACCAACAGGTTAGGCGTCTAACCCAAGGTTTCAGCCCGGAATATCCTTTGGTCTACACTCTGAGAACAAATGGCGAAATTTCACTACAATTATTGCTGGCAACACTTTAACAGCAATTATTGTACACGGTTAAAAATCTTGGGCTAAATTTTAATCTTTTTTGGATTACATATAGGACACGACCAAAAAAAGATTACTTTTTAATCCAATGAAAAGTTTTAAATTTTCCAATCCAAAAAGGACTTATTTTTAATCCGCAAAAAGTTTAAAATTTTTTAATCCAAAAAGGAATAATTTTTAATTCGCAGAAAGTATAAAATATTATAATCCAAAAAGGATTAGATTTTAGTCCAAAAAAGTTAAAAATATAAAAGGATTACTTTTTAATCCACAAAGCTGAGAACTCGTGAGAAAAAAAGGTAAGAGATAATTCTCATATTTCATAAGTCTACGAAGAAAAGTTATCCTTTGAACTCCATAAGCATGTATATTTATATTAAAAAAAGTTCTTAAACTTAATTTATGCTAAATTTTGCATATTTCTATACGAGCTAAAAAAAACTTATTTTTTTTTTGTCGCGTACTTTGAATTAATTTGTACTAAATCTTGCCAATATTTTTATAAAATGTAGCACTCTTTCATCGCGTTAGAACACTTAAAATACACATCGGTTCTTTTTGTTTCTTTCTTGTTTTTCGAGTAATTAAAACCGTGCGAATGTCGCGTCCGTGCCAATGGCTTTTCAGCTGGAAAGCTACATAATATTCAACTTTTCGCCATAGAAGAACTGTCAAATAAAGAGCTGGTTTTCGTTTGCTTTTCAGCCAAAAGGCCTTCGTTTGAAAATATTATTATATTGCCATAAACTTCACTATATATACATTAAGGGTATTCATGCAAATGGGCAATGCCCTTATAAATGATATAAACCATATAAGTTTATCAGCCTTATAAATGAAATGTATGGAGAACCGTTTACACAAACCAGATATATCACAAACCAGCAATCAGCTGTTTATATATATGCTGTAAGTTGACTGTTAACAAGTTAACAGCTGACATATCTCTCCAAATGCACAATCGACTGATAAAAATAACTAATTGCCCAAAATACAAGCTTGCCGCTTTGCATGAATACCCTTATTATGTATTATGAAACACTGCTCAATGTAATAATGATTATAATAATATTTTGGTTCAGATTTTAAGAAACAATTTGTTTCATTTAATTAAAAAATAAACTTCGGATGCTTTAACGACATTAACTATTATATTGAGCATAAATTTCGTAGAAGTAGTAGTTTTCAATCTTAGGTAATATAAATAATTTTTCCTGAAAATACTACCTTAATGTAAATTTGTAGTCCAAAAATAGTCTTAAACTTAAACTTTTTTGGATTAAAAACAAATTAAACTTAAGTATGGAATAAAAAATAGTACTTTTTGGATTAAAAATTCCTTTAAACCAAAGTTTGGATTAAAAACTAGTCCAAAATTTTTAACCGTGTAGTAAAATCCCGCAGTACAAAATAAAGAATATTATCTCTCTCTCTCTCTCTCTCTCTCTCTCTCTCTCTCTCTCACTCTCACTCTCTCTCAAATATCCTCCTACAATTTTCTCTAGCACTCTTCTAAATATAGCTCATTGATAAATAATAACGCTGAAAGTGCGTGTTATTTATCCTACTTGTTGTTTTATTGATTACTTATTAGTTATCATTAAATTTATTAATAAGTAATCAACATTCAAACACATTCATTAGTTTGTTTTTATCATTACATGGAATAGCATCAACTAACATTGCTGTTGTTCCATGTGGTGATCAATACTTACTGACGTAAAATAATGTATCTGCCAAAAATATTAATTAATTGAGAGAGCGAACTGAGCGAGAACCAGCTTTTAAAGCGTAAAATCTCGCTTAAAGAGCATTCAATGATTTTCTGAGCGAAAACTCGCTAAACTAGAAATAAAATACACTTCACTTTGGCTGAATTGGAAAATCTTGCTGCGTTGAGTGTTATTTTTTAAAAATTGCCAATAAATGTGACTCGACAATCTTCGCCAACTACCGAAGTATCAGTTTTACTAACATCGCATACAAGGTTCTTTCTAGTGTATTGTGTGAAAGATTGGACCTTATCAGTGTGGCTTTCGACCTGGCAAGTCCACCATAGACCAGATTTTTACACTATGCCAAATCCTGCAATAGCCTACGAAAATAAAATCGACACCCACCATCACTTTGTGGATTATAAGGCTGCGTTCGATAGCCCGATTTGGGATTGCCTGTACGCAACAATGGTTGAGTTCGGTATACCTGCAAAGTTGATAAGACTCTGCAGAATGACTATGAGTAATACATGTAGCTCCTTCAAGGCAAAAAATTACCTTTCCGAAACCTTTTATACCGAATGTGGTTTCAGACAAGGTGACCCGCTATCAAGCGATCTCTTCAATTTCATCATGAACGGGATCCTACGGAAGTCAGGTGTACATGGCAATAGAACCATATTTAACAAAGGTGTCCAGCTCCTTGCGTATGCTGATGATAGCGATATTATCGGCAGAACCAAGAGAGATGTAACTGCTACTTTCGTCGCTATCCAAAACGGAATCAGCCAAAGTGGGTTTGATGGTGAACGAGGGCAAAACAAAGTATATGCTGTCTGCAAATAGGGAAGTGCGGCGTCTAGGCTCCCATGTTACACGCAAAGAAATTTTTCGTTTACCGCAACTGAAAAATTCACCAACTATACTTCGTTTGCGAACTTTATTTGCCGCAAACGAATATTCAGTTGTCATCAACTTAAAAATATTCTTGCTTGCAACGAAAAAACATCGAACTTAATGAAATGTTATCATTGTTTTAGAAGCTCAAGTTTAGCCGAGTGTGCTGGCGGTCGAGTCTTGGAACTCGATGGACCTGTGTTCAATCCCCAACAGGAACATCAAATATTTTTTTTTTTTTTAATCAATGTTTTTTTTAGTAAAACTTATTTTGACGGTTCCTTTTGACCAAGCAGTTAATGAAACAGAATTAGAATTTCAATAATTAAATTAAAATTTTTGATACTTACACAGCCAAGAATCGAACCCACGTCTCCCGCGTGCCAGTCTAGCATGCTTCCATTGAGCTATTGTGAGATATTGTCTAGAATGAATTTTTTCTTAAAATACTTCTTTCGTTGATGGCAAATATTAAACACTTTTCATCAACGAAATCAAGCAACTTTTTTTGTCAGTTGAGAACTATTCGCTTGTAAAAAATTACTTTTTTCCTGCAAACGAAATTTTCAGTTGGAAAAAACAAATTTTTCGGTTGCTGGAATTTAAAAATCACTGCCGCTTATGTCAAAAATAATTAATTTCTTGCAACTAAATAACGTGTTTCCCGCAACTAACCATTATTATGCCAACTGTTCAAACGTTTACAAAAAATGATTTGAAACATGACAAACGAAGTTCGTTTGCAGCAAACTGGCGATAAACGTTTTTTTTCTCTGCGTGTACAGCAGGCAAATATAACTTTGAAGTTGTCAAGGAGTTTACTTACCTTGGCATCGCCGTAAACGGCAACAACAATGTCAGCCTGGAGATAAAGCGAAGAACAACAATTGTTAATAGGTGCTACTACGAGCTAAGTAAGAAATTAGGTTCCCGAGTCCTCTCTCGATCGACAAAACTAACACTCTACAAGACGCTCATCATACCTGTGCTTCTCTTTGGCGCTGAGAAATGGGTGGTATCGCAAACAGATGCAGCCGCTTTTAGGGTGTACGAGAGGAAGGTTCTTCGCAAAATGTTGGTCTTGTTCGAGTTGGCGACGAGTATCGCATTCGAATGAACATTCAACAGTAGGTACGAGCTCTACGACGATATTTACTTAGTTCAGCGTATAACAATTCAGCGACTACGCTGGCTGGGTCAGTCATTCGTATGGATAAAAATGCTTCAGCGAAAAAGGTGTTTGAGTGGAAAGTCGAGGGTTGACGATGAAGAGGAAGACCATGCCCCCAATGAATTGGCCAGGGCTAGGAAGCCCTTACCACACTAAGTGGATTAAATTGGAGAAGGCGCTCTCGAAGAAGAGTCGCCTGACGACCAAACCATGGTGTCATGGCCACCTAGTAATTAAGTTAGTGGACACATTAGAAAAAGGTGTGCTTTGAAACCATTTAAATAGTTTATTGTTCTGTAGGATTGTTGTTAAATTAACAATGTAGTAGATTTAAACATTGCTATTAAATAATAATAAGAGGGCGGACTACTTTAAAATGTTTCAAATTGTTTTCTTTTGTGGAAAAGCGGGGTAAAATATTAATGAAGCCATTGGTATGTAAAATAACGTATTAAAAGTTCAGCCCAATTGGCTCTATAGAACTTTTTCAGGATCTTAGGCCGATAAAAAAAGGTGTTTGGAAAAAAACGCTTTGAAAGTTTTAACAAGACTTGTACTCTGGACTATGTATAATAACTTCGTTAATATTTTTAATTTTGGTCTGAATATTTTACAGTATATCTGAATATAGTAGGTATTTTCGAAATTTATTAAAAAAAATTGATTTTTACAGTCGTTACAGTTGTTTTTTCAGCTAGAATATTTTTCTTAAGTTTTTGAAATATTCTAGGTTTATTAAGAAAATCTGCATTATTTGAAATTTATCATTCACCGAATAGTTTTCTCAAAAGGTTCGCAAATAGTTCGAACAATATCTCCTGATTTACTTCAACAGCTGGGCGTAAAATATTTTCAAACATTATCAGAGTACCGTTGAGTGATTTGCTGAGTCATCGTTTTCATTTACAAAGAAATAGAGTCAATAACTCTTTCAGACATAGTACGCAACCAAACATCTTTGGGGATGCATTTTATGTTGATTTGAATTTTTAGTATTCCAAAATTATTGATATTCCTATTTTAAAAAAATTTTGACTCGACAAGATCTTCAAAAAGTAGCTGCTTTCCGTGTAAAGGTGTTAAAATTGAATTACGTATTAAGGCGCTAATGAGCATCTGGGGGAAGTAAATTTTTGATAATTTTTATTGGTTAGGAAAAAAGTTTTAAATTCAGTTTTATGTGAAAAGGCGAAATTTAAAAAAAAAAAACTTGCGTGTAGCAACGTACACGTGGCAGAAGTGAAACTTCTTTAGCAGTAAGAAATAAGAGAGATTTTAGTGTGAAATAGAGAGAGAAAGTATCTGAAAAGAAATTCAATCAATACGAAATGGAATAATAATTTGTTGATTCAATATTTGCATCCAGGGACCATACCGAATATGGTTTTTGTCGAAAGTGTCACATATTAACTTTTATCTCTTAATTTTTATTTTTTCCGACAAAAATTCAGTTTTTTGTGCCTTATAGTTTTTTTGGGCAAAAATAACAGTTATTTTCTGCCGTTTATTTTTCGGTCAAAAATATCAGGTAATTTATATTTGTTCAAATCATTTTACCGATAAAAAAAATTTTGATATTATTATTTTCATCTCATCGGTGAGACATTTTATAAATGGTGTCAACAGTTCAATCTGTCAAGCGGCCTTTAAGAAAACACAAATTGCTTGATATTTTTGACCGAAAAAATTAAAGTCACAAAATAACTGCTATTTTTGAACGATAAAATAAAAGTCAAAAGCTGGGATGATATTTTGAGTGGAGTAGTACTTTTTTGAGTACTATTGACCCTACTATTGAGGTACTATTGAGTACCCGAGTACTTTCTTGTCGAAAAAAGTACTCTGGTATATTGAAGAATTTTAATTGAAAACAGTTAAAGTGTTGTCAAGAGTTAACAAAAAAATCATTTTTGAAAACTAAGTCAAAAACTTCTAGCCAAAATTTTCGCCCAGTCACATATTATTTGCCGTTGATTTTAGAAATGTTCCTAGAACAAAAACTTTTTTTAAAAAAAGTCGAACATTTTCATTAAAACTCGCAATATCTTTGGTCAGGCGGCAAAGATTTGAAATTTTTTCAATTAGATAGTAAGATCTTATTTAGTACTACTATTTTCAAATATTTGTTTTTTTGTAAATGCTACACCAGCTAATATTTTTACGAAAAACATGGTTTTTGGATATTTTTCAAAATGGTTTAACTCGCTGGTGGCTATCGTTACAGCAAAAAAAAAATGTTGTGCATTCGTCTTAGAATCGATCAAGGTTTATTTTAAGTTGGTGGTAATGATACATATTTAACGGGTTCTGAAAGAAAGCCTGATTATTTATTGCTCCTTTAGGTGATATATATAATAAAATTTAAAAAAGTTTTATTTATTTATTCACATATCATTACTTAATAAAAAGTACCCTAAACAATAAAAAAGTACTATTTGCCTTTGTGAAAAAGTACTCTCGAAAATGATTCGATCATCACTGGTCAAAAGTAACCTTTATTTTTCCTCGAAATATACTAGGCAAGAAATTAACTTTTAAAGAATTAGTTTCAAATCTAAAAGCGACTTAATATTCGTGAGGCTGAGGACATTTGTAACATAATGGTATATTTGAAAAAGTCTTGCGACAATTTTTTTCTTTTGAAAATTGTAAAATAACAGTTATTTTCAGTACTTGTTTTAGTTCAGTTGGTGTTTTAGTTGCTTTCGAATGTCTTCTCAACATTGTTACTTTTTGAATGCTGGATTGCATTTGCATTGTACTCTTTGAAGGAGCCTCCGAAAGCAGAGGCAAATCTTGTTCATTATTACCTCCTGCTTCCTGATCATAATACTTGCTATGTTGATAGAGGGCCTCATAAAGCAGCGAACGTTGATTGTTGAGTGCATCAACTTGGTTGGCTTTAAAATTTTGTTGAGACGCATCAGTGTGTTTTTTGAGGATTGGTTCTTTGTAGATTCACCAAAATACACTGATGTTTCGTAAAAATGCATTTTAAAACTCAGCCGTTGTTGCAATCACCTTACCTTCATCATTAGTGGCAGACCCAGCTGCGGCTGTATTCTTAAGAGCTCTAATTCGCTCTCTATATTCACGAACGCGTTCTGCTCCTGTTTTAGCTATTTTTCTATTTTTTTTCATGCATACTTGTAGGATGAAAATTAATGTTACGGTTATGTTAATAATGTTATGTTAATGTTAATGTAATGTTAATGTTAATTATGTTATTTTCAGTATGTTACGCGTTCAGTTTTAATTACATTTTGTTTGATAATTTGCATGTGCCTACATGGCGTAATGGTATAGATTCCAGCTCTAAAGCAACGTTGTTCGGGGTTCAATTCTCGGCAGCGGCAATAATTTTTTTTAAATTTTCATATGAATTGAAAACGTTAGCCTAGCGTCACGAATAAGAGACCTTGAAATTTCACTCGCCGCCAAAGTAGTTTCACTTCAAAAAAAAACAAATTGGTCATTTCAGCCCTTGAAAGGACTTTGACCGAGCTTCTTATGATCAATTGTGTTGTGTGTGTTATTAAATGTTTGCTCACAATTGATCGAGAACTGAACCTACATGTTTTATGCCGACTCCGAACGGCTAAAGTTCATGTTCTCAAGAAGCTTTACATGGCATTATTTACTCCCTGAGGCTTGCCATTGTCTGCAGAGAGGTGGTGACCAATCAGAAAAATTTTTTTATTATTGTAAAAACTTTTCACCGCCAATTGAACTCGGGCTCCAAGCATGCTAAGCCACACACTTAACCTACATGCCACGATCACCACTGGCGAAATTCTGGCTATACCAATAAGTCGCAAACCGATGTCCGCTGGGATAAGATGAATTCTCAAGAACACTGTGCTGTAGTGGTTCGACTGCTGCCTCAGTGCACACATTGTGAAAAGAAACTCTTTTCAAAAGAGGCTAATACAGTTCTTCAAAACCTATTGATTCGGTTTCGAACAATCTTGTTGTTTTGCTTGGTGAAATACAGATATAAAAATATAGACAATATCTGAAAAAAATGTTTACATTGTTATGAAATTTTTATACACGTCTGTCTTCTATGGACTACTCTGTCATAATACTCAATATAACTGAAAATTTTTTGACATAGCTAAGAAATTCCAGTTTTATTAGTTTAAGTCAAAAAGCGTTGCCGTGATTTTCCCTGTCTGTGAGAAATTATTTCTTAGTTTCTTGTTTTTGATAGTTTAACAATTTTTTGTCTTAAAAGTACTGGAACAGACCTATTTTAAGCAACTTAAAAATTGTAATTTTTTTAAACTTTTTAAATAATTCAATAGTATTCCATTCCACTACGTAAGATACTTGCAACATTTTCTTTGGCAACAGTTTCTGAACGATAAGTTAGTTGGACAAACTATTTCATTTAACTAGAGCTCCCCACTTATCGAAATTCAACCTTTTCGCATACATTCTCTTTTGATTTCATACAAATTTAATGTCACAAACAAATTTTTTCCATTAAAAAATATAGCATTCTCTCTTGATATCGATTTTAATTTGACATCACGTTCATATTGTTCTATAAACCGACTGTCGATTAGGTGCAAGGTGATGCAGCAGGTGGCAAATGATTCCTATGAATGGCCATGTTAAAGTTGTATGTTGGTGGCAGAATTTAGATAGGTCCATATCCGATCGGAACTTATCAATTGATAATTGCAATTTTATATGTTTCCTTTCGCTTGAGTATCCTTTTCATTTCGGACCACTATTTACTCACTTATCAATTTAGAAAAACTAGCTTCTGTACAAGTCAGTATTTTAGAACGAAATATTATGTGAAAAAGTGACAATTTATTGCAAATTTTATAGAAATTAGCTACTGATCTCGAAAAAAGCACACTTGTGTCTAAAATGTCATACCTGGTGCGTGAGTGTTTGTTTGTTTGTACAGTGATATGGCTGGCAGCATTTGAATGCTGCCAGTTGCTTGTTGCTACTAAAGTATTTTGTAATGTGTTTCACTTTCATAATATTGCTCATTAAATATGATTTGATATTATTATGATAATATGATTTAAATTTGATATGAAAGCAATTAAACGACTTATAATAATTACGGATTATATCACCGACACACATCTTCAAACAACTTCAAGGCGGTGATGTCTATTGGTAAACATAATTAAATTCGATGAATTGCATAAACATCTTTTACCACAACTTATAGAATTGCTCTTGCTTAGCATAACGCCAACAGCTTGAATTGGCATTTACCGCAACTGTGAGCAAGATTAAAAAAAACTTGGAACAAGAAATGAAAATTACAAAAAAATTTCATATGCATAGCAAGACATTGAGCTGGATGTTTTTGGAATAGCCTGAATTTTCAACTTAGCCGCAAGTGCAATAACAACATGTCCTTTAAAAGCACAACCACAAATTTTTGAAAACATGTGCACTTTAAGCACACAAATGCAAAAACACACACTAACATGTTAACAAACAACATGTAAATCTTGGGCTTTTGATGTTGTTTTTGTTGGTATTGTTAGTGTTGTTGTTATTATTGGTTCTTTTGCTTCACTTCGCACAACTTGCGGTCAATGTTGTGTGTAAATAAATGCTTTTTGCAACATGTTGCTAAGGCTGACATTTATTTAATTAATTTATAGCATGTGCCAGCAGCAAGCGTGCAAGAGGCTATGTGTGAATGTGTATGTGTGTGTGAATATTTTGTTTTGCCAAATTTATGAGCAAGAAACTAAGCATCAATAATGCATTTATAGCAAATGATGTCATGTAACTGTTGCACATGCGGCAACATTTACTAACTGGTTATAAATTAATTCATTTAAAAATCACTCATACGCCTCAGTGCATGAAGAAAAATTGACCCAGAGTAGTGTTTGGCATGTTAAATGTGCGAAGGAGTAGATTAAAAATGCTTTTACTGCCAAATTTAATGCGAAAGATAAAGTCAAATGGTTTTCGAAGAAAATAAAGAAAATGTCTTAACATTTTCAATACCATTTTTAGTTTATTTAAAATAATCTTTGAATGTCAATTTTATTTTGAAGTCAGAATATTATAATGTGCTGTAATCGCGTTGTACTGTTATGAACTATGTGCAATATGTAGAAATATCTGAAATTTATAGTAAAGTTTATATAGTTTATAGAAGTTTATAAAAAAGGCATAAAAAAGACCGCTGTAAGGTCCTCGAGGCAGGTCTTCCCGCTCTTGAATGCAAAGTCCCTAAAGCTGCTGGAGGTAAAGGAGGCAGCTTTTTGATATGCCTAGGCAGGCTAAGGCAGAGGTTATTGACGAAATGAGGTAGAACCTGAGTCACTTGACTCGGTTGGGCTCAGTGGAGTATTAGGTCTCTACTGCAAGGATGATCTTATTTTTGCGGGAAGAAAAAGACCAACACAACGGCCATGACAGCCACAAATCTGGAGTGGATGAAGCTCCTTTAGATTTACCTCCACCACTAAAAGCTTGCTTCGGGGAATCTATTAGTCCAAATAAAACAAGGTAAAAATCATGAAGTTCTCATCCAAGAACCCTGGAACCCTGGAACCCTTAGTGGCAGTTTATGTGGATTGAGGACAGATGGTTATAGGATGCTGGAAGGACCTACTGGTCGGTTGCAGCCTATTTCTTGCACGACGAAAAGCCGCCTTTAGAGAAACTCATGTGTCTCGTGGGTGATGTTAGTGACAGGCTAATAGCGTCATCATATCGGCCGAAGCTAAGATACACAACACTGGTAGGGATAGAACGAATGCGATTGAAAAAGGTTGGAATGCTTCTAGATTATATACTAAGGTCAAACCGTGTTTTGTAATATGAATGTATTAAACACTTTTGTTACTTAGAATGGAAGAGAAGTTGTAGACATCACTTTAGGTTAGGTTAGGTTAGTCCGGTTGCCTCTCATTAGAGTCTCACATAGACCATATGGTCCTTAGTGGTGCCGGTTTATGAAATCCTTGAGGGAGTTAGTGGAAGTCTTTAAAGATTTGCGCCTTATTCGCAAATCTTAAGAGGGATTCTAGAGGAATTTTTTCTGCATCCTTAAGCGACGATAAAGTCGGTGAGCCTAAGTATTTAAGTCTCGATCTAAGTAAGGCGGGGCATGTGCAAAGAAGATGCTCCAGGGTTTCCTGGGCACCTGGTTCCTTGCACTTCCTGCAGTTGTCATCCATAGTTATACCCAGCTTTTTAGCGTGGGCCGCCACCATGCAGTGACCTGTGAGAATTCCCACCAGTGTCCTGCTGTCCCTTCGGGTGCGAGCCAGGATAAACGACGTTCGTTTTCCGCATGCTGCATCGCACATGGTTTTTGAGATCTTGCATGTTGTCGTATCTCTCCATCTGCGACTCACTGCTTGTTTGGCTACGGTTTCGAGGTTTTTGTATAATTCCTGTAGTGGAATAGCTACGTGTTCTGTGAACTCTGATCCCAGCCCGGCACCTTCCTTTGCTAGTTCGTCTGCCATCTCATTTCCTTCAATGCCCCTGTGGCTTGGAACCCAAAAGATACACACTCTCTTTGAAGTGTTCAATGCATCTAGTGCGTCCTTGCTTGCTAGGACATATCTCTACTTGACGGTATCGGAACGCATGGATTTGATTGCCGCTTGGCTGTCAACAAAGATGTTAATTAAAGAGTGTTGAGTGTTTGTACTAAGAGCTATCTCTGCGGCCTTCCTGATGGCAAAAACCTCCGCCTGGAAGACACTGCAGTGGTCCGGTAATTTGTATGCTTGCCTTATATCGGGCTCTGCGCAATACACTGCCGCACCTACTCCCGTATTCATTTTGGAGCCATCTGTGAATATGTTGACCGCCCTCTGGGCCTGTTTGATACCTTTGCGCCAGTCAGTTGGTCCTAGAAGTGTGGGTATTTTGGGTTCGAGAGTTGTGCTAGGGATCATGTAGTCTGTGCTACTGATTGCATCCTTGCCAATTCTACAGTGTCCAAAATTTTGTTTGCGGAAGCTACCAGCTGCCGTAAGCCGCTGTGCCGTTTTACTAACCGTTAGTTTTGCATATATGTCTAGCGGATCCAGACATAGAATGGTTTCAAGAGCTTTCGTAGGAGTTGACTTCAGCGCGCCGGATATGCTTAGCGCAGCTTGTCGCTGAGTTTTTTCCAAGTATTTAAGATATGTTGACTTATTCACCGCCGGCCACCACACAATGATACCGTAGAGTAGAATTGGACGAACAACCATTGTGTAGATCCATTGCATTAGAGAGGGTGAGAGGCCCCAAGTGCTGCCCAGCATCTTGGTAGCCTTCCTAACCCTCTCGTCCACATTGAGTCTCCACGTCAGTTTGCTGTCGAGTACAACTCCCAGGTATTTCGTGTGAGTTTTCGGGATGAGCCGAGTGTTGTTTAATCTTGGTGGAATTCATGGTGGTATCTTGTACTTATTCGTAAACAATACCAGATCTGTTTTCTCTGCGTTTATACTGAGGCCGACTGAGTTCGCCCATCTGAGTACCTCTTTTAGTGTATGCTCCATTAAAGAGCTTAATGTCGAAATGCATTTTCCCACTATAATTATGCTTATATCATCCGCATAAGCTGTAATCTTTGGGGCTTTGCCTTCAAAGTTTTTAAGTAGTTCGTTAACAACTAGATTCCAAAGTAAGGGTGAGAGGACTCCTCCTTGGGGTGTTCCCCTGCGCACTTCTCTTACCATGGTTGTGGAACCCCACTCGGCTTGAACTCTTCTACAACTTAGTAGGTTGTCTATCCAGAGGTCGATTACTGGTGGTGTATCGATCGCGCGTAATCCATTTAGTATGGCCGTAGTTGACACATTGCTGAATGCACCTGAGATGTCTAGGAAAGCCCCTAGTGCGAATTCTTTGTTGTGGAGCGCTTTCTCTACATGGACAACTAGGTTGTGTAGTGCTGTCTCCACCGATTTTCCTTTCGTATATGCGTGCTGGTTGGCTGCAAGAATCGGCCGGTTAGTGCCGTTTCTTATGTGCAGTTCTACTAGCATCTCGAGTGTTTTGAGTAGAAAGGATGTTAGACTTATTGGCCTGTAGTCCTTTGGATACAGGTGGCTACTACAACCTGATTTTGGTATGAAGACCACCCTAGCTGTCCTCCAGGCTACAGGTACATAGTTAAGTCTGATGCACCCTTTATATATTATCTCAAGCCATTGAACGACTTTCAAAGTGGACGCTTTTAACATGGCTGGAAATATGCCGTCAGGTTCTGGGGATTTAAATTCTGAGAAAGAGTTTATAGCCCACTGGATTTTGTCTGGTGTTATTAGGTTCTGCGGAGTCTGTGACGGGATTGTCCAGTCTCTCTCTGTGACGTGAGTGTCTGAGATTTCGGTACAGCCTGGAAAATGTGCTTTTAGAAGCGCATCTAGAGATTCCTGACTGTTTTCCGTCCATTCGCCATTGTCCTTCCGGACGTGACTCTGAATGGAGTGCTGTTTTGAGAGCAGCTTCCTGAGCCTTGCTGTGTCTGTGGTTTTCTCAATGCTCGAGCAGAAGTCCTTCCATGAGGATCTTTTTGCTCGCCGGACATTGCTTTTGAAAAGTTTGAGTCTCCATTTGTATTCCCCCCATATTTCCTCTTGGTCGGCTAATTTAGCCAGTTTGAAGAAATCTTTTAGGTCGCGTCTTTGCTCTGCGAGATCAGGATTCCACCATGGTGGTCTGATTTTCCGCTTTGTTCGCGTGGGTTTACAAGAGGAGTGATAGGCTTTTATAAGTAGGTTTGAGAGAGTCTTTAGGGATCCTTCTATGTCGGATTCCGTGTTTATACGCTTTGGGGAGGGTAATCTGGTCTCAATGATTCTTTTAAACTGATTCCAGTTTGTGTTCCTGGGGTTTCTGAAGATCTTTTGAGCCGGAGTGTAGTTAAATTTGATATTAAAACTAATATATTTGTGGTCTGAGAAGGAAGGCTGTTCAAGCACCCTCCAATCTGTTACAAGAGTGTTAGTATTTGACGTTAACGTAAGGTCTAGTACGTTAGAGGAGGTGGGACCCACATATGTGGGTTCCTTACCTGTGTTAACTACGTTTAGGTTAGTTTCTAGAATAAAGTTTAGCATGGACTCACCTCGATCGTTGATGTCAGGGCTTCCCCAAACTGAGTGATATGCGTTGGCATCTGTGCCGATGACACTCGCTCGTTTGTTGCTGCTGTTTGCGTTGACCAGCCTGCGGAGTTCGTTTGGCGGTGCATCGTTGTTGTGCGCCATATAGCAGGATGCGACCAGAACCGTCTCATCTGCCTTGCTCTCTAGCGCCACAACTGTGAGATCGTCAGTGCTGTAATGAGACATTAGATAAGTATAGATGCCTTTCCTTCTGAGGATGGCTGTTCTTGTTCTACTTACTGTTGGTGCGTAAAAAGTGTTGTGGTTGGGTGCTTTTAAGCCGGAGACCACATTACCCGAGGCTACCCACGGCTCCTGCACTACTGCCACATCGTAGCCTCCTTCCTCTAAAACGAGAAGGAGTTCTGCGCTTGCTGTTTTACTTTTGTGCAGATTAATCTGGAGGACCTTCAGCTGCATTATGCTGAAGGCTCCTCCACGGGGTCCGCTTGCATGCTCGGACCACCAGCGTCATCTGCATCGTCAAGACTGAGCTCCTGGGTGGCATCAGTTACCGCTGCGATGCCGAGGTCTTTTTCGACCTCCCCGGTCTCAAGAGTGTTCTTGTTACTGTCTTTGGGGTGACGTTTTTTGAGACGCAGGTACACACTCCCTACGCCCCACGCCAACTTCCCGAAACGAGGGTACAGAATATCCTCTGCCTCCTTGTTGATCTGTAGGTTGTAGTGTTGATCTGTAGACATCACTTTAGTCTCAGACATTATTTTCGAGTTGAGTGAAGTAGAAGCTGTCAGAAGAATACTTTTACTCCGCTTAACGCTATGCTGAATATATTCTATATTAAACGTCGTCTTAATCAATCTCTTCAATTAGTATAAGGAAAAAAAACCAGGGACTCCCATTAGGGCCTTGCCAAGAAATTTACCTTTGAGTCCGTGAGAAAAACCAAAATCAGCAACTGAGCTGGATGAGCTCGTCAATTACTCACCAAAGCAATGAACTGTTCAATTTGATCTTTATGTTCAACGAGAACACCGAGGGGAAAACTCAAACCTAAATGTTGGTTTTCTGACTTTTTCGGAGGCTCTTGAGAAGGCTCTTCAAGAAAGCCAGAAGCTCGATAGCTGAGCATGACTGGACTGACTAAAAGCTAGCCCTAAAACTTAATTTAAGACAGAAACAAGAAAAGCTATATAAAAGATCTCGTAGAAGCATTTCTGTGAAGGAATTGAAAAACTTCGCAAGTATCTAGGCGCAAACTATTACCTACCATACCATACACACCCAGCTATCTAAAAAGGTTGGATGGTACATGAAGAATTTCTAGCAAAGAATTCGGTTATCTGCTTTAAAACACACACTTCACAGATAGTTGTGCGACTCAATTACACACCTGCTTCATTCCAGCAGTTTACAAAAGAATGCAGAGAATATAGTCTCAGATAGGAAAATAAATTGGACGGTAAACATTTTCGAGCCCTATCAATCTCCAGGACCAGATTATATTTAACCAGACTCTAATCAGACAATATTAAACTCTGCTTCGAGCGCGCCTTCTCTAATTTTATTAACGAAGGGCTGCTAGACCTTACTTGGTATGTCGACTCAAACGCCTTTCACGCTGCATCGATCTTCATCCAGACGGTAGAAATGACCCAGTCCGACTTATCACAGAATTGCTATATCTAAGTCAATGCCGTCGTAGAGCTCATATAGCTCGTAAGTTAATTCGAATGCATCGTCAAATCGAACAGAAGCAAAGATATTGCGAAGAACTTTGTCCTCGAACTCCCCAAGAGCGACTTAGCCACGCATGCCTCAGCGTCATAAAGCAACACTGGTATCTACAACCTAATTGCTTACTAAGTCCCCGTAGTAACACCTTTTAACAATTGTTACTCTTGCTTAATCTCCAATCCGACTTTGTTGTAGCTGTTCAAGTTTATACCAAGGTACGTTAACTCCTCGACTACTTCAAAGTTATATTTGCCTCCTGTAATATGAAAAAAGGGCGACTTTAGACTCCGAGCTTCCTTGTTTGTAGACAGCATATACTTTCTTTTACCCTAGTTCACCGTCAAACTGCCTGGGCGGATTAATTTTCTCTTTAAAGGGTTCGGACATTCCAGATGCATATCGTAAATCATTGCCCGTTTATCTCTTGCCGTGGTCGTGAACGCAGTGTGGGTGCATTATGAGTCTCGTTTGGGTTTCATGGGGCGCTTATAATGTGGTGGGATCTTATCCCTAGACACATTCCAATTTTAAGATCTTGCAGAGACCCTCAAGTTCACAGCCTATAAGAGACAAAGAGTTTCGAACATGGAGATTTGTATGCTGTTCCGACTCGCCTTGACATTCCCAATAGCAGGCTAATATTGATTTTTTGTTAAATAATCAGCGCTTGTCCAACACTACGTCTCTCCACCTAGCAAGTGAGTTTCCACTAGGCGGCTAACCTCAAATCTAGTGGCTGTTCACTACCCGCAATCTGTGACCCGTCCGGTGAATTGTAGCTCACGTCTTCAGATTTTTCACAGAATCTACGAAATCGGATGATTTATACGAAATTGCGATATGGTGGCCGACCTTGATCTGTTAGGGATTCCTCGGCCTGGCCAATGCATCGGAGGCATGATCTTCCTCTTCGTCGTCGACTCTCAACTTTCGCCACAAACACCTTTTTCGCTGGAGATTCTTCATTCATACGAAATACATGACCCAGCCAACGTAGTCGGAAAGCTCGCAAAGTTTGTGGTTCATACCAATGCGATACTCGTCACCAACTCGAACAAGACCAACATTTTGTGAAGAACTTTCCTCTCGTACACCCCAAAAGCGGCTGCATCTGTTTGCGATACCACCCATTTCTCAGCGCCAAAGAGAAGCACAGGTATGATGAGCGTCTTGTAGAGTCTTAGTTTTGTCGATCTAGAGAGGACTCGGGAACCTAATTTCTTACTTAGCTCGTAGTAGCACCTATTAACAATTGTTGTTCTTCGCTTTATCTCCAGGCTGACATTGTTGTTGCCGTTTACGGCGATACCAAGGTAAGTAAACTCCTTGACAACTTCAAAGTTATATTTGCCTGCTGTAACATGGGAGCCTAGATGCCGTGCTTCCCTATTTGCAGACATCATATACTTTGTTTTGCCCTCGTTTACCATTAAACCCACTTTGGCTGATTCCGTTTTGGATAGCGACGAAAGTAGCAGTTACATCTTTCTTGGTTCTGCCGATAATATCGATATCATCAGCATACGCAAGGAGCTGGACACCTTTGTTAAATATGGTTCTATTGCCATGTACACCTGACTTCCGTAGGATCCCGTTCATGATGAAATTGAAGAGATCGCATGATAGCGGGTCACCTTGTCTGAAACCACATTCGGTATAAAAGGTTTCGGAGAGGTAATTTTTTGCCTTGAAGGAGCTACATGTATTGCTCAACGTCAACCTGCTGAATCTTATCAACTTTGCTGGTGCACCAAACTCAGATATATATTGTTGCGTACAGGCAATCCCAAATCGGGCTATCGAACGCAGCCTTATAATCGACAAAGTGATGGTGGGTGTCGATTTTATTTTCGTGGGCTATTTCCAGGATTTGGCATAGTGTAAAAATCTGGTCTATGGTGGACTTGCCAGGTCGAAAGCCACACTGATAAGGTCCAATCTTTTACACAATACGAACGAAAGAATTTTGTATGCGATGTAAGTAAAACTGATACTTCGGTAGTTGGCGAAAATTGTCGAGTCACCTTTCTTAAGTATAGAACAAAGCATGCTGAGATTTAAATCGCTGGCTAGCTTTCCGCTAGCTATATTTTGGTATCTTATCAATGTAGCCAGATAACCAGATCACCATTTTCATCTAGACAAATGGATACTCATACAGCGTCTATGCGACAATCTAGACAAATGGATACTCATATGCGGCGCATTTTTGTCATACTACTGGTCATACCATTGGTTACGAAGTTGCGTGCATCAAAAACCAAAGACTTCCACAGCAGCAGTACGCATGGAGTGGGATATATGCGCCCAAAGTCCGCCAGCGTCATCAAGGCAAGTGTTAGGTTGGTTGAGCTCAACCGAGAGTTGAGCGGAGTAGGCCTCAGCGGTCCGTTGTGAATGCACCTAAGCAATATCTTGCTTTCGTTGCTTACCTGTTCGTACATTCTTCACATGCGGATCTTTGCTGCAACAAGGTAGAAATCGTAGCCAAAATAACATCTAAAATGTCGGCACATCTAGAACTATTAAAGCGTGCCTTCCATTGATCACAATATGATCAATTTGGTTTTGCATTTTTTGATCAAAGACCAATCATGGTATTTGAATCTGGTGCTACTTACCATCATGTTGACGCGCGTGGCAAAGTCGATCAGTCTTAGGCCCTTATTCGAAGTGGTCTCGTGGAGACTTAACTGACCGAAAGTGGAGTCAAAGATGCCTTCCTTTTTGAACTCCGATTTAAAACCACCTATTGATATTTGAAAACTATTTTCACGTCGTGGCCCGGGCAGTGATCGTCCTCTAGGCTCTTCTAGCAAGCTTGTCCTTGATTGCATCGTTCTTTCCCTCCGTCAGGGCGTGTGTGCGCGGAAATAAGCCTTATGATGCAGAATTTCGCCTTAATGTGGATTATGTACATCCTTTCGTTCACAAGTTAAAACTGGGAGACAAGGTTGCGTGTTTTAAAGCTTACGTCGAATCTGCAGCCAAATTTGCGCTTCTTTTCATGGCAGCTTAAATATATATAACAGTCTTCTTTCTTGAACCACCCTTACCCTTTACTTCTTATCTACTGCAAAGCGGTGATGTCAGCCTTTTTTTACGAGGGTTGTCGCCAATTGGATACAGACACCATCCTTATCCAGACTTTCTAGGTGCATATCCGTAAATCATGTCCATTTTTTTCGGTGGTCACCAAGATAGTTGGAGTTCATATCCGAGGCTGCTTTGGATTTCATTGGGCGATTATATTGTGGTGGGACCCACACTGCATATTACATTTTTAAGTTCTTGTAGAGATCCTCAAGTAAAGAGTCTAGAGGAGACAGGGAGTCTTGGACATAAAGCTTTTGAGGCTGCTCCGACTCGCCTTGACAGTGCCAGTTGCGGCTTATATGGCTTTTTCGATCAAGATACAGTGCCTGTTCAACACTACGGCCTTCCACACCCTATCTGGTCACCTACTACTTGTCCGGGACCGCAAAAAGTGACTCACCTCTATATCTAGAGGCAGTCCACCATCCGCAACCTGTGACCCATCCGGCAGCTTTCCACAGAAGATGGGTCACAGGTTGCGGATGGTGGACTGCCTCTAGATCTCTGCCTCTAGATCTGCTCTAGATCTGCCTCTAGATCTGCATCTGGATTCTCATAGAATCCATGGTACCGGAAATCTTTGATTTATACCTATATATTTTTATTAAATTTAAAATTTTTTAACTATTTGCACTTTTTGCTGGATCGAATGGGATTTTTTATTCTTTGAACTCTAATTTACCAATTTGATGTGTACTTTGATGAGTTTGTTCTCATCAAAATACGCATCTTCATACATCTTAAACCAATCTGCCAGTTAAAATATTTACTGTTAATATATGTAATAAATTTAAAAATTGCTGATCTTTAAGGCTATTTATGTATTTTTTTTTTTTTTTTGTAACACTCATCAATAATAAATAATAACTGAAGGCATTTTTATTTATGATTCAAAAGTTGAATCCCTTTTTTTATTTTATTATTTATTTTTATGCCGGTAACATCATTACTTTCATGAAAGGCAGAAGTTTTGTAAAATTTGTAGCTTATATATGTGTGGCATTGTATTGAGTTGCGCTTCTTCACGCCTTTTGCGCACGTACAAATTGTTGAGCAACTTTTTTTAATTAACCCTTTAAAGCAAAATTTGTAAATCTTTGAGAAAATTGCAAAATATGTGGAAAATCTGTGTGAATTTTTTGTTTTTTCGCATCTTCAGAGAACTTTGGGCAGCAAGGGGTTAATAAACAGCAAAAAGGACGATGAAAATTGGCAGGGCCGCCGTACAAAAGGACTCATTTGACTTTTCAACGCTTATTAAGAGATAGACATACACAACTACACACACATAAATCTATAAAAGCAGACGTACGCGACCGGACAAATATTCACACACACACACACACACACACGTAAACACTCATTCGTATGGTGCAAATAATTTATCTGGCCTCTGTGTTGGTCGCTGAATTATAAGGAAAAATAAAAGTTTTTTTCCGTCAGTTATTTATTTGCGTTATTTTATATATTTTTCTTTTTTTTGCGTTTTTCTTTTTTGGCGCTTTTCGCTCACGCATTCATATGGAAAGATAATTTAACGCAAGTGAACAACAAAACGCAATAAATTCCAATTAATTGCCAATTTTATGTGAGGTCGTTGAGTGGCGGTGTTGAGTGGTGAATAAGTGGCTAACGGGCATGTTTATCTTTCGTAAATGAAGTAGATATTGAGTAGATTTACATGAGAATAGGTAGGCAATATAAAGGGATTAAGGCAAGAATTTATGTGTGCGCCTTTTTATTAAAAGCAATTTCACTCAAATTAAATTTGCCACAAATTTGCGGATTTACCGCTTTTTTTAGACTTAATAGCTGTTGAACTGAATAACGTGTTCAAAGTTCACAATAACGCAACTGTCCAAAATAATGTTTGAAAATTAAGTCCAGTTGAAGTGCCGTCCATGTGCTCTAACGTCAAATTGAATTGAATTTGCAGAGCTGTGTAAATTTTCGCCAACTTCATGAAAAATAAGTAAGTTTCTGTGAATTCGGATTGCCATGTCGAATGGTCGATGACTTGAGCTTCAAATTGCTATTTCAATTCAAGGTTTTTCGCATACCAAAAATGCTTTTAGCGCACTTGCATACAAGTGGCATCCCATACAAGTTCTCTCATACCTCCTTTAAATTCACTCCCTTACTTTATTGATTGAATATACTTGTTATTCTACATTTGTACATCAATTATTCTGGCTATTCATGCATATCGATGCTATACAGTGTTGTTGGGGGTTAAAAAAATGCAAGTTATACTCAAAAATATGCTTTCAACGCCGCTGCTGCTGCTTTCCTTGAAGTGCCTGAATCGCAATTTTTGTTCAATTATAATTATTACCAACGTTTTTCACATAATTTGTTCTGCTGCCTGCTTCAAAAGTGCAATTTCATTGCAATACAATGGACTGCATTTTAACTTCCGCTTACAAATCGGATTTCCGGTGAATTGTGGCTTTGCGAAAGCTTAAGTGCGTTGCTTGTAAGTAAGATGAAGTAAAGAAAAAACAATACCGGTTGCACACAGCAACATCTTCAAATGTAACAGAAGTTACTTTCTTGATTTTTTTCATTGATTTTTACAACAGTTGATGTAGAAGAATGTAACTCACTTCCATTAATTTTACAGATCAACATGCATTGGTTAATTTCTTCCGGTCAAAAACAAAAACCAGTCATAATTTTTAAATAAATAACTTAAATCAATCCAATAACATTTATGGTATAACATACTAACATTTATACTCTAAATAGCGAGATTTTTCTAACGTATTCTTATATTGTTTTGTGTATTGAAAATATTATTTCAAGTTCATGAAACATTTCCATGTTCCAAGAATTCACATAAAATTCACATGTGGCTTGAACATGTGGCGAAATTAAATGCTTGACGAGAATGAATCAAATATGAAATGTATGGAAAGAAGCATTTCATTTCATAAAGAACAACTGAAGATTGCTGTTGTATTGTTAAATAAATAATATTTGCACATAACATTTACATATGCAAGCGCAGTACGCAGAAAAACTTCTTTACAATTTAAATACCGGATATTATCTACATATCATGTTTTACTCAATAAATTTTTTATTTGATACAAAAACGTTGCCATTAAAAAACTGCTCAAAAAGCAGAATAAAAAAAAAATAAACCACGTAATATGAAAATTATAAACAATTAATATTTATGCACTTTGCTCATTGCAAACGGCTGGCTGCTGCCCAATAAGGATACACATAAAAATACAGTCAGTTAAAGCGTTATTTGTATGAACAAAAAAAAAAAAAATACAAAATCAGAAAGTTGCTTGCCAAAGAGAAGCAAGGATATTAAAATTAATTCTCTGTTCAACATATATAACCGCTGATTTAATTAAAATCCTTTAATTTTAAAATAGTATAAAAGAAGAATATAACAACAGCAGCAAAAACAGCAGCAACAACAACAGCGACAACGACAAACTGCAGACATATGCAACTGCAACGCATGCAATTTTAAATAATTCTTTAAAAACTGAAACGCAAAAGATAATCAGCGCAAGCATTGCTGAGATTTAATTAATAATCGACGAATTAACAGTTTATGTACACACACAAACACACACCCTCATACACACATAAGTGTTCATCTCTAGCATTGCATAGTTATGGGAATTGTGGTTTGTTGGCGGGTAGGATACGCCAAGCGGTTGCTTGCGGGCATTATTTTCGCTTGAGTGAATTTTTTAAAATTACGCCCGCAGTAAATTTGCTTCATGCAATATAATTAATTTCAACTTAACGCACACGCATAGCCAACACCACACACACACACACACACACACGCAGGCTAACACACTCGCACTCGCACTCACACTTTAGTCTCACACTTATGTTGTGCTTGAAGCTTTTGTGCCCTTGAAGCTTTTTATTGTCCATTGTTGTTATTATAATTTGTTATTGTTGTTGTTATTGTTGTTATTATTGTTGCTGCTGTAGCAGCAGCTCTTAAAAAGTCCTCTATAAATAAATGTAACAGCATTTCTACATACATTTAAATTGAATGCGTCGTGCACTTAATTCGAGTGGAAGTCATGCACTTGTTCATATTAAAACACACATACGCACAACACACCCTGTAAGTTGTCCTCTGAGTGCCAGTTGAAATGCTAGAATTTCTGTATTAAGCATATTTAAGTATAACGTAATTAAATTGTTATGCTTCTGCTGCATATTTTTCTGTTGCGTTGTGTTGTGTTGTGTTGTGTTGTGTTGCATCGCTACTTATGGTGTTTATGTATGTGTCTGTGTTAACACACACTCTTAATTGGATGTATTTTCAACAGTTCGGCGTTGAACAGAAGTATGTAAAAGTCACAGTTTAAAGGATTAAATAAGTGACACTACTGGTACTGGTACTGGTACTGGTACTGGTACTGGTACTGGTACTGGTACTGGTACTGATACTGGTACTGGTACTGGTACTGGTACTGGTACTGGTACTGGTACTGGTACTGGTACTGGTACTGGTACTGGTACTGGTACTGGTACTGGTGCTGGTACTGGTACTGGTACTGGTACTGGTACTGGTACTGGTACTGGTACTGGTACTGGTACTGGTACTGGTACTGGTACTGGTACTGGTACTGGTACTGGTACTGGTACTGGTACTGGTACTGGTACTGGTACTGGTACTGGTACTGGTACTGGTACTGGTACTGGTACTGGTACTGGTACTGGTACTGGTACTGGTACTGGTACTGGTACTGGTACTGGTACTGGTACTGGTACTGGTACTGGTACTGGTACTGGTACTGGTACTGGTACTGGTACTGGTACTGGTACTGGTACTGGTACTGGTACTGGTACTGGTACTGGTACTGGTACTGGTACTGGTACTGGTACTGGTACTGGTACTGGTACTGGTACTGGTACTGGTACTGGTACTGGTACTGGTACTGGTACTGGTACTGGTACTGGTACTGGTACTGGTACTGGTACTGGTACTGGTACTGGTACTGGTACTGGTACTGGTACTGGTACTGGTACTGGTACTGGTACTGGTACTGGTACTGGTACTGGTACTGGTACTGGTACTGGTACTGGTACTGGTACTGGTACTGGTACTGGTACTGGTACTGGTACTGGTACTGGTACTGGTACTGGTACTGGTACTGGTACTGGTACTGGTACTGGTACTGGTACTGGTACTGGTACTGGTACTGGTACTGGTACTGGTACTGGTACTGGTACTGGTACTGGTACTGGTACTGGTACTGGTACTGGTACTGGTACTGGTACTGGTACTGGTACTGGTACTGGTACTGGTACTGGTACTGGTACTGGTACTGGTACTGGTACTGGTACTGGTACTGGTACTGGTACTGGTACTGGTACTGGTACTGGTACTGGTACTGGTACTGGTACTGGTACTGGTACTGGTACTGGTACTGGTACTGGTACTGGTACTGGTACTGGTACTGGTACTGGTACTGGTACTGGTACTGGTACTGGTACTGGTACTGGTACTGGTACTGGTACTGGTGCCTTAGCATTTATTTCATCCCAGCCAGTTTTGAACAATTTAGCTGCCAGGCCGTCAACACCTGCTGCGTTGTTGTTTCTTAGTCGCTGAATGAAATTCTCTAAAAGCGAAAAATGCTGCCTCCATAATCTCAGTGCGCACTGCGTTTCTTTAACCAAATCACCATTTTCATCTTTTATAGTGGATACTCCTGGCATACATCTTTTCTTGATCTGGTACACCTCTATTTCTACACGCTTACATTTTTTCTGCTACCTTTTATTGCGTCTGAAAATACATCTCTCTTCCTTCCTCTTTCCAGTTTTCGCGCATGGCTCAAATTGCACCTAACTGCAGCTTCTTCTAATATGCCGTGTTTCTTACTGCTGTTGCGTCGTAACTCTCCTGGTCATATCATTGGTCGGAAATCAATGACTTTCTCAGCAGCGCATGTAGTGGTTTATTTGCGCCCAAAGTCCACCTGCGTTATAGAGGCCAGGGTTAGGTTGGTTGAGCTTTACCGAAAGTTGAGCGGAGTAGGCTCGGTGGTCCGTTGTGATAGCAGTTTAACGTCATCTACCTGTGCAGTTCTAGCGACATCAACCTGTGCGTTCATTTTTCGTTCACATTTGCACATTTTCATTTCACATTTGCATGCGTTTCTTGGCAGTAACAAGATAATGGTCGGAGTCAAAATTTACCCCACGAAATGTGTGCTTGAACCCCATTTACCCCATCTAATATGTTTGAAACGTACCTTTCGTCGATCACAACAGTCAATTTGGTTTTACAGTTTTTTGGTCCAGGAACACCGAGGGTGTGTTGTATGTTCGAAGTGGTCTCATGGAGATTGAACTGACCAACAGTGGAGCCAAAAATGCCTCTTTGTCCGACATTCGCGTTGAAATCTCCGAGGACTATTTTCACGTCGTGGGCAGTGATCATAGACGTCCTCTAGGCTAGCGCAAAAACGTTTTTGACAGCATCATTATTTTCCTGGGTCGGCTCGTGCGCTCAAATTAGACTTATTTTGAAGAATTTCGTTCAGAACCGGGTAACAAGGTGGCGTAGTTTCCGGCATACGACAAATCAGTAGTAGATATCGCAATTAGCTCTCTTAGATCAGCTTTGCCGTCAATTGAACAGAGACACCTTCGATATAAAGGGTCCGCACGTTCCAGAAGAACGTGTGGTTTCTTTCAGAAGTCTTAAGATTCGCGCAATAAATTCTTTTGACGTGTTGCTTGAATAGATTCTTACCAACACCACAGAACGGTTTGATAGAAGTCAGGAATTGACTGTTCACTTAATCGGATACATCTATTAATGGCAAGGATTTCCGCTGGAAAGATTGTGATTTACTGATCTACGCTGTAAAAGTGGCTCTCATCTATGTGTTTTCCATAGATTACAACGCCAGTACCTTTCTCAATTTATGAACTGTCCTTATAACACACAAGGTCATCGTTTATGGACGAAGCTAGTTTCTCGTGTTCCCAGTTAGATCTAGGTGGGCATAACTAAGATGAAATTTTTGTTAAAGCAGCTTTGGGGAAGCAAATCATCTAAAGGCATGCAGAACTGCCTTTCTCGCTTTATGGTAATAATTAAGCAAATATGTCCGTTTAAGGAATGGTTGGGGACAATGTTTCCCAGATCGAAAAGTCTGTACAGGCTGAGCTTCGCTTCTATTTAAATATGTATGTGAGTTAGTGTAAGCCCTATGTTGACATTGAGGGCCTCTGTTAAGGTTGGCCTGATACAGCCATACATATCCATTGCATGGCATAAAGCCATGCATATCCTTGCAAATCTTTGAACTCGTTCTAACCGCTTGTGGTTAATCGTTCTAAGAGGTTATTCATCATCTCAGGGTTCAACTAGGATACTAACGCTTAACCAAAATAGACGCAACGAGACGATTTCAACTCGACGAACGTGTACACTCATAACGGCTGTTTTGGCATTTAACCCAAAATGAAACATTCTTGAACTCGTCTAAGCTAATCAGCTGTTAACCGGTCTAGGCCGACTATGAAATATCCTAAACCCACTTTTTAAAAACCAAAAATTTTTAATGTAAACGGGCGTCTCCAAGGGTGGATGAAGCCTATATTTTATATGCATTTAAATGTTGATGAAAAATTTACACATACCAAGTTTTATTCCTGTAGCTCACAGTTAATGCCTTTAATGTGCTTTCCCTATGAGAGGTGGGCGTGTTTATGAACGGATTACTCCCAATTTTGGAACACACCTTAGTTTTGGTATAAAATACATGCATAGCAAATTTAATTTCTCTATGACAAACATAACCTTATTTATTGAGTTTTAAACTTTTTGGGTTGTATGGGAGGTAGGCGTGTTCGTTGGCGGATGACGTCCATTTTTCAAAACCATCTTTGTCTTGTCATAAAAAACATACGTGCCAAATTTTA
This sequence comes from Tetanocera ferruginea, assembly GCA_958299015.1. Classification (NCBI taxonomy): domain Eukaryota; kingdom Metazoa; phylum Arthropoda; class Insecta; order Diptera; family Sciomyzidae; genus Tetanocera; species Tetanocera ferruginea. The sequence goes on along the minus strand of OY282640.1, from coordinate 50,153,298 downwards.
GCTCTGTAGGTTAAACAGAGGCTTATTTATTGCGTTTTCAATTTTTGGGTTGTATGGGAGGTGGGCGTGTCCGTAAGCGTATGACGTCCATTTTTCGAAGACATCTTTGTGTTTGAATAAAACACATACATATCAAATATTATTATTGTAGGCTAATTATGAGCTGAGTTATGCAGTTTTCAATTTTCGCGTTGTATAGGAGGTAGGCGTGTCCGTGGGCGGATGATGTCCACTTTTCAAAACTATCTTTGTTTTATAACAAAAAACATATGTGCCAAATTTTAGCTCTGTAGGTTAAACAGAGGGTTATTTATAGCGTTTTCAATTTTTGGGTTGTATGGGAGGTGGGCGTGTCCGTAAGCGTATGACGTCCATTTTTCGAAGAAATCTTTGTGTTGTTATAAAACACATACATATCAAATTTTATTGTTGTAGGTTAACTATGAGCTGAGTTATGCAGTTTTCAATTTTTGCGATGTATGGCAGGTAGGCGTATCCGTAAGCGGATGACGTCCATTTTTCAAAACCGTCTTTGTCTTGTCATAAAAAACATATGTGCCAAATTTTAGCTCTGTAGGTTAAACAGAGGCTTATTTATTGCGTTTTCAACTTTTGGGTTGTATGGGAGGTGAGCGTGTCCGTTAGTGGATGACGTTCATTTTTCAAAGACATCTTTGTGTTGGTATAAAACACATACATATCAAATTTTATTGTTGTAGGTTAACTATGAGCTGAGTTATGCAGTTTTCAATTTTCGCGATGTATGGGAGGTAGGCGTGTCCGTAAGCGGATGACGTTCATTTTTCAAAACCGTCTTTGTCTTGTCATAAAAAACATATGTGTCAAATTTTAGCTCTTTAAGTTAAACACAGGCTTATTTATTGCGTTTTCAATTTTTGAGTTGTATGGAAGGTGGGCGTGTCCGTGAGCGGATTTCGTCCATTTTTCGAAAACGTTTTTGCGTTAATATAAAATACATATACACCAAATTTTATTGTTGTAGGCTTATTATGAGCTGAGTTATGCAGTTTTAAATTTTTGCGTTGTATGGGAGGTAGGCGTGTCCGTGGGCGGATTCCAAAAATATTCAATAGTGCAGATTCTTGGATGCATGTGACCATGTGTACTAAGTTTCATCCAATTATCTCTACCAATTATTACTTACAGATCATTAAGTACTGGCGCTGTAGATTAAATCGTCTGGTTACCAGCCTTTCAGTATGAATGACATAAGGTTGATTGGTCCATTTTGTATTATTCTCCGAGCAGCTGCCGGCCTTGGGAAGGTATTTACTTACTTTCACTTTTCTCCAAGCTCCAGCTATAGGCTAAACTACAGCTGAATTATTTTGATAATAAGAATGATAAACGTTCTACGCCTTGTTGCAGAAGAGCTGGAAAGATATCATCTCCACCAGCAGATTTGAAGGGTTTGAGCCACCTTATAAATGAGTTTAATGTTTTTCAATTATAATTCGATCGAATATTCAATAATATGATTATGATTAATTAACATAAGCATCAATTTATTGTTGACTTCCTTTAGTGTTCCGTTTCTTGAACAGTAAATTTAAGAGTATCTTTTATTTGCCAACAATAAAAAACAATGGCGTTGTATAGAAAATTTTTAAATCTCAAAAAGAAAAAATAGATTTCAGCTTTTGCGGTTGCTGGGTGAAGTTGAAGGGGCGTTTAAACAATCGCTAGCTAAGTTAGTGTTGAGTTCGTTGGCACACAAGGTGTGGAAATTCGCTGCCTTTTTGTAGTGTGTGTTTTGTGTGTGTGTGTCAGAAAGTCGCGCGCATCCACACTCACACTAACACTCACTCAAAACACTAACATAAACACTCATTTGTGTCTGAGTGTGTGTGAGTGTTTTTGCTTTTCACTTGTTGTATGTAGCTGTTGGCATGATACCGTTTGTTGTTGTATTGTTGTATACTCATAGGGTTTATTGTAAAATTTCCTTAGCTTGGCAAATAATTTCGCAAATCTGTGAAAATCAATTTATTTTCCATTTTTATTATAACATGTCTCTTTTCTTCCATTTTTGTCGTTGTTGTTGTTGTTGCTGCAGCTTTTGTTGTTCGTTGACTTTTTTGCAGCACACTCTTATGTTTTGTATTTTTCATTAATTTTTTGTTGTGGTTTTTTCTCAGCTAGTCCCCAGTTTTTGATCTCTTAGCTATTTGATGCCATCAACGATTATGTTTGTTTGTTTGTATGTGTTCGCCTTGTCTAGCATTACAAAGCAACAACAAAAAGATATCTTTATTAAATTTTAATAGCGGAAAATTGATATATATAATTCAGAAAAATTTGTTCGGGATCAACATGAAAATTAATTGAAAATTGTTATCAGTTGTTTGTATAGGTTGAGTGGATAATAAAAAGCACAAGATAAGCAGACAAAATCATTTAAAGTAATTAATTCATACACTGATGTGCATCTTATTTCAAGGAAACATAAATAAATTACATGAGATGTTTTATTCGATTGATTTTAAATATTCCAGAAACAGTTTTTCTTTTTAGAAAATTAATTGCAAAGACATGAATTTGCAAAAAAACTAACTGTTACACAGAATATTCTGCTTAAATTTTTGCTCATAAATTGATTCTGCTATTTATTGGTTCGGTATATATTTTATTTATATTATTTTATCTCTTTGATTAGCAATAATTTCCAATTCACCAAAATCTATGTTTTATGATTTGCTATTTTTTTGCAGCCATCAAAAATATTTCAAATAGCGGCTTAGCTCATCAATCTGGCTTAATTTTACCACAAGCGCTTTCAAATTGTGCATCAATTTATAAACATACTCAGGCAAAGCACAGAGAGGGATAGATAGATAATCATGGTAGTAGTGTAGAACAAACACAAACAGCGTTACACATAGTTTTGCGGCTATATTTAAATATTTATAAATGACAGCTTTTAGCTATAGAATTATGAGGTTTCATATTGATTTTATTCAGCATTTTTGTGGGTACCATTTATAGCTGCACCATCATGCATACCACACAACTTTACTTTAAAACTGATAATTCAGGACATTCAGGCTGAAACCAGTGGTGAAATATACTTATTCAAAAATCTTGTGACGCTGTTCTTAAAAACTCGACATATCCAATATTATTATTTTTGAATAAAATTATATCAAAAAGATAATCACGTTTTGCTTGATGGCAGGCACTCTTCCAGTATACTTAACGTACATTTTCTTATCGCAGTCACACACGTCATACGAAAAATGCGCGCAATCCACAGATAAAACTAGACGTCGACAAGCTCCAATTCAATCGAACAATCGTAATCTTCACTACACGACTCTAACTCCTGTTTGAAGAAAAGACTGCTCTGATCAACGATATAAGCGCGCAGTGGGCTCTCTTTCTATGAGTACGACTACCGGAGAGGTGATGGACTTTCACAGCCCTTGCCGCCAGTGACATGACCAAGTATATAACGGCTCCCCTGCAGAAAAAGACGCCGCCTACAAAGTCAACCTGAAATCGTCTGTATCGCGTGCTGCAATGGAGCGTTACCAAAAGAAAAAGAGAAAGAGCCTTTTAGAATGAAAACAAACGAGTGGCTGAAAAGCGTGAGTACGAGAACATTGAGATGCATTGCGACAGGGACGAAGCTCGAAAACTTGACGAATTAATAAGACACCTAGCGATGGTTTCAAGGCCGAGGCCGCTTATTGGATCACGAAAATAACTGATGTTGTGCAGTTCCGCCCTTCTGTAGATTTAGAACGACGACACTGACGCTGAGGATAATGTCGTAGAATCCACAATTATGGATGACAGCGTTGAAGTTCTGCTGCCCGACAAAACAAGGTCTTAACAGCTATAGCTCGGCTTAAAAACAACAAAGTCGCAGGAGCCTTTCCTTCCGGCTGAGCTGTTGAGAGACAAAGCTTTCTTCACTTAAATATATTCCCCAACTTTTTTGCAGAATATGCTCGAAAGAATATATTCCAAATAATTGAACCTCAGTGTGCTCTGCCCAGTTCTTAAGAAAGGTGATCCCTCTATTTGCGCCAACTTAAGTGAAATAAGCCTTTCTTATATCGCATATAAGGTCCTGTCGAGCGTATTATGTGAAATACTAAAGCCCATCGTCAACCAGCGGACTTCAGCGTAACTTCAGACCTTTAAAGCCCACCATCGACCAGATATTTGCGCTACGACCAATCTAGGAGCAGACCTTAGAGAAACAAATCGGTATAAACCATCTCTTTGTCGATTACAAATCCGATAGTCCAATAAGGAATCACCTGTATTCCACCATGTCTAAATTGTGTATTCATGCGAAGCTAATACGTCTTTGCAGGATGACATTGCAAATCGGGAAGGACCTATCGCCTCCGTTCAATACCAAGCGATGTTTCAGTCAAAGTGACTCTATATCGTGCAACATTTTAATTTAATAATGGAGAAGATGATCAGAGCTGCTGATCTGAGACGCAGTGGCATAATATAATATAAGAGTATTATGCTGCTTTGCCCTATACTTAAGAAAAGAGACCCGACAATCTGCTCCAACTACCGAAGAATCAGTCCTATTTCCATCGCATACAAGGTTCTTTCGAGCGTATTGTGTGAAAGATTGAAGCCGCATATCAAAACACTGATTGGACCTTATCAATGTAGCTTTCGTTCTGGCAAGTTCACCATAGACCAGATTTTTACACTACGCTAAATTCTGGAGAAAACCCACGAACACCAAATCGACACCCATCATCTCTTTGTTGATTACAAAGCTGCGTTCGATAGCCCGATTCGGGATTGCCGTACTCAACAATGTCTGAGTTCGGTATACCTGCAAAGTTGATAAGGCTCTGCAAGATGACGTTGAGCAATACATGCAGCTCCGTCAAGGTAGGAAATGACCTCTCCGAAGCCATTAATACCGAACGAGGTTTCAGACAAGGCGATCCGCTATCATGCGATCTGTTCAATTTCATCATGGAGGGGATGCTACGAAAGGCAGGTGTAGATCGAAATGGTTCGAAAGGAAAGTTCTTTGCAAAATCTTTGGTCCTGTGTGAGTTGGCGACAACTACGCATTCGAATGAACCACGAACTGTACAAGGTTTAGGACGACATTGACTTAGTCCAGCGTGTGCCAATTCAGCGAGTATGTTGGCTGGTTCATGTCTTTCGTATGGATGCAGAAGCTCCAGCAAAAAAGGTGTTTAAGGCGAAAGCCGAGGGTCGACGACGAAGAGGAAGACCATGCCTCCGATGGATTAACCTGGCCGAGGAAGCCCTAACCGCGCTTGATGAAAGAGATTGGAGACGGCGCACGCGAATCAGAGACGCCTGGCGAGAGTTGATAAAGTCGGCCGTAACCTGACAACGGGTTGTCATGGCCTCGTAGGCTTCGGCGATGCGTTGTGATAGCAGCTTATCGACATCAAGCTTTCGTTGCACACCTGTACGTACATTCTTCGCATTGCATAATCACATGCGGATTTTGGCTGCAACAAGATAAAGGTCGAAGTCAATATTGACCCCCCGAAATGTGCGCACATCCAGTAGACTTGGAGCGTGCCTTCCGGGGACAGCCAGGTTGCCTTTTGGATATCGTGGTGTTGGAATCTGGTGCTACTAACTACCATGTTTCGCGCCGCGGCGAAGTCGATCAGTCTTAGGCCGTTGTTCGAAGTGGTCTCGTGGAGACTGAACTGACCGACAATGGAGCCAAAGATGCCTTCTTTTCCGACCTTTGCGTTAAAATCGCCGATAACTATTTTTACGTCAAGGGCTAGGCAGCGATCATATACGTCCTCTAGGCTCGCGTAGAAGGTGTCCTTGACAGCATCGTCTTTTTCCTCCGCCGGAGCATGTTTGCAAATTAGGCTGAAGTAGAAGAATTTCGCCTTGATGCGGATTGTCGCCAGCCTTTCGAACACAGGTGTGAACCGGGAAACAAGATGGCGTAGTTTCTGACTTAGGACGAATCCACATCCAAATTCTCCACTTCTCCGCATGGCAGCTGTAGTAGATATCGCAGTCTGCTCTCTTAGAGCAGCCTTGTCCTTTCCATCGCAACTCCTGGATGGCGGTGATGTCAGCCTTTATTTTTACGAGGGCTTCCGGCAGTTGGACAGCGGCACCTTCCCTATAAAGGGTCCGGACATTCCAGGTGCATATCCGTAAATCATTGTCTGCTTTTCGTTTGTGGTGGTCGTCAACGTAGTAGGGGTTCATATCCGAGGCTGATTTGGTTTTCATTGGGAAATTAGTAATGTGGTTGGGACCCAAAACCTACGCACATTCCATTTTAAAGGTCTTGTAGAGACCCCTCAAGTTTATAGTCTAGACGAGCATCGCCGCTCAAATTAGCCGATAACTAAACGGGTGCTAGTTTGCCGTTTCCTGGAGACACCACTTGGAGGTTTTGAGTCGACTTGAGACGACTTCGACATGGATAATGCTGGCCTCGCCAAGTTGAGGCAATCAGACACGTTGCCATGTGAAGATCGCCCCCTTTTTGCCTCCTTGGATAGATTACTAGAAACATAATAATTCTTCAAATGATGCACTTAAAGATTGTCTAAGATTGTTTTTTATAGCCTTACTGATGCTCCAGATTTTGCGAAATGTGTGTTTTAAGTGGGAAGTTCATTCACTGCATATGCATATGCGTCCGTCTACTCGCTGGTTTAATTTACGTACGTAAATTTTGCCAGAGTTCAATGGTTGCGTTTTACGTTCAGAGCAAGCAAGAGCTGCAACATTATAAAACAGTTTGTATGTTCTTAGCGTCATATTTCTTAATAACTTTTATCATTTTTACACAAAAATACTCAAAATGTTTTCATTTATCCTGATAACAAATTAACAACAAAAAAATCAAAAACATTTTAAATTTTTAAGATCCATGTACAAAGGCCATTCCTGAATGTAATTGCTTCTGGCTCGTTACTTTTCTTTCTTCTCGCTTTTCGTTATAAGTAACGAGCTGTCAAAAAACGCAATTTAAGCAAGAAAAGTTGAAAATATTTCAAGTATAAAAGTTGAAATATTTCACATAAAGTGGCCTTTAAGAGGCCATAAAGAGGTCTTTCGGTCCAAAACGAATCCTTTATTTGATTATTTTTCCAACCCACTTATGTTAAGGACATCGTTTAAGTGGTGGGTTCACTCGCTGCTCCAAGTCTAGAAAAATCTGTTTTCTGTATATCGGAATCGACGATTCTGTAGATTTGGGCATTCACACAGAAAATGGGTGTTTAGTTTCGTTGCTTCCGTTTTGCCAAAAGTCTGGAGCTGTAGTGACAAACTTATCGGACATCAGTTCATTTCTGGCCAGAGCCTTCTATATATAATACAGTCACTTCCTGGAAGCCCTGTTTGTACTAGCATTATCTCTCGCTTTAAGGTCGATGCTTCCTTTGATGACAATTATTGGAACACAGACGTCTGTAATGGTTCTGTTTGTCTATTGTTACTCCACTTCTTGCTAGCTCAACTGCTTTTGCGTACTGTTCTGACACTGTTCAGGACTTGTTTACAATTTTGTACCGTTCGGGCTATTCTCGTTTTTCTTTCCAGCACTTTGATGGCCACTTGGCTATCTACAAAAATTTCTAGCCTTGTAGGGTTTGAATTTTTGCTGTGAATAAGCTGTGCTGCTTTTTCAATCGCATAGATTTCTGCCTGAAAAACACTGCAGCGATCAGGAAGTTTGCAAGACTCCTTGATCTGTAGCTTTTCGCAGTACAGACCTGATCCTGTTCCTTTCTCCATTTTGTAGCCATCAGTGTAGAATTGGAGATTACCATAAGGTACTATAGTCGTATACCATTCTTGTCCGTTGGGCATGGATGCGGTGTATTTTGTACCGAATCTCACACTAGGTATAATGGAGTCGTTTGTTTCTTTAAATTCCTCAGTTCAATAGAGATTCAGGATAGATGCATGTCTAAAAGTGTTGTTTTTCCAGGCTTGTGACTCACTAAGACGAATCGCGCGTCCTGAGGCTACCGATGTCATTGCCTTAAGCCAGGATATGATGCGGGGAATGGCTTGTTTCATCATGGCTGGCAGGATTATATTTGGTCCCGCGGATTTGTAGGATTTGAAAAATCCTATCGACTACTCTACAGCTGACCTTGTGATAATGCTGGAGAGTTCCTGCAAAGCTTCTGGTAATTTTCTGAAAAGATTCTGTATCATTTCCAGATCTTTGCAATCCAGAAAATAATGTGCCATGAGTGGCGATAGCGTTTCCTGGCTGGATCATGGCCATGATCTGTCAGGCCTTCTAAGGTATACCGGGACCGAAGGGTCTTTGGATAGCGTCTTACGAAGTCTGACAGCTTCACTTCTTTCCTCAATGAACTCACAGAAATTCCAGGATGGCCAAGATATCGTGGCAATGTTGACGGCTGTGGCCGTGCGTGCTCTCTCTCTCTGTCCCAAGTGTGCATTAGGTAAATATTTTAATGTATTGAGAATGTATTCATTCATATTCGGTCTTTTGAACATAGTAATAATCATAAAAACAGAAGATGTACTGAAAGTTAGTTGGCTGATCCAACGAACTACGATAGTCCCAGTTCAATCCTCACATCTTTCCGAAAATTGTTTTTAATACAAATAAATTTTTCTGATCGGCCGCCACCTCTCTGCAGACAATAGCAAAACTCAGAGTGAAAAAATGACATGTTAAGATTCTTGACGACATGAACATTAGTCGTTCAGAGTAAGTATAAAACATGTAATTCCAGTTCTCGGTCAATTATGTACAAACATTTATTAACTATCTACTTTGTTACTTTAATACTAAAATTATTTAATAAATCAATTTTTTCGGTACTTTCTGGGACTATTTTTTTTTTTTTGTTTTTTTTTGTGTTTGCTTTTAGTACTTTCTTTGTGCACATTATATTCAAATTTTGCAAAATTTGTCTGTTATTTTATTTTTATTATTAGCTCTGACTTGGTAAACATTTATAAAAAAAGGTTAAATTAATGAAATCTCAATTTGTATTTTACTTTGAGAGTGTGAGTTTTATAACACAATCCAATTACAAACAGAAATACGAAACTCAATGAATTACAACTGAACATGCATACAAACTCATATACAATAATAGCAACATATCCATCGTTCGGGAAATTTATGCATGTTTTCCTGAATGATACTTTCAGATATAACTGCATTGAATTTGTTCGAATGGAAAATATTTAAGTTGCTATTGGATTGCATTAATTATTGATGTAGTAACAGTTATTAATTGCCTAAAGGATCCATTGATATCAATGGATGAATTTAACGCACCGAATTATGTGGGTCATAGAATTGGAAGAGATTGAAAAATGGCAATGGCAGGAATGCATGCTATCGAAAAAATAAAAGTCGAATTTTAACAAAATTATATGTAGTCTCAACAAGAAGAAAAGCGGACGGCAATTATTTGCAAATACGTGGAAAATCCAAGAACCATGTACAAAAAGATCGCTAAGGAAGTTGGCGTGTGCGTAAAAACTGTCGGAAGGACCATAAAACGATACAAACAGCTTACCATTTTATCAAAAACGCCAGGCTCAGGGAGAAAAAGTGGTCCAGCGAACCAAGCGGTGGCCCAGAACGTTAAGAGACTGTTTACTCAGAATCCAGGCACTTCGGTTTGTAATATGGCAGCAAAAGCGGGAACATCGAAGTCAAGTATTCAACGGATTAAAAAATTGTACAACCTAAGGGGCTATAACCTAAGGGGCATTTCAAGCAGTTACCTGGAGACGGATATTGTACTGCGGTTAGAAGGGGTGGAGCATCATCTAAATTTGCCACCGAAAAACATAGCAAATTTGCAAAGAAATACATGGTGTGGCAGGCCATTTGCAAATGTGACCTTCGAAGTAAGGAATTTGAAAGTGTCTGTGTTTGCTGGCTTTTATATGTCAGCACTAAGGTTCAGTACTGTTTTGGCCTGACCTAGCAACATGTCACTACGCCCAGAGAACAATGGATTGATACCAAGCCAATAATGTCAGTGTGGTACCAAGAGAAGCCAATCCTCCGAATTGCCCCGAACTTCGTCCAATCGAAAGATATTGGGCTTCACTGAAAATAAATCTTAAGAAGACCAAACAAACTGCGAAAAACATCGAAATATTTCGACGTAAGTGGCGTCGGGCATACACTAAGGTCCTTAATCAAAAAGTGCATAATTTTTGTCAAGTGTATTTTTTCAGTGTAAGTAAAATTTTCATTTATTTTGTAATGTTCACTTAATAATAAACTGAAAGAGTTTTTAAAAAAACATTGGTTTTTTTACAATAAAAAAAATCAAAAGGACAGTTATTTCTGGGACAGTCTTTAGATACGCAAACATTACCGTACAAGTCACCGTAATAAAACTCAGAAGACTTTTATTTATTGTAAAAAAATAAATTTTATTTTAACAAAACCTATTCTAGTTTTAGCATAAATATTACAAATAAATTAGGTGAATTTTGAAAAGTGAAAATAATTGAATACAAACAATGTTATCTATCGTCAAAATAAATAAACAGACCGACATATAGAATAAGTTTTAAAGCAAAGCAAAATTATTGAACAAAGAAATATTGCATAAAATAAGAGCTTAAATGTTTAAAATTTAAATTTAATTGAAAAAGTCAAAAACTGTACAACACGTTGCCACAGTGTGCCTACAAAATACAAAAACAACATTAAAACCTAGAACTTCCACACAAAAATTATTTTTAACAAAATGACTTAAAAGCTTATTAAATTTAAGACTTAAGCTTAATTGCCTAACTTAAAGTTATTTGATGAAATTAATCTAATTTTAACAGAATTTCAGCGCATTTTTTATGCTATTTTGCAAGAGCTTAATTTACGAAGAACAGAGATAATAAAATAAAAAATATAATAATAATATTTTCAATATCCTGAGCATGAGTTTTTGTTACAATAAAAGAATAAAGCACGCATAGCTTAGATGCTTTGCGGCAATGCTTATTCCTGTGTTGGCGTATGTATGAGTGGGTACTTTATAAGAGCTACACATGCATATGTGGCGTCTAAGTATGTGGCAGACATAAAATTCAAAATTATTTGTTTGAGAATTTAATAATAAACCAAATAATTTTATTTTTTTTAAGACGTTTATGCTAGATTTTTTGAATAAAAATAACAGAACAAAAGAGCGTAAATTTTTTTTTTTATTATACTTAGAAAAAAAGCGTTTGAAATGTTGTGCTACGCTTGTGTGGAGCGCACACGCATAAATACTAAATCATTTTTTTGCGTGAGTGTGTGTGTGTGTGTGTCTCAGTCATTTCATTGTCAGAACGTTATAAACAATAAAAGCCCAGTAAGCAGTTATAATAAAAAAATATGAGAAAGCTTAAGGCAGGCGAAGTAAAAAATTAACAGACTGTTTCTTGAACAAAAAATAGAGTTTTTAAAAAAATTTTTATATTTACAAATTCGAAAAAATATTTTAAGAAAAATTGTCTGTTTCTTCAAATCAACATTCAATTATTTCTACAAAATATGGCCAACATTTTTTACTTCAACCACTTCTTAAACTTCAACTAGAATATTGACGAGCGAGCACGTTATGCATAAGCATAGCCAAGGGAGAGAGAGTCAAATATTTTCTCAGCTGTTATAGAAGACCAGAAAGCGAAAGAAAAAACACTGAAAGCTTTAAAAGAAAAAAACAAAAAAAAAACAATATTATTTATTACAAAATTAAGCTTATTTTTATATTAAGACTTAAAAAAAAAAGCCAGTGCGTGAGGCTATGAAACAAAAATGACTGCCAGACACTTCCGTTAACGCTTGATGCTATGAAGCATGAGCAAAAAACAAATAAGAAAACGTTGATGGCGTGTGGTACGGGTAGTAAAAAAGCATAAGTAGTAATATGTTAGGCAGTAAAATAAATTATCACCAGCAGAATGAAAAAAAAAAAAAAATGAAATGAAAATAAGCAACACAGCTGCTACAACTACAACAGCAGCGGCAGTAGTCAATTTTAGCCATAAGCTTGAAATTCAGTTAAGATTTGTTAACAGATATGCATGATTTTTTTTTTTACTCTTGTTATCTAACTACTTAAAACTAGCTTTTGTCACATCAAGTTGTTTTCTTTATTTTATAACAACCTAGAATGCATAAAAATATTTATTTTTAATTTTTTATTTATTTATTTTTAACAATGTCTTTTCTTAGTATTAAAAACATAAACAGAACAAAAACTTAGAGTACTAAAAGTATTTTTTTTTTTCTTCTTTTTTTGTTTATGCATGTTTTTACATTTTTATATACACGCACATACATACATACATAAACATAAGTTGAATAAATGTCAAATGAACAGTTAGAAAATGAAAATAAAAATTCAGTTATTAAAAAAAAGCGCACATAAAAACAAGCTTCTTTTTAAGTGGAGTTGAAAAAAATTATAATAAACATAAATTAAATATTGTTGTAAGCTTAAATCAAGTGGCTACATATTAAAAAGAATAATGATTATGAAGATGATATTGTCAAAATAATGAAAATTATATTTTAATTAAATGCTTATAAATATCTGCGACTGCTTCGTCTATTTGGCGATATTAACGTTGCGTCACCATAAACTTGTGATGCATTGCTGGGCGAATAGCTCGCAGGACTGCCAGGACTACCAGGTGAACCACGACCAGCTGCTGTGAAAGGAATGAGAAGAAAATTAAAAAAATTAATTATTTGCATTTAAAAAATTTTTTTATCTGAATTGATTTAAAATACTTAATGCCTAAAAAGACTTAAAACAGGCAAACAAATTATTAAACAAAAAAACTTTTGCATATTTTTAGGCAAGCAAGTATAAAATTAATGTTGAAAAAAAATTTATAAAAAAAGTTCATTTACCAAAGAAGTCAGTTAATATCTCCTTTTTTTATACCATACCAGCAGGTACCTCTGAAGGAAGGGGAAGTTTTCATTAAATTTTTTTGATTTTTAAAGGTTAAACGTTTTAATGACTTCACTTTGTATGGTAGTAGTCATGTTTTTCGTTCAAATTTTAAACTCAGCGTGTGTATTTGAGACCAAAGCTTATGTGTAAAATTGCAAGTTATTATATTTATTCATTTTTAAGATATTCAGAGATTTTACAGTTTTTATGAAGTTCTTTGTATACACTCAGGAAAAAACACATATCTTTCTTCGATAAAAAATTTTCCTATTTTCTATAATTGCAATTTTCTTTTTTTCAAATAAAATTTTCTTCAATTAGAACCAATTTTCACACTTTAAAAGAAATATTTCTTCACTTGTGGGAAATGGAAATATTTCAATGTCTCTGATAATAAGTATTTTTCTCGCACAAAAAAATTCTCATTTATAGAGCAATATTTATTGAAATTGAAAAAATGTTCCTATATTTTCATAAAAAACTCACTATGAGAAGTATTTTCTTCAATAAAAACAAATATTTTCTCAAACATTAAAAGTCTTTTTCTCTAAAAACTATATATTTTTATGTATTTCTCTTTTTCAAAGAAGCTTTTTATCATTTTTTAGGGAATTTTTAGTTTCACATTTAGAGAAAAGCATTCTCTGGAGCAAAGTCTATACAATTTTTCTCTAAATATGGTGCCTTTTTTATCATATTCCGAGAAACTTTTTTCAGAGTATGACAGATAGGCATGGTTTTCAGCCGATGTGGCTCATTTTCGAATTTGATCTACATTTTTAGAATAACCAATCAACTAAATTGGCCATTTCAGCCCTGGAAAGGGCTTTGACCGAGCTTCTTATGATCAAATATGTTGTGTGTTATTAAATGTTTGCACACAATTGACCGAGAACTGCACATACATGTTTTATATCGATTCCGAACGGCTAATGTTCATGTGTTCATGTTGTCAAGAAACTTTACAAGGCATGCTTGTGTTAAGTCTTGTGATCGATTTTTGAAGAAACAAAACTGAATTTCTCAATATTGATATGCAAATCCACTTTTGCAAGCACATACATATGTGATGAAACAACGGTCACACTCAGATAAGAACAATTTTTGAATTTTTTAACATACTCATTTTAACTCCAAATATGTTAAAATGTGGTGACCGTGGCATGCAGGTTAAGTGTGTGGCTTAGCATGCTTGGAGCCCGGGTTCGATCCCCAGCCGCGGCGAAAAGTTTTTTTCAATAAAAAATTTTTCTGATCGGTCACCACCTCTCTGCAGACAATGGCAAACCTCAGAGAGTAAATAATGCCATGTAAAGCTTCTTGAGAACATGAGCCGTTCGGAGTCGGCATAAAACATGTAGGTCCAGTTCTCGGTCAATTGTGTGCAAGCATTTAATAACACACACAACACAATTGATCATAAGAAGCTCGGTCAAAGTCCTTTCAAGGGCTGAAATGGCCAATTTGTTTTTTTTTTTTTCATTTTAACTCCTAACATATCCTCCTTAACATACTAATTTTCAGATTTCTTTATTAATTTTTTTTTTATTTTTCTCCTAAATATACTAATTTTCAGATTTCTTTATTAATTTTTTTTTTCAATGAATCCTAAACATGAAAATTTTTAATATTATAATTTTTTCTTGAAATTTCCTCTCCAAAATATATATAAATAGCGTTTTAGCTTCAGTCCTTTTGAATTTATAGCAACAAACATGGTGCAACTTCTTTTTTTACATAAATTAACCCGCATCGGCAAAGTGGGTCATTTACGAACTCGTCTCCATAAAATTTTTTTTCTTTTACTGACCTAAGAAATACAAATAACCACAAAAATAATTTTTTCCAGCTGGCTTGTTCTAGACGAAACACTTGAGCTTTCTTAGTATTGTCTTTTCAAAAATACCGTAAACATAAAAATCGTTTTAGTCTTGTTGAATCTAAGATTTTCAAAAGTTAAGCAATTTCGCTTTTCTTCTTTCTATTTTGATAAAATTTCAATGCTTTGTTAAAGCTTAAAAATTTATTACTCAAAGTAGTTTTTTATTTCAGAAGATCCCAATTCTGAAAGTTCAAATCTCTCTAGGTCAAATATGAGACTTTACTACCTTTTAATAGTGTTTGAAAATTGTGGGTTTTATGGGAGGTGGGCGTGTTTATGGGCAAATGACGCCCATTTAATCTACACATTTCAGTTTTACTATAAATACATACCTGCTAAATTTTGTTCCTGTATCTCAAATCTTTTCATGGAGTTTTAAATTTTAGGGTTGAATGGGAGATGGGTCAGTTTTTGTGTATATCTGGGCTTTGATATATATTATAAATTCCTTTCAAATTTTATTTTTGTAGCTTAAATGCAACCCTCTATAAAGATATTTTTATTTTATGGTTTTATGGGAGGTAGGCCTGTCCAAGGGCGGAATCCAATAGTCTAGATTCTTGATTCCATGTAAACATGTGTACCAAGTTTCATGCAAATATCTGAACTTCTTCTTATCCTGTATCTACGAACAACACACAGACGCACAGACCGACGGTCGGACGGACGGAAATGGATAGCTCGATTCACGAGGTGACGCTGATCAAGAATATACATACTTTTCTACAACGGTCTGGCTTATTTCTGGGTGTAACAAACGTTTGCACAAAGTTAATATACTCTGATCTTACAGGTTAAGGGTATAAAAACGGAGAAATTGATTCAGAACTTCATTCAAATTTATTGGGATGCGTTAGCTTAAGGCGGTATTATAGTCTAGAAGGTGAACATTTTGGGCAATTTTTTAAATTCCATTAAAAAAATAAGAATAATTTTTCCCAGCCATTTTTTTATAATATATGTATTGATATTTTAACAATACAAAAAAATATTAAAAAAAAATGTGTGCGGCCACCACGCACGTTTTAAGTGAAACTTTAAACCAAAAAAGGAGAGCATTTTAACCCAGATACGCTGCCCGTACTACATGTAGTACACCTGTTTGTTTTAATATTCTGCATTAATAGGCCTCTAAATTTTTAAAATTTTTTGTTGTTGCCTTAGAAAACATAGTTGTTTACAAAGTGTTCATTGATAAACTTTGTCTATTGTAATAAATTAGTGCATTATTTTTCATCAAAGATTTCAGTTTTATGAAATAATTGAAGATGTCACGCGACGGATAAAAAAAAGTTTTATAGCACCAACAAGCCCGTCGGCATTTCTGGTTTAAATGGTTTATTGATAAGCTCTGTAATATATATAGTCTTACTAAATGAGTCCCATTTCATAAAATGTTAAGTGTAGATTAACCCTTGTGGTTAAAAATGGTTTTGTGTTTTTTTTTTCATCTCTTTGATGGTTTGATGGAAATTTTCATTATTATGCAAAGAAGAGTTAAATGTGTTTTAATGCAATTTCGAAAAATTTAAAGGTTTTGTACCATCTATTAATCACACTATATCCTATAACTTTCGTAAAACCTTTATGCAACAATTTTATATAGAAAAATAGCTATTTGCGGCAAATTGGTTGTGACAAAAAGAAAATAAAATTGAAGACCCACATATTTTGTTACCGCCAAAGTCGAGGCTTAAACGTTTTAGTTCAGTTTTACTCTCCCTTTCAGTTCGCCATATTGCTCTATACGCGGCTAAATAAGTTTCACTTATAAAAATTAATGTTTCTTAAAATGTTTCTGCGTAAGGCTTGTTTGCTTAGTTTGGACGCAAACCATTTCACCATGGTTTATGGTGAGTTATTTAATAACTTATGTCTTCGCTTCGTTTCATTAAAGTTTTTTCACTCAGTTTTTCTGCCCGTTTAGTTTGCCGTATGTTGTATACGCGTCTAAAGAAGTTTCACTTAAAAAATTTTAATTTTAAATCTTTAAACGTGTTTTTCTCGAAACGACTTTTTCTAATACGACGAAAAAATGTGCAAAAAAACTACTTTTTCAAACAGCCGCAGTTTTGTACGAAAATATTTATTTTTTATTTCCGTAGTTCAGTCTATAGCAACATTCTTGCTAATTTAATTTTTTTTTAATTTAGGGTTGAATTTGCAATCATGTTAAGAAGAACGCGCCTTTATTTTAATGAGTTTTAATTTAATAAAATTTAATTAAATTAAATCAAGAATTAAAATACTTAGGAATATTTTAAGTTACACTCAACTTAGATGTACAATAGAGTGCGTCTGTTTACATAAAAAAAATATTAGAAAGTTTCTTTTTTTATAGTACACATTTTTTAAGTTCACGCCTTTAGAATCGGTTTGAATGAAACGAAAATAATATGAAGAGTGAAATCAATTGATGAATTTTCAACCGTAACGCGTGAAATTTTATGGTTAAATTTTCAACTTGGATAATTGGACCCAGGCACTTCAATGGACCCCATTGATTATTTGGACAAAAATGGATGATTATGTGGCCAATCGTTTGTAAATCCGATTACGATTAAATAATGTATAATAAATGCCTCTCTTTTGCCTTTTTTCAATATCCATTTTGCTTTTTTTTTTATTTTTTAGTGCCACAAGATACGGGCCCTGTTAATAATAAACATATTTATGCTATACTAGCAGATGTTACCCGGTGTTACTCGGGGTTGTGTCTCAAACACAGAAAAAGGACGATATTCAAAACTGCTAACATATTCATTTTTTTTAAATGATCAATTAAATTTTTAAAATTATCGTTTTTTGTCACGTTTTTGGTTATTATAGAGTGTCACACCCACATACTTCCGCCTACTTTTTTACACCCCCTATGTTCTTACTCCCTATGTCTATCTGTTTGTCTGTTCCGAATAGGCTCGCGCACCGTTTATCCGATTGAGCTGAAATTTGGACACCCAGTACCTTTCATAGTGAGAAAGAACATAGGGGGTGTAAAAAGTGGGCGGAAGTATATGGGCGTGGCAATCTATAAAAACTTCTAAACACCTGGACCGATTTCAATGAAATTTGGTATGAAGGTTCAACTGCTCCCAAAATAAAACATAAGTCATAAAAAAATTCCAAAGACTTACGCAAGAGGGCGCTTTAAGTAGTGCATTTTTAAGACTCAATAACTCCTAAACGGCCGGACCTATTTCAATGAAATTTGGTATGAAGGTTCAACTGCCACCAATATAAAGCATAGTTTAAAAAGTGGAAGGAAGTATGTGGGCGTGGCACTCTGTAATAACTTTTAAACGCCTGAACCGATTTCAATGAAATTTGGTATGAAGGTTCAACTGCTCCCAAAATAAAACAAAGGCAATACAAAATTCCAAAAACTTCGTGGGCGTGGCACTCTATTAGAACTCCTAAACACCTGGACCGATTTTAATTACATTTGGAATGAAGGTTCGCCCAAGATAACATAGGCTATAAAAATTCCAAAGACTTCCGTAAGAGGGCGCTTTAAGAAGTGCATTGTTAAGACTCAATAACTCCTAAATGACTTGACCGATTTTACTAAAATTTGTTACGTGAAATAACTTAACTCTGCAACAGAATTGAGGCTATTTAAAATTCAGGAAACTTCCGTGATTTAAATTTCACTTCCTTTAAATTTTAAATTTTAAATTTTAAATTTTAAATTTTAAATTTTAAATTTTAAATTTTAAATTTTAAATTTTAAATTTTAAATTTTAAATTTTAAATTTTAAATTTTAAATTTTAAATTTTAAATTTTAAATTTTAAATTTTAAATTTTAAATTTTAAATTTTAAAATTGTGCGTTTCTGTTGGTTCGTTTTTAAATGTGATGATAAAAATCTAATTTGCTTTTTTCAAAATAAAATATTAGCTTATTATAAACTCACAATAATATGGCGACAGGTTTGGATACAGCGTTGACGGTGAAATGCTTCTACGTTGAGGTGTAGTCGTGGGACTTGCAGTTGATTTATTTTGCGCCGACTGCGAAAAGGCTGAAAAGAATACAAAAATAAAAATAAAATTAAAAAATAAATTAAAGAATTGAATACAAATGACATATAAAGAAATTGTTTTTAAATTAATAAAATTTAAATAAAAAAAACTCCGTTTTAGTAAGACATCCAGCTGGATATGTACATCCAGCTGTCAGTCACAAGCAGAAAAAAATTGCCTGTGAAATACGGTGGTGTTTTGCACCCTGTTGTAGACTAGACAATAGTGCGCTGCATTCGACCTTGAAACATAAGCAACCCCTAAGATTGTTGATTGCGCCACATAAAACAAGCTACCCCTTTTAAAAGCAATACAAAAATGTATTGTTGTTTTTTTAAGTAGCTGCATTTTATTGCTTTTTCAAATTGCATTATTCTTAATTGCTTAGAATTCACATTTGGTTTCTGCAGTATAATCAATATAATATAAAAGTTTGCAGCATTTCGTCAGCTTTGCGCAGAGGCGATATCGTAACCAATGAGGTTCTACCGAGGTGCGATTATTGCTAGTTGAAAACTTTAACCAATACTCCGCCATGCGGACGTGAAATACCGTCCACTACGGCAATTTTTGGAAGCCCGAGAGGGCAACTAATGAATACATAAAAAATATGCCATAAAAAAACTTTGTAGTAAAAACAAAACAAAGCAAATGTCTTTGGCTCAAAAAAACAAATTATACTTGAGAGATTTGAGCAAAAGTAACGCATATCTTAGGGCGCTTGTAAAATACAAACTGATTTAAAACGACCACCGTTGATTTCACTGATAAACAATTGTTTTCAATGTTGTGCTCATTATTGCAAAAGTCCGGAACTCTCTTTCACTGTCAGAACAAACAAAACTGGTAGAGCAGAAATAACCGAACGCTCTTGAGGCGCGCTTTATTGTAGAACATTAACTCTTTTAAGCAATTCAATTAAAATTGCTGTAAATATTTATTTAGATGCTACAATCAGCTGAAATCACTTTAACAACTGCTGCTGGGCGCCAACACCGAAGCCGCTATCATTTTTCAACACAAACTTTTAATGTCTTTATCGTGAAATTAAAATACTTTTTAAACAGTTACGGAAAAAAGATGATGTTAGCCAAAATTTTAGCTTATAATGGAATTAAAAGTTATTTGTAGACACCAGAAGCAAAACAACAAGAAACAACAACAACAATAAAAACAACCAAACGAGCATACTTAAGTAATTAAGTAAACAATAGAAGGAAAATGCTTAACAGACACACAGACAAGCAGACAACCAGACAAACTCCAAAAGAAACAATGTTAAAAGAATGAACAAACGAGAGAGAAAAAGAGTCAAACAAGCCGCCAGAAAGGATCTTGAGATGAAAAACAATTTGGTTAATTTTTAATTGAGCCAATTTAAGAAATGAAGCAGCGCAAAGTTTTGGACACAGCGATTAATTGCGCTGACAAACCAAGGAGAGGACAACAAATACAAAAAGCAAAGAAGAATAAATAAATAAAATAAAAAAAAAAAACATTTTTTTTTAAGTAGCAGCAGCCAATTTTTTCAATGAACCGAGTTCTATGCTTTGTGAAAAAAAAAAAAAAAGAAAGAAAGAAAAAAAAGAATTTCACACAAAAATTTTTGGCGGAAACTCAAAAATGTTTAAATGCACACAAATTGGCCAAAAAGCAGACGAAAAACTGAACACCACGGTGATGATGACGATGATGATGATGATGATTGGTGCGCACAGCAGGCAAAGTGGGTGTAGAAAAGGCGCAGCAGTTGGACGCTCTACTACAGAGTGCATTTTGGGGGAAGTGCTCATTTTTTATACTTGAGCTGTTTTGGTCCTTGGTTGGCTTTAAATGTTTTTCTTGTCATACAAAGAGTCATTAGCAAAGTCAAGCAGCTCATTTATTATCACAGACGCGCGAGCGGGCTCGCACGCTTCAGTAGCTGGTTGACTGGCTGGCTGATGGCAGCGTGCGCACGAGTCCTTCAAGTTTTTTTATTTTTTGTTATATTTCTTTAAGTGCTTATTTGTTCGCAACTACGTTTATTCAACGCTACATCCTTGCATTCTTTTGCAATATTATGACTTTGCCGCACCACCACCAACGCTATCGTCTACGCCGTCGTCGCCACCAGCTATTCATGTGCGTCGCCAAATTTACGCTTGAGCGTTCATTTCAATTAGTTGCCTCATTTCTTGAATATGCAAAATTCACTTTAATTTGGAGTAACTCCAACTGGTGCAGCAGCAACGGCAGCAGCAGCAACAGCAATTCATTCATCACCATCCTCCAAGTTAGACAAGTCAAGATCCGACGACTTCTGCTTGTTTGGTTGCAAGCCACTCAATTACCGTCATCATTTCGTGCAGCCAATCGAGAAACACCGCCGACGTTTACGTTGCTGTGGTGTAGCTTTTGGTATTGGTGTTGCACGCAAATGCAGTGTTGCCACCCCGTTTGAGATAGCAATCAACTAAGAAGAGTTGCATTTCTTAGAATTTTAACGGGATTGCTAACTCAAAATACATTTTAAAAACTTTCTTTACATAATATGGATCTATTTTATTGCTATCAATGTTATCATTTTTTAATTCAAAATAAACAAGCTATTCAATTAATTTTTTACAATTTTTTTTATTTTTTTTAAATTTTTTTAAATTTTTTTTAATTTTTTTTCATTTTTTTTTTCATTTTTTTTTTTATTTTTTTTAATTTTTTTTAATTTGTGTTTACTATTTTTTAATTTTCTTAAATTTTTTTTTTCTTTTTTTTAATTTTTATTAATTTTTTTTTATTTATTTAAATTTTTTTAAATTTTTTTTTAATTTATTTTTTAATTTTTTTTTTAATATTTTGTATTTTTATTTTTTTAATATTTTGTATTTTTATTTTCTTAATATTTTGTATTTTTATTTTTTAATATTTTGTATTTTTATTTTTTTAATATTTTGTATTTTTATTTTTTTAATATTTTTTATTTTAATTTTTTTAATATATTATATTTTTATTTTTTTAATATATTATATTTTTATTTTTTTAATATTTTTTATTTTAATTTTTTTAATATTTTTTATTTTAATTTTTTTAATATTTTGTATTTTTATTTTTTAATATTTTGTATTTTTATTTTTTTAATATTTTGTATTTTTATTTTTTTAATATTTTGTATTTTTATTTTTTTAATCTTTTTTATTTTTATTTTTTTGATATTTTGTATTTTTATTTTTTTTAATATTTTGTATTATTATTTTTTTTAATATTTTGTATTATTATTTTTTTAATATTTTGTATTTTTAGTTTTTAATGCTTTTTATTTTTTTTTAATTTTATTATAGTTTTTTTAATAATTTTATTTTTAATATATTAAATTGTTAATGCTTTTTATTTTTTTTTTGTTTTTTTTTTAATTATATGTATATTAATTTTTTTTATGTTTTAATTTTTTTTTAAATTTATTTTTATATATTTATTATTTTTTTATATTTTTTTTAATATTTTGTAGTTTTATTTCATTAATTTTTTGTAGTTTTATTTTATTAATTTTTTTTTTTATTTTTTTTCATTTTTTTTAAATTTTATTATAATTTTTTTAACATTTTTATTTTGTAATGCTTTTTATTTTTTTTAGTTACTTTTTTTTTTGTATTTAAATATTTAATAATTTTTTCTTTTAATGTTTTAATTTTTTTATATATTTTTTTTTTATATTTTTTAAAATGTTTTATACATATCGGCAAATCCAGAAAAAATAAAAATGCTTTAAGTTCAATAAAAATACATGGAAAGTTAAGGATATTGTTTGTGTTTTCCTGCGGTAAAAGCATTTGAAAAAAAAAACATGTTGTATCCTTAAATTTTAACTGATTTTATTGAATGTATTTTTAATCTGTAGCATGTTCAAACAATTGTTAGTTTTTTATTTTTTGTAATTTAATGTTGTTTATTTTTATATTTTTATATTTTTATATTTTTATATTTTTATATTTTTATATTTTTATATTTTTATATTTTTATATTTTTATATTTTTATATTTTTATATTTTTATATTTTTATATTTTTATATTTTTATATTTTTATATTTTTATATTTTTATATTTTTATATTTTTATATTTTTATATTTTTATATTTTTATATTTTTATATTTTTATATTTTTATATTTTTATATTTTTATATTTTTATATTTTTATATTTTTATATTTTTATATTTTTATATTTTTATATTTTTATATTTTTATATTTTTATATTTTTATATTTTTATATTTTTATATTTTTATATTTTTATATTTTTATATTTTTATATTTTTATATTTTTATATTTTTATATTTTTATATTTTTATATTTTTATATTTTTATATTTTTATATTTTTATATTTTTATATTTTAATATTTTTATATTTTTATATTTTTATATTTTTATATTTTTATATTTTTATATTTTTATATTTTTATATTTTTATATTTTTATATTTTTATATTTTTATATTTTTATATTTTTATATTTTAATATTTTTATATTTTTATATTTTTATATTTTTATATTTTTATATTTTTATATTTTTATATTTTTATATTTTTATATTTTTATATTTTTATATTTTTATATTTTTATATTTTTATATTTTTATATTTTTATATTTTTATATTTTTATATTTTTATATTTTTATATTTTTATATTTTTATATTTTTATATTTTTATATTTTTATATTTTTATATTTTTATATTTTTATATTTTTATATTTTTATATTTTTATATTTTTATATTTTTATATTTTTATATTTTTATATTTTTATATTTTTATATTTTTATATTTTTATATTTTTATATTTTTATATTTTTATATTTTTATATTTTTATATTTTTATATTTTTATATTTTTATATTTTTATATTTTTATATTTTTATATTTTTATATTTTTATATTTTTATATTTTTATATTTTTATATTTTTATATTTTTATATTTTTATATTTTTATATTTTTATATATTTATATTTTTATATTTTTATATTTTTATATTTTTATATTTTTATATTTTTATATTTTTATATTTTTATATTTTTATATTTTTATATTTTTATATTTTTATATTTTTATATTTTTATATTTTTATATTTTTATATTTTTATATTTTTATATTTTTATATTTTTATATTTTTATATTTTTATATTTTTATATTTTTATATTTTTATATTTTTATATTTTTATATTTTTATATTTTTATATTTTTATATTTTTATATTTTTATATTTTTATATTTTTATATTTTTATATTTTTATATTTTTATATTTTTATATTTTTATATTTTTATATTTTTATATTTTTATATTTTTATATTTTTATATTTTTATATTTTTATATTTTTATATTTTTATATTTTTATATTTTTATATTTTTATATTTTTATATTTTTATATTTTTATATTTTTATATTTTTATATTTTTATATTTTTATATTTTTATATTTTTATATTGTTATATTTTTATATTTTTATATTTTTATATTTTTATATTTTTATATTTTTATATTTTTATATTTTTATATTTTTATATTTTTATATTTTTATATTTTTATATTTTTATATTTTTATATTTTTATATTTTTATATTTTTATATTTTTATATTTTTATATTTTTATATTTTTATATTTTTATATTTTTATATTTTTATATTTTTATATTTTTATATTTTTATATTTTTTTATGTTTATATTTTTTCTACAACAGATTTGAAGAGTGCTAAATATGACAAAAAATTAATTCGATTTATACACATAACATATAACATCAAATAAATTTTGTATGCATCAGCCTGAAATTTTGTTCTGTTAAAAGTTAAAGTTATAAATTATGAAAATTAACTTAACTTTGGACGAGAGGATGTTTAAAAATATCACCTTGGCAACTCTTTTTTTGTGGAGTTAAGACAGTAGAACTGTTGGAGTTCATATTTTTAATTGCTAGATGTTGTTATAGCTAACATTTGATGGCAGCCCCACTCCGTCTTCCTCATTCACCACCATCACAATCATAGTGAGTATTATACAGCCCGCAATAGTTTGGCTTCAGTGCTACTGTCATCGCCCTCAAGCGGATACGGAAACCGCGACACTATGCCGCCACCACCACCAACACCTCTACTGCAGGAACTGTTTTTCGTTAAGCTCACACAAAACTATTTTCAACTGAATTACTGCTACCAAATTTAAGTCTCGATTTGTTCTTCATCAACCTGTGTTTTGCTCCATTTAGTTGATTTAGTTCGTTGTCGCCTTCCCACGTCACGATATGTCGACGACGTAGACAACTGTCTGTCTGACAAGTGGGAGCGTCAATAGATTGTGTGGGTGAGTAGCTGTTAGAGGCTCTTGACAGGCGCGGTGGCAGCGGTTAAATTGATTAGCGCACACGTTTTAATTTAAACTTTGCGCCTTGCTACCAAACATGATCGACCTCTGCGGCGGAATATAAATTAATCACCAAGATAAGCGATGGAATTTCATTCGCTTACATTCCTTGAACTAAGATGAAGTTTTGCTGTGATTTCGCTGGGACTAAGTTATGCCAAGAAGTTTGTCTTGCAAGCATTTGTAAGGAGAGCTTTAAAGTTAAAACATTGTATATTTAAATTAGACTCAATTTATAGAAGATTTTATGGAGCGTCCAAATTTCTCATTGCGTTTTATTTAAGAAAAGATGAATGGAAAGAGCAGATTGAAGCACGAAATTTTAACAGGATCTTAATTTTTAAAGGGAGCACTTTAAATTTAAAGAAAGCACTAGAACCAGCACTCAGTTGCAACAGGACCAGCGCTAACACCAGCACTACCAAAGAATTGTATGCATTCTTATTTTAAAATAAGAACGTTAGATAAAACTGATATTAAAGCTTTATCTAACGGTTAACAATAACCTAGTTTTCGGTTAGAGCTATCTGATAGGATTTGGTTACCTATAAGCTGTATTTACGTTATCCCTATCTATAGAGAACGAGCAGGCAACATTTCGATGGCATTAGAAATTGATTTTAAAATAAAAAACAACCTGTAAGAAAGGGATGCCTTTTTTTACACGTTTATAGTTTACACGTATACAAGAGTTTCGGTTACTTTCTTCCCGATGCTCTTTCTAGCATCTTTCTAGCAGTTTAGAGAAACCGTTTTTTAGATAACTAACCGATAGTCTACTTGTAGGGAATCGACTGTAATTTTAATATTCGAAAATAAACAATTTTTAAGATGCCGTTAAACTTACACACAGAGGGAAAAACCTATGGACTCAATACATAAATTTATGTACTCATCGCATAGTTTTCTGCACACAAAAATTTTACATTTTTCATGTATTGAGTACATGTTGAAATCTTTATTGACTACATAATGCTTTCAAGCGGTTATGTAGTCAATAAAGAATTGTATGTACTCAACGCATAAATAAGTGTCGTGAATTCATGGATGTATGTGGTGAGTACATGCTCACTGTACTCATCGCAAACTGTTACAAATAATTTTATGTAATGAGTAAAGATCTTATGTACGTATTACATAAATTATTGACTCAGTACATACATAATTTACTCATTACATATTTGGAGTACATAATTTTATGCATGAGTACATACATTATCTACTCATTACATATTTTAAATGCATAATTTTATGTAATGAGTACATACATAATTTACTCATTACATATTTTTAGTGCATACATTTATATAATGAGTACATACATCATTTACTCATTACATATGCTAAAAACATAATTTTATATTTTTTGTTCATAATTTCATGTATTGAATATATACATAATTCATGTCTGTGCCTAAATCACTTTTTCAAAAAATGCAATAAATAGCTTAATAAAGAAATGACTAGATTTCACAAAATAATTCGCAATTGCTTATAGAAACCAAGCCATTTATTTCTTATCCAATCATCGCTTTTGTTCTAGAGTTCTAGAGTACAGGATAAACTCGTTCCCGCTCTGATTTTCTAGAGGCTTTAGAGGTGTTGCTTATTTGAAAATCAAGAAACGAATGACATAAAACAGCAAAATCGTGTGCCGATGTGCAAGAGATACGTGTATTGAGTCCATATGTTATGTACTGAATAAATGTGTCACTTCAATCGTATAAGAGGGACGTGTACTGAGTCTATATTTTATGTATTGAGTAAAGTTTTTGTAAAAAATTACATAACACGTTGATTGAGTACACGTTGCTTGTATCTTTGAAGTCTGCTATGTACTCAACACATAACATGATGTATTGAATACATTTTTTATTCATTTTAAAAAGTGAATACATTGATATGTATTCAGTACACGCTCCCTTTACTCAGTAAATACTGATCTTGTTGCGTTCTCATACAAGTTGCAGTGCATAGATTTTACATAGCTGTCTCTGTACTGACTATATAACTTTTTCCCTTAGTGCAAAGGAGGTTTAAATATAAAGCCCTCAAGGTCGGTAGTATAACTTCTATGGCGTTTTTGGCAATGGTTACCTAAGAGTAGGATACAGCCACGATGATTTGCCTCAAAGGTTTTTATACTCAATTGTTTTAATATCCAAGCCAGGGAATACCTTAAGATTTCAGGCCCATTTCTATTGAAGACGTTAGAAAGCATCTTCGCAGCAACAGTGATTCTGCACTTTTATCGGAATTACAACATATATACAACAAAGTAGTATCCATGGAAACAACCTTACATTTATTGGGCGCATCGAAATAAAACTGCTCCTTTAAAACGTTATGGCTTTATAAATGGCTGAATGCCTTCGGGTAGCTTTGTGGATTAAATCCATGAATGTAGACATGGCACACTTAATCCACCTATAACTACCACCAAAATTTATTTTTAAAGAAATGCTTTTCGACAAAAAAGCCTATGGGCAGCCTTTAAGATCCGTTCTCATGCAGTCAGATAAATTGAAGAGATACATTTTCTGTTCCTCATAAACAGTTTGCGGCAAGAAGAGAGAAAAAAACTTCACTGCTAATTTTCTTTTCTCTTCTTTTCGAATATTTTTCACTTGGCTCATGAACTGTTCTTGTTCTCCTCGTATTTGTACATGAATTTTATTCGCTTTTTTATTGGTTCATGTATCTTGTACACACATTTAATGAACTTTTAACACTTGGTTTATGAAATATTCATGTTCTAGTGTGTTTTTTTTTCTGAACAAACTTAACAGATGGAGAGTTAATATGTTCGAAGAATTATTGTGAGTGGACAGATAATAGGGCTGGTGACACATTTACTCTAGGGTTCACTTCGGGAAGCCATGAAATATTTTTCGGAATTTTTTATCAGTTATTTTTGGGGCACGCTCACAAGTATGTTCAAAAATCTGTGTCGACAAGGAATAACAGCTTTCAATATTTCAGGAGAAATTTTTAAAATTAAAATTGCTACCTAATTTAAGGGCACCCTGACTTTTGCTGTTTAGATTTGATGGCCTCAAACATTTAATTTGCAAGTTAAAACCATAAAAATGTACTGCATACTAGTGTTTTTAGTTGCGAAAAATCGCAATGAAAGTAAGTACCTCAGTTTGTCTTAACTCGACTTTAGCGGTTATTCCTTGTCGACACAGAAATGTTGGATAAAGAAAACATATAGGAGCTAGTGTAACATTTTATCTATTTAGGAGTCAAACCCAGCTAAAATTATAAGAATTGTTGATGAAATGTCTTTTTCGTAGTGGCACGAGTCCTCAGTAGGGTAGCATATAGAGGGTTGGTATATTCGGAAGATAATGAATACTCCTTGCAGGGGTTATTCCGGGACACTAAGAATTATTTTTGACGGTTTTCGATATTAACGTTGTTCTTTAAGGAGGAGGACTCCCTTATATAGGGAATAAGTGTGATAAGGAAAAATATTGGCGAAGAGAAATTAATAGGAACAAGAGAAATATTTGACCCATGTAAGGGAACATCGCGAAACAGTCATAGTGATTTCCAAAAAGCAGATAATTTTGTTGAGGAACTCCTAGATAGGGTAGATTAGGTTAGGTAAGAAGGATCGTACACCTATGAGGTGCTGCCGTGGGGGCATTTTGGTACATTACGAATGCCTTATATTTTATTTTTAACTCATTTGGGTTGTAATACCCAAAAAACCATGTTTCCTTTTATTCCTGTTCATCAAAACCATTCTGTGTTTTTTGTGAACCTCCATATGTCTAGCAGTGGTGTGCTCATCAGTGGCTGCAAATCTTTGAAAAAATCTGTCTCCTATTTATCGGAGATTCTGTAAATTTGAGCATTCACACACAAAGTGGGTGATTGCTTCCGCTTCTTTCGGAGAAAAGAAAAGAAAAATTTTAGTGATGGGACAGTGGCCTATTAGGACTCCCACCAGAGTCCGGATATTCCGCTTAGACAAGAGTAGAAGGCTCTTAGTTATGTTCTCGTTTAGTTCTGACCAGAGCTTTAAAGATATAATGCAGTTACTTCTGGATAGGGTATGGTTGTGCTTTGAATAAACGATGGGGGTGAAAATTAAATAGAGCCTAGTGAAACATTTGAGGTATCAATTAGGAGAGTTATGGACTATTTTGATCAAATCCGATGAGGTTCCAAACTTCGGTTACATAATTTTTTTACGGAAACTCACAAATAAAATTCACCCGTGGATGTTATTAATACCCAAAAATAATACTCACTTAAACCAGGTAAGTGGTAAGTTAATTCTACTTTTATAAGGACGATGTATTTGACTATGTATTTCAAACTTTTTGACTTCAACTTCAATATGAATATATTTCCTCCATTCACACTTTCCACTGATTTTATTAGCGACTTTCATACCCCAATCGCCATATTCTACTCTCGTACATATAAAAACACGAGCACTCCAAATGAACTAAGAATAAATTATACCGATATGAAAATAGTTAATGAAGCTTACCTTCCGAGTTGATCGCCGTTGCATTCTCGTTCGGGAAAGTCCAGACAAACACTGTGCAAAATAGAAGATAAAAATATAGATTTTTAAAATATAATTAATCAAGTTTGTAAAAGAACGAGTACAAAAAAAAATCACTGATAAATAATGCAAGAAATAATGTGAAAACCACAAAAAATGTATAAATAAAAAGTTAAGGAGCGCAAAACACACACAGTAGACGTCAAGGGAAACGGGAGCAAAACATAGTAAAATGTAAGAGAACACAAAAAATGAAACAAAACAACGAACTAAAGTAGAGCTACTCGCTGAGCCAGTGGCTGACTGGTCTGGCTAGTTGTAAAACTTGCAGAGCTTGAGTTGTTTTGCTGTGGCTTGTTTTTAGTAAGGATTTTGTTGTTGTTGTTATTGTTATCAGTTGCCTGCTAAGTTAGCTAGCTAGGATTGAAGCAGAATTAGTAGCTAGTTGAACAAACGGACAGACACATTAAAACTGTCAAAAAAATTGCGGTGAGGGAGGAGATGATAAAATGAATTAAACAAGAAACAAAATCAACATCAACCAAATTGGTTGCACCCTCAAGAAGCACCCTTGCAAGGCACAAACAACAACATTTTAGCAATAAAAGGATATAAAACAACAAAAACCAAAAAGGTTGACACCAAACGTTTTTGTGGCAGCGATAATGGGCGAAATCGTTTTTCTAACTGCACAGACAACGTGCTGGACTAAGACAAACATTATGACGATGATATTCATAGAACGAAGGACGAAAGCCAGGCCAAACAGTTGGTAAAGAAAATAAAATGACTTTGCGACAAAAACGGCAAAAAACAACTAAACAGCCAGCCAAACCAACGAAGCAGAAATTGACATAGGTCGGTCGGTATAAGCAGACCAAACAACAGCACCAGCAACAAGCAAGAAAACTTAAAACGGAAGATAAGACTTGGTAAGCTCAAGTTGGTTATGTTATCCATAGATTACAATAACGAATGTCGGAGAACAGCACATTTTGTGGGTGTTTTGCCCACAATATTTTTGGATTGTAAATTAATTTTGTTGGGCAAAAGTTTTTGTCAAGAAGGTGATGGCGATGGCGATCGAAATAATGTTTTAATAACGAGTGAGGGTGGGAGATTTGCATTATAGGTTAGGGTAGGATTGAAAAGGTAACTTGGCTATACCTTAAGTCTTTAAGTAGCTGCTATTTATTTTCTAATATGAGCCATAAACGTGAAGTTTAAAATTGATATGAAGTGGGGAAAGGTAAAGAGCGAGTTTTTTTCTATGTAAATAAAATTGGCAGCACTATTTTTTAACTTTTTTGATCAAAAGGGTTGGGATGTGCCCGATGTGTGCTATCAAGTGGCGGATTGGAAAAATCAAATTATTGTTATGGTAATATTTTTAGAAAGCAAACTTTTTGCATAATTTTTTTATGGAAATTCGAATGTTGTGCTGGGATGTGCTCCAGTTGTGCTATAATTTGCCGTCAAGAAAAATAAAAAAAAATTAAATTTTATTTTTTCATAAATTTAAAATCAAAAAATTATTTTTTTTTAACAATTTTTATATACAAAATTTTTTTATATTCATTAAAAACATACATTTTTACGAATGTCAAATGCATAAATATATATTTTTTTAACTATAAGGCCTGTTTATTTTTAACTCAAACTGCGATTTTAGCAGCGCAGCACTTCTTTTACTTCTACACAGCATAGAAATGCCTTAAATCAATGACTTATGACTACTATAAAGATTTAAATTGCCAAAAACAGCAATGAATATGACATTTTATAATGCCATAAACAATATAATATAATCTAAGAAGATATGGATTAGACACATATATACATTTTTGAATAACCTCTACGGCACACTGCAGCACAATTCGAGCACAACTCAGCAGAACTTCGAAAATAGCTGCCTTTAGTGTGGAACCAACAACATGGAAACAAACAAAATTCCAGAAACCCAAGAAGAGACAAGCACACACAGTGAGATGGGGTCTAAAACGCCTGATTACCTTCCGAAGAAGGCGATGACAGTTCATAGGTCATCGTCTTTGCGAAATAATAAACGTCACGAGATCAGGAGCACCCCAAGCACAGCTTCAGCAACAGAGACAAAGGACGAGGTGGGTCTGTCCCAACGAGGGTTGCTAAATCCATTCCTAGAGAAGCTTACTCCACCTTAGCAGAATTGGGCGCTAAAATCAAAGAGCTGACCAAGATGTTGAGGGATAAACGTCACTTATAGAGTCAAATGAGAAATGTTCTGTGTTCAATACAGATACTTCATAAGAGGGAACTCAGGAGACCACCAAGAGAATCGAAAGCATGAGAATATTCTTCAAAACAACTCAGACAGATGACACCCAGTCAACTAAGAGCAGCAAATGGCTACTCCAAGAGAGGGGACAACATCACCCGCATCACCAAAAAAACATTTCACAAAGAAAATTTCACAAAAAAAGTAGCAAAGTCGCTTCCCCCAAATGGAGGCAACAAAGAATAACAACACAGCAAAAATCCCTCAAAGCGATCACGTATAGGAAAGATTGCACGCCGAGCATGTTGCCAAGGAAAGCCAATGAACGACAGTCCACAGAGCCCCAAAAAAGAAAAGACTTGACGCTATCGTTGTCAAGCGAACTGCTGAGAGCTCTGATGCGGAGATTCGAAAACTGATAAAAAATGTTCCAAACTTGAAGGACTTAGACGAAACAGTTCAAGGGATTGAGAAACCTGCACTGAGAAAAAAAACATACTTTAAAATTAAACAAAAAATTTTGAAATAGAAATTTAACGCCATTGCGTTTCTACAAAACAAAAATTAAAACAAGTGTGTTTAATTTTCAGCTACCTATAAACTACTTTCTTTTTTTTTATTTTCTCTTATTATTTCTTTGAAAAAACAAACAAAAATTTGAATACAACGAAAATTTTTTTATTTTTTGAATTGGTTTGAAAAATATCGAACATACGATAAAATAAGAACTAATTAATTAAATATTAAAATATATCAAATGTAAAATTCATCGAATGGAGTTAACATTCGGAGGTCCCGGAGTAGCTGTCTGTGCATCTGATGTTAAAAACTCGGTAAAGCTAAAACAATGGCATCGAAAATAGCTTTAAAATATTTGTTTTAAATTTTCAAATTTTTGTTTTAAATTTGTTTTTCATAACAAAAACATTGTTTTAAAAACAAAAACTTTTGTTTTGAATTTAAATTTAAATACAGTTGTGTTTAATTTTAATGAATTTGTTTCAAGCTCTATTTCAAAAACAAATTCGTTAGATATGAACACAATTTCATTTAATTTTAACACATTTTTCTCTCAGTGTGGGTAAAACAGCTGACTGTCGTACAGCAAAGTATAAAGCAGCAGTTAAGCAAGTGCGGTTAAAGGACGCTTCCGGTAAAGCAGCAATATGGAGCTGTGGATACCGCCTCCTGCAACTGATTCCATCAACTTCGGAGAGAAGTTTCATGTGTGCTGAGGTAGAAGGAGTGCATTTATACAGCTGCTATATGTCTCCGAGTACATCACTGGTAGAATTTACATTCGCACTAGCTGGTTGCGGACTGAAGAGAGAAAAACCCGGACGGTTATAGCATGCGATTTGAATGCTTCGGTCATAGAATGGGGGAATTTTCTAAAACAAATACGAAAGGAAAAGCAGCTCTTGATGTCTTTGCTGCATTGAAAGAAGTTCTAACGAACACAGGGGCCCAGCATACCTTCAACAGAGCTGGGTGAGGGTAAGTAATAGACCCTATTGACGTAAGCAGTGGAATGTCTCAGAACAGAGTTTCAATTAAGATTTTATTCTGAATTCATTCTTTGGTGATTGCTTAAAGTTGATATTGAATTTATTTCGGGGCAAGCATATTAATTTAAATTTCGAATGCATTAATTTGATTTAAATCAGAAGAGATTTCAATCATTTGAATTAAATCCAAAATTATTACAATTATTTAATTTAAATCAGAAAAGATTTCAACTGTTTGATTTCTGATCATTTGAAACTGTTTGATCATTTGAATTTAATCCCAAAATTAATGAACTGTTATGAAATAAATTAGAAAAAATTTTAATTAAATCTTAAAATCTTTTCACTACCAAATACTTAAGACTTGAGTTAGCAGTGAAAAATATAAGAAATATATGATTTTTAGTTTAATGTCTTTTTTAAGTTGTGTCTTTTTTAGTTGTGCGCAGACATAATGTGGGCATAAAGAATTTTTTTACTTAAAATTACATCTTACAGCGTGGTTTGTATGGAATTGTTTAAACAAAATTTTTCAAGGCCATGAAACGTTTTTGAGTAATACTTTAGGGCATACATACAGCCTGAAATAGTCATCGTTCAAAGATAATGAATATACTTAAATATCAGATATATTGTGCGCTTAACGTTTATCTACTTTTAAATTCTGTCAAAATTTCATTTAAGTCACAAAATAGCAAAATTTAAGAAGAACAATATATATTTTTATGTAAGAAAACCAATCATTCTTATTAATTTCATAACAGAGTACATTTGTTTTGTGATTTAAATAAAAAAAAAAAAACAAAACAAACAAATTGGCAATTTCAGATCTTGAAAGGACTTTGATCGAGCTTCTTACGATTAAATTGTGTTGTGTGTGTTATCAGATGTTTGTACACAATTGACCGTGAACTGAACCTATATGTTTTATGCAGGCTCCGAACGGTTTAAATTCACGTTCTCAAGAAGCTTTATGTGGCATTATTTACTCTCTGCGGTTTGCCATTGTCTGCGGAGAGGTGGTGACCAATCAGAAAATTTTTTTATTGAAAAAAACTTTGTCGCGAGTGGGAATCGATCTCGGGCTCTTGGCATGCAAAACCACACACAAAACCTGCATGCCACGGTCACCACCATTTGATTTAAATCAAATGATTGAAACAATTTTTGATTGAAATCAAATAATTGAATGCTTTTCTGATTAAAATTAGATAATTTCAAAAATTTTGAATTTAATTGATATGATTGAAATCTATTCAAATTTAAATCAATATAATTGCCCCAAAATGAATTTAATATCAACTTAAAGCAATCACATATAAATTCATTCTGAATTATATCTTAATGATTTAACGCTAAAATGAATTCAATATTGGTTTTTCAATCAGGATGTGATTAATTCGTCATTCAATCTTCAAATGATTGATTCGTACTAAAAACTGCAGGCGAAAATAACTTGTACCAGCTATCTTTGAAACAGTTAGGATGGAAGACTAGCTCATTCGACCAAGGAGTAGTTCATCAACTCGTGTTGGAAGATACAGAACTTTCTGGATCTGCATCAGAAATGGCGGCTCAACTCATGACTGTATTGCCGAGCGTAACCGTTCGGGAAAGACCTATACAAGAACTAGAGGCAGATCCGCTTTCCTTCAATGTCAACGTAACTACAAGCAAAAACGGAAAGAGCTAAAGAATGCTATCCGGGACAGAAAGCCCAGAAGCTTTTAAAAACTCTATGACGATGCAGAAATAAACCCATGGGGCGCAGCGTATAAAATCTTCATGAAGAAGCAGAACGGTTTTAGACACCCGTGGAGGAAATGCCCATACTTGCTTTTCAGAATCGTCCATACACTGTTCCCCCAACAAACTAGCTCTGGTCATGAAACTACGATAGCAAGGGAATCAAGAGCAGAAGGTAACTCTCACAGTGACTGAAAGCAAAGTGTTGCAGTCAATGAACAACAAGGCGCCAGGACCGGATGGAATTCCTAACCTTAGGCTTTAGGCGTTGAAGTGGATTATTGCGTCGGGATTTTTATCAGACTGTATGACGCGTTTCGCAAACAAGGAAGTTTTTCAAATCAGTGGAAACTCCAGAAATGAGTACTCATACCTCAGAACAACAAATCGCCGACCCATCTGCTTATCGCCCACTCTGCATGCTTGAGCCAACAGGCAAGATAGTGGAGCGTTTTATATGCATCGCTTGTCGCAGGCGATAGAAACAGCTTGTGGGCATTCAATACGGTTTTCGAAAAGCTTGCTCAACCGTTAACATTGCCTGACTGTCACGGAAATAGCATATAAAGCAATAGAAAGAAAGCGTTATAGGGGTGGTAAACAGCAGTACTGCTAAAAAACTTTCGATTTCACGTGAATACGTGCGTGCTGCCCGTGATCACGTGTATTTTACAAAATTCACGAACTTGAACTACACGTGAATGCTTAAGACGAAATGCGCGTGTAAGTTGCAAAAAGGTTCGCGTTGACGTGCACAGTGTGAGGATTCACGGATTTCCGTTTTCATGACTATCACATTTCTTAGCTAATAAGCTTAGTTGTGATGTCATTTGAATTATTTTAAAGCGTAAAGGTTGAATAAATTATACTTTGATCAATAGGACCAGCTGCAATTTGCTTCATAAGGACTTTTAAGGCGATTTATGGCATCCAATTGGCCATAGAATCATCACATTTTGTCTAAGAGGTCCTTGGAATCTTTAAAAGTCCCAATGACCCTACATCTAGCCATTAGAGCTCATGTCGTCTCAAGAAGTGCTAATGACGCAAATTTTAGTTGGTCGAACCTTTTGGCCAAAGCATACTTATAGTAGTCAAAATTGTTCAAAAAAGTTCCAATGGCTCTTTAAATCCATGCTTATTAGCTAATATGCGTGCAAGTTGAGAAAACGTGAACACATGTACACTTATATACATGAATACGTGATCACGTACTTTTGCAACTACACGTGTATTTCGTGTTTAGCATACACGTGTAGTTCGAGTTCGTGTTTTCGATACACGAACTTCACAGACTTCAAACTTGTGTGTTCACGTGGAGTTCGAATCACGTGAATGAGCTGTAGCTCTAATTTAAATCAATCAGTTTTTTACAAAAGCTGCAACGTTGAAGACTTTCTATATTTAAGAATACCACTTGAGTGTTTTGTTTAAAGAAGAAAGATCTTTCTATTGTTCAAATAACTTCATAAAGGGCAGTCCCGTGGAACTCCCTTTCAGGTATGAGCTATTGTTTTGCTCAGAGTATATCCGCGGTATAAATCAAGAATACGTTCCAGAGTTTTTAATGTGCATGTTTATAAGCTTATTATTCGAGTGATTATTCAGTAGATTCCGTCCATGTTCTATTCTCCTTCCTAATGAAGTGCTGCTTGGATTCAATTCTACCCAGTCTTGCCGATGCTTTAAGACTGTCGATTGTTTAAGTGTCAATCTTACCTAATCTTACCAAAATTGCTTTTTCGAGTGTCGAATAACCTTTTTTAAAAGTATTAAGTATGTCTTTGTACATTTGCCATCTGTTCTCTCTATGGCTCCTGGTGAATGTTTTCTTATGTTTTTGCTGAGATCGTCAAGATTTCAACTCCGCCACAAAAGAAAAGATTCTACCCCCATTACGAGGACACGAGACTCTTAAAGACATCTTCTATGATTTTCTCAAGGAACTCATCAGAAGAGTTACGTTCCTCCGCTATCGAAATATGGTTGTGATTTATTTAAAGGAGTTTTGGTCGAGCAACTTTGGCAAATTTTACGCAGTCAGTGCATTCTTTTTTTTCAAATGCAATTTTTAGATTTAAATTGTTGAAAATCAAGCAATGCTCTGAGAATGAGCCTTTGCTGTGCACTCTATAGTTAACTACTTTAAGAGATTCGTTGTCAGAAAGAAGCCTTATATCTAACACCTCTTTACAACCACTAAAATCATTGGTACTGGAAAAAATTAATGTGGAATAAAGATATTAAAAGTCGATTTTATTTATGAATTATAATTTTTTCTTAAAATATTACATCTCACATCGGTTCAACTATATAAACAAAATATGGCCTTATAAATGTGAAATAGATTCTGTTTTACTTCTACGCTATACATTTCAGGATAAACAAAACTAATTTCAATGCATAGAGTTGCATATTTTCCCAGAAGAGCTTAAGGCTTAAGTAAACCTGTAAAACAGTAAAACTTTAAAACTAGCTCTGCACATTATTTATGTTCATGGAAATTTATCGATAAACACGATGGGAAAAAATTAAAAAAATACGCAAACAAAAACCTAGTGGAAGTAGCATAAAAAATAAAACTTGAAACTAGTAGAGGCAACCAGCTACAAACAAAAAAAAAAAAAAAAAACAAACATTTAGGTCAGCATCATATGAAGTGTGAATTAAATACCACATCC
The DNA here is from genome assembly GCA_958299015.1 of Tetanocera ferruginea. Lineage (NCBI taxonomy): Eukaryota > Metazoa > Arthropoda > Insecta > Diptera > Sciomyzidae > Tetanocera > Tetanocera ferruginea. The sequence goes on along the minus strand of OY282640.1, from coordinate 50,115,330 downwards.
TTGAAATATCCTCGGGACAACGAAACAAAACTTTGGGCTCTGGCTGAATGGCTAACTTTAGCAAATTAAATTTTGTTGATTTCATTAAAATTTTCGATAAACAACAAGGTTTTAAAGTGAGGAGTAGGATGGAGCAAAAAAACCGTAACGATAAACTTTAGATTTACAGCAAGTAACAAAAACATTAAATATCATCAACAAGCAAACATGCTGGAAAGAGAACCAAACACTATTGAATAAAAGAGGAAGTTGGGCTGAGGAGGAGGAATATTTTTTTTTATCAGGCCGAGGTGCTAAAGTGCTGCAATGACGGAGTAGCAAACATGCACAAAACAACCATCAACAAGCATCACTGAACAATACATGTAATAAAAACAACAAGAAAACCAACAACAACATCATCATCATCATCATCATCATCATCATCATCATCATCAACACTTACCCGTAAGACCACCGATAATCAGTACAAGTAGCGTCACACCGATTCCCACATTCGATAGAAGCTTAACTAGAAATGTGGATGAATTATAGAACGGTTGTGAGGAGCACTTCTGCTGCAGTGCATTCGAGCCAAGTACCGAAATCTACAAAGAGAGAAAAAGAGAGAAAGTGTGAGTAAAAATTAATAAATATTAAGTATAGCATAACATAACCAAACAGGAAACAGGAAATGGAATTAGTAATTAGAGTGTATGTGTATGAGTGTCTCTGATTAATACTTCATTGGATGGAACCAAAGTGATGTCATTATTAATGTACACGATGGATGTGATTGTGTGTAAATTAAAATAGATGACACACACGAAAGTGTTGTTAAGCGGTATTATAGATAATTTGTATGTTGACAACATGAGTGTTGTGGAGGATTTTATATTTAATAGAACGTAAGAAGAGAGTGTTACATTCAAAAATAAAAATTGGTTCGTACTAAACACTTTTTTGAAATAAGTTTTTGGGAAAAAAGTTTTTTAATAGATAAATAAATAATTTGAAAAATTTACTTAAGAGCCATATTGGGGCCTCATATTGTTGTTATTTGTTCAAATACCTCTTCAAACTACAAAATTAGATTTCTAGCCATAATATTTTAAGTGAACTCTTTGATAGGGATTAATAGCTGAAAGGAATTTCTGCAGAGTTAATGAAGATATGATGAAATATTTGCAATGGTGGAACATATTAGAACAATAGCTCTTGAGAAATATCTAGTTTCTACATTAAGAGGGTATTTGACCCATTTAGGATAATTTGAGCGGAAGAAACTGAGATCAAGAGTTGGAGGCTAAAGAATTTACCACAACTTTACTTTAGGTCACAGGACGAATAAAGTAACACATAGTTTGCAGGATCAATTAAATAGAAGGTGTGTCTCTATTTAAGTTTACTTTAACTTATTCAAATCAATTAAAGTAAAAATATAAATAAAAGTAAACATAACATATTCTGCGAGAGCTGAAAAGGGGCCCGCAAGACTGCTATCTGTAACGAAAGCAGGGCAAGCAAGTCGACTTCAACCTCCGTCTTGGTACTTTCTGGAAACAATATCACAAGATATATCAATTGGTAAGACATACCATGGATATCATGTGGTATACGCTGATTGAAGCGGTGAACCTTCAATTCCGGGGTCTTGAGAATCGTATCGACCTAATTTCAGTTTGCAGACAAGCCCTACGGACAAAGCAGGGTCAATTGCCCTAAAGTAACCGGTCCTGTGACAGTTCTTATTTAACCTATCACAGGACAGGTTCGATGTTACTCAGAACGGGACCAATAGTTTTTAAATTTGTTTTGCTCTATTAATCTTATTGTTACCAATAGCTCAGTGGAAGTGCGCTAGACTGTCACGCGGTGGACGTGGGTTCGAACCCTGGCTGTGTTTAATAATAAAATTTAATAATTTAAATTCTAATTCTATTTCATTAACTGCTTAATCAAAAATAACCTTCAAAATAAATTTGCTTAACATCTTGAAAATTTAATTTTTTATTTAAAAACCAAAAAAAAAATAAAAAAAAATTTTGTGATTTTGTCGGGGATTGAAACCAGGTCAGTCGAGTACTAAGCAGGAACGCTAACAAGCTCGACCAAACATGAATTTCCAAAACGTTGATTCAATTTCATTAACAAATTGCGTATAAGTGTACCGTGTTCTATAAATAGACCGGCTACTGCCGATATATTTTTGAACCGGTCCTAGGATTGGTCCAAAGGTATCTAGCCGGTGTCAATTAACCCCTGTCAATGACAACGCCATGTAAAAGGGACCGGTTGGTTTCATATGTTGGTGGTAGAATTGGGACCGGTCACTATCACTTTGGAACCTATCACGTGATAGATTCTGAACCGGTTCTTTTGTCCGTAGGGAGGTTAACTGTGCTGTATTCTAGCGAATCCCCTCTCTGATCTGGCCGTCTCAAAGAAACATTGGCCTTACCATGGCCTTACAACTGGTTTTACTATTTGGGGCTCGCCATGGTAGACTTTTCCCTTTTCCTTAAACCTCATAACCCACTGCGCTGCTACAGCGTCAATCAAAATGGGCAATTTTATTCATACCGCAGTATGAATTCCGAAACACAAAACAAAAAAAACCTCCCCCCAGAAAACCAAAAAACAACATAAAACAAGTAAAGAAAGTCTAAAGTCGGTCTAAGCCGACTATGAAATACCCTAAACCTACTTTTCCATAAAAAAATAATATTATTGAAAACAGGCGTGTCCGTGGGCAGATGAAGCCTATATTTTATATGCATTTAAATGTTGATGAAAAATTTACAGATACCAAGTTTTATTCCTGTAGCTCACAGTTAATGCCTTTATTATGCTTTCGCTATGGGAGGTGGGCGTGTTTATGAACGGATTACTCCCAATTTTTGAACACACATTAATTTTGGTATAAAATATATACATACCAAATTTGATCTCTCTATGACAAACATAATCTTATTTATTGAGTTTTAAACTTTTTGGGTTGTGTGGGAGGTAGGCGTGTCCGTGGTCGGATGACGTCCATTTTTCAAAACCATCTTTATTTTGTAATAAAAAACATACGTGCAAAATTTAATCTCTGTTGGTTAAACATAGGCTTATTTATTGTGTATTCAATTTTTGGGTTGTATGGGAGGTGGACGTGTCCGTGAACGAATGAAACCCATTTTTCGAAGATATCTTTATGTTGGTACAAAACACATACACAACAAATTTTATTGTTGTAGGTTAATTATGAGCTTATTTATGCAGTTTTCAATTTTTGCGTTGTATGTTAGGCGTGTCTGTGGGCGGATGATGTCCATTTTTAGAAGACATTTTTGTGTTAGTACAAAACACATACACACCAAGTTTTATTGTTGTAGGTTAATTATGAGCTTATTTATGCAGTTTTATATTTTTGCGTTGTATGGGAGGTAGCCCTGTCCGTGGGCGGATGATGTCCATTTTTCAAAATCTTCTTCTATTAATATAAATACACGAGTCAAATTTCATCTCTGTAGGTCAGGGCCTTATTTATTGCGTTGTCAATTTTTGGGTTGTATGGGAGGGAGGTAGGCGTGTCCGTGGGTGGATTCCAAAAATATTCAATAGTGCAGATCCTTGGGTCCATGTGACCATGTGTATCAAGTTTCATCCAATTATCTCAACTCCTTCTTTTTACCCTGTGTATACGGACAACATACAGACGGACAGACGGACGGACGGACATGGATAGCTCGACTCAGGTAGTCACGCTGATCAAGAATATATATATACTTTTCTATACCGGACTCGCATCGTTCTATGCGTTACAAACGTTTGCACAAAGTTAATATACCCTGACCTTTCAGGTTTAGTGTATAAAAAATACCTGAAGTGATAAGTGAAAGCACTGAAGAGAAATTGCTTGTCTTCAGTCAGGAAGACAATCGTGGGTAGACTACCCAGCAATTGTACCTCTAGACCTTGCGCTCAGTTAACAACATCTTATCCTTTGGAGGTCACCAGACATAGTGACTAAGAAAACTTCCAATAACATCGGAACGGTGCTGAAATCAAGGTACTAGAATGAGGAAGACGCTATAGCTATCACGCTGTGGTTAATGAGTATTTGGCGCTTTAGGATACTCAGACTGCTTCTGGAGTCACTTCAAAGACCGCATTAGGTATCAGGCTGTGGTTGATGAAAACCTGGCTCTTCAAACTACTCATACTGCTACTGAAGTCACTCCAAAGCGTAACCGCTCTCAAGAAAAGGTCGATAACGCTTCTATGAGGTCAAAGGTTAGAATTAACCACACCGGAGCAAACCACAATCAGCCAACGTGACTACAGTGAGTTGGTTAGGGACCGCCTGCAGGTAGCGCTAGTCGATGCCAACTCAAAAAGTCACAAACAATTGTATGGGAAGTGGAGAAATATAGAAACCAAGATGTCAAAGATGGTGATTGAACAACTTCTTGGTACCAAGGGTGGAAGTCTTTCGTGCTTTGATTCCTCGAAAACTGTGAGAGAGTTTCGGGTTAGCAAATGCGAGAACCAGTTTCCTACGGAATATGTTTCCAAACAAATGTGTCTCTAAGGTTCGTGACAAATGGGAAAGCTGAAGTCTTAAGCTTATCCCTGCAAAGGATATTCCAAGAAGGCCTAGTGCTTGCATTTTGGTTACGCACGATGAAACTGGAGAGTATCTAGCTCATCGTAATTATACAACTGCAAAATTCAAACATACCCATGCATGACTAGGCGGTCATCAAGCGCGAGGACTCACAACATAACCTTCCTTTTACTGTCTGGATTGTCTGAGTGTTCTCAAAGAGGTGGACAATTGTGATAAGTTTGACATATGCCGTTTCAAAGTATTCAAAGAGCCTTCACCAGACGAGCATGCAATTCATTATGCTCTGAGTTCCAAGATCTTGTGCTACCTTCAGATGATAAAATCTGATGCTCAAGATCGTCCAGGTTAAACTACAACACTCAAAATTTACGACAGACAAAGTGGTCATGCTTATAAACAGGAGAATCTCATAAACTGTGTCAGAGAATCTTAGGTAAAGGGGTTCTAAAACAACTATTATAACATCTTCATAAAAATGTGGGTAGACCAAGATCTTGGATAAAAGTAGTTAAAAAAACACATAAACGTATTTCTTCCAAATCCCAAACCTAAGCTTTCCCGACCAGACTGTCGTCAAATTTAAAGAGTCTGAAGCCGGAATATATATTAAGGTATGGCCTGCTTAGGCATTGATAGCGACGTTTAAAAAGAGTAAGTTAGGCCTAATACCGATAATTAAAGTGACTGGAAAGAGGTGTTAAATAAAATGCTTCTTTCTGAGTCTCTTAAAGTAGTTAATTGTCGAATCCTCCTTAGCAGAGAGTCAATCTTAAACCGTAGCTTGATTCTCATGTACTTGACTGTACTTACAAATAGAAGCCCAATAGAATACCCTTTCATAATCTCAATCGCCCTGACTAAATCAAATTTGCCAGAATGCCTCGACCAAACCTCCTTATAATAACGTAAGAGTCCCTTGAGATAACTAAGCAGGTCACCTTTAGTCTTGTGTCCTTGAAATGGGCGAAGAAAGAAGTCTTTCCATTCCTGGTGCAGTAAACAATAAACAGTCGCCATAGAGCGAAAAGGTGGTAACTGTAGAAAGACATCATAAATTCTTACAAGATCTGAAACTCGAAAAAGCAATATTGGAAAGACGACACTCAATCAATTGACTGTCTAAAGGAATCGACAAGACTAGGTTGAATTTTATTTACTTATTTATTAGGAAAAAGGATAGGACATGGATGGCATTTACTGTAGAATCGCAGTGAGATCACATGTACAGTGATACCGGATGCTATTCTCACGAGGCGTATCTGCTCAATTATCACAAGGCATACGATAAAGTGGAAAAGAAAAATTTATATTTTCTCTAGTTATAAACACCCAGACCAAGACCCATACGGCCAAATACCAATGATGCTACAGATATTACAAGCTGTTATTAACCTTTGTTACTGTCAATATTTTCTAGTTGTCTCCTTCTTAATAATACTCCAAGGAGTTGAAGAAAAGTTAAAAAGGTATTTAAACCCAAAGAAGGTAGGCGTGGTCATGAAGTAGCTAAGAACACAATCGATTTTCACTTCAAACACCTTTTTTGTTGGAGCTTCTTCATCTATACGAAAGACATGACCCAGCCAGCGTAGTGGCTGAATTGTTATACGCTGAACTAAAAAGTAAAGTTCCCAAAATGTCACTCTCCGATTTGAATGAACTTTTTTTATATCTACAGAATTAAAGGTTAAGGACCGCTTTCAAAATGGCGGTTAAAAATTTGCAAAAAATACGTTTCTCGCAATAATTTCAATATTATGTATGGAAACATACACAAATTAGGCATCAAATGAAAGGTATTTAAATTTTACGCCGTTTGGTATCATACATGACAGACATGATAGCGGTTCACCTTGTCTGAAACGTCGTTTGGTATTAAAGGTTTTGGGAGATGTCATTTAATTTCTTGCAGAGCTGCATATATTGCTCGTTGTCATCCTGGCGAGTCTTATCAACTTTGCAGGTATACCGAACTCAGACATTGTTGCGTACTGACAATCCCGAATTGGGGTATTGTATGCAGCTTTGTAATCAACAAAGAGATGGTGGGTGTCGAATAGATTTTCGTCAGATTTTTCCCAGGATTTGGCGTAGTGTAAAAATCAGATCTTTGGTGGACTTGCCAGCTCGAAAGCCACACTGTTAAGGTCCAATCAGTGTTTTCGTATTCAACTTCCACATTTTACACAAAACGCTCGAAAGAATCTTGTATGCGATGGAAATAAGACTGAAACCTCGGTTGTTGGGGCAAATTGTCGGGTCTCATTCCCTTAGTATAGGACAAAGAATGCCGCATTTTTCAAGGGCGGAATTGTTAGGATCGTCACCCACAAGCAGATTGGAAAAATGCTGCCTTTTTAATCTCAAATCTCACTGCGTATCTGTAACTAGTACAAGTGGATGCTCCGGGCTTGGGACCTTGGGTTAGACGCTTAACCTGTTGGTAGAATTTTCAAGCATCCTTCTTGCCCTGGCACAACTCAAATTTTTAGTGCTCACGCTTTTCCTGCTCCTTTTTTTCCGTCTGAAAAGGTGTCTCTCTTCCTTCCACTTTTCGCGTTAGTTTTCGTGCGTGGCTCTCGTTGCAGCTGACAACAGCGTCTTTTTATATTCGGCGTATTTTGCTGCTGTCGCGTCGCGACACTCCTGGTCATACCATTGGTTGCGAGGTTGCGGGCGCCGAAAACCAATGACTTCTTCAGCAGCAGTGCGCATGAAGTGGGATATATGCGCCCAAAGTCCGCCAGCTTCATCGAAGCAAGTGTTAGCTTGGTTGAGCTTAACCGTGAGGTAAGCGGAGTAGGCCTTGGCAGTCCGTTGTGAATGCAGCTTATCGACATCTAGCTTTCGTTGCAGACCTGTGCGTACATTCTTCGTATTGCACAATCGCATGCGGATCTTGGCTGCAACAAGACGAGGGTCGGAGTCAATATTTACTCTCCGAAATGTGCGTACATCCACTACGCTTGAAGCGTGCCTTCCGTCGATCACAACATGATCGGTCTGGTTTCGCATTTTTTGAACTGGGGATAGCCAGGTGGCCTTTTGAATATCGAAGTATTGAAATCTGATGCTTTTACGCCGCGACGAAGTCGATTAGGCTTACACCGTTGTTCGGAGTGATCTCGTAGAGACTGAACTGACAGTGGAGCTAGAAATACCTTCATTACGGACCATCGCGATGAAATCGCCATGGACTTTTTATACGTCATGGGCCAGATAGTGATCATACACGTTCTCTAGGCTCGCGTAGATATCGCAGGCTGCTATCTTTGAACAGCCTTTGTCGTTTCCATCGAATATTCTGGATGGCGGTGATGTCAGTCTTTATTTTTTCGAGGGCTTCAGACAGTTGGACAGGAGCATCTTCTCTATTAAGGTTTCGGACATTCCAGGTGCATATCCATAAATCATTGTCCGTTAGGTTTTCTGCACCATTTCTAATACATTCGGATAGAAAATCCCGTTGTTAAAATAAATTATAAACACATTGCATGCTTAACTTTTTTTCTGTTATGAAATTCGTAGGTCAGACTCGATGTGAACTTGTTTATAAAGCAATAAGGATACACTACGTAACAGATCGTGCTAAGCAACACCCAATCCTTTAGGGTTAAAAAAAAACAAATTGGCCATTTCAGCCCTTGAAAGGACTTTGACCGAGCTTCTTATGATCAATTGTGTTGTGTGTGTTATTAAATGTTTGTACACAATTGACCGAGAACTGGACCTACATGTTTTATGCCGACTCCGAACGGCTCATGTTCTCAAGAAGCTTTACATGGCATTTTTTACTCTCTGAGGTTTGCCATTGTCTGCAGAGAGGTGGTGACCGATCAGAAAAATTTTGTATTGAAAAAAACTTTTCGCCGCGGCTGGGGATCGAACCCGGGCTCCGAGCATGCTAGGCCACACACTTAACCTGCATGCCACGGTCACCACCATCCTTTAGGGTTATCAGCTTCAAAAAAATAAAACATTCCAACTTTCAAAAAAAATGAAAGCATAAGCTTTATGACAACAGTTGTTGTTTCATTCGCACAGTTTGGTTCAATTTTCGACAAAAGGTAGCACTTGATATAGAGAATTATTGAACCAAACCTGAGTTACATTTTATTTTACTCGCTTATTAAGACTTAAGGAGATTTAAGAAGTAAAATCGCTTATTAGGAATTAAGGAATTTCTTATAGCAACAATTTCAGCAACAAAATCTGAGGAGTGACGATGTGCAAATGTTCGAAGATGAGGATTGCATTTCGAATTTTTAGTGCATACGTATTCCTGAACTATTATTTAGTGCATACGTATTCCGAAAATTAACAAATAAATGAATAACACTCAATTATGGACTATTTATCGAGGTCAAAACAAAGAAAAAGTTAAAAAGTAAGTATGATGAAATGAGCAAGCAAAAAAAACAAGCAATTTTTTCGATCATTTTGTTAAGTTTGATAGGTTGAGTTCATTGACTGAGTTGAAAAGAGGTTCATGACCTCTGGTTTCAAAATAGTATACTAGAACAGTAGTGCATACATAAACCCAATGCGAACGAACGCTTACAATGCTGCCAAAGCGAACCAATCAGTTCGTACAAAACAAAAGCAATACAAGCATAAACAACGAAAGAAAAACAAAGAAAGCTAAAGGCACATTATAAGCAGCTGATGATTGATTTTCTTATATACAAATATGCATTTTTCTTCTTAAATTTTACTATTTTGTGACTTTAATATAATGGTGACAAAATCCAAAATTAGATATTCATTCAGCGCAGAATATATCTGATATTTAAGTATATATATTATCTTTGAACGATAAGTATTAAAGGCTGTAGGTATACCCTAAAGTATTAGCCAAAAACGTTGCATGACCTTAAAAAAATCTGTTAAAACGACCCCATACAAACCGCGCTGTAAGACGTAATTCTACGTCAAAACACACAAAATGTGTAATATTGCTGGCAATTACTTAATTAACAACTTTTTGAATTATTTACATCCTTTCCATAAACTGCACACTAATTTGATGTGCATTTTTAATGATTCGACGAACATTCAGGAAAACTTAATTAATTGTTTAACTAAAAAGCAATGTGTCTCTTTTTTTACTACATGTGTTGCGCTATGCGATGTTTACATTTTCAGCAGAAACAACGTTAAAAACCGAAAATTGAAGCATGACAAAAAAAAAACAACTAACGAAGCATCGAAGCAAATCAAGTAATAAATTTGCTTCGCTTTTCCACAGCGAACTTTATCCGAGTGAAATCAATTTACTCTGGTTTATTGTACGTTTTTTATTTACGATTCAACATTTCGAACACATTCAGCATTTATGCTATTTTCACTACAAGTTGTGCTACTATTTCTGCCACCACCACACATACAACTACTTCCAACTACTCCTCTTTTTACACTTTTGTGCCAACATTCACTCGAAGAAGTCGAAGTCATGCAATTCATTGTCGATTCGTTTATTTTAGAAATTGTTGCAAACTAACATTTATCGTGTACAAAAGTGGCTGCGTGACGATAAGAGTGGGTACGAACGGGAATGGGGCCAAAGACGAAAAGGCACTGAAATAAAAGGGCAACGGCAAGCGTTGGCCTTTTATACAGTCAAGTTAAAGTCGAGAGAGAGAAAACAAAAAAAGAAACAAAACACAAAATAATATCAGCAAAGTAGGAGAAAAGTTAACTTTTCATGCACATCTATTAGATAGAAAGCTGATCGAAACTTCCGGCACTCAACTCAAACATAAGTTTTGGACAAAAGGTTGGTTGCGTCAATGCATTGAAGTTGGTTGTGGTAGAAGTGTGTTGATGTTGTTAGTGTAGTAGTCATGTTAAGCAAAGGAAAAGGTCATCTTAAGCAAAAACAGAAAAAGAAATATTGTGTTAAACTTAAAATAATACAACTGCAACTCAATTGCTATGAGAAAAGGCGCTGGAAATTCTTATACAAAGTATAGAGAAATAAATATAAGCTCAGGATTTAGTCGACGTTGACAAAAACTTAGCCGAGTTCAGCAAAACTAACGAACATGAAGAATGATCAATTTCTAAATGAGCCATATAAAGAGTTTAGTTGCGAGAAAATTGACAAAATTTTTACTTATAAACTAAAAAACTAAGTAAATTGGCATCTGTTTATGTTAGTCAGTAGAAATTATAAAGAAAAAAACAAATAATGCCACATTTATTTCATCATTTAAATAAAAATTTTAACGATTTAATGCAATGATATACAAACTTGTAGAGATTTGTGTTAATATATATTTGTTTGCGGTCAAACCAGAAAATTTTGGAAAATATACACAAGTTTTAAGTTAAAAATTAATTTTGTCAGTAATTTTGTTAAAATTACACAATTTTTTTATGTCAAAATGTTAGTATGAGTAAGAAATTTAACATTTAAGAATATTTGGGTATGCGTTCTGTGAAATATAAAAAGTTACAAGCAAAAAACATGTTTTTTTTACCACAAAGGACCTTCAGGAGTATCAAAATTGCTTCGGCGGTTTTTCTCCGATTTGAAAAAAAAGTATGCAGAAATCATTTTAATGAGTTCCTCTAACTTTTGAGATCCCGACCGGCGGAATCTAAATTTCGATCCGGTCTAGTGTTTATTTAAAAGCAAGGTACCAATGAAAACCGGTAAAAGTCCGAAAAAACTATACATTCTTAGAAATAGTTTCTATAGATAAGTTAATAAAACCATTCACTCCATGGTAATTTTAAAACTTTCGGCACTACACATAACTCCCCATCTAAAAATGTGCCTAGTCTCTCTAGGGTGGTGCACTTCACAAGTTAAGAACGTAAACCAAAGTTTTACGAAAGTCGAAACTATACACGTGCTCAAAGTGTGTGTTTATTATGTTATTATTGTAAGATAGGGTAAGAGATAGAGGTGGATGGTACTGATCGAGTGTTGAAAGTAGATGGTTACTCGCGGAGACAACACAATTATCTGAATCTGAAGAGAATACAAGATCTAGCTGCCTATCAATATTGTTAGTTACTCCACTCAACTGGTAAAGGCCGGAGTCTGAAAGACAGCAAGTGAAGAGAATTTCTTTTTCAGATGTGGCATTTGTAGGAAAATAGTAGCACTCGTCATCTGACAGAATCAGGGACCGTACCGGTTATGGTTTTTATCGAAAAAGTCACATATCAACTGTTATTTTTTAACTTTTATTTTTTCCGACAAAAATAAAAGTTATTTTGTGCCTTATATTTTTTCGGGCAAAAATAACAGTTATTTTTTACTTTTATTTTTTCGGTCAAAAATAACAGTTTTTTTCTGCCTTTTAGTTTTTTGGGTCAAAAATATCAGGCAATTTGTGTTTTTTCAAAGGCTGTTTTACCGACTAAAAAACTATTGATACCATTATTTTTGTCTCGTCGATGCGCACAATTTACATATGGTATCAATAGTTTTTTAATTGGTCAAGTGGCCTTTAAAAAACTACAAATTGCCTGATATTTTTGACCGAAAAAATAAAAGTCACAAAATAACTGTTATGTTTGACCGATAAAATAAGTCAAAAGTAACCGTTATTTTTGTCCGAAAAAATAAAAGGCAAAAATAACAGTTAATTTTTAACTTTTATAGAATCAGTCGAAAATTTAAAAGGCACTTAATATTCGTGAAGCTGAGGTCATATGTATCATAATGGTGTATTTGAAAAAGTCTTTCGACAATATTTTCATTGTGTTTTTTTCATTTAAAAATTGTAAAATAACAGTTATTTTCGGTCCCTGGACAGAATCCATTGTAGGCTAAGTAGATTAAAGTTCCCCAGAAATATAACGGTGTCAGATGGATCAATAAGATCAAATAGTGAATCGATTGCGTCTACTGCAAGTTGATAACCATTCACTGGTTGAGAAGGGCGAATATAACAGCACATAATGAATATGTTTCGTTTTGCAATACAAAGTTTGGCACAAATAAATTCAAAGTTAGCTGTATGGGAATTTTTTACAAATGTTGGATCGAAGCGATTGTGAATAGCAAGAAGGACACCACGACCTGAGGTAAGTATCCAGTAGTCTTCCAGTATCCTTGAAGTCCTGGGTAAGATTAGTCTCTGCAAGGGCAAAGATATCGTAGGGAAGCTTAAGAGAGTTAAGGAACACTGTAGAGATTTTGGTGCGTAGTCCTCTTACGTTTTGATAGTAAAGAGATACAAATAATGGGCTTAGAATAGGGTTTGGATTATGAGTTAGCTGGTTAGGTTGAACAAAATTTCAATAACTTTTTTATGTCAAAATGTTAGTATGAGTATGAAATTTAACATTTAAGCAGATGTGGATATGCGTTCTGTGAAAAATAAAGAGTTAGAAGCAAAACACATGTTCTTTATCAAAAAGGATTTTCTCCGATTTGAAAAAAAAGTATGCAGAAATCATTTTAATGAGTTTCTTTAACTTTTGAGGCTGACATTTTTTTTTTATCTATACAAGAATGATCCGGCCTAATATTCAGATGTAATAAAATGAACTATTTGGTATTTTTACTGATTTGGTTAAATTTCTTAAATTTTTTTTTTCAAAAGAAAAAACAAACTATGCTGCAATACTAACAATTAGTGAAATCGCGCTGATTTGCAAGCAGCAATATTTATTTGAGAAAAAAAAGAAATAAGCCATACAATAAAAAATCCAAAATCATCCGATATAAGTCGCCGATATTTAATTGAAATAAAGATTGAAATCTTAAAAAAGGTTCTTTTAAATGCATTTTGAGTAAAGCAGCACTTTGTTGATTGTGGCAGGAATTATTTTTTTTTAACAAAATTAAAAAACAAAGAAAATTTTAAAGGAAGTAAAGCATCTCTGAAGAAAGTAGCGGCATGAGGTAGCCGTTAGCGTGAACAAATGCAAAAAGAAATGCAAAATAAGAAAAAACAAAAATAAAAACACACCAACAAATAACTCTGGGTGTTGATGTTCGTGGCAGAAAAATGGCGCGGCGTGAAAAGCAGAGCAAAAAAAAAACTTTTACACAAAATAAACAAGCAAGCAAATAAAATGAAGAAAGGAAATCAAAAGAAAATAAAAATAAAATAAACGTAAAAATAAAAAGTATGAGCATAACATAAAAAAAAAAAAACACACACAACAACTACTGGGCCTTCTTCGAAGCAGCCAAGAAGGATTGAAGGCCGGTATTGTTGTACGGAAGAAAAGTCAGTCATGATGCGCGCCTGAAAATTTCGTGGCAGGAAAAGATTTACAAAGGTAAAGGAAAACAATAAGCCAAGAGCGACGAAGTCGCGTGGCACATTAATTTCATTCGCTGTTATTTTTGTTGGTGTTATTGTTGGTTTTGTATCAGGAAAACAGCAGCAGGAAAAGTAAACACAAAAAATCAGCAAGCAGCAAATATAAAACAAACAGAGAATTGGAAAAACAAAAAAAAAAAAAAAACAAATAAATTCTTAAGAAAGAACAGTAGAGTGCAAAATAAAAACTTCGACGATGTAGCCAACAAAAAAACTGCAGACCGAAGGCGCAAAATAGGGTGTCAGGCATTGACTGCTATGTTTTCTTTTTAATTTTTAGGTGAAAAGTTGCCAGTGTTGATGATTTTATGGCAAAGCACACGTGCAAGGCAAAAAACGATTGCAAATTGTAATGGTTTTTATGTTAATTTTGTAAAATTTTAACTATGGTTAAAAAAATTTCAAAAACAGAGAGAAGAAACTTTCAAATAGTTAAGAATTATATTCAAACATGCCTTGACAACAATAAGAAACCGATATTTTTAAGGAAATTTATACAAAATTTTTAATTTAAAAAAATTTTCAAAATTCTAAAAAAATAGGCAACAAAATTCTTTCACGACAAAATAATTTTGAGGATTATGTTTCTTAACGCTGTGATAGAGTTTTGAAACTGCAATTGAAAACTTGTGTGTAATTCACTTAGAAACATACGCACAGTTATGCAGAAACAAACACACACACTCACCCATACATTGTTTCAAATGTGCACATTGATAAAATATAGTTGTAGTTGTTTTGAAAAGTATTTAAATTCAACTGCATGCAACTTGTTACCAAAAATAATTCGCACATCATCAGAGAACAAAACAAATTTGCACTAGTTAAACATACAAAATATATACATATTCTTATCTACGTTTGCACAAGAAGTGTTGCCAGAGTATGCACTAATCCAATATAGCAGCAATACAGCCAGTGCTGCCATCACTTTTGAATAGACTGCTGCTGTTGCTGCTGCTGCTGAGCTATCCTTTTAAATCTAAATCCAAAAATAAACAAATACATCTACACAAACATAGAGCCATACAAACGATAACTTTAACACAGACACATAAAACTGAAACAAAAACGCTCACTTATACACATTCCACACACTCAAGCCGCACACACACCGCTCATACAGCACACACATGCACGCATGCACAAGCAATACAAAATATGTTGTAATAGTAACGAAAGCGGAAACGGAAGTTAGTTGTAGTAGTTTTTAATAAAATAACATTTTGAACATTTAATAATGTTCATTTGTATATTTTATGTTTTGCAGATGTATTTCGGCACATATAAACCGGGCCATCATACTGGCTAACAATAACAGCAGCAGCAACAAGAAAAACAAACATTCATCATGTTGTTGCCAGCTGCTGGAATAGAAAATAAAAAATATACTAGTTGTGAGAAATAAATGTTGATAGTATTGAAAAGAAGAAACAAAATTAAAAACAAAAAAAAAAACAAAATACATGAATTAAGAAATGGCAGCTGCAGAAAGCTGTACAAGTAAGAGTGGCGGCCAGTAGAGTGGCAGGCAGCAGCATAACTAGATATAGAACTAGCTTAGCTGCGTTCTAGATATCTTCTTGTAGCAGCAAAGTTTAGCAACATATTCAGTGAATAATAATTTAAATAAATTAATTTCACTAGAAGATCAGCACAGACAGAGACGCAACAGAATACGAGTCAGAGTGGACAGAAAAGTTCAGTTCACTTGAATTGCGCTAAAATTGTATAGAATTAGTTTTGTGTTAGTTGGCTGGCGGCTGGCTGAGGGGGTGTAGCTCAACAATTCGCTTGAATTGTGTTTCTGCTCAATTCCAAGCATTAATATTATTTAACTCTAGCTGCTAAATCTTACCTCAATGTCTTGCAGCGTTGCCGGCGAATGAACGTGTATAAAAGCTTGTTCTTCTATGGGTAGCTCTTTAAGTATTTTTACTCTATACTGCTGGGAACCATGTGCTTTGGTCTTTACTGTCACTTCCAACAATGATGAATCGGATGCTTTCACCTGAAAGAAACAAGATGAAAATTAAGAAGAGATTAGTTTGGTCGTTGGAATATTTTTCACGAAATTTTGCAAATCATTTGAGATGGAGGTTTTAAGTAGTTATGATGAAATGATTTATTTATTGCTAAAATATTATTTGTAATTTTTTTTTTTTTTTTTTTTTCGTTAATGTTAAGCTTGTCAAATGCATTGCAACTATTACACGATATTCATTTATCAATTTTGAAATAGTCAAGCAAGCATTTGAATAATTTCTTAATGATAATAATTTTAAGCAAATTCAAATTAATTTGAAAAAAGTGTAATTCAATCTCAAAACAAAACCATATATTGTAATGTCCGTTTGTTTGCACGCCACACACGCAAGAACACACCACACAGTGTAACGAGTGCTACCAAAGTAACAAAAAAAAAAATTCAAATAAAATAATAAAAATTACACCAACTTTGAAAGTGATTTAAAAAACAAACCCGAAATATTTATAAGTACAGTGGTACTTCAGTATAACGAACACCAATTTAGCGAACTTCCAATACAACGAACCCCCCTTTTTCGAATGCATTGGTAACTCTATATAACGAACATTTGAAAATTTAAGTATTCTATTTAACGAACATTTTGCTTTTTTAAGCATGCTTCGTTCGATTTTATATTTTTCATAACATAAATTCATATGTATTGTTATTCTTTTCATGTAAACTTATGTTCGTATAAACTAATACGAAAAAAAAAAAAAACCAATTTGGCCATTTTAGCCCTTGAAAGGACTTTGACCGAGCTTTTTATGATCAATTGTGTTGTGTGTGTGTTATTAAATGTTTGCACACAATTGACCGAGAACTGGACCTACATGTTTTATGCCGACTCCGAACGGCTAAAGTTCATGTTCTCTAGAAGCTTTACATGGCATTATTTCCTCTCTGAGGTTTTCCATTGTCTGCAGAGAGGTGGTGACCAATCAGAAAATTTTTTTATGGAAAAAAACTTTGCACGCAGTATGACAAGTGGCACCATCCTGTTGAAACCACATTTCGTCCACACTCATATCTTGAAGATTTGGCAACAAAAATTCATTGATCATGGTTCTGTATCGATTTCCATTCATCGTAACGCATCGTTCTTCCTCATTTTTAAAGAAATAAAGACTGATGATTCCCCCAGCCCATAGATGCATTGGCAATTCTTGAACGGCGTGTGGATTATCTTTGCTCCAAATACGGCAATTACGTTCCTTATGGTGGTCTCAGACGGACGATTATGTGCACCATAAAATTCACGAAGTGCTCTACAAACATTTTTTATTGAACACTGTTTTTGAAAATAAATTTCCACGATTTGGAAGCGTTGTTCTAGAGTTAACCTATTTATGATGATTTGCCAAACAATACTGAGTAGAGACGTCACTTTAAACTGTCAAAACAACTGTCAGACAACAGAGTAATCCATATTGAAAAAAAAACCTCATAAAAAAACACCATTTACAAAAAAACTAGTTAGTTAAAAAAGGTATGAATGTTAGTTTTGTTTCTTTTTTCTAATACAATTAATTAACCTTTTGGCTATTTTTTGTACATTTTGGCTATTTTTATTTTCTGTTTTGGATATAAAAATAAATTTATACTGGTCGAAAATCGACCAATTTATTGATTGTCTATTTATAATTATGTGCGAGATGGTTCAAATAAGTAAGGGGCTATAACTCTAATTGATTGGAGATATAAAGCTATTTTTCTTAAAAAAAATTTTTTTATTATATTATTTTTATCAAAAACAGAAAAACAACATTTAAAAAAAAATTAATTTTATCAAAGAAATCATAGGGGGTAGGCCTTGATTTTTGATGGCACGGACAGTTTATTAATTAAGTGTCAAGACAAAATAAATTCACCTAAAATTCGGTACAAACTTTGAAAGAAAATCTAAAATGCAATTTTTAGTGTTTTCTTTTTACAACAAAAATCATTTTTACCCCATATTTGAAGAATAAATCAAATTTTGTGGTCTTTTTTTAAAAGGAATAATTTAAATATAAACAAACAAATAACGGTATTATTTTCAAAAGTTTTTTAAGTTAACTGATAAGACTTAAATACAAACAAGTAAAGAAAGTCTAAAGTCGGTCTAGGCCGACTATGAAATACCCTAAACCCACTTTTCAAAAGCAAAAAATTTTTATTGTAAATGGGCGTCTCCAAGGGCGGATGAAGCCTATATTTTATATGCATTTGAATGTTGATTTAAAATTTACACATACCAAGTTTTATTCCTGTAGCTCACAGTTAATGCCTTTATTGTGCTCTCGCTATGGGAGGTGGGCGTGTTCATGGACGGATTACTTCCAATTTTTGAACACACCTTAGTTTTGGTATAAAATACATGCATACCAAATTTAATTTCTCTATGACAAACATAACCTGATTTATTGAGTTTTAAACTTTTTGGGTTGTATGGGAGGTAGGCGTGTCCGTAGGCGGATGACGTCCATTTTTCAAAACCATCTTTTTTTTCTCGTAAAAAACATACGTGCCAAATTTTATCTCTGTAGGTTAAACAGAGATTTAAAAATTGCGGTGGGCGTGTCCGTGGGCGGATGATGTCCATTTTTCAAAACTATATTTTTTTTTGTTATAAAAATCATATGTGTCAAATTTTATCTCTGTAAATTAAACAAAAGCTTATTTATTGCGTTTTCAATTTTTGGGTTGAATGGGAGATGGGCGTGTCCGTAGGAAAATGACACCCATTTTTCGAAGCCATCTTTGTGTTGATACAAGACACATACGTACCAAATTTTATAGGTGTAGGTTAACTATGAGCTGAGTTATGCAGTTTTCAATTTTTGCGTTGTATGGGAGGTAGGCGTGTCCGTGGGCGGATTCCAAAAATATTCAATAGTGCAGATCCTTGGGTCCATATGACTATGTGCACCAAGTTTCATCGAATTTTCTCAACTCCTTCTTCTTATCCTGTGTTTACGGACAACACACAGACGGACGAACAGACGGACGGACGGATGGACGGACGAACATGAATAACTCGACTCACGAGGTGACGCTGATCAAGAATATATATACTTTTCTATACCGGACTCGCTTCGTTCCATGCGTTACAAACGTTTGCACAAAGTTAATATACCCTGACCTTTCAGGTTTAGACCTGAAAAACCTGTTGTTTAGCTTTTGCAGCTTCATAATTGAATGTCCTTACATTTGAAGCATTTCTGAACAATTGTAATTTGTACAAGTATGCTTCATTTTACAATCCCGCTTACAATGCTGCATTACAATAGGATCATGAAGAAATTTTTATTGCAGCCTTATCAACACAAAAAGTTCATGGTATACCTCGCCAACATTGCTACATAACATCAGGATCATCGACAACTTTTTATCAGCGGCGCGTTTTGAAATCATCTCATTGATCATTGTATCTTGCTCTCTTCTATTCAACTAGTGGGGGGAAAAAATGCTGTTTTACAAAAATGCTTCAAATTAGCTTTAAAGAAAGGCATATTTAAGAATTTTTGCTTCTGCAGCATTCACTATTTTGAAGTTGTATAGCGGAAAGTTTGTCAGTTTAATATTGTTATAATCTTGTTCTCCATCACAGCCTCATCCACTCTCAAACTCACTCTTTCTATGCTTCCCAAACTCTGTAAAACTTTTAAGCAGTTACAACAACACTTATATAAATATTCTCTTGTGACACTCTTACATGACGTTATTAAACCATATTTAAACTTAATATTTTTTAATACTCTTGCAATAAATTATAATGACTGATATTAATGTGTCAAAAACTTGTGCAACAATTTTTTTTTTTTTTTTTCTTACTCAACAATATGGCATAACGTTGACAGTTTTTATCTCTCTCAACTTCCTACTCATTCTAAGTTCAGGTGATATAAATAAATATTATTTAAAAACTGTTACAGCTGCTGAAATATGAATAAAAGGGATGTGGGTAGGGTTTAAATACAGTTATACAGTTTGTGTCCGCACCATCAAGACCACCTTTGACCTAATAGCTTTTATTTTTTGCATTCTTGGCCACTTGCAAATATGAAATATTTAATAAATTTTATCATTACAGTTTAATGGTTAATAAACACACACATACACACACACACACGTATACAAAAATACCCAACTGTAAATGTGCAAAATGTCACAAAATATGCATATTTATGTATTTCCTACTATTATTTTTTTGTTGTTTTTTTTTTCACTTACAAACTCTGCATAAATTTAATTCAATTAAAACACTAATTAAAATGAATGACCGATGATGTTGGTAGCTGAGTCGGTGAGTGGCTTGGTTGTGGCATGCAACAAATTAAATAAATTGAAATGCAACATAAATTCGTCCAACATGTTAATTAATATAACTGAAATTCCAGCGTCATTATAAACAGCACCATTTTTTTTTTTCGATTTAGCGTTATTGATTTACAAAAACGAACGATATGTTTATCATAATTATAACATTGTTCATTTTTTTTTTTTTTGACCTCCTTGGTTATACGTGACGAAAATTTAAGGAACTTTACGCAAGTCAACATGTTCGTTCTTAGTTTGTGGTATTTCGAATTTCCATAAAAACTAAACGTGCTTAAAATACTATTTTAAATATACTTTCTCTTGAAAATTTATATATACTATTTTTTACCACAAAAAAAAATGTTTTTTGCATCTTGTGCTATGAAATTTTATTTTATTTACTGCTCTCAATATTGCTTTTAAAATGTTTGGTTCGAATTTCATGAAACTCATTTAAATTTAATACAAATATCTCTAGACAGGTATTTAAATATATTTTGAAATTTCAATCTATTACAATTAAATGTTTGTTTTGTTGTTGATAACGTTTTATGGTCTCTTGCACACAGCAAACAGTCATGCCATTGACACACACACACACACACAAACACACGTCCAACTACAGCTGTAGGTGTATGTGTCTTCGTCGTATTCTCCTGCTGGCCGACTTAGAAGTGTTGGGAAAATGTTTGCATTGCAAAGTTTTGAAACAAATTGTATCAAAAGCATTCATTTTCACATAATATCCACACATATACTCACACACACATTTAGTCCTTGCAAAGTCTGCCTTAAACGTCAGTTTATGTACACGTGTGTGATTGATTGATTGATTAGAAAATTTCTTGTTGCACTGATTGATATTTTGTGTTTATATCAATACCATATCTGTCATTCATTCAAAAAAATATTTTTAATGAATTATGTACTTAATAAAAAAAAATATTTGATTGAAAAAAACACAAAATATTCTTCACTGTTTTAAAAAACAACAACAAACTAATAGGCTGTACCAAACACGGTTAAAAATTTTGGACTAGTTTTTAATCCAAGCTTTGGTTTAAAGGAATTTTTAATCCAAAAAGTACTATTTTTTATTCCATACTTTAGTTTAATTTGTTTTTAATCCAAGAAAGTTTAAGTTTAAGTCTATTTTTGGATTACAAACTTAGATTAAGGTAGTATTTTCAGGAAAAAGTATTTATGTTACTTAAGATTGAAAACTACTACTATTACGAAATTTACGCTAAATATGATGGTCTTTATAAATTTTAATTAAAATAAATCAGTTACAAAATTTATTTATTTTAATACTAATCAAAATAAAAAATTAAAAGCTGGTGTAAACCTTTCTTGGAAGATGCCCATATGCATTATACGAATAACATAATGCTGACGTTGAATCTAAAATGTTATGTCAAGCAATGCTTTTCTCCAAAATTATAGGAGTATTAGTATTCCAGCAATGACGTTACCCTACCTCATACCGCCTACTACATTTTCGTAAATATTTCCACCCCAGCGCAACCTATCAGGTACGAATTTTGCCAAAAACTTTATCATTTTTTAAATATTGTTTTGTGTTAATTTGAGTAAAATCGATCTAACAATAAGAGTTTTCGAAAAAAACTACCCCAGCGCCACCTAGTGGGTTCAAATTTTGCCAAAGACCTTATTTTTATTTAAAAATTATATAGAGTGAAATTGAGCCGAATCAGTCTATCAGTAAGAATTTTTGAAAAAGCTATCCTAGCGCCAACACAAACAAAAAACAACACAAACAACTGGAACAACTGGAACTACACGAACATATGGTGTGAATAAAAGGTGGATAGCTTCAGTGGTTTAGTCGTCTTTTTGTATGAGACCTGCCGTAAGGGTGTAAATAATAAGGGTTACTATTTTTTTACAATTATCAGTCATAATCCTCTTCTATGATTGATTTGAGTACTTACTCCTAAATTTGTTTATGTACTGAATCATACTCTTTAAAGCAACGCGTGACAAAGAAGTCTGAGATGAAATAACTTTGAAAGATCGCGATGGTGCTCAACTTCACGTTGACGATCTTCCGCAACAGTTTAGGAACTGCAGCTGATTCTACATAAAAATAAATCGAATAGGTATTTTTTGTTAATATCGAAACTTAATATTCACATCCAAGCAAAAATTAAAATTGTTGAACTCAGACTGAACTCAGGCGGAACAAGGCCTAATTTCAGCACAAATGCATGTGAAAGTAGGAACAACGGTCAAACAGAGGGCATTTTCCCGCTAAATTAAATATAAAAAGTTAATGTGTTCTATTAATTGCATCTTCAACTCAAATTTGGATTATACAAATTTTTCAGTTTGCAAATTTCTAAACTATTTGAAGATCAAACTTTTGTCTTTTCGGTTTGGAAAATGTTAAACCTTTGTGGATTAAAAAGTAATCCTTTTCGGATTACAAAATTTTACACTTTTTTGGTCTAAAATCTAATCCTTTTTGGATTATAATATTTTATATTTTCTGTGGATTAAAAATTATTCCTTTTTGGATTAAAAAATGTTAAACTTTTTGCGGATTAAAAATAAATCCTTTTTGGATTAGAAAATTTAAAACTTTTCATTGGATTAAAAAGTAATCTTTTTTTGGTCGTGTCCTATATGTAATCCAAAAAAGATTAAACTTTAGCCCAAGATTTTTAACCGTGAATTGTCGATCGATATTTCACGTATATATTTTAGAAGCCAACAATAAAACACAAATTATGTGTTTGGTTATGGTTATATCGTCTGATAAGTGGAAGCGTGTTGAAATTTATTTTTGAAAATTTCTCTTTTTTAACTGCTACTGCACAAAATTACCCTTTCTAAAGTTCACGTTGTACGATATTCTCCTCAAAAAAAAATTCTTCTTTTCAAAACAAATAACACTGGTCAACAATTTGACAACTTTTTTGTACCACACGAATTTTGAAAACTTATACTATTTAAGCGTTCTTCCCACGTTATGAAATTATATTTTATTTTTTTTTTCAGTACACGGTTAAAAATTTTGGACTAGTTTTTAATCCAAAATTTGGTTTAAAGGAATTTTTAATCCTAAAAGTACTATTTTTTATTCCATATTTTAGTTTAATTTTTTTTAATCCGAAAAAGTTTAAGTTTAAGACTATTTTTGAATTACAATAGCTGAATTACAATGCAGCAGTCGCAGTGGCAGCAGCTGTGTCAGTCGCAGCGGCAGTGATCAGCTGCTTCGTATTTTACTGCCTGCAAATTATAATTTAGCAGTGGCAGCGTCAGCATCAAAAGCAGTGAATGTGGAATTTTTCTTAGTAGTTTAATTAATTGCATGTTGGCAGTGAATTTAGAAATAGGGCTAATATCGGCATACTGCCACTGCTGCTATGTTCACCATTGAACAACAGTATTCCTCAAATAACAGTTAATCAAAAATCTGAACCAAAATATTATTATATACATTATTACAGTAAACAGTGTTAAAACCTTTGTGGATTAAATTATGTTATCCTTTTCGGATTACAATATTTTAAACTGTTTTGGACTAAAATCTAATCCTTTTTGGATTATAATATTTTAAACTTTCTGTGGATTAACAATTATTCCTTTTTGGATTAAGAAATTTTAAACTTTTTGCAGATTAAAAATAAATCCTTTTTGGATTGAAAAATTTAAAACTTTTCATTGGATTAAAAAATAATCTTTTTTTGGTCGTGTCCTATATGTAATGCAAAAAAGTTTAAAATTTAGTCCAAGATTTTTAACCGTGTAGGCCTCAGATTTTTTGTAATTTCGGATTTTGTTTTTTTAACGACTTTGATACTGTTTTTATGCTCAGGAGTCCAAATCACTTATGCAGAACAAATTCAAAAAAAAAAACTGTCTGATATAAAAATATACAAGCTTTTTAGTGTAATATTTTTCATTTTTTTAACATATTTAGTCTGAGATATTCAGGTTAAAAGTAAAATTTTTGATTTTTTTGTTAAAAATGTAGACTTTTACAAGAACTTTTTTATTATATGGGCATTTCCATATAATATTTTCTGGCGTTATGTACGTTTCGTACGAAAAAATTAAAAAAAAAATGAAGAAGTCAAGTTTTAAAATTTTTTTTTATATTTGCGTAGTAATTAATTAGCAATATATTAAGTAAAAAAATTATAACAATCGACTCTAGGAATTAAAAGATATAAATAAAAATATGCGCTGGCGTGACGTTACAAAAAACAGAAGTGGTTTTCGACTTGGATTAGAAAATTTGCAAAACTCTGCGAATTGGGCAAGACTTTATTTGGAAGAATTTAAAATATCTATATAATTAGTAGGCTAAGGTTTTTTTTGTGACTTCAACTCCTACCAGACCAATAGACCGATTTTATCGATTCAGATGTCATTAAATCAGGTTTAGGCTGTAGATGTGCAAACCACTTTTAAAAATTGTGATTTCGCTTAAGGGGGTTCCCAACCTTTTAAAACAGAAATAAAATGTTTGTTCAAAAATCCGCTATTTAATCAATTTGAAATTTAGTTTGAGAAGAGCTTATAAATTGATCGAATTTTAATTTTTTTCAAAACTAAAAATTTTCAACCAAAATTATCTTTTATGCATTCCTCAAATGTCAATTGTCCGAAAAATGCAGTTCAAAAATCAAAAATTCCACTTTCCGAGCAAACAACTCAGTCAAATTTTAACGGTTTTCAAATTTTTTTTTGTTTTTCTTAATTTTTGTTCAATTTTCTTTTAGATGTGTTGACAATTACAGTAATTATCTTACCAGATGTATTTTTAATGAATTTTTTTAATATTGCCTGTAGTTGTTTAACGTGTATTTTTTATCAAACGCCAATACAGAGAAAAAAACTCTCTGAAATTTAACGTTCTATATTTGGAAGCGAATATCTCTGTCAGTTTATACAAAATTTAATTTATTTCTTTTTTGTATTTAAATGCAATTAATTGACTTAAAAAAATTTTAATATTTTTACCGTTACTTTATTATTTATATTTTAATCATTGCCTTTAAAACGAGTCCACTTAATTGAATGTTTTCTCAAAAAATGGTATAAAAATTGTTTTTGTTGTAAAAATAAAAAAAATTCAAATTCGCATTTTTGATTTTCTTTTATTATATTGAGTTTTTTTAAGGCGAATTTGTATGGCAAAAAAATTAATAAATACTATGCGTCATCGAAAAAACAAGGCTACCCCCTATGATTTTTTGCACGAAATTTAATTTTTTAAAATGTTGTTTTTATATTTTTAAAATCTTCAGCAAGCTTCAAGAACAATATATAAGAACAAAATTTCATTATAGCTACAATCAATTAAAAGTTATAGCCACGAATCTGTTTTAATCATCCTGCCTATCCATATAATTAATAGGCTAAGGTTTTTTTGTGACTTCAACTCCTTCCAGACCAATGGACCGATTTTATCGATTCAGATGTCATTAAATTAGGTTTGGACTGTAGATGTGCAAACCACTTTTAAAAATTGTGATTTCGCTTCCCAAAGGGGTTCCCAACCTTTAAAAACAGAAATAAAATGTTTGTACAAAAATCCGCTATTTAATCAATTTGAAATTTAGTTTGAGAAGAGCTTATAAATTGATCGAATTTTAATTTTTTTCAAAACTAAAAATTTTCAACCAAAATTATCTTTTATGCATTCCTCAAATGTCAATTGTCCGAAAAATGCAGTTCCAAAATCAAAAATTCTACTTTCCGAGCAAACAACTCAGTCAAATTTTAACGGTTTTAATTGAATTGCTCGAATTCGGGCAACACGTTTACTAGTATAAGTTTATTTTGCTAGTTATCAAATTGAAAAATCTTTTCTCGGTTTTTTTTTTTTTTATTAGGCTTAGTCATCTGGCATGACGTTACTGGCGTTACGTTACTTAAATTACCATCGGAGCATTTTAAGTTAAAATTTGTTCAAAAAAAATATTTGACGTAAATAAAACATAAAGTTTTGCTATTATATATTATATTTTTTTAACTCTTACCCCATTGACCTTGAGAGGTTGGCAAAAAAAATCCACTAAAATATCTTCAACCAATTTCAGTAACGAAATCAGGCAAACTTTGAGCAATGTGGCGTGACGTTACTCACTTTTCAAATTTAATATAAAATTAACGGTTTTTCTTCTTAACGATTTTTGACGTAGAATTACGTCTTACAGCGCGGTTTGTATGGGGTCGTTTTAACAGATTTTTTTAAGGTCATGCAACGTTTTTGGCTAATACTTTAGGGTATACCTACAGCCTTTAATACTTATCGTTCAAAGATAATATATATACTAAAATATCAGATATATCCTGCGCTGAATGAATATCTAGTTTTTGATTTTGTCACTATTATATTAAAGTTACAAAATAGTAAAATTTAAGAAGAAAAATGCATATTTGTATATAAGAAAATCAATCATCAGCTGCTTATAATGTGCCTTTTGCTTTCTTTGTTTTTCTTTCGTTGTTTATGCTTGTATTGCTTTTGTTTTGTACGAACTGATTGGTTCGCTTTGGCAGCATTGTAAGCGTTCGTTCGCATTGGGTTTATGTATGCACTACTGTTCTAGTATACTATTTTGAAACCAGAGGTCATGAACCTCTTTTCAACTCAGTCATTGAACTCAAACTGTCGAATTTAACGAAATGGATCTGTGATCCGGTTAGATTTACTGTTATGAAAAAACGAGTTTTATCATATTTCGTTTTATGCTTTTATCCAATAGATGGCGTAAAATTTTAATTTTTGTTTTTAATGCAAATTAATTTGTATTCCACATCCCACTAGCACTAACGAGTGTAGTTCGCAAACTGTACATCGAACAGAGATGAAAGTGTAGCTAAATATCAGACAGAGACGAGAGACCATATCAGACCATACGATTTTTTAAAAATCGGAGTCTTAATTTTAATTTCAAATTAGTAGTTAAACTGACTGTAGCTCGCAAACTATATATCGGGCAGAGACGAAAGTGGCACCAATGGAAAGTGCATTTGCTTCGCCTTCTTATCAACTAAGTCAATGAACTCAACCTATCAAACTTAACAAAATGATCGAAAATAATTTGAAATGTTGCTTGTTTCTTTTTGCTTGCTCATTTAATCATACTTACTATTTAACTTTTTCTTTGTTTTGGCCTCGATAAGTAGTCCATAATTGAGTGCTATTCATTTATTTGTTAATTTTCGGAAGATCAATAAAAATACGTGCAAAATGGACAAAAAATCGGACCAAAGAGATAAAGTAGAAGAGGTTACAACTTAAACGGAATTCTACGTCTTCACTTACGATTCTATCGAAACTGTTTTTTTTTTTATAAAATTTACTTAACTTTATTAAAATTTATTAAAATGCAAAATTTCACGCACTTTTGAACGCCGGCGTAAATAAAATAGTACTAAATGCTTTTTTGTCTGGCGTGACGTTATCTCAGAATATCATAAAAAGCAACTCAAAATTTAACCGTTAATTGATATTTGTTTGCTCTTTTGTATTTATTTTGCGGTTAGTTGTTGTTGTAGCAAAAGTTGTGCATAAGAGTGCAATTGCAAATTACTCTTTCTTATAAATGGAAATTGTAAAGAGAAAATGCTCATAGAAATAAACAAAACTGACCAAAACATTAACTTTAAGCCCGATATTTTACCAACGCAACATGGGAAAAATTTGAACTCTTTAATTAAATTAATTTTGAATATTTCTATTTCATAATACATGTAAAAAAAATGTTGGTTAACTGCCCATCAAGTCATATTTCAAAAAAATTTATTTTTTATCGTATTCTTTATAACGATAAAAACCAAAACCATAAATATTATTGAAGAAAAATAATTTCTTCAACAAGCCATATAGTCATATCTAGGAATGAGAATGTCATTTAAGTGTAAGTGGAATACTAGGAGAGCTAAAATTTTATTTTGAACCTGAATCTCACAGACTAAATATGGCAGAAAATATGACCTGTATCGCCTGGGGTCGAAATTCGACCAATTTATTGATTGCCTATTTATAATTATATGCGAGATTATTTAAATATGTTCGAGGCTATAACTCTTAAGTGATTGGAGATATAAAGCTATTTTCTTCAAAAAAATTATTTTTTTATTTTATTATTTTGTTCAAAAACAGAAAAACAACATTTAAAAAAAAATTAAATTTGTCAAAAAAATCATAGGGGGTAGCCTTGATTTTTTGATGGCACGGACAGTTTATTAATTTAGTGTCAAGACAAAATAAATTCACCGTAAATTCGGTATAGACTTTGAAAGAAAATCAAAATTGCAATTTTGGGTTTTTGGTTTTTTTACAACAAAAATCATTTTTACCCCATATTTTTAGAATAAATCAAATTTTATGGTCTTTTTTTAAAATGAATAATTTAAATATAAACAAACAAAAAACGGTATTATTTTCAAAAGTTTTTTTAAGTAAACTGATAAGACTTAAATACAAAAAAGAAATAAATAAAATCTATTCACAGATGGCGGAGATATTGGCTTCCCAATTTAGAACATTCAATTTGAGATAGTTTGGTTCTCTCTCTTGACATTTGGTTGTAACAAACGCGAAATAACTAACGACAATATTAAGAAAATTCATTAAAAATACTTTTGGTTAGAACTTTGCTGTAAATTAGATCACATTTGAAAGAAAATTTAACAAACTTGTAGAAAAAATTAGATAAATTGAAAAACCGTTAAAATTTAACCAAGATATTCACTTGGGAAGTCAAATTTTTTAATTCAAAACACATTTTTTTTACAAATTTTACAATTGACGAATGGATAAAACTAAATTTTTTTAAGAAATTGTAACTTTTAAAACAAAATTCAAATTCGACCAACTCAAGAACTCTTCCCCAACAATTTTATATTAATCAAAGAGCAGATTTTTTCTCAAAAAATTAATTTCTCACTTAGAAGGTTGGGAACAACCCCCTCTATCAGATATATCATTTAAATATACATTCTGCACATCTGGGCAACATAACCTTTCGAATAATATAAGTTTAATTTATTTTGAGTTTTAATAAATACCAAAAAAGCGTACGACAAACTTTAATTTTCACGTATTAATATATAAAATATGCGAGATTGTTAAAATAAGTTCGAGGCTATAGCTTTTAATTCATTGGAGATTTAAAGTTATTTCCTTCAAATAATTTTTTTTAAATTTACAAATTTTTTTTTAAATAGAAAACCACTAAAAAATTAAGTTTTGTAAAAAAAAATTATAGGAGATTGCCATTATTTTTTAGTGGCACGAACAGTTTATTAATTTAGTTGTCAAGACAATACAAATTCACCTTAAATGCACTTATCACTTTGAAAGAAAATCAAAAATGCAAATTTGAGTTTTTCTTTTTTACAATAAAAATTATTTTTACCCATATTTTGAGAAAAGATCTAATTTTGTGATCTATTTTTAAAAGAAAAAATTTATATATAAACAAAAAGTAACAATAAAATTTTTATAAATTTTTATAAAGTCTACTGATGATACTTAAATACAAAAAAGAAATAAATGAAATCTATTCAAAAATGGCAGGGA
The DNA here is from genome assembly GCA_958299015.1 of Tetanocera ferruginea. Lineage (NCBI taxonomy): Eukaryota > Metazoa > Arthropoda > Insecta > Diptera > Sciomyzidae > Tetanocera > Tetanocera ferruginea. The sequence continues at coordinate 50,085,535 of OY282640.1, read as the reverse complement.
TATTGGCTTCCCAATTTATAGCATTGGGAACACGCTAAATAACTAACGCCAATATTAAGAACTACTTTTGGTTGGAGCTTCACTGTGATTGTTATCACATTTAAAAGCAAACTTAACAAACTTATAGAAATAATGAGAAAAAATGTAAAACAGTTAAAATTCGAATAAGATATTGACATTGAAAGTCAAATTTTTGATTTCAAAACACATTTTTTTACAAATTTGATAATTGATGAATGCATAAAACTAAATTTTTTGAGGAAATTTTTACTTTTGAAAAAAAATCAAATTCGACCAACTTAAAAACTTTCTCCCAACTACATTTCATACCGATCAGAGAGCTTGTTTTTTCTCAAAAATTGTATTCCTCTCTTAGAAGGTTGGTAACCCCCTCCATAAGATATATCATTTAAATATGCATTCTGCATATCTGTGTAACAGTACCTTTCAAATGATATCAGTTTGATTTGTTTTGAGTTATAATTTATGTCAAGAAAAATATATCAAAATTTAAAGTTCACGTATTATATATAAGATATGCATGTTTTTTCGATTTCTGCACTTGTTTCAAAATTCGAAACGAAATTTTTTGGGAATCATCAAATCAGAAACCAAGGATTATTTTGAGCAACAAGTGCCGAACAAATTTTTTTTCTTTCTATTTTTTGCTTCGGGACAACAGAAAATTAATTTGACAATCCAGCGCTGATCAAACCTTACATTAGAGAGGAACATAAGAATGAACATAACAGAACAAAAAACTCTTATTTACTATTAAAATAATATGTGGCAATATTAAAAGCGATGCAGTGCAGATGAAATAATTGAATACAACAGTGATTGAAGTGAAAAGTGAAGCAAACATTAAGAATGGTGACATTTTTTTTTGCGCTACACTGTGTGTTTGCTGTTTTCTTTATTTTGCAGTACATTTTAGTGGCCATTTATTTTTTTTTTCTTTTTTATCAAGTTAAACAGAACATAGTTTTTGAGAAAAAAAAAAACATAAAAATCGAAAGCAACAAACGGAGTGCATAAAACGATGGTGCTTCCGCAAGCAAAGAAAACGGAAATAGTTACATACAAAGAGAGCTAGAAGTGCACTAGAAATGTTAGTAAAATAGTAGTAGTTAGAGAAGTACTGTGGTAAGTATAGTAGTAGTGGTGGAAGTTGTTGTGGTAGTAGGTGTTTCGAGTTGTGGAGGGTACTAAACGGGCAGTAATGTTGATGTTCTTGGTTGAATATTGGTTGTTGTCATCGTTGTTGTTGTTGTTGTTGTTGTTGTTGTTGTTGTTGTTGTTGTAGTTGTTGTTGCCGTTGTTGTTGCCGTTGTTGTTGTTGTTGAGTGCTACTCAAGTAACTGCATCTTCAGTAAACTAAAGCAAAGCAGTCAGTGTAAAGCAAAGTGCTAGAGCACTACCACGAAAGATGCATTCAGCCCATGAGATAGACAGAGAGGGAGGGAAAGTGAAAAAGAAATAAAAGCCGCTTTCATTTTATTTTACTTCCGTTTCCGTTTGAGAGACATGAAATTATTATAGGTTTTCTTTTTTTTAATGTTATGTGATTCTGAACGTTTTATAATGCATTTAAAGTAGGCTACGCAAATTTGCGGCATACTTTTAGGCATTTTTTTAGAGATAGATAGCGAGAGAAATAAAACATTGTGAAGAAAACAAAATGGCGTTGAAGCATTGCAATCGGTTTTTGGGTTCATTTGGAATTTATATTAAAAAATACCAAAACAGCAACTGAGATTAAACTGCATATTTAAAGAGTTTGCGTTGTGGAGTAACAGTTAGAAAATTAAATACGTAAATATTCTTCTGTTTAAGGCAACGTCTTTTCAAAGGCATATATTTAGGAGTTTTCTTAAATCTAATTTAAGATAATTGCTACATTAAGTGTTAATTTAAAATATAAAGGGTGATTTTTTAAGAGCTTGATAACTTTTTTTTTTAAAAAAACGCATAAAATTTGCAAAATCTCATCGGTTCTTTATTTGAAACGTTAGATTGGTCCATGACATTTACTTTTTGAAGATAATTTCATTTAAATGTTGACCGCGGCTGCATCTTAGGTGGTCCATTCGGAAAGTCCAATTTTGGGCAACTTTTTCGAGCATTTCGGCCGGAATAGCCCGAATTTCTTCGGAAATGTTGTCTTCCAAAGCTGGAATAGTTGCTGGCTTATTTCTGTAGACTTTAGACTTGACGTAGCCCCACAAAAAATAGTCTAAAGGCGTCAAATCACATGATCTTGGTGGCCAACTTACCGGTCCATTTCTTGAGATTAATTGTTCTCCGAAGTTTTCCCTCAAAATGGCCATAGAATCGCGAGCTGTGTGGCATGTAGCGCCATCTTGTTGAAACCACATGTCAACCAAGTTCAGTTCTTCCATTTTTGGCAACAAAAAGTTTGTTAGCATCGAACGATAGCGATCGCCATTCACCGTAACGTTGCGTCCAACAGCATCTTTGAAAAAATACGGTCCAATGATTCCACCAGCGTACAAACCACACCAAACAGTGCATTTTTCGGGATGCATGGCCAGTTCTTGAACGGCTTCTGGTTGCTCTTCACTCCAAATGCGGCAATTTTGCTTATTTACGTAGCCATTCAACCAGAAATGAGCCTCATCGCTGAACAAAATTTGTCGATAAAAAAGCGGATTTTCTGCCAACTTTTCTAGGGCCCATTCACTGAAAATTCGACGTTGTGGCAGATCGTTCGGCTTCAGTTCTTGCACGAGCTGTATTTTATACGGTTTTACACCAAGATCTTTGCGTAAAACCTTCCATGTGGTCGAATAACACAAACCCAATTGCTGCGAACGGCGACGAATCGACATTTCACGATCTTCAGCAAAACTCTCAGAAACAGACGCAATATTCTCTTCTGTACGCACTGTACGCATTCGTGTGGTTGGTTTAATGTCCAATAAAGTAAACTGAGTGCGAAACTTGGTCACAATCGCATTAATTGTTTGCTCACTTGGTCGATTATGTAGACCATAAATCGGACGTAAAGCGCGAAACACATTTCGAACCGAACACTGATTTTGGTAATAAAATTCAATGATTTGCAAGCGTTGCTCGTTAGTAAGTCTATTCATGATGAAATGTCAAAGCATACTGAGCATCTTTTTCTTTGACACCATGTCTGAAATCCCACGTGATCTGTCAAATACTAATGCATGAAAATCATAACCTCAAAAAAATCACCCTTTATGTTAAATATTGCTTAGGCGAGAGTTTCAATTTCACGGCCTAACAAAAAAATTTTTTTTGCCAAAATTTATTCATAGAAAACTGATATTTTGGGAAAAATTGGAACTTATTGCACAGTGTTAAATAACGCAGGTATTAAAGAATAAAAATATCTTTTAAACATAAGAAAACTTACAACAGAAATAAAGCTTATTTCGATTCTTAACGATATTTCAATATTATTTGAAGTTAAAACATTATCGATTGTAAAAATAAATCGAGATTTATATATAATTGGAACTTGAATGTTATCTTTTAACTTAATATTTTCAACTATCTATATTTAAATTTTACATATATTTTATATTTTTAAATTTTTTTTTATTTTTCTTTATATTTTTTATATTTTTTATATTTTTTATATTTTTTATATTTTTTATATTTTTTATATTTTTTTATATTTTTTATATTTTTTATATTTTTTTTATATTTTTTATATTTTTTATATTTTTTATATTTTTTATATTTTTTATATTTTTTATATTTTTTATATTTTTTATATTTTTTATATTTTTTATATTTTTTATATTTTTTATATTTTTTATATTTTTTATATTTTTTATATTTTTTAAATTTTTTATATTTTTTATATTTTTTATATTTTTTATATTTTTTATATTTTTTTATATTTTTTTATATTTTTTATATTTTTTATATTTTTTATATTTTTATATTTTTTATATTTTTTATATTTTTTATATTTTTTATATTTTTTATATTTTTTATATTTTTTATATTTTTTTATATTTTTTATATTTTTTTATATTTTTTATATTTTTTTATTTTTTTTATTTTTTATATATTTTATATTTTTTATATTTTTTATATTTTTTATATTTTTTATATTTTTTATATTTTTTATATTTTTTATATTTTTTATATTTTTTATATTTTTTATATTTTTTATATTTTTTATATTTTTTATATTTTTTATATTTTTTATATTTTTTATATTTTTTATATTTTTTATATTTTTTATATTTTTTATATTTTTTATATTTTTTATATTTTTTATATTTTTTATATTTTTTATATTTTTTATATTTTTTATATTTTTTATATTTTTTATATTTTTTATATTTTTTATATTTTTTATATTTTTTATATTTTTTATATTTTTTATATTTTTTATATTTTTTATATTTTTTATATTTTTTATATTTTTTATATTTTTTATATTTTTTATATTTTTTATATTTTTTATATTTTTTATTTTTTTTATTTTTTATATTTTTTATATTTTTTATATTTTTTATATTTTTTATATTTTTTATATTTTTTATATTTTTTATATTTTTTATATTTTTTATATTTTTTATATTTTTTATATTTTTTATATTTTTTATATTTTTTATATTTTTTATATTTTTTATATTTTTTATATTTTTTATATTTTTTATATTTTTTATATTTTTTATATTTTTTATATTTTTTATATTTTTTTATTTTTTGTATTTTTTTTATTTTTTTTATTTTTAAATATTATATTTTTTATATTTTTAAATATTATATTTTTTATATTTTTAAATATTATATTTTTTATATTTTTAAATATTATATTTTTATATTTTTAAATATTATATTTTTTTTATATTTTTAAATATTATATTTTTTATATTTTTAAATATTATATTTTTTATATTTTTAAATATTATATTTTTTATATTTTTAAATATTATATTTTTTATATTTTTAAATATTATATTTTTTATATTTTTAAATATTATATTTTTTATATTTTTAAATATTATATTTTTTATATTTTTAAATATTATATTTTTTATATTTTTAAATATTATATTTTTTATATTTTTAAATATTATATTTTTTTATATTTTTAAATATTATATTTTTTATATTTTTAAATATTATATTTTTTATATTTTTAAATATTATATTTTTTATATTTTTAAATATTATATTTTTTATATTTTTAAATATTATATTTTTTATATTTTTAAATATTATATTTTTAATATTTTTAAATATTATATTTTTTATATTTTTAAATATTATATTTTTTATATTTTTAAATGTTATATTTTTTATAATTTTTAATATTATATTTTTTATATTTTTAAATATTATATTTTTTATATTTTTAAATATCATATTTTTTTATATTTTTAAATATTATATTTTTTATATTTTTAAATATTATATTTTTTATATTTTTAAATATTATATTTTTTATATTTTTAAATATTATATTTTTTATATTTTTAAATATTATATTTTTTATATTTTTAAATATTATATTTTTTATATTTTTAAATATTATATTTTTTATATTTTTATGAAAGATTTTAGACAAAAACAAAAAATTTATAATTTTTACTATAGTCTCATATATGCGCAGAGTTTTATCAGAATTGTCAAAACAACACTAACCAAAAAGTTGGTAAAAACGATACGTCAGATGATTTGTATTGATTTTGATAGTTTCAACTCTGAGAGGGAGATATTTTCAAACAAGCAATTACCTTTTTATTTAATCATATATCCAAATGATTAAAGAAAATTATTAATGCTAAAATTTATTAAATTTTTTTTCATTTATTAAAATTTGAACGAAATTCAGGAAAAATAACTATTTTTAATGTTCCTCTAAATTGAGTTATCATCGACAACAAATATTATACCAAATTGAAAATATAATCGGTACCTTAAATAACACCGACATTCAAAACATAATAAAAACGTTAAATTGAATTGAACTTAAACACAATTCGATATTAAAAATTGTTTTTAGTTTTAAATTCAAAATTTTTAAATTATTTCGAAAAAAAAAATCGGGAGAAAAACTTTAAATAAATTTAAGTTTTGCCAACTTTCAAAATTATCGATTATTTTAATGTTGAAGAGGTATATATGTATATTATCGATGTTTCTATTTTATAAAGCTTTCGATTGTAAATAAAATTAAATTTCATCGAAATTTTTAAACAAATTTAAACTTTATAATCAATTCTTTAAATAATATTATATTAAAGTTTGATTATTTAATTTTGCTAAAAAAATTAAATATATATCAAAATTTACATGAAGCAATGTTAAGCGTTAATGAAGTTAAGATTTTAACGATATTAAAAACTATTTCAATAATTTTCTAAAATTATAAAGAAAACTTATGGTTTTTTTAACTGTCTTATCTTTAAATAATAAATATTAAATATTTATCTGTTTATCGATAAATTTTCATCGATAGATAAATCGTCATCGATAGATCAATTGTTTCACACTTCTACAAAGAGTGAATCTTTGATCGATTATTGTCATTTTATCGATAAATTGTCGTCAATTAATTTTCTATTTTCAACTAAAAGTAATGTTTAAAATTTTAATTTATTTTTTAATTTTAACGTAAGTTAATTAAATCGATATATACAAAAGTAAAATATAATTTTATCGATAAATACACACATCAATAATCGAAATTTATTTTCTATTTATCTATTTTGGACCAAAAGAAATAATTAAAATTTAAGATTAATGAAAAATTTCAACATAATTTAAATGAATAGATAAATGATAAAAAAGTCAAAAAATGTATCGATAAATAGCAAAGAATATCGATATATACATATTAATGCATATCCATAAACGAAAAATATCTATGGATTTAGATTATATCGATAGTAATAAAATCAATTTAATATTATATGTTATCATCGATAAGTTCACAATCATTATTTATCACAATTTAAAATTTTAGCCAAGATAAGGAAATTCAAGCGAGAATTATGAACTTTCACCGAACGGCAAATCAGCGCTGAAAAATAAAAGTTTATCGATATTTAAAATTTTATATTAATTTGAAGTTTTATCGATAAACTTCATTGTGCTGTAAATAATTTAATTTTTGTTCAACACAATCATTAAAACAAATTTTTATCGATTGACAAGTATTGAGTTAATCTTGTCGATAAATAAATTTTTATCGCTAAATATATTTTAACGTTTAATTAACTTGTTTTGAACAAAAACATTTTTACTTATTTTTAAGTAGTTTAAAAATTCAATCGATAAATAAAAAAATTTTCGATACATAGATAAGTCTAATTATATCAAAATTTTTTTATGAAAATTTTAAATTTTTATCATACTTTGACATTTTAAAAAAAATTTAATTGTATCGAGAAGTAAAAATGTTCGTCAAAGTCAATCCATTAAAATCTAAAGATATCTATTTAATCGATCATCGAAAAATAGCTTTGAATATCGCTTTTATCGCTTGCCGATAAATATACATGTGTGAATATCGATATTATCGAAATAAAAATATTATTGATAAACTTTTATCGATGGATTTAATGTGATCGATGAGTTGAGTTTCGATTAACTAAAATACTTCGCATAGCTCCAATACAATAATGCGATTCGAGTCGTTTTTATCAAAATTTTGACATAAATAAAATATTTAAAGTTCTATCATACTTGCACATTTTAATAAGAGTAATCAATTTGAAAAAAATTAATATATAATTCTATCGATAACTGTAAAGAGTATTTATTTTATCGATTATTGATATATATATTTAAATATCGTTTTTATCGATGTGCTCGTATATCCTTAAATCGATTTTATCTTATTCGATAAATTTCATCGATAGTAAAATTTTGTTGATAAACTTCTATCGATGGTTTAAGTTTAATCGATAAGTCCGATTTATCAAAATTCAAAGTTTTAACTAAAATTTGACAACTATCGACCAACATATAGAAATTCGAACATTTTTTAATTTTCATAATTTTTTCACTTTATCTTAAGCTTATCAACAATACAATGTTGCTTATCCCTAAAATGTGAAATTAAGATAAAGTGAAAAAATTATTAATTTTGTTCAACAAAACATATTTTTATCTATGAGTTAGTTTTTATCGAAAGATATATTATAGTTTATAAATAATTTGTATAAATAAATAAAATTCATCATTAAATACGTTTCTATAGAAAAGTAATATTTTAAATTCGATATCGATTAACTTATATCGATGGGTTAAATTTAATTTATAAGTCTTCTCTAAACTTCTATCCAACCCATCGATATCGAATTTGATCATGGAATTTGATCTTTAAGTTCGATTTATCAAAATTTTAAGTTTTAACCAACGTGTACTTTTAAAAGTTAAGTAAAACAATAAAATTTTTCGTTGGATTAAATTTGACTGAGAAAATGGATTTTCTTGAAATTAATTTTTAATTTAATTTTTAATTTCAAGCTTTAAGAAAATTCAAGCGAAAATAATAAGCTTTTACCGACTAGCTTTGTATTTCAAATGCGCCAAGACTTTAGTTCTAAGTTCAGTTCTAAGTCAAATTAATTTGACTGAAATTAATCGATATTACAGTATAATCGATTTTTACTTTCAATTTTTTTTTTAATTTATAATTAATAATTCAGACGACATAAAAAAATAAATTTACACAAAATTTACATGTATTAATATATACTTTCTTAGAATTAATTGATTCGAATAAATGAATGAATTGATTCGAATAAATGAATGAATTGATTCGACTGAATGAATAAATTGATTCGAATGAATGAATGAATGAATTGATTCGAACGAATGAATGAATCGATTCGAATTAATGAAAGAATTGATTCGAATGAATGAATGAATTGATTCGAATAAATGAATAAATTGATTCGAATAAATGAATGAATTGATTCGAATAAATGAATGAATTGATTTGAACGAATGAATGAATCGATTCGAATTAATGAAAGAATTGATTCGAATGAATGAATGAATTGATTTGAATGAATGAATGAATTGATTCGAACGAATATATGCATGAACTCGATCGATAAATCAATAAATTAATTCCGTTAAAAAGTTTTCAATATCAAAGTTAAGAATTAAGTTATAATAGTAAATAAGAAATCAAAATTATAAATTTATATCGATAATTTTAGTTATTATAAAATCGATATTATAAAAAAATATCGACAATTCAATATAAACGTTAATGGCTTTTGCAGTGAGTGATAAACCAGCAGAAATACCTGATTTGTACATTTTCAAGTCACATTGTCCTGCTGTAAATCGATAAGTTAAGAATTTTTTATAAAGCCAACCCCGCCCCTTTTTTTAACATAAAAGAAATTATCAATTCTTTATTGAATTGTCTTATCTTCTTTATTTTAATGGTATTCATGTTAAAATTGCTTTAATCAATGAGGAGAATTATCACAGCAGCCATTTTTTCACCCTCGAGCCACCCAAACGTTCCGGAATCGATTTTTTGTTTAGTTCAAATTTTTTAAATATTCCTGATTTCCAATTTAATATATTCTTAAATTTAAAATTTACGTTCAACTAACTTTCTGTGTTATTAAAGTATGCAATAAAAAAGGTAAAAAATAATACATTAACTTGGTTAGCATGGAATCTCCACTATTTAGAGCAAACGATAAATATTTAAATAATCGTTTTTATCGAATAATTTTTTAATTCGTAAGTCTGCAGTTGGCAGTATAGAGGGGCAAAAAAGGCAAGTAGTTGTCGATAGAATTTAACAATTCTTACATTAAATGTTAAACAAAATTAATCGAAATTTCAATTTTATCGAAAATGCAAATTTTAATTCATTTTCATACATAATTGATGAAACATGCAAATTTGTTGAAATTTTCATATTAATATCTAAAAATACAATAGCTATATCAATAGCTTAAGCAAAAATGATTGAGCAAAAATGCATTCAATTAACCTTGAAAACAAATGTTGGTATTTATAAGAATAACCTTTACTTATCGATAATGAATGTATGGTAAACATCTTAAATACTTAAATGTTAATTAAATTCAAAATAAAATAGAAATTCAACACATTTAAATTTGTAGATTTTCCCATAAAATACATTTGTTTTTCTTGCAATTTAAATGCAATGCCTAAGATTATGCAACGGATAATGAATTTTAGAAGTAAAGCAAGCAATAACAAAGAAATGCTTTCCTTTTAATTAAATTTTATCAAAATTTTCTTAATTCTTAAATACATAATAGTCAGAAGATTCAAAAGTTTGCAAAACTGAAGGCAAATTATGGTGTTTTGAAAAGAATGGGTCATTCCTTAAGGCGGGAGAGAGAGAGAGAGAACGTTAGTAAAGCATTAAAGTTTTTTGCACATTAAAGCAAATCTACATTTTATTGCTTTAAATTTGGATATTCTGGCAACACTGCATATATATTTTGTCTATTGAAATGCAGCATATAAAATATTTATTTATATGTACAACATAAATATATTCGATGCTTGCAAAAATTATTACTTAAGCCTTAAAGTATGCAATAAATATGTATTTAATACGCTTTTGTCTTGAATGCTTGTGCATTTCAAGCGAACAAAAACAAAAACAAAAACACGCACACACACGTCGACACACACACAAATGCAAGCACAAAAAGCACAACGCTCTTATCAGCAACTCATACAACTAGGCAGGAAACAAATAACTCGAGTACTGCTCAAGTTATAGCTTAGCAAGAAAATTGAAATGAAATTTCAATTCAATATTATTATGATTTTTTTTTATTTTTGTTATTACTATTATTATCATTGTCAGCATTAGAGATATAGCAAGGACACTCGATTAAATCGAGGATGTGATAATTCATGTTCTTAGATGTGAGCTAGCAACAAGAACGACGTAGAATGTCTGACTGAACATGCAACTGAGTAAGTAAAAGAAAGCAAAATTATGAAAAAGCAGACAGTTAGACAGACAGACAGACAGGCAGACAGCTGGACATACAACACAGTGTATGAAACTGATAGACAGCAGTAGCAGCAACAAACAAAATAATGCCAAAAGGCAGAGCAGCGCTTCAAGTGGCACACTCTATAAGACTCCACCAACTCTCACTCATGCTCATCATCATTGTCGACGATCGTCTTTAACTGGCATTATTATGTGGATTATATATATACATATATAGTATAACGAAAGTACATCAGTATTGAGCAGATTCTATACGACTTGCAGTAAGCTTAGTTGTAGAAATCAGGATATCCTGTATGAGGAGTGTCCATTGGCAGGCAACATTAGCCAAAAGCAATGCGAAGGACAAACAATAAATTCAAGTGCTTGAATTTCTTAGGATTATAAAGTGCAAGTTTACTATAGCTTGAGTGTTGGTGTATGTGTGAGCATGTGTGTGTTTGTGTATGAACACTGACTGTTTATATATTGGTCTATACAGCTAAGTTTTAAGCTTTTTACTATACATTCAATATAAATATGAGGATTATTTTGTGCTGACCAACCGACGACCACTCTACAAAATTCAGCAGCTGCTGCTGCTGCTTTGTTGCTTAGGCGTGCATGATATTTAGAGAGAGAGAGCAACGTCGAAATGGGTATCATTCACCCAAATGTACATGCATGTGTGTGTATGTGAAGCATGTATGCAGTTTTTTATCAATATTATTTAACAGTGCAATTGAACGGAATATTATGACTGCGACAGAGTTTTTATATTTTGTGTTCTTCTTTTTACTGTCGCATGTTTTAGGAAACTATTCAACTACATATTTTATAGATTTTACAACATTGTGAAATAATCCGAAAATAGCTTTCTTGACATTCTTAATGCGACTGCCAAGTATGAAATTGAAGAGTAATAAAAGTTTTGTAAAGTAAAAATCAATGAACTTTACGTGAAACTTCTATAAAACAATAAAAAAAGGATATCTTATACATATTGCTGGCTTTGAGGATTACTATTTCTACTGTGTATTGTATTGTATTGCCCAACATTGTATAATTATATCAGCAAAATTAAAGAATTGGTCAAATCTTAGAAATAAATATTAATATATAAAAAAAAAGAGTAACTTCGAGTATTGTGATATGTTCGGGTAATGTGATATACCTGCAGCTTTTGTTAAATACACAATTTTCGACAAGAATTAACATGAAAACATAGCGGTAACAGAACCTCTCATTGTTATGAAATTGTTTTCTCAGTGTAGTCGATATTTTTTTTTGAGTGCGCTTTGCAAGTGAATTACAGTAAATAAAGCAAAATTGTAAGCTGAAATAGATAAATTAGTTAGAGTTTGAATAAAGTTAGCCTCAAATGAGGTGAGATTTTGATTAACCAAAGTAACGTTTTTATTTTGAAACCCGAATTCGGCTATTGTGATATAGTCAAAGTTGGGTTATGTGATATACCATCTATTCATGCCATACTTTGTGTTATTTTTTTGTTAAGTTTTTATATGCGTATTTATATTCAGTTGATTTTGTTTGTATTTTGTTTTTTTTTTTAGGGGGGACATGACATTGGCCGTTTTTTTGAAATCGACGTTTTTTATAATTTTGTATTTTAGTAAATTTTCTTAAGATTCTGGATCCATATCCATGGAAAAATTCCTACGAGTTCAAAAGTTACAGCCGGATTAGTGAGAGCGCATTTTTAATTTTGACCTTTTTTTTTCTTTGTTCACAAACTTTGAACGTGTTTAACTCGATGTTTTTCGTGCTAGTTGCGGCACTAGCGGGTTCATTTTTTCATTTCATTTCTTTTTATTTTTTAAACTTGATTCGCTATCGTTTGACACGAGCTTTTTCTGAAAAAATTTTTTTTTCGATTTTTTATGAATTTTTAAAGTCAATATTTTTTTCGAAAAAACACACTTTCAAATTTGTAACATCACCAAAAATTGAAAAAAAATTTTAAAAAAAGCCGCTGTCATACGCTAACTAATTTTGTTAAAATTTAAAAAAGTAATTTTTTTCCAGATCGGACAATTTTTGCGACTCCCAGTGCTGCAACCACGAGGCCCCGTTGTTTTCTCTGCCGCCAGTTTGGAGCTCTATAAAACCATGTTGGAGTGAAAAATATATTTTTGTGAATTATTTTTTTCTTGTCATTTGTTCAATTCTCTACAATAATAAAATAGTTTTTCGAAAAAAGTTTGTTTTTGACTGAGTTATGAATTTTTCAAAAAAAGGTCTGTTTAATCTGCCGCAAATGTTATGTCCTACCTTAATTTTAGAAAAGTTAGTGTATCAAATCAGCTGTGAACAGTATCAATAAACAAACGCCACTCTTTGGGAATGTACGGCTGACCAAAGGTATTAAATAAGCCAGGAATGTCTACGCAATAGCAGATATTGTCATTCTTAGTAATGCGTATAGCAAACGGTTTTTCACGATTTCTGTAGTATGTCACCTTAACATCGGGTCTCAAAAAGTTGAATTGTTGCAAACGAGAACCATGCAATTCCTATTTTTCCTTTGACAGTTCCAAATCTCTTATCCAATCATTCAGCTGCGCTTGCGATAAAAGGTGCGTTGCACAGTGGTTTAGCCCCATACAAAAAGTGTCAATAAATAGAAATAATCGTCGTAGAGCAACAAGATTTGGCACATGAGTTACAATTGTAAGTATTAAAAAAAATACAAAAAATTTTTGGAATCCGCCCACAACCACGCCCACCTCCCATACAACAAGAAACTTCAAAACGCCATATTTTCCTTGATATCGGACCGATTTGAAAAAAAATCGGTATGGAGGTATATATTTATGTACTGAATTGAAAAATATATAATTTGGTTTTGCCCACCTCCCCCACAAAATTTTTATAAATTTCTGTTTTTACAAATTCCATCTTTCTTGTGAAATAGCGCTTAAATTATATGAGTTAGAGTTTAATAATGTTTTAGAAAAATATTAATTGGACTTTTTTTTAAAACATGAAAAAAAAAAATTAGCTTTAAGAACCTTATCGTTTGATTTTTATTAAATAAAGACTAAGTGAACCTCACACGTTTCGAATCAATTTTTGTTTACTTTTTGAAAATTTTTGGTGCATAATTTTGGGCATAGTTCTGCAAAGCAATCGTATTATTTTTTGTATTGTATACTTTATATTGCTAATTTGTGTTTGTTATTTGTTGTTGTTACCATAATAGAAAATAAAAGGCGTTGCATACTTTATATTGTTAGCTTTTTTAACGTAAGCCTGAAAGCATGCCACAAAAATTAATAAATAATTCGACAGCAAAACTCGAATTTTTTGGTAAAACGCTTTTAGTTTTTTATTCACCAAAAGTTTATTGGCAGATATTGGCAGCTAATTTTTTTTTTAAAATTTAAGTAAAAGTCCAATAATTACATATTTCCTAATGAGCGATCACCGCTCGGCTCCGCAAGACACATTTTCCTCTGCGAAAAATGACAAAAAATGTTTTTTTTCATATTTTACAATATAAGTTTTTTGGCTTCAAAAATAATAAAAAAAATAAATTTCCAAATATGCAAATTTTTTCCTTAACTATGCTTCTTATAAGCAAAAAAAACCGAACAGCAATTTATTCAGTAGTTAAGATGTTATTTTACGTCAAGTTCACTACCTATTTTGAACGATTTTGTGAACTGTTTGATATTTATCGTCTTTAAAGGTTTCTGTACAAAAATCCTGTGCAGATTTCTGTGAAAATCTTTTGGAAACATGCTAATTAGACATTTCTTTAAATATAAAAAATTAAATATCGACCATAGGAATTCATAAAATTTGGTATTTTTTCCACCCTTAAACCACTGTGCGTTGTGCTTTCAGTTGTAATAGTACTACCATCTGTGGTTCCTTCCGACTCCACTGAATCTACGGATTTTCGATTGTTTTCACGTGTTGAATCGGGACAAGTAGGATATGGAACATCGTCAGAATGAGATACTGGCAATGAAACATTCGGGACAGTGGCGTATATCACTCGTTTGTGTTTTCCAACACCAGTCACTTTGGCCAGAAAAAAAAAAACAATCGTTTAGGTGGCAAACGAAATTTGCAACTATTTTGTCTTTTTTTGGAAATTTTTCTGAAAAATAAAAAAAATCGCCGATATTTGAATTAATTCCGCCAAAACTAACAGCTCGACCAAAAAATGATGTCGAGCTTTATTTAGCTGATGATTATTAGCTTTTATTTGATATATCATTTGTTTGATTACTGTTGTTGGTTCTGGAGATATATGCAATTAAGTGGAACCAACTTTTTTTTTTCGTTGAAAATCCTACAGTGAGCAATATCTCGAAAACGGAGTGACAGAAAAAAAAAAGATTTCTTTTTCGGAATCAGCGACCGATTTCACATGAGAAAAGGATAGTGGCATTCAAAGTACATTTTGGCTGTAAGCCAGTGTTATATAGATATAGTTGTCACCCGGTAGTAGAACGAGTTTATTAAAAATGAAATTTTTTATTTACAAAAACGTTAGTAACGCACCATAGATGTAAATGGTAAATATTTTCAGGAATAAACACATTTCTTTTGAAAATAACCGAGGTAGGGAGAGGATGTTGTACAGATCATCAGCAACAAAGAGGAACAAGAAATAGCGAGAAATAAACTAACAAATCTTACTGACAACCACGTTAGGAAAATACGAATAAACGAAAGAGATCGTTTTATACTTGACACAGTGGACGAAACAAAGCGATTTTTACATAACAACAAAAATGTATGATTTTGTGGAAAATGATTTGTGGAAAAATTAATAAAAAATAATATAATATCTAATAGCGAGAAAAATAAATTATTGACGAAAACCTCTACAGCACCGAGGATATATGGACTTCCTAAAATACACAAAGACAACATGCCACTAAGTCCGATTTGTTCATCGATAAACTCGCCGGCATATGGACTTGAAAATATATATCTAACGTCTTAAAAAAATTGACGAAAGACTCTAAATATAATGTGAAAGACGCGGTGGAATTTAAATATCGAATAAATGACACACATATATATGATGACGAAACAATTATATCTTTTGACGTGGTTGCGTTATTTCCCAGCATTCCAGTGGACTTCGCAATCAGCGTAATTGCAAAGAAATGGGACATAATTAAAAACTTCATCAAAATAACAAAAGGACTATTTATGGACATCTTAAAATTATGTACCAAGGATAACAGGTATTTTAAATATGACGATAAAGTTTACGGACAATTAAGAGGAATGCCAATGGGGTCACCGCTATCGCCGGTTATTGCAGACATCATCATGGAAGAGCTTTTGGACACCTGTATTGAACTACTAGACGAAAAACCAAGATTGATGACAAAATATGTAGATGACTTATTTGGAATTATTAAAGTGGACAAAATTGATGAGACATTGAATGTTTTAAGCAAATTTCATAAGAATATACAATTTACGAAGGACGAAGAGAATGAAGGAAAACTACCATACCTAGACACGCTAGTTATTAAAAGGAACAACAAATTAAAAATTGACTGGTATCATAAACCTACAGCCTCAGGACGTCTCATAAATTATAATTCCAAACATCCTAAAAATAGGATAATGAACACGGCGCACAAATTCGTAAGAAAAGTATTAACCATTAGCGACAAAGAATTCCATTATGACAACATTGGGAAAATAATTAAGATCCGTAGTAAAAATGGATTCCCTAAAAAACGACGATAGACTTAATTAAAAAACAACAACAAAAAACTAACATGACACGCGCTGCAGAACCACCCAAGATTTATAAATCTATGACGTATATATCTGGACTGTCGGAAAGACTGATTGGATCTAATTGCTATGAGAAGAATTATTAACAAATTGTTTCTCAAATAACCGGTGCTTTAACAGGACACTTCCAAAAACCATGCCCGAGAATTGAACATCCTCCATAACGATTTCTGCAGAAGCTGCAGATACGAGGAGGAGGAAGAATCCACAATACATCTTCTCCGCATATCCCCAACACTGGCTCAGAACTACACCTGGCATCACAACGGGCTTGACTGGCTTAGTGGGTCCTAGTTATTTGAGGACAATTATACAGCAATACAAAGAGTAAAATTGACAAATAAAATCTAATATACAAAATAACATGCAAAGGAGACAGCGCAGGAACATGCAACAAAGTTTCAAATCAGAACACAAATCGCGCATGAAACCATTGGAACAAAAAACAGCATTGGCGGCCCACTGTGCAACACTTAACCACTGTCCAGACTTCGACAATGTAAAAATTCTACAATAAGAGACAAATTATGCAAGACGATACATGTTAGAAATGCTGCACATAATAAACATACCACCAAAACAAAGAATTAATTTAAAAACAGACACAGAAAGATGCGCTCAAAGCTACCGAAACCTAATAACAAAACAAACGACAAAATAAAATACCAGTTGACAACGAAACGGCATAGGCGCGGGTTGCTACAATTTAGTTTTTAAGGCTTTACCTGTTCCTTTATGTTCCTGTGATGTCTACCAGCTTTATATTTTTATTGTTAAACTTTATGTTTAATGTTTAATATGTAAGTTTAAATATTCGTGTCTTCTATATTGTTGTAAAAATGTGTAATTGTAAATTCTTTGTAAAAACAGAACATTGTCCCTGATGATGAACTCCGGCGGAGTTCGAAATATTGGACAAAATAATAAAAATTTCATTATAAACAAATTAGTTTGTTTTAATATAAAATAGTGACCGGACCTTAAGCCCAAACAAATAACAAATCAACACATTAAGAGAGATCGACGAAATATTAAATTAATAACCGAGTTTTTTTTAACACTTTAAAATCCGACATATGGTATGAAACTACTTGATAATATAGAAAAAGCATTTATTTTTCAAGGTATTCAATTAATACCATAACGAAAGTTTTCTCAATTTACTTTGAGAAGTTGGTGGGAGTGTGTTTTAAATTTAAGACACTTGCAAATAAATGCAAACCAACTTCTTTATATATGAAGGAAAGTGTCAATGACTACCAGGCAATCTTTAAAACTCTCATAATAGTTAAAATAGTCACTCCAACTGCAGTTCAACAACGTATTCGAACTCTTAAACTTTAAAACATGTTTTCTAAATGCTTTTCTTACACTCATACTTTATGCTTCCAAATGAGTATCAAAACAGTTTCAATAGTTTTTAAAAGGAAAAAAACACCATCTTAGAACCATCTTATATAAGAAATGTCACAAACTTAGAGCACTGCAGCAGCTGGACAGCATAAGAAAACTTTTTCATAACGCATCAATTGCATAAAATTTTAGTTTTAATATTTATGTACTTAGCTATATATGTATAGGTTTATATGTTTTTGTTATTATTTTTGTATCAAGCTTGCTTTTTTTTGCCAATTTGGCAACTTTGGTGAACAGACGAAAAACTTTTCTGCCATGCTGCGCCACAAACGTCATAGTTTATGGATGACCGATGACTGCTGTTTCAGCAGACCAATCCAATTTCAACTGAACACATATAAATAGAAAAGTTTTTCTTATGTTTGTGTTTCTTTTTTGATTCTTTTTTTCTTCTAGTAACTTTGCTTTTAAGGTCTGACTAATGCTGGCAACATAGAAAAAAATAAAAAGAAATAAATTTCTGTAAGTCAAATAAAAGTATTTAAATAAAGCTGATATAGATTTCTGAGAAACATAAATAAAGCAAAATATTATTTATATTGAGCTGATTTCAGAGAAGGCCAAAAACAATAACAATCATGAAATAAATCATTTAATAAACAGATCTGTCTGGTTACTCTGCTTGCGCGCAGAGAGGAAAAAAAGTATGTCACATAGTGTTAAAAGCAGCGTAAATGGCGGGAACGCCAAAAAAGTAGCGCAAACATTAAAATAATAACAACAAAAAACAGCTGCAACAGATAAACAAACTGTAACTGAGCGCCAATTTGAAGGTTTGGGTGAAGTCATGAGTTCATCTTTATGAATATAGGTGATGCATTTGCGCAACAACCCTGCACTTTAGAGCAAAAACCAAAAAAAAAAAAAAAAAAAACTGCTACATTAAAAAAGGACTCAAAACAAAAATTAACAACGCAAACGTCATGTGAATTCATTTGAAAAATAATTGCGTTTCATGCAGGAGAGCACATAGTTGTTGTTGTTGTTGTTGTAGTTGTTGGTGTTGTTTAATTAAAACTGTTTTTAAGATTTTTATTTTTTGTTTTGTTTTAATCTATTTTTTGCTTAAATTTTGTTGCAGTCGGTAGCCTTTGTTGTTATTTAGGACTAGCTGAGTGATGTTGTCGGTGTAATTGGTACTATGTGAGTGTTAGTATTGATGTGTGTGTCTGAACGGCACCGACTGTGCATGATGCATTTTCATGTTACTGAGTGTTAGTGTATGTGTCGGTGTGTGAGACTGTGTGCCTGCATTTTTATTACAATTTAACAAATTGGGCAACACACTCGACCCACAAACAACACCAGAAACAATAAAAACCACATGTTTCAACACTGCGCAACAAAAAGAAAACAAAAAAAAATTACAAACAATACCAGCACCATCAGCATAAACACACATAAACGACATAAGCAGAGACTGAATCCTAGGCAAATTCTGTTCAACACCTGTAAACAAAACAAAAACTATGAATTGTTGCATTTTAAAATGAAAGTTAAAAGCAAAACACAAAAAAAAACAAATGATTTTTTACACTTGCAGTCACACAAAGTGAATGAGAAAAATAAATTGTGTTGCATACTCTTAAGCGCTGTGATAATTCAAACAGGATTTTTAATTATTAATCATAATTATGCTGACGACACAATTTTTGCACTCATATTTTTTGCATGAAAGGTTTTTTTTTATTTTTTGCCCGCGCCATCTATGAGAAAAAAACTGAACTGACAGTTGTGGTCGACAGCATGAATGCATATCAAACCAAATTATTTATGAATCATCTTCATTAAGGCATGAAAAATAAAAAACAACCTGTTTAAGAATTTTACAGCAATTCCTGCAGGAGGTGGGCGTGGTTCTTTTTTCATTAACTCTATTTTTAAGTAAACAAGTTTAAGATACGGAGACGTATAGTCAAAATATAAAGTTAAAATTGCTGCTTTTTAAGGATATTCAATTTGATTACGTCTCTTTTCATCTCCATACAAATTAGGCGTCTTTTTGTTATACTCTATAGCAGGTTGCGGAGTACGATAAAAATACGATTGTTCTCACAACTAATCACCACTTAAAATTTTCTGCTTCGAAATTCTCAAGAGTGAAAAAATTCTACAGCAAATAAAAGCATTTATGATCTTTCACGAACAAAAGCAATGTTCGTTAATATCACGAACGAAAACAAAGTCACTGCAATCGTTGCCTTTTTGCTCACTCATGATCACTACTTCGTTGTGAACGTTTATATTAAAACTCAATGAATAACTCATATTATGAAGATTGAATCTTTAATCGAATGAGAGCATTCTTTGAAGTGACAAATTGCTACTCTCTGTGACAGCAAAAAAATATAAGTGCAATTTTGCTCAATTCAAAAAACAAAACCGGTAAAAGAAAATTATTTATAGAAAACACTTTAAACATTACAAAATAACAAAAAAAAACTTTGTGTGTAACAAAGGCACTTCGAAACATTTGCTTTTTTTATCATAGACAACAACTTTTTCTTGGCATTATTTGATACGTTCTCTATTTTTCAAATTAACCAGCGTACGCGCAACAAAGCAATATCATTAATCGACTTCATAATTTTTTCTAACTGCGCTTTACCCATGAACTTTGAAAAAATACGCTCACGAACGATTAAAAATTCAATCTTCTCATGATAACTCATTTTATGATTGCAGTACACCATGGTTAAAACTTTGGAGAAAGTTAACATGCAGTTATTTTATGAATACACATTTCTCATAAGCGCGCTTGCCACAGCGATCCTTCTCGAGCAGAGCGCGGGAGCAAACAATCATTGCATTGATGGCAATGTTTTGGTGAACGTTCGATTTCTTAAGTAGTTATTTATCATGATAAATTACAATCGCAAAATGAGTTATCCGCACCCTGGTTTGTAAGACGTGATTTCAATCGATTTTATATTATTTCTAATACCAAGTCATTAGAAGCATTTCTAGAACTTTTACAATAGTACAATTGTACTGTACAATTTTCACGTTTGTTTTATTTGTTTAATTTAAAACCTTATATATGAAAGCTTATTTTATGATGAAAGCTCAAAAAGTTGCGGCTGTTATCGTACCTTCAGGCTGACTGACCGACAAGCCCACAACATCTAAATCGAATTAAATATTCAAAAATATGTGGTTGTGAAAAAGCCTCTTCCCAACCCGAAACCCGTAAATCGAAATGTGTTTTACGTCAACACTTCCTGTATAATCTACGATAGCATTCGAACGAAAATTGAATCGGCCAATGCACCTTTGAGGATTCAGAGGAACCCACTTAGCTTTATGCTGTGATGAGATGTCACAACCTTTGGTTTGGGTGGTTGCATATCTAACACCTCTTTCGTGCTGTGGAGTACCTGAGTTGAGAATGCAACTCACACACCGAGCTAGGAAGTTCTGCCCGCGATATTGGTAGTAAACCACAACCACCTGAAGGGCTAGTCAGTCACAAGTTAGTCTGCATAAAGTAAGGGCCAAGGTCCTTGGTCAGACCTCGTAACAACCTACTGCCAGTTTAGATCATCACCGTTACGGAATGGTGGGTCAACATAGAGTTACTACAGCGTTCATAAGAATGCTGGTTGGAGTATGATTGAAAACTATCAGCCCAATTATGAACTGAAACTCCCGGTGAGTTTTCTACCGCTTCCCTTTCCTCTCTGCTTAATTTCGCCCTTTGTCCTTTCCTGCTATTCTAATCAATCTTCGAAAACGGGAGAAATTTGTGTGGTGAAAAAAGTAGGAGAAGGAGTTAAGATTTGATGCGAGTTTTTCCGCCAAAGGAGTTTGAAACAAAATTATAGTAGGTACTTTAATTTTCTTCAAAGCAAAATTACTTTAAATGTTAATTTTGAACAAGGATTTAGT
Organism: Tetanocera ferruginea; assembly: GCA_958299015.1. NCBI lineage: Eukaryota > Metazoa > Arthropoda > Insecta > Diptera > Sciomyzidae > Tetanocera > Tetanocera ferruginea. The sequence continues at coordinate 50,063,451 of OY282640.1, read as the reverse complement.
CAAGGATAGAAACTAAGATTTTTCAAGAATTATAAAAATAATATGAACAAGGATAAGAACTATGACTTGGGCAAGGATTGAATACGAATTTGGACAAAGAGTTGAACATAGATAAGGATTAAAACAGGTTAAGTACAAGAATTAGAATAAGGATTAAGAGAATAATAAGAATGCACAACTGTTGATATAGTGATTTGAAAAAGATTACTAAGTCAACGATTGGGAGAAATATTTTGGGCTAATATAAAATCAATAATTAGCACAAGACCTTTAATAAGGACTTAGACAGAGAATAAGACAATGATTTGCAGAAAAATTGGTTTATTTGAACAATTTGGAATATATCTCCAAATACTAATGTTGAGGAAACGATCAGGATTTAGATTTAGGACGAGGATTATAGCAAGGGGTAAGACAAGGATTAAGTCAAAGATTAAGACAAGCATCAGTGTAAAAGGAGTAGAACAAGGATTGAGACAAGATTGGACAAGGATTAAGACAAATATTAAGTACCTTCATATGAGGTATAAATTATGTCAAGGTCAAGGCAACGAACAAGGATTGCGCCAAGTATTTGGACAAGCATTAGTACAAAGAGCAGTATTTGCACAATGCCTAAAAAGGATTGAGACAATAATTAGGAAAAGGATCAAGGGCAAAGTCATCGAATTCTCATTTTATTCATTTTTCTTTTTTTAAAAAAATTTTTTAGTACGGAGCTACTTAAATACTTTTAATACTTCTCAAATTATTAAATAAGCAAAATAGACTAAGTTAAACAAAAACTTAATCAGCCCAATCATGAAACATTTTTTCCCGGGAGTTGTAAATGGGAGTTTCCGGTTTTAAGATAGCAGATAAAGATATCTCATTTTTATATTTTACACTCATGAATATTGGTGGTTGATGAACAAAATTGCATTAAAAATTTTAAAAAATTTTTTTAACTTTATCTTAAAAACGAAAACTCCCATTTACAACTCCCGGGAGAAAATGTTTCATGATTGGGCTAAATATTTATAGTACTAACAAGAACTGAGGCAACTCAAGCAGGATTGTGGCATCGCGCAACTTCGTTCTTTCAACCTTTTGATTGAAAGCTTTAATTTTAAAAGCTATGCTGTTCAAGTTAACTTTTTTAAGTATTGAAATTTTGTGAAATAACAACTTTTATGTACTAGAAAAGTTTTCCGAAAATAATACGCCCAGATATGAATGCAAACAAACAGAAAACAACCCCAAAAAAACTGTTTTTCGAGACAAGAAAGTGTTCATCTGGCCGTTATTTTCGCGGCACCTACTGTCTGCCGCTAACTCTATCAGATTTACAACTGCTCCTACACTGTTCTTAACTGCCTCATCCAATCGCACCTCGTCGGTGTCGGTGTCCTCTACTCCAGCACACCACCATCCGTCCACACTTTGTAATACCTACTAGGAAGAATTCAATGAAACACTACTCTGCTCGACATTGGATAGCATCGGAGTATTCAATCTTCATCGGAGGTAATCTTCCATTGAACGCTTCCCACATCGTAAGCGAAACAAAGGATGAATATGGAACCTATCATAGGTACTTCACAACTCGTGTTATACATAGAAGCTGAAAGCTCTTTTTTTATCTAATTAATTTCCGAATCTCTCGAGCCTTGAGGTCTATAAAACTCTCTAGCGACAATGGCTATAAATCAAGATGCCTTCAAATCAAGAGTGAACCTGCTTGAAGAAAATTGGATTCACACTTATACATCTCCAAAACACATGGAGAAGGCAAGGAGAAGTCTTAGTAAAATAATGAGAAAGCAGTCGATTGATAGCATAGTTAAGCTATCATAAAAGGCTACACTGGCAGGTCACACGACCCCTAATTGTACAACTTGGAAATGATAAACTTAGTCTCGAGGGGAATACCACCGAAGCCTTTAGACTATAATCCAAAAGACAAAGCACCCAGGACGAAGGTAAAGGAAGTAGACCTAAAATAACGAGCGAAGATAAGCACCGATTGACCTTTATGCAGACATCATAGACCAGCAGTATCCGGGCAGTAGAATACTAAACTATAATCCGGGCGTAGGATGCTAAAATGCAAAGTGCAAAGACTTCCTTTTTCATGCCATATCATAAAAGAACTTTGGCAGGCAGAAATACTCGAGAAAAGGTACCTTCTGCGGCATTTCTACTTCACCGACTGCCCAAAATAGAGATCCACATGAGGAAACTTACCTAGGTGGCCATAATAAGGCTTGAAACCTCGTTCAGTGTTGAAAACTTCAGAGATGTCATTTCCAAACTTGAAAAAGCTATATGTATTGCTCAACGTCGTCTTGCAGAGTCTTATCAACTTTGCAAGTATACCGAATTCAGACATTGTTGTGTACAGGTTATCCCAAATCAGGCTATCGATCGCTGTTTCATAAATCTGGTCTATGATGGACTTGGCAGGACGAAATCCACACTGAAAAGATCCAATCAGTGTTTTTGTATGCAGCTTGAATCGAACGATCATTTTAGTTACGCGTTTTGATCCGAGAACAGCCAGATGGCCTTGGTGATATCGAGATATTTGGATTTGGTACTACTAACTATGAGTACTAAATGTTTCGTCCGGAGAAAGCGTCCGTCGGGACAACAAGGTTTCGGTTTACGACGAATCAGCATTCAAATTCGCGCTTCTCCTCATGGCACCTGTATATATCGCAATCTGCTCTCTTAGAGTAGCCTTGCCCTTTCCATCACCCCTCCTGGATGGCGGTTATGTCAGCCTTTATTTTTAGTGGACAGAGGCGGACAGAGGCGGCTCTTCTATAAAGGGTCCGGACATTTCAGGTGCATGTCCATAAATCAACTATTAATAAATGGTTCTGCACATTCAAACTAATTTCTACACAAAAAAAAAAAAATAAATTTCTGCCTTAGAAAGAACTTCGACCGAGCTTCTTATGATCAATTGTCTTGTGTGGGTTATTAATTTGTTGTTGTCTGAACGTATTTCTAAATCGGGACAGCTGTCGTTGGCCATGAAACAGTAATTTTGATTTTTTTTAAAAAAATATATTTCATAATTTTCTTTGAACAAACTATTATAAAGAGCAAAATTGTTTCTTTATTTTTGTTTTTTTTGTTTTAACTAGTTTAATAAACTTTGTCGAATGAAATCTTTTGCATAAATTTTAAACAAATGTGTACTCAACACAGTATATTTATTAATTCCCATAATATTTTGCTAATCCTCGTATAAAAAATGTACAAAAAGACCACATGTGGTAACTTGGTCATCATTGGATTTGTTCGGTGATTAATTAACAATAATGGCTAACAACAAAATTTATATGCTTTTGCACAGATTTGTTTGGCTTTTTTTGTGCAACAAATTGTTGTGCAACAGAGCTAATCGACTTGTGGTAAATTCAATGAATATGAATTTCATTTAATTTGCTTCATTATTGAAGTATTTTAAATGGCATTAAATTATATTGTAGCAAAAATTTAAGTGAAAATATTTATATATGAAAAATTAAGTATTCATGTCTAAAAGCTAGAAAATGGAGAGCTCAAAATAGTCTCAGATATAGTTACGTTCATATAAAAATCATGCAGAACTAACCTCAATTTTTTGCAGCACTTTATCTAGACCGGTTACTGTAAATTCTTGCTCCTTCATATCATTCATATACAATGAGATAGGCGTGACCTTAACGCCAGGCACAAACTTTAAGGATACCACATCTGACAAGCCATTTGGCAGTTGAGCCTGTAAAATGTGCCAAGAAAATGGTGGTTAGCAAAAATATGCATTAAATCAAAAATCAAGTTTAGCCCCACACCCACACACCCACAGCCCCAAACCTACCTCCAGTTCCAATTGCACCTCATTAGTTTTGACAATGCCAAGAACGTCATTGAAACTTGTGGTTAAATCGATTTGGCATGCATAACGTCCGGTGTCAACTTCGAAAATAGGTGTGACCTTGTAATGTTCCAGCAGCTGCAAGCCCAACGGCTGCTTAGATGTTAGACGACAAGTAAACAGCTTAACCACCAAATCTTCAAGCTGGTCCGAACACTTGGAGGCATTGAGAGCAACCTAGTAGTAGTGAAATATTAATATTAAAATTTTCTAGTTTCTAGCTTATTTAAAGCAAACTTACCAAATTTGTAAATTTATCCACTTGCATATGATTGCGCACAACCAAATGTCCTCGATATGAAGTGCCACTAAATATATCGAAAGATTTCAACAATTGAATCTGTTGAGATGAAGCAGAAAAAAATCATAGAATAGTCAAAAAATGCAATACAATACAATGCATATATTATAAAAAAAAAATATATATATATATATAAAAAAAGGCATAAAACTTTTGTGCATATTTTGGATGCTCATAAATATTTTCTGCAACTTTTCAAATAAAACCTACCACATCGGCATCGCGCACTTCAACATCATATTTGAGAAAACTGCCGCTCGCCTTATCGCCATTGGTAACAACGACTTTTTCACCCAATTTAAAACGATTGCCCAGAATTTTTGCAACTCCTACAAGTAAAGAAAATAAAAAAAGTTAGTCAAAATAAGTAAAACATGTTATTGAGAAGAAGGAGAGTGAGTTAAGCAAAGTAAAGGGAGTAAACTTTTAGAGTCCTGCGAAATGCTCTTCTAAAAGCAATGATGGCAAGCTATGTATAGATTCAATGTGTTTAATTTCAAAGTGCAAAAATTGATTGCATTGCAAGTTTTTTTTTGCCAAGTACATGTTGGTGGGTGGTGGTGGTGGTGGTGAATTTCTGAGTGGTTCGGGTAAGTAAGTTTGTTCGTTATACATTCCTCTTTAGTGGCAGTCGGATATTCAACTAATTGGCTTTGGAATTTATTATTCGAAACTTTGGTCAAACATTTTAAGGCGAAAAAAAATATATATATGAACTTTTTTTTTAGAGCAGCTAGTAATCAGAAGCAAGGATTATGCTAGTGATTTTTAGTGGATAAAATTTTGCAAATGCATAAATTTTGTACAATTAATGGAAGACAATTGAAAATGTGCTGTAGTAGTAGTTTTTTTTTTTGTGTATCATTTATTAAGTGAATTAAATTCAGTAAAAAAATATGTAATGAATAGGAATACGTGTATTAATGAGTATGGTTATGGGTATTAGTATGAGTATGAATATGAATCTAAGTATGGGTATGATTATGAGTTTGAAGTTGAGTATGAATGAGAACGATTTCGAGTTCGAGTATGAGTATATTAAAATATGAGTATATATATATATGATCAACTTAGCATATAAGCATATGAGTGTATATGAATAAGTGGTCGGCCACGCACTGAGCGATGAGCGATTGGGCGAGCGATTTTCAATTTTTTTCCAATTTCAATTTTTTTTTATGGTGCTCCTAGGTGCACCTTTTACTTGCGATCGCTGGACCATGTTACTTATCTTAAATGTGTTCTCAATAGAATTGCGTTTGCTTGTAGCCGAGCATGTAAGATTGAAAAATGTTGGTTGGTCTTCGAGAATGCTTAACCGACCGTGGGAGTTTCAACGGGTGGATTTCCACCAGTATGTTGGCTGCTACCTGGCTTAATAATGTTAATACCAAACATTTCCTGGATATGGTTTATTTTCAGGGTGGCCTTCTCATATCCTTTTATATTTTCAGACTGGTTTTAAAGACTATCGACCGGTACAGACGCAGGCCAGAAATACGATCCCCTATGGATCAGACGCTTCTGGGTTTTTTTTATATGAATATGCGTATGAGTTCGAGTAAGAGCACGAGTATGAGCAAGAGTATGAGCATGAGTACTACTATGAGTTCGATTACTTGGAGTATGATTATGAATATGAGTACGAATTCGATTTTGAACATGTGAATGAGTTCGAGATCGAATCTGAGTTTATGTATGACTATGAGAATGAATACAAATACGAGAATAAGTACGAATATGAATATGATTATCAATATAATATTGACTTAATTATAAAGTTTCATATTCATATTCAATTATTGATTTGACTGATTTTATTTCACTGAATTTTTTAATAAATAGAAAACTTCGTCATTTAAAGAAAACTTTATTTAAAGAAAATTTAGATAAAACTTTTTAAAAACTGCTTCTCAAAAACGAAAGTATGCGAAAGTTTGACTTTGATAGGCTCTGCTTCATGTATTGATATGTGAATTTTAAGATTTTAAAAAGGATGTTTGAATTATATAAAAAAACCTCATCTTTTAAGGAGAAGAGAAGCATTAACACCCACACTAAGCAACCAAGCTCATACCTTAGAGTGTATAAAGGAAAAATCAAAGAAGGCGCCAAAATTGTAATTCTAGAAAATAAACTTTAATAACGTCGATACTGTACTTCATGCAATTAAGTATGCTCCAATAATTCGCAAATGCGTACAAAGGATTTTGTGTACGAATATAGAATAACAGCATAACGATAAGAGGAAAAGGAATAGAATAGAAATAAGTCGCTACAAATAAGTTAAGGAAAAGGAATAAATATAATTTGCTGCCTAAAAAATAAAGAGTATATTTAAATATACCCAAAACAATATTATATGTAACAGATATATTCTCGAAATTTAATAAATTCAATAACATTTTATTCATCATTTTCAGATTTATATTTTGTTTAAAAGAAATAAAAACCTAATTATGCCGAGAAACAATTCACTACACAACATGAAGAAAGAAATGCAATAATTTCTTTAAAACGGATTTCATCTGCAAAAATAAAGGATTTGTTTAATATTTAATTCATTACTTTTGGGACACGCTGTAGAGATTAAAAATGTACGACAAGCAAGTAGCAAAATTCTTCAACGACAAGTTTTCACTTTGCTTTACTTTGTTTTATTTTAGAGATTCGGTCCCTGAGGGAGGCAAGAATATTGAATGAAAATTTATTGAACATTCTTGACAGTTCAGCGAGTTCATTGTGTGAGTGCGTGTGAATGTTGCTGTGGGTATGTGTAACAATGTTTTGACATTGTCATTGAATAATTAAATATTTACTATATCGCAGTATAAACAAATTCTTCAGCAAGAAGCAGTGATGTTTTGCAATAGTATAAATATTTAATAAGTTGAAAGAATTAAAATGAAGTAAGCAGAAAATAAAACAAATATATGGAAGAAGAAAAATTTGCAAAAAAAAAAAAGGATTACAAATTAAAATTTCAAAGACAAATCAGTGTTGTTTTAATTGCGAATCCAATTGATAAAAATACAAAAAAAAAATAGTCAGCCTGAAGTCTTAAAAATAAAAAACAATGCTCTTGTGTACTCTCAGAAAATAAAATAATCGCACATTTTTAAATGTTAGAAATTATTTAAGGCTTTAGGCTTCTTAATATTGATTTTTGTTGTTGTAATGCTAAGAGGTATGGCAAGAGAGTAGAGGTGAATGCTTTGCTCGCACGAGAAAAAAAAAAAGAATGCGTGTCAGCTCCGACGCGCGATTGGAGTTTACTTCTCATCGATTGTCTTGGAATTAAATAGAACCATGTACAATAGGCAAAGTGGGGAAATATATAAGCTCATCATGTATAAACAGTTAAAATAATAAATTTCATTACCAATATGAAATGTCGTTACCAAAAACTGAGGAAATAAAATTGAAATAACTTAAACTCGAAACGTGAAAGTCTGAAGTAAAATTTTTTACAAATCGTGAGGATTGAACCAAATCTAGAAGTCCCAGTGTTCTTCCAAAACTAAATCTATATTATGCTTATGACTCACAAATTTTAAGACCTCACGAAGTTAAGTTACATCCGCTTGACCACAGAATCATCCATTTATGTCTAAATACTTCGTATAACTCATAAAAGTGACAATGACCTCAGACAATCCCATTGCATACGATTAGCTATAGAATCATAAATTTTGTTCGAAATATTCCATGGAACCCATAAAAATTCCAATGAACCGCCTGTGACCTATAAAAGTTCCAATAACCTTCCTATGACCTCAGATAATCCCATTGCATCCGATTGGCCATCGAATCACCCATTTTAGTCCAAATGTTCCATGGAACCCATAAAAGTTTCAATGACCCGCCTGTGACCTCAGATAATCCCATTGCATCCGATTGGCCATAGAATCATCCATTTTGGTCCAAATGTTGCTTCAACCCATAAAAGTTCCAATGACTCCCCTGTCACCTCCATGGAATCCATGGAATCCATTAAAGTGCCAATGACCAGCCTGTGCCCTCAGATAATCCCATTGCATCCGAATAGCCATAGAATCATCCACTTTGGTCCAAATTCTCCATTGAATCCATTTAAGTGCCAATGATCTGCCTGTGGCCTTGATAATTCCATTGCATTCGATTGGCCAAGCATAACGCAAAAATAGTTGAAAATTCAACCATAACGCAAAAAATAGTTGAAAATTCAAACGTAACGAAAAAAAGTTGAAAATTCAAGCATAACGCAAAAAATAGTTGAAAATTCAAACGTAACGAAAAATAGTTGAAAATTTGACTTTACCCCCTAATATAATTTCTTTTCATGCAAATCGATTCTAAAGGAGTAAACTCCAAAAATAATAAAAAAACATTATGGCGTTGCGGGGCTTAAGCAACGAAACTGCTAAAGTGTTGCAGTAAATATTATTCGCAGAGTAAGGGTGCTACGGTAAGAACAATCATAGCCGAATAAATGTGCATTGCCTTCTTGATAAAAAAAAAACATATACAGTATTTATGACTACAAGAGGCCGCTTTGATATCGTTAATGCAACGGCGTTGCATAGAATTTTTGCGATGAGCTTTTAAGCAAAGGACAAACGAATGCAATGAAAAATTCAAAAATAAAGCATGACTTTACGATAAACACCAAAAAAATTGTTGGCATCATCAGCTTGCAGAGATAGCAGATTATGCAACGAAATTGCAAAATCGTTGCATAGATTAATAACTTGCGATTAATAACCATGAATCATATATTACGACTTAAAGAGTTGTTTTTTTGGAGCGAGCGAGCGAAGCGAGCGAAGCTCCCATGGAACAGGTTGTTTGAAGCTGTTTAGAGACCTTAAACTCTCGAACGAATTGACCGATCTTAAAATTTCTTTTTCTGTACTGTTCTACGTTTCCTAACAAAGGTTGTTTTCTTAGGAAGTTTTTTCAAATTCCATTTAGTTTAAAAGTTAATTGAAAATAATATTTCCGTGAGTTTTGTTGCTGTTATTCGCTGAAATAGTTTTCTTCTAACATGCTTGTGTATGTATGTATCAGTCAATGAAAAAACCGAACGACATGAAACGACAGCAAAAATCTTGCGGCGAATGTTTTTCGCTGCAACAGCTATTTATCAATAAATAGTAAAAAATAAGAGTACGAATTTTATTTATGAAAGAAAATAGTTAGAAAATAAAACACAAAACATGAAATCTGTTTATATTAGCATATGTAGTTGAACCCTGTTAAATAAAATAAATTTGCAGTTTTAATTCCTATTTTAGGCTTATTTTCTTTCATAAACCACATTTGTTGTTGTTTGACTGACATTTGCAATTCCATAAATTTCAGCTCAGCGCTGCTAATAATTTGCTGCTAAGGAATCTTGCACATGTTAATCAAGTTTTGTTCTTTACTGTTACAACTACAAAACATTAAACAATTTTAAGTGGGAAAGGAACAAGAGCGCGTAATTGTCGCAGAGTATTTGAAAAGAAATTTACTATTATTTTGTTTTCATCAGCAATCCATTAAATATATTTAATAATAAATTTCTTAAATGATTCTTAAAGTTATTTAAAAGCAGATTTATTTCGTTTGCAATCGAACGCAGGCATGCACGTTAACGTTAATTTTAACGATAACCAAAATATTTTTTCGTTTCGTTGAAGCAAAATAAATAAAAAAACGTTAATTCCAAAACGAAAAATATTTATTTCGTTTCGGAGAAAACGATATAAAATTTTTTCGTTTTTGTTTCAATCAACCGTTGAAAATAATGTTAATTTCAACAAAAAATTTCGTTTTGTTTGGATCCGAAGAAATTTTTGTTTAAGGTGGTATGACACTTGCTTTGTTGCATTTTTAATATCTTAAAAATACAAAAAGAGCAACACACCAAACGAAGCTATATAATTTTTAGTTGGTGTGAGCAGTACGCTGCAAGTCCAAAAAAATGCAGAACAGTCATTTTCAATGGCTGAAAACTGTTAAAAATATTTACTCTCTCAGCCGCTAGCAGCTTTAAATCTGACAGAGGCACATTAAATTCTGACATTTCACAATATACTTTTTTTATTGTTTATTTATAATGAATATACAAAACCAAATAAACACAAATTTACACAAGAACTGAAAAAAGTTCGACTTTTAATATTTTAACAAATTTTTCTATTTTTATGTAAAGAATTCATAATTTTTGACAAAATTCAAAATAACACTAAAATGCTAAATTCAACGGACTGCTATAATTATCCTTTTTTAAAAAGTATATTCTTCCCTTTTACCCGCTGCTTTTTTAAAGATCTTGAAAATTCGAAAAAAGCAAGTCATACCAGCTTTAGCATAGGAGAAAATAATAGAAAATTTTTCGTTTTTCAACGAAACGAAATTTGATTTGATAAATTTTTAACATTATTTAAAAAACGAAATAATTTTGATAATTTATTTTTCTGCCTCAACGAAACAGAAAAAATTCTGTTGATTTCGTTGTGCATGTCTGATCGAAAGATAAACGCTTTTTTTATCACGGAAAATTTGTCTGTTGCGTATTTTCTCAAGAAATTTTACACACAACTTCAAAAATCAACGAACGTTCTTTTCAACCGTTCATTAAAAATTAAGGTTTAAATAGAATGTCGGTTCAGAAAAGAATTACTAGCAGCGTCAGTGATTTTTTTTTTGTTGTGCGTGCGTCATCGGTTCGGTTTGCGTTGTTGCTGTTCTACATGTTTTCGTTTTTGCGTTACCGTGGAGAAATGAAAACAATAAGAAATAAGAAAGAAAAGTAAGGCAATCAATCTGCAAGAAACATTCAGATAATTAAGTGCCGGTCGTGAACAAAGTTCCTGAATTTTTAATTCAAACGCTCATTTTGAATAAGTGATTAAAAACGAATGTTCGCTGTTTTTTTTTTATTGTGTGAAAAAACCGAAACAATCCAATTGGATTTTTATTGCCTTTAATTGTTTTTAGACAACATCTTTGGATTTGAGTGTTCACTTAAATATTTCTTTTAAGCATATTTCTAAAGCTTTTGTGTTCAAAAGTAAATAAATTAAATAATTATTTTTTAGATTTAGTAAGAAAAAAATTATAGAAGTGTTAGTCTGTCAACTTATGTGAAAACGAGAAATTATGAAATTGTTAAATATTATTATTTTCGTTTTGTATTATTATATTCATTGCACCAAAAAAATATATGGCAAATTTTTTCCAAAAATTTATCACATGCTCTTAGTAGGTTCCAATTTTTTTATAAAAGCAACAATCTTAAAAATTAAGTCATTTCTAATAAATCATATCTCCATCTTATGATACCTTATTTTTGTAAATGGTAACATTCCTATCATTGGAAAACTATAGAAAAGCGATTTCAAAAAATTAAATATTTTTGGAATTTTTATGCTAGAGTTGCCAACTTTCTGAAAAACTTTAATTTGGTTTTATCTCAAAAAGTGAATTTTAGTTTTTTTTTTGTTATTTTAAAAACAAAATAAACTTTTCACTTACAAAGAATTACGATGGCTAAATGGCATGTTTTTTCGCAATCTCTTTTTCTGACACAAATTTCACTTTATCGTTCATCTTCATCTTATACCGTTTGAGATATTTTTACAAAATCTTGAACAAAACTGTTTGCCGTTTTAGAGTTTTATATATAGTAATGTTTGTTTTATATATATTAATGACCTCACACGTGACTTTGGAATATAAAAATGGAAGAAACCTAGAATAAATTAAAAAATTTTAATTTTTTCGTTTAAGATATTCGAAAGAGATAATATCTCTTTTTTTACAGATTTAAGAAAACATTTTTTAAGCGACCCAACTAATTTGTATCTTCAACGTACCTATTTATGTGGCCAGCTTAGGTACTAGGTAGTATTATCTTATAACAAAAAAAAACCCTAAAAAAGTTATAAGTTCACGAGACCACGGAGGACTGTATTTAAAATGTAGCAACAGCGTTGCATGAAATTTTAACTCATTGATTACACTAACATAGACAATTTTTATGTTAGACCTGTAAAAATCACAACTTAAGCCTTGTAATAAATATACAAAAATTTATTACATCATAAGGCCTATAGGGGAGTTTCTTAATGTAACGAAAATGCAACATCGTTGCATGGATTTATTGCGTGGTAATAAAGGCATTGCGTGGTGACAGTGGCATGCAGGTTAAGTGTGTGGCTTAGCATGCTCGCAGCCCGGGTTCGATCCCCAGCCGCAGCGAAAAGTTTTTTCAATAAAAAATTTTTCTGATCGGTCACCACCTCTCTGCAGGCAATGGCAAACCTCAGAGAGTAAATAATGCCATGTAAAGCTTCTTGAGCACATGAACTTTGGCCGTTCGGATTCGGCATAAAACATGTAGGTCCAGTTCTCGGTCAATTGTGTGCAAACATTTAATAACACACACAACACAATTGATCATAAGAAGCTCGGTCAAAGTCCTTTCAAGGGCTGAAATGGCCAATTTGTTTGTTTTTTTTAAAGGCAAAAGTACATGTAACGATTAATACAAGGATTTAGACAATCAAGACAAGAATTTAGACAAGGTTTAAGACAAGGATTGAGAAAAGAATTTCGACAACGATAAGAATAAGGATTTGGACAGCACAAAGGTTTGGACATGGACAAGGCAAAGATTTAGGACGTTTGTTAAAATTGGGACAACGATTATTACAAGGATTTGAACGATCCAGAAAAGAATTAAGAGAAGGATTAAGACAAGGATTGATAAAAGGATTTCAAAAAGCATAAGAACAAATATGTGGACAGGACATAAATTTGGACATAGATCAAGTTTATATTTAGGACGAGGATTTATATTGGGACAAGTATTAATACAAGGATTTGAACAATCAGGACAAGAATTAAGACAAGGATTCAGAAAAGGATTAGAACATGCATCATTGAGAAAAGCTTAAGAACAAGGATTTAAACAGGACTTTTAATTTCAACAGGGATGTTAGCGAAGATTAGACTATGAATCAAGACAAGGATTTGTAGGATGTCTAGGTCAAGTATTCGGTCAAGTTTTTGTAAAATGATTTGTATATGGATTAGGACAAGAATATAGATATATATAAAGAAAATGGCAAAGACGTAGAAAAATATTGAACAAAACGGACTCGGTTGGGAATATTGGGAAGAAAATTTGTCGAAGATAGAGAACTAAGACACAGATTTGCAGAAGGGTTAGAACTATTTTTCGACAAAGATTAAGACAAGGATTACAACGACAAGAACAAGGCCAAAAGATTTGGGCAAAGAAAAGGACTAGGACAAGGACAAGGACGTGGACACAGATCAAGACGAGGATTTGAGGACGGTATTAGGCACGGATAAAGACACTTAAAAAGAAAAGGATGCGAACAAAGTTTTGAAAACGGATAAAGTTACGGAAAATATCAGGAATAGGATTAGGACAAGATTGAGACAAGGATTTGCACAACGTTTAAAAGAAGTTTAGAAAAAGATTTCGGACAAGGATAAGGCTCAGGATATTTTATATTAAAAATAGAAAGATAATTAAGAGGACAAGAATGCTTTGTACTTTGAAATGCAAGGAAAAGGAAAAAGAAAGGAAAAAGAAAAAGAAATAGAAAAGGAAAAAGAAAGGAAAAAAAAAAGAAAAAGAAAAAGAAAAAGAAAAGGAAAAGGAAAAGGAAAAGGAAAAGGAAAAGGAAAAGGAAAAGGAAAAGGAAAAGGAAAAGGAAAAGGAAAAGGAAAAGGAAAAGCAAAAGGAAAAGGAAAAGGAAAAGGAAAAGGAAAAGGAAAAGGAAAAGGAAAAGGAAAAGGAAAAGGAAAAGGAAAAGGAAAAGGAAAAGGAAAAGGAAAAGGAAAAGGAAAAGGAAAAGGAAAAGGAAAAGGAAAAGGAAAAGGAAAAGGAAAAGGAACAGGAAAAGGAAAAGGAAAAGGAAAAGGAAAAGGAAAAGGAAAAGGAAAAGGAAAAGGAAAAGGAAAAGGAAAAGGAAAAGGAAAATGAAAAGGAAAAGGAAAATGAAAAGGAAAAAGAAAAGGAAAAGGAAAAAGAAAAGGAAAAGGAAAAGGAAAAGGAAAAGGAAAAGGAAAAGGAAAAGGAAAAGGAAAAGGAAAAGGAAAAGGAAAAGGAAAAGGAAAAGGAAAAGGAAAAGGAAAAGGAAAAGGAAAAGGAAAAGGAAAAGGAAAAGGAAAAGGAAAAGGAAAAGGAAAAGGAAAAGGAAAAGGAAAAGGAAAAGGAAAGGAAAAGGAAAAGGAAAAGGAAAAGGAAAAGGAAAAGGAAAAGGAAAGAAAAGGAAAAGAAAAGGAAAAGGAAAAAGAAAAGGAAAAGGAAAAGGAAAAGGAAAAGGAAAAGGAAAAGGAAAAGGAAAAGGAGAAGGAGAAGGAATTAGTACAAAAATTAAGCTATAGATCAAGACAAGGATAATGAACAAGACAAGGGCAAATAGAAGGACAAGAATTGAGACAAGAATTAAATCACGGATAAGATCAAGAATAATATTAAGGGTTAGAGTTCTTACCCTTAGTTCTTATCTTAGGCAAGGATTAGGACAAATATTTGCACAATGACTTAGGCATACCAGGCATACCTTCATACCAGGGACGATTAAGACAAGAAAAAGTATTATGACAAGAATAAGGACAAGAATCTGGTTAACGATAATAATGAAGGCATGGATTAGGACAAGAATTTAAACAAGGGTTAAGATAAGTTTAGGAAAAGGATAATAGCAAGGATGAGGCCAAGTTCTTTGTATAAAATCTAAAACGAGGATTACACAAAAATTGAAATAACGCTTTGGGCAAGGATAAGGACAAGGATTAGAATAGGATTAGGACTCAGACGAGGATTATGGCAAGAATAAGAAGTTGAACATATATCAAGACAAGAATTAAGACAAGGATTATATCAAACATAAGATTAAGGATTAGAACAATAATTTTCGCGAGGATTAGGGCAAAGATTTGCAGAAGGACTAAGACAAAGTTTTATACGATTTGGAAAAGGAAAACAATTTAGACAAGTATTGGGAGAAGAATTCGGTAAAAGATAAAGACAAGGATTGGGACAAAAATTCGGTAAAAGATAAATACAAGAATTTGGACATGAATTATGACAAAGATTTACACAAGGACTTAGACAAAGCTTTCTTTATACGATTCGGACATTTAATTTACACAATTTAACACAAGATAAATATAAGGAGTTGGACAAGAATCCGCTAAAAGATAAAGACAAGGATAAGGACTAGGATTTGTACAAGGATTTGGCAAGGATTTGAACAAGGGTTAAGACAAGTATAGGACAAGGATAAAGCCAATATTTTGGATTAAGACTAGAAAGAGCAATATGACAAAAATTGAAACAGCGAAAGACGACGAAACTTGAAGAGGAAGACAATAATAAGGACAAAAATTTGGACAAATATAAAGATTTAAATCAAAGAATTAAATCAAGGTTTAGATGAAGGATAATGTAAAAGATTAGTGTAAACACTACGACAAGGATTAAGACAAAAGTTTAGACTTATACGAGGAACAATTTGGACAAGGAAAAGGAATACGACAAGTATTAAGACAAGGATTTGAACGAGAATTAAGACAATTTTACGAAAAGGATAAAGCCAATATATAGCATAAAATTTAGAACGAGGATTAGGACAAATATTTCAACAAGAATTAAGATAACGCTTAGGACAAGGAGACGAATAAGGAAAGGACAAGGATTAAAACAAGGTTTATGACAAGAATTTGAACAAAGATCAATACAGATCAATAAGGATCAAAACTAGTATAATGACAAGGATGAGGATAAGGACAAGGAACAACAAGAATAGGATTAAGGCTTGGAAACAGGACTAGAGCGAGAATTTAGACAAGGATTAGACAAGATTTTAGGACAAGGACTATAACAAGGATTTGTACAAGGATTTAGACAAAGCTTCATACAAGCGATAGCATAATTATTTGTGCAAATATTTGGATAAAAATTTTAACAAAATTGAAATAACGATGCGGACAAGTAAAAATGTTAAGAAAAAGATAAAGACAAGAACTTGGTTTAAGATAAGTACAAGGATTAGGAGCAGAATTTGGACAAAGACAGAGATTAAATAAAGGATTCGATTGAGTGTTGGATAACGAATGAGAGAAAACATGTCAAGAAGGATTAGGACAAGAGAAAGAAACAAGGATTAGGACATGTGTGAGGAAAAGGCATCAGACAATGATTTGCACAGGGATAAGGACAAGGTATGGACTTATATGGTGCATTTTTTCTGTAGACGTAACGGTCGAAAAATTTGTATTTGTAATTTCGATCTGTATCGATTATAATAGTAAATGCAGACCTACCTTGAAACTAACTTCCAAAATATGTTACGTTAAAGACCACATAAAACTTATTATATCTTGAAAAGAACAAAAGTAAGAAGAAACATTTGTTCACATGCAGGCTTCAGGATTTGAAACTCACTTTCAAAAAATGTAACGTTAAAGACTGCATGTTATATCTTCGAAACAACAAAGGTAAAAGAAAACATTGGGCAAAGGCAAGTCTCGAGGATTCGAAACGCATTTTTTTATGTAACGTTATAGACCACATAAAACTGGTTATATTTTCAAAACAACAAAAGTTAGAAGAAAAGTTTGTTCACATAAATTGCTTGTCTTGAGCTGTACTTTCATGTACACTTACAAAGTTTGTTGGCTTAATGGAATATTTACGATATATTTGCAGAAATATTAACAAAAGTGTAACGTTAAAGACAAAAAATTTAACATATTTAAAAAATGATAAGGAAAAGGATAGGGACAAAGTTGGGTGGGGCAAAGAATTTGCACAGAAATTATGATTTCAACACAAATTCGCATACTTACAGAATGTTTGTTACTTCATAAACATATGATAGATTTTGAAATGTGATTTTTCTATAGGTTTAACTAACCCAAGCTTACAAATGTAAACATATAAACTTGTTATAATTAATAAATAAAACTACAAATACTAGCATTACAATAAAGCTAAAATGAAGTCTGGGGATTTAACTCGTGCTCTACATGATACATGCAAGTCTGGTTGTACAACTATAAGGCAGGGTCAGGCAATATGAGGCTATAATACCGAGAGAATAACTCAGATGCTTTATTTTTTTTTAACTCACAGCATAAGAGTTGTAACTTTCATACATTATTCAGCCCACAAGCAATTTATAGAAAATTGCATCATATATTTTTGCTTACTTCACACCGAACAAATTTTAAAGTTAATACAGAAGAATAATCTAGACAGCAAAAACAAAAACAACAACAACACACGTGACAAAAAGTGCAAAAATATGTTTCCAACAAAGTCGTCGAAAACGAATTTCAAACATGTAAAAATATTAATATATATGATGAAACCTCGAACATATTGATGAAGAAACAAGTGCCAAAAAAACCAAAAAAAAAAGAGCCTTGAGTGTCGCTTATTTTTCTTCCCTTTCCATGTTATAAAATATAGCCTCCAATCACTCGACAACTTTGTTGTTTTTTTTTTTTATTTATGGCGGAAACAACAAATTCTGTGGACAATATTTGAGCCATATAAAAAGGTAAAGCATGAAAAGTTAAACAGCCAAGCAGCTGAAAAGAAGAAAATTAAAAAAAAAAAAAACAAAAACATCGTTATAGGCGAAAAATGATTTATTATTTCAGCTTAAAAAATGGCAGCTTGTTGTATAGAGTGATATTGAAAATTTTTTGTTTTTATTATATTTTTGAAATTTCAACATTTTTATAAGGTGGCAACAATCGACACTTTCACGTGTGCTTTTCTCTTAAATAAAAAAAATTATGTCAATAATTCAGCTAAAAAACAAAAAAATTATAAATAAATTGCCGGCCATGTTTCAAGGATAAACATGATGTGAATTATAAATTCTTAGGATTAGATTGCAACAATTTTGTTGTTGCTGTGTCGCTCTTGAGCCATTTTTTTATGGCCAAAGAAAGTTACTTAAGCAGCGCATTTTGAAATTTGTCATCTAAGCCATTGATTGCTTGCCATAGAATTTGGTTTTTTTTCTTTATTTTTTTTTTTTTTATTTTTGCGCTTTTGTTTTAAAACTCATAAAATAAAGCACATAATTTTATTTATACGTAAAGTTAAGAGTATTTTATGACGACAACAAACAACGCATATGTTGACGTCTTTTAAACAGCGTGCTGCGAATTCTACTCCCAGCGCAATTATAGCCAAGTTATGAACTATGAAATCAGAGCGTTGTTTGTAGTGTTGTTGTTGTTCGCTTTATTGACTGTACAGTATTAAATCGTCGCCGTCGTCGACATCGCCGCCATCACCGTCTTTGTCGTTATTTTTACGACATTGCAATCGCGGTTGTTTTTAAAACTTTTAAGCTTTCAAAAAAAGTAATAAGTTGTTTATGTTGTTAAATGTTCATTATGCAGCTTTTGCTTTATTTTAATTTAGTGTTCAAGAATTTTTTTAGTCGTTGATTTCAGTTATAAAATGAAGAAATTCAATCTATGGCATATTTAAAAAATATTGCCTTTAACTTTTGAGATACTTTTTACACTGCTTTACATCTAAGGGCAAAAAAAAATGTTTGGTAAAATTTCATTTGAGTAATATTTGAAGGATAAGTTGCATGCCGTTAAAATTTGTTATATCTTCATCACTGCGAATCGAACCCCGGATCCATTGCATAAGAATCGAATGCTCTGGCGTCGTGACGTGCTACTGCTGGCTCATGGATGGACAAAAGGCAAACGACATGTCAATACGTCGCCTTTCTCAACAATTTGTCCACCAATCGACCACCTGGAGCATTTTAAGTAAGGACCTCTGTATAAAACCACACAAAATGCAGCTGTTGCAAGAACTTAAGATGGCTGATTTACCATAATGGGCCGGGTTGGTAATAAGGCCTTAGAAAAGTTGAATAAATATCCACTTTTTTATCGAAAAATTGTCTTCAGTGACGAAGCTCAATTTTGGCTCAATGGCTACATCAACAAACATAAATGCCAAATTTGTCTGAAGAGCAGCCAGAGGTTCCCAATGCACCCTGAAAAATGCACTGTTTGGTGCAGTTTGTGGGCCAGCGGCATCATTGGACAGTTCTTTTTCAAAAATAATGAAAATAGCAACGTTAGTCCATGGAGCAGGGTACCGTTTTTTTTGCTCAAAATGGAAGAATTTAACTTGGTTGACATGTGGTTTCAACAAGACGGTGCCAGGTGCTGCACGGCACGCGATACCATGGGCCTATTGAGCGGCAAGTTTGGTGAGCAATTAGTCTTCAGTTTTGGAGTAGTGCAATAGCTGCCAAGATCATGCGATTTGACCACACTAGACTATTATTTGCGGAACTACCCGAAGTCTCTCCTGTATAGGGACTAGCCAGCCACAACTGCAGCCCTGTCAGACAACATTGCAGCTGCCATTGGTGAGATACTGGCTGAAATGGTTAACAAAAGTATGCCAAAATTAGAGCTTATGGATGGACCACCTTAGGCGTAGCCGCGGACAACATGAAATAATCTTGTCAAATTAAATGGCAGTCATTGTTGTATCGCTCCAAATAAATATTTTATTTAAACAAAAAAAAAAAAACAAATGAGCCATTTCAGCCCTTGAAAGGACTTTGACCTAGCTTTTTAGTATTGAGTGTTGTATTGGAGGTGAGCGTGGTCGTGGGCGGATGACACCTATTTTTTTTTGTACACATCTTAGTTTTGATATACATACTCGCATATAAAGTTTTATCTTCGAAGGCAAATATATAGCTTATTATATCGTTTTCAATATTATGGGTTGTATTGGAGATGGCGTGTTTGTAGGCGAATGATTTCCTTTTTTATTTTGGAAACCTTAATGTTAATACAAAATGCATGTAAAGGGTTTTCCTATAAAAGGTGCGGTACTTTTTTTATCGATTAAAATCTGCATTATCGACCCTTGTCCACCATATTTTGTATCATTGTCATTGTTGACAGGTATAGGATTTTAGTTATGGATCATTACACGAAAGAACAACGTATTGAAATTGTCGAATTTTGGATCTGAAATTCCAAGTCGCAAGTGAATTCCAAGTGAAACAACTGTACTTGAGGTTCCGAAGCTTACCAGAGTGCGGTGCTGAGAATATTGCTGCCGTAAGTGCAGGTATCGTCGAGTCCCCCGAAATATCTTTTTCGTCTATGTCGAAATGCCATTTCTCAGACCTTCATGCATCGAATTTTGCGCTTGGACTTGAAGTTACCCCGATATAAAGTTGCCTCGTGACCATGTACAACGCCGTACATTCGCTGATTGGGCCATGCTAAGTGATTGCTAAGGATGATGATTCGCGGTGATGTCAATTGGCCGCCCAAATAATGCGATTTGATGCCGTTAGAATTTTTTTCTGTAGAGCTATACGAAAGATAAGGTCTATAGGAATGACCAGAAGACGATTCCAGACTGGAAAAGCAATATTTTTTTATCGGTGATTCGGGCTTTTCCGGACATCATACTGCAAAATGTCATTGAAAATATGGCCAAAAGAGTGAGATATATACGGAATAGTCGCGATTAACATATCAACGAAATAATTTTTCACACACACCCCTATTGTGTGACTTTTCGAACGAAATAAAATATTTGGAAAAATTTCGAAACGTTTGCGTTTTTTTTTTTTCAAAATCAAAGTACCGCAGGTCTTAATGGAACATCCTTTATGACAAATTGTTTCTCTATAGCTAAGTATAAGCCTTTTTACAAAGTTTACGGATTGTAGAAATTGTAGAAGTCATGAGACGGTCCTGTGCTTTTGTGAAGTTTTGTGCCAATCATTCAAGGGGCCGTGGTACTAATCATAGAAAACAAATTTGATATTGGAATTCTTTGAAATTATAGGTCACTTCTTGAGAGTTCGTTTTTCGACATTAATTTACACGTGTCGTTTCACTGATATTATTTAATGGGCGTTGGATGAGGGATGTGATGCTTTTTCAGCAGTTCAAATTATCGGTATTACTTTCGAACCATAAGTCACACATCAACTCGGCACAAAATTCCTATTTAGTCGTATCCTTCGTCTTTAGAACTAAATGTTGCATAACAATGAAGCCCAGTATTGCGTTACTAATTGGGTAGGTCTTTCTATTTATAGGGAATTAGATAATGGGGCATGACTCTTCTTATGCAAGTCAAATTTTCGATACGGAATATTCATGGAAGTAAGTCACAGAAGATTAAAATTCAAAATTAAGTACCAGTCGGTAATGTCCTTACACTAGAAAATTGGGACGTTTATTGGACCAAAGAGGGTGTGTTTAAAATTTTGTATATCAAATAGCTTTCGAAGTAAAAGACACGGAAAATTCAAACAAAGAATAGAGTTACTTTTCGGTGATGTTCTGCTATTGGTAAGATAGAACGAACATTGGACAACGAACGTGAGACCACCCTAAGGGTTTAATAAGGGTGAACTAAGAGGGGTCTAATGCAAGTTTTGATACTTATTATTTTTCAATAGGGGTATTCTCGCAGTATTGCAACGATGCAAAATTTGTAAAAGTGCAACCTTGCAATACTGAAATATGCAACACTGCGGGAGCGCACAAAAGCACAAATATTGTGAATATTTAAAGAAATGCTGCAAACAAGCGAAAACAAAAAAATGTAAATACTTACGCTACGCACACGAACTAAAATGAACAAATTTATCTCAATCAGAGTACACGGTTTCACGTCCACCCAAAACATTGGTGTGGGTGTTGCACAAATTGCACGAATTGCAAAACTATTATCGCTTGTATTTTGTTGTTGTGTCGTTGCACGGGTTGTAAGATTCTGCAACTTTTGCAATTCTTACACCTTGCAAGGGTTTTGCAATACAGCGAGAATACCCCTAATATGTTTCCGAGTGTAACAACGCACTCCGGGTATTTCTAGTGTGCTTTTAATACTGCGATTGTCGCAAAAAAGACATGAAATTCCTTTCAATTTGGAACTATTCGAGCGCCCAAGACCATTATCTTTCGTATTTTACAAATTTTGGCAACTTGTTATCCTAAAACTGCAAAAAAAAAGGGAGAGAAAAATACAATATTTTGGAGTTGTGACCAAATGGTGCCAAAGGCCTATTTGTTGACGCTTGTTATGTTCACAAAAAGTCTGGCACATTCTAAGGAAAGCACATTCTCCAAAGAAATGTTGCCAAAAAACTAACCAGATACAAATTCTGATACAAAAGGGCTTCCATTGAAAGTAAAATTTTGAACAAAATATTTTGTATGAAGGCACATGAAAAACTTAAAAAACGAAAAATTTAGCTCAATGCCAAATAGCCGATATAGGGTGAAACCGTTCTCTCCGGTCATGTCTTCGAAATGTTTTAAAACAAAACAAAAAACTGTTTTTTTTTAACAAAATGGATGTTTTATCTGATTGCATCGACAAATTTCTTAGATATATTTTTCAAGTCAAAGTTTTCAAGTTCTATTAAAAATCCTTTTTTAGCCTTATATCCCCCCATGTTAGGTCGGAGGCTCACATCTTTATATTAACTTAAGGGGGTAAACGAGTTGCTTAGAATTCGAGTCGAATGGAGTCTTGCAACTCTTTCTCACATACAAGTAAATTAAGTTTTACTCTTACAAATTCTCAACTGCTCCCTCATATCTTTGTCAATAATGCACACCCAGTAGGAATTAAGGCCTAATGAAACTAAAGAATATAAATAATGGAACTATAAAAAAATGGAAATAAACAATGAAACTTAAGAATATAAATATTGGAACATGGGTGACATTTCTAATCTGCTTTCAGAATTTTAAATTCAATATGGCGGATATTCATATTGAATTATGATCTGATTTCAGAATTTACAAATTCAATATGGTTGCCACTTTAATTTTTTATTTTTGCGAATTCGGAAATGGGGCGAACACAAGTTAAAAATAGGTCACCGAATCACAATTTGTTGTCAGAATTTGAAAATTTTGTTATTACCAATAGGGTTGTCACCTGATAAACTGCATTTTTGCCACCTAAGAAAAGTTTAAACATTTACCTAACAAAATAAGTGGTCGCTTATTTCGAATCTGATGTTCTAATTGAAAAATTCAAGATGGCTGCGAAGGCTAACACCTATTTTTTTTTTTATTTATACGAATTCGGTGTTGTCAAAATAAATTTGTCAGAACCTAACAATAAATTTATTCAGCGAAAACTAAGCGAGATAGTCCAAAAATAACCATTTTGACGGGCATCAGAGGGGGACCGAAGTATTGAGACCCACAGATAGAATGGTCGCACTATATGAAAATACAACCTTCATAAATTTCAAAAAATTTAAAAACAAAATATTGAACAATTCATTAATAACTAATATGAAAGTATCCATATTATAAAATTTTACTTAAAAAACTACTCAAAGTTGTGACGAAATTTTTTTAGGAAAGAAAAACAATCGAGAGTTAAAATATATATTTTTTAACTATTAATTGTACAGCTAACTTTGGAAGTAAATAACTCAGACAGGCCAACTGTGGAATAAAAATTTATGATTTTTGAGCAACTCAGCTAGATTGTTGACAACGAGATAAATTAAGCCGGAAATTAAATTATTACGAGTTAATTTTTATTCAATGTTCTACAACCGACGTACTTTTTCATGTTTTTTCAATCGTTTCACATATCCGATCAGACATCTTTTTTGACGAAGTTCTACATACAAGTTAAAATTTTGAAACAGATTTCAAAAGATATATTATTTTGAACATATGTACATGTAAAGAAATATGTTAAACGCCATTTAGCTCAATTTTACTTGAAAAAGAAATGAAATTAAATTCGAAAAAAGTGATTTGTGGAACCAAAAATGTAATTTTGCAATGAAACGAATGCCAAATTCGTGTCAAAGTGAACTGCAGAATCTAGCTTATTGATGTATTTTACAAGCTATGAAGAAAAGTTGAGAATTTAACCTTGAATTTTGTCTACCTAGCGTACGCTTTTTGATTCACCGTAGTACGGTGCATTGTTAATAGCACTCTCGAAAATAGAGATTCAATTTTCTAAGAAAGACTTACTAATTTGACCGAGATACACATTATCGAAGTCACCTTGATTTTAATTTTAAACCTTTAAACAACAGCTTTATATCCTTTTTAATGACTTTTTAAATTATCTTGATTTCCGTTTAAATGCAATTATATTACAAACAAAATCAGCACGATACATGTTTCAAATAAAAAAATTTTAAATCAAGCACACAATAAAAAATAGTACTGAACAATTTAGTTTACACAACACTTCGGTTATTAAACAGTTTATGACTTTTAACCTCGAGCAGAGTAATCAATTAAAAAAGTACTCATGCAACAATTATTACGCTTGCATTTATCAATTAAATCCTCTTAAAGTAGATATCGTTGGAAATTGTCATGAAATGATTTGGAAAAAAAAAAAATAATGATGATTGGCAATATTTAATGCAATGCATTTAGGACAGACTCTAAAAAACCTTTCAACGTTAAAAAAAGAAAAACATGCTGATACTATTCCATGCTGGGATAAGCATGAAAAAAACACACACAGACACACGGTGTGTCAAATACTTAAATGTGCTATTTAATGCCGACACAGATTTTATGCAGCAAAAGCACAAAAATTAAATGATTTTAGATGGGTCAAAACAGAAATAAATAAAAAACAAGTAAAGAAAGTCTAAAGTCGGTCTAGGCCGACTATGAAATACCCTAAACCCACTTTTCAAAAAAAAAAAATTAATTGTAAATGGGCGTGTCCGTGGGCGGATGAAGTCCATTTTTCCAAACCATCTTTGTCTTGCCATAAAAAACATACGTGCCAAATTTTAGCTCTGTAGGTTAAACACATGCTTATTTATTGCGTTTTCAATTTTTGGGTTGTATGGGAGGTAGGCGTGTTCCTGAGCGGATGACGTCCATTTTTCAAAGACATCTTTGTGTTGGTATAAAACACACACATACCAAATTTTGTTGTTGTAGACTTATTATGAGCTGAGTTATGCAGTTTTAAATTTTTGCGTTGTATGGGAGGTAGGCGTGTCCGTGGGCGGATTCCAAAAATATTCAATAGTGCAGATCCTTGGGTACATGTGACCATGTGTACCAAGTTTCATCCAATTATCTCAACTCCTTCTTCTTATCCTGTGTATACGGACAACACACAGACGGACGGACGGACGGACGGACGGACATAGATAGCTCGACTCACGTGGTGACGCTGATCAAGAATATATATACTTTTCTATACCGGACTCGCTTCGTTCTATGCGTTACAAACGTTTGCACAAAGTTAATATACCCTGACCTTTCAGGTTTAGGGTATAACAAAACACAAACAAAAATTTTATTGACATGCGATTAAATAATATAGGGTGTTGCAATTAGAGACATTGGCTATTTTTTAACATATTGCGAAACGAAATGTAAGAAGTGGTGCACAGCTAGGACAAAATATACATGACACACTCTTTAATGACCAAAAAAAGAATTTCCGAGTGGGGTATTGCTAATAGAGTAGAGTTTAATGTAAGCGAACCTCAAAGTTGTCTCTAAAGTCACAAACATGTAGATTGACCCTTAGTACCCTTTTCGTACAAATCCAATACTGGGATCGATCATAATCATGTTGTGGAATCTGAATCATTCGAAATTGTGAAAAGGTATGCGATTCTTCGTTAAGATTCGGATGTGATTCAAGCGGCGATCATCAAAGGCAACTTCAAGGAGAGGAAGTCCTTATTCTACGAATCCCGATTATTCTATCTAATCTTCCATTCCAATTCAAGCGGATTCAGTTCACCGTTCGAATGACTTTCGCAAGACCAATCGCTGGAAGTCTGTGGTATTATCTCGTATTTCCGTTTTACGCACGGTCAGCTGTACGTTGCCTGTTCGGGTGTTGGCAAGCCGTCTTCGTTGCTTACTTTTGCGGCGAAAATCAAATCGAAAAACTTTATCATATCGCTCACTACTTATTTCGATTCCATTCAAATAAATCACTTTGAAATTTTAACTATCTGAGACGAAATTTGTCGAGTCCACTAGTGTCTATGTAAGACCATAGTGTTCAGTTAGTGGCTCAATTGATACAGCTGAATCAATTGGCTCGATTGACCGCTAAATTGACTTCATTTTTTAAAAGTTGGCTGAGTTGACTTAACGTGTTAAATTATCTCAAGGTGGTGGCTCAATTGGCTTGATTGACACATTTGGTTTAATTGGCTTGATTGCCCAATTAATTGAATCAATCGTCTCAATTGGTTCTGTTTTTTATTGGCTGAGTTTTTCGATTCGCAAAATTTTTTTGAAAATACTGCTCAATTAATTGTTAAATTGGCTCAATTGCTACAGTTGAATCAATTGATTCGAAAAACCGCTTAATTTTAGCAATTTTCGCAATTGACTCAGTTGATTGAGCTATTTTAGCTTAGAGAAATTTTTTAGACTGTGGAACTCAGTTTGTGACTCAACTGAATCGATTTGTAGTGTTGGTTCAATTGACTCGATTGACCGCTTAATTGAAACAATTGTCTCAATTGACTCAGTTGACTAAATGGTTCAATTGGCGAAATTTTTTAGAAGATAGTGAGTGCTCAGCAAGTGGCTCAACTGGCACAGTTGGATCAATAATTCGTTTGATCGCTTCATTGACTCAATTGGCCCAGTTGACTCAATTGATTTAATTAGCTTAATTGGCGAAATTCTTTAAATGGTGGGCCAAATGGTTCAATTGGCGAAATATTTTAGAAGATAGTGCTCAGCAAGTGGCTCAATTGGCTGTATTGGCACAGTTGGATCAATAATTCATTTGAAAGCTTCATTGACTCAATTGGCCCAGTTGACTCAATTAATGAAATTAGCTCATAGGCGAAATTCTTTAAACGGTGGGCCTCAGCTAGTGACTCAATTGGCTCGATTGGCACAAATCGATGAATTGATTAAACTTAACTGACTAAATTGTCTCAATTAGCTCAATTGGCTCAATGGTATAATTAGCTCAGTTGGATGATGGTTCTCAGCTAATGGTTTAATTGTATTGATTGGCACAGTTGGTTCGATTGACCGCTTAATTTGCGATCTCGGTAGTCGTGTGCTAAGCTAAGCTTGACTGCCAACCCAGAGGTTCTTGGTTCGAAACCCGGACAAACCATACTTCTACGCTTTTAAAGTTATTTAATTCTTTCCTCATTTCTAATAAACTGATATTAAGAATTCATCAATGCTACTTTGAAAGTTGAGGTTGGCAGTAGAGATGTTTGTGGCATGAAATTGCTTAATAACTCGAATTTACTGAGGTTAAGGCATAGAACTTGCCTCTGATTTAAATTCGCTTGTTGATACAGCACTCCGCCACACATACAACATTCTACACTTGTTTTGCTTAGTTTTCCTTTCTCTTCTACTAATCTATCTTCCAATTTATGAATCAAGGCAGACTTGACTGAATAGGTATAACACTGGAAATCCTTGGTTCAATTTTTTTAAAAAAACAAAAAAAAAATTGGCTCAATTCCCACATTGCTCATTTGTCTCGATTGATTGCTTGCTTGGATCGATTTTCTCAGTTGCCTCTGTTGGTCGATTGAGTCAGTTACTTCGATGAACGTTTAGTTTGGCTCGATTTTCGGTTTGATTGACTCGATTTTTCTAATTGGCTCAGTTAGCTCCGTTGACTCTATTGATCAAATTGGTTTTATCGGCGGCTTAATTTGATAAATTTTTTATTATAAGCTTGATTTGCGGTTTCATTGGCTCGAAGCTTAGGTGACTCAACTTGTTCAATTGGCGGCTTAATTGACTCCATTTTCGAAATTGGCTCGATTGACGGTTATATTGGATCGATTCTCAGTCAGTTCAGTTGGCTCAATTGGTTATACTGGCTCAGTTGATGCGATAAGCAGCTTAATTGACTCGATTTTCAGAGTTGACTCGATTGGCAGTTTTATTGGATCGATTGTCTCAGTAAGCTCAGTTGTTTCAATTGGTGCGGTTAGCAACTTAATTGACTCTATTTTCGAAGTTGGCTCGGTTGGCGGTTTTATTAGATAGATTCTTAGTTAGCTCAGTTGACTGAATTGGTTAAATTGGCTCAATTGGTACGAAAGCAGCTTAATTGACTCGATTTTCTGAATTGGCTCGATTGGCAGTTTTATTAGATCGATTGTCTAGTAAGCTCAGTCGACTCAATTGGTTAAATTGGCTCAATTTGTGCGATCAGCGGCTGAATTGACTCGATTTTCTCAATTGACTCGATTGTCAGTTTATTTGGCTCGATGTTCTCAGTAAGCTGAGTTGATTCAATTGTTTAAATTGAATGAATTGGTGTAATCAGCGGCTTTATTGGCTCTTTTTTCAGAACTGACTTGATTGGCGGTTTTATTGGATCCATTGTCTTAGTAAATTGGCTCTATTGGAACGATAAGCAGCTTAATTGACTCGATTTTCTGAATTGGCTCGATTGGCAATTTTATTGGATCGATTTTGCTGAATCGAAACTTAGTTGACTCAATTGGTGAAATTTGTTATTTTGATTTAGTTGGCGGTTAAATTGACTCTATTTAAGGAATTGGCTCGATTGGCGATTTATATGAGTTGAGTTGAGTTGACCACAGTTGGTTAAATTGGCTCAATTGCTTAGATTAGCGACTTAATTGGCTCAACGACTGTCGCAGTAAGCTTATTTGACTGAATTAGTTTAATTGACTCAATTGGTACGAATCGCTAAATTGGCTCAATTGGCTCCTCAGGCATAATGTGTGTCGTTTTGCTATAAATTTCTGAAAATTTTAAAAAACTGAAGACTTTAACTTATTGTGTTGATGTAAATAATATTTCCTTTCATCTTGATTTTTCAAGTAAACATTTTTCGAACAGATTTTTTGCAAATAAACTTATTATTATAATGTTTAAAAAATGTTCAAACGTTTGACACCCTGTTTGACTCATTTAAACTGCTCGTATTAGTCGGATTTATTTTAATTTTGCAACAAATTTGTTGAAATGTTGAAACGTTGATGGTAGAGTTTAAATATACAGTAGCGACAAACAAAACCTGATAGTGTAAATAATTTGCAGTTCATGCCACCAGCAACAACAAAAGTAACAAAAACAACAAAAACTTACAACTACAATAAAAACAATGGCACGAAACATAGAATCAACAACATTTTGATTGTCAGGATTTTATTATCGTCGTGACGACGATAAAATAATAACAATAAACGTAATGAATGCAATTTGTAGTTGAATACGATATGCAGATATACCAAATGTATCTAGATATGTGTGCAGAAAAAAAAAAAAAAAGAAATATTATAAGTTTTTAACAAATGCAAATGTAGCAAAAGACATACGATTGAAATGGCAAAATAATCATAAGACGAACAAAAAAAAAAGACAAAAATAAAAATAAAAATATAAAAGTTGCAATAAGAATGGAAGAAGAAAAATATACTATTTGAAATAAGGTAGATAAAAGAAAATATAAACTTACCGCTGTGGCTGTCAATCGATACGAGTTGCTCATCGGAGCTGGTCCAAATCGATGACAAAGTTAGCGGCGAATCGAAGCAGATAATGTCACCGACAGAGAAAATAGTCTGGAAGTAAACAGTTGAGGCAGCAGACGCGGCAGTGGTAGTGGCAGGACGAGCATCCGTTGTAGCCGGAAAAGAAAATTGCATTTGTATGCAATGTAATGATAACACACAAAGGAAACCAAGCGACGTAGAAACGCAATGTTAAAAAAATAAAATCCGGCAGCAGCACGACATTACAATCGGTGATAGTCACAATGATGATGATGATGATGATGATGAAGATGATGACGTTGGCAACAATGTTCGCATTAAATTTCATCAAAAAAAGAACCAAGAGAGGAACATCATGTAAAAAATAAAAAGAAAAATATTAGAAAAAAATGCAGTTGAAAAACCTTAAATACATATAAGAAAGAATAAAATTTTGCTTTTCTAGCTGGTTGTAGGTAATGGTGTGCATTATGTGTGTGTGGTTGTGTGGTGGATGCAATTATTGCATAAAATTTCAATAATTTGGCTTTATCGGAAAAAGAGCGGATTTGTTTGCTAAGAAATAAGGCAGTAATGATGATATTTGAACTGCTCGCTAATTCTTATAAAGCATTTGCTTGCATACAAAAGTTAAAGCTTTTTTTAAGCAAGTGCTTGGCTATAAAAATACTGAAAATAATTAAAGGAATGCAAACTGTTCTAAAAAAACTTAAGCTACGAAATTAAAAATTGAAAACTAGCAAATGCTACTATTTTAATTAAAGCAAACTACAATCAGTTTCCAACTCAAAAAACATTTAACGGACTAAGAACAATATTTGAACTTTTTGCAAATTCATTTCAGCATTTTCTAAGAGCAGAAATCGAGTCATGTGCTAACTTAACAATATCCTAAAAATAACTTCAGAAATTCTAACAATTCTCTACAGCTCCAGCTTAAGTAGTTCTAAACTGAAAATTAGCCATAGTAAATTTTTAACTCACTACAAATTTCTAACTACAAACTACAAATAACTTTATGCATACTTTGTGGATTTGCAACAATTAGGTTTCATACACTTAAAGTTCGCCTAATGGTCGGTCAGTTTTGGCAGCTTAAGAGTATATTTAAGCGAATAATGACAACAACATTCTTTGGGCAGAGAAAACATAAAATATTCATTATTTAAGCATAAGTTATGAGTGCAGAGTAATGAGAGTCAAGGCTACATACAGTTGTGAAGTTTCTGCAAACTCTGTGCCAACTGTGAGCACAACTAATTTTAAAATTCCTAAAGCCGCAAAATAAACTTCATGAGTCTCTTCACCACTACCTAGCTAGTTAGGACAAAAAAAAAAGAGCAAAAAAAAGTTGCAACTTTATATATGCTATTGTAGGACTCAAAATTGCCTTTCATTTTTTTCGCATTATTTTTTTTTTAAGTGGGTTTATTTTAAAAAGTTTTAAAACAAAACTTAACCACACACATATAAGCCGTAAATACCGCAAGAAAGCAAAGTGGACGAAAAAAAATTAAGTTGCAGTTGTGCAACATGAAGTGCAACGCATGGACGCAGCTGCTGAAAGTAGCTTTTGCATTGTATATAAGAATACCAACAGCAGCAACATTAAACAAAAAAAAATACAAAAAACAATAGTGAGGGCAAAACTTTGATGACATGACCAACATTATGACAAACAAACATTACACAAAATGGTGGAGGGCATTAATGCAAAAAAAAAAGCGAGACCAAAAACATGATCTTCACTTTGTGACAAAAGTTTTCTGGCGAATGCTTTGAGAAGATTTAAGTTCTTTTTGAAATGCAAGCTTCAAAATTACGTATGTATTATTATGTTAAAAAGAGAGTTAACAAAAAAAAAAAAAATAGTTTTGAAATAATTATGCAGCGGCAGAAATGTTGATAGTTAATCTCGTTTTACTTAAAGCCGCTTGATGCGGTGGCATTTTTGGGTTTTTTTTTTTAATTATGACTGTATTTTGGCGGTATTAGTGTGTTGGAATTGGTATGACTTCCTCGTCGTGAGGCAGGTTCTTCAATGAGTTAAAAAACATAAAAACCTCAAGTATTATGGTTAAGCAAGGTAAGTATTGTGGTTTTTCGTTAATTTTAGGACTGAAGTTTTTGTTTAAAATTAAAAACATCCTACTTTTAACGTTTTGTTCACTGAAAATAACGTAATTTCTGGGATAATACCATAATTTTTTCAGTTTTCCATTTGTTCATAAATATTTAAGGCTTTTAACTCATGAGGTAGAGATAAAAAGGGTGGCGAGATAGCTTAACCCCTGAACTAATGCATATTGGGGGTTAACCTATGTTACTCGCACTCATCACTCCCATTTCATATTTTTTTTTTTTTTCATTTATTCCCTTCCTTAAATATGTAAGCAGCAAATATGTTTTAATTTGTCGAGTTCAGTGAAAAGACGTGGCATTAAAAGGATTTGAATCACAGAAAGGCAGATACAATGAGAACTTTTGGGAGAATTGGAGCGACGCGGATGATGAAATAGAAGTGACTTTGTTGGCCGATCGCAGGTAGTGGCGTCTGATTTATTGGACTCGAAAATATGAGCTTTCTTCAACATGCAATTCAGTAACAAATTTTCATCCTTATTGTTATTAGCACTGCGGTCACGACTAATAATTGATTTTTTCCAAAAAAGCGGAAAATTACTTGCGTTAATTGATTGATTGTTTTTAGATGTAAAGAATATAGATAGGTTCCAAACAAACCTTGGCTACAAGAATTTATTTATTAAAGATACTCTTCATCTGGAAAAAAAAAGAACTCCTTAAAAAGATTTTAAAATAGGCCACAAATTAAGTACACTGAGAAAAAAAACATACTTTAAAATTAAACATAAAATTTTAAAATAGAAATTTATCGCATTTGTGTTTCTACAAAACAAAATTTAAGACAAACGTCCCAGTGGGCAAAAGCAGGGCTTTGAAGCACTACTAGCAGGTCTTCATATCGATTTTGTAGACTTTCCACACTCATATCCAAGCCCATAAACTTTTTTTATATGAAACGAGCAAATTTTCTAGGCCTTGCTCTATCGCGACTCTAAAGAGGCCTGATAGAAGCACTTCTTACGAATGGCTAAAAGAAGGCGTAAACAAAAAGTATTGAAAAAATATTTGTTCTTTTGAACCTTTTTCTGTTTATTATATATATATTCTATGATTTTAACTTCTCTCCTATGTTTTTTTTAAGTCAGATTAATTTCAATCAATAATCTTTGATATAGCAGTAAGAACGGCCATTATTGAGTCTATTATTATTATCTATCATCATTATCGATTTTATTATTTTTAAACTGATATATATTCTAACTTTAACCGAAAAAGTTGCCCTGAAGTATATGAAAAGTCAGTTTTTGAAGGGAAAATAGGTTTGTTGTGCTGCCTTTTGTGCAGAAAACGAAATCCTTCAAGAAGTGCTCATAAGAGCAGCGAGGAAAGCATGTGTTTTGTCTTCAAAAGTAGCAGTATTTGCTGGCCTTCGTATGAAGAGCGCTGGTTTAATTACCTATTGGGGTGTTTAAATTTCAACTACAAACTCCTTCCTTTTTTCTATAATTTTCGTTATAATGTCTTTAATGTAACAAAAAAAAATAACTACCTGAAAATATCGTTGTACAAATATCGAACATAGCATAAAATAATCGCTAATTAATTAATTATTTCAATATTTAACATTCAAATTTCATCGCGTGAAATTAAAATTTAGTATTCGGTAGGTTCTAGGGATCGAATCTGATGTCGAAAACTAAGAAAAACTGAAAAAAAGCCTTCGAAAAAATCATGCTTTAAAAAAACATTTGTTTTAAATTTAAAAATTTTTGTTTTAAATTTGTTTTTATATTTAAAACATTGTAATAAAAACAAAAACTTTTATTTTAAATTTAACTTTAAAAATATTTGTTTTTAAGCTTTAAATTTGTTTTATTTGTATTAACAAATATAAAAGCACTCTTTATGAATATAATGAGTTTTGTATGTTAGAAATTACTACACAAATTCAGTGGTACCGTAATATTTCTCCAGTGAAATAATAATTTAGGTTAGTAACTCCCGTTACCATTTTTGAACAACATATTCAGAGAGTAAATTTCTTTCAAATTATTCTGCTAAATTTGTGGGTAATATATTTTTACATTTGGCATAAATAAAAGCAGCAGGATTTTAATAAGTTGATCCTTATAAAAAAACAGCGATATTGAATCAAATTATTTAAAATCCAAAAATTATGCGATATCTCGCGTTACAAAAATGCACCTTTTCCAGCTCTAATGCTCAAAAATTAAAATTTAATAACGACGCACAGTACTAAATCCAAATTTTATTATAATAAGGATCAACTTCAGGCTATAATGATATACTAAAATTGTCGCTGAAAACTTATTGTAATGTCAATTCTTAAATTTGACACTTGGTGGCAATGTTGCATCTATTAAACATTAATTTATATAAAGTGGTAGGTTGAAAAGCAATGACAAATTTTTCTTATGCCGTGTCCATATTTACATGGAAATAACCCTTGTTTTAAGGAATCCCCAAATTTAATTTGTATCAGACAATATTCTTAGCCTAATCTTATCTAAATATTGATGATAAAGTATAGCAAATTCTAGAAACAAAGATTTGTAAGTTTCTAGATCGTTTGAGTCTAAGCTTACATGTTTCTTCTATGAGCTATTCCTGTTGTTGCGAAGTGTTTTTAATTCCTTTGTGTACCAGAGGTACGAAGAAATTTTTGCAAATTTGAGACTATATAATACGAACTGAGAAAACATATCAAAGAGTTCTATATAAAAATAATGAATGGAATCATCAAGATTATTTACATCTATCTACTCTAACATAATGTTAAATTTACTATGAAATAAATGATTCAACTACAAAGAGTCAGGTTTTTTAAAATTCATAAACTTTTTATATGGAATTTGAATTTACCATATTTTCTCTATCTCATTTGGACCCAATGCTCAATTGTGGTTGGTATTCATCAACAGTTGTTAGAGCATAAAAGGCCTTTATAACAATGGAATTGTTACTGACTGTAGTTATGACTATGATAAATATAACGCACTTGTTATAAATCAGAACATATGTATATTATAAACAAATATAAATTCCTAGCGGGTTTTCGAATTAGATGCACATAAATATGTTTCATCGTCGGAAGGATGTCATTTAAAAAAAAAAAAACTGAACCTACATGCTTTATGCCGATTCCGAACGGCTGAAGTTCATGTTCTCAAGAAGCTTTACATGGTAATATTTACTCTCTGAAGTTTGCCATTGTCTGCAGAGAGGTGGTGACCGATCAGAAAATTTTCATTGAAAAAAACTTTGCCGCGAGATGGATTCGATCTCGGGCTCAGTGCATGCAAAACCACAGACATCCACTAACAGCAGAAGAACTGTTAGCGTATCTGTCCTTTCTAAAAACTTAGAAACTATTGTCAAACAATTCCAAGTCAGTAATGCTTATGTTGAGCTATGTTTTAGTTAACGCGTTAATATCTTTTGAAAAATTCTGTGGTGAACGTTATCCCCTTACATTTTGATAGTAAAGCATGATAGAATAATTTTACCAGGTAGTGTTGACAAATGTTGATTCTCTCACCTACAAGTAAACGAACTCTTGTCAAAAGCAGCTGTTCGTTGTTATATTCGTTGGCCACATTCAGCTATGTCAACTGTTGTGACAGCAACACATCGAGGAGCGTTATTATCGGTACTGAAGTTTCAGAAAAATTGTCAAGTTTATGAAATATCAAGCTTTGTATCAAATACGAATTAAAATTTCACCGACAAATAAAAAAAATTTTATTTTTAAATGCATTTTAATGCGCAACTTCATATTTATGTGCATCAAGTTTTGACTTAGCAGTTGGCAAATATAGGGTACGCTGAATGTGACCAGTGAAAATTAATTGTATGCTTTGACGGATTGTGAGCGCTCTCTTTCTTGTTATATTTCATATTTATGTGCATCAAGTTTTGACTTAGCAGGTTGGCAAATATAGGGTACGCTGAATGTGACCAGTGAAAATTAATTGTATGCTTTGACGGATTGTGAGCGCTCTCTTTCTTGTTATATTTTTTGACAAAAGTCCGTTTCCAACAGAAACGTCAATACCACCTTGGAGTAATTATATCATGATAGTAAAGGGATAGCCTATTTAGTTTTTTTGGGTCTGACGGTTGATATTATTCGGCCTTTCGGACTTATTTTTAGACTTAATCTTAATATTATCGCCCCACAAATTAGAGTTTAAAACAGTTGCAACTCTTCAGCTGCAACTGTTATAATAAAAGAAGCGTGCAAAGGTTTATTATCTATTTTTTTGCATGATTCAAATGCATTATGACGTATAAAATTTTTTGTTTGACAAACGTCAAAATATTTTTGGTTGTTGTGTTGGGCTGAAAGCGTGAAATAAATATTATTTTTCTCCTGGATACTGCCTTTAATTTGAAATTAATAGGTCTATTACGGTTCACAGCAATAAACTGATGTGTCTTCTATAGAGTAGATACAACAGTCAAGAAGACACAACAGTTTCGAGCTATTATGATTCACAACAATACATTGTTGTTCTTCTTGATTGTGGATCGTATGTAGAATTGGTTACTTTGACTGTTCACTGTCAAAAAATATTAAAATAAACAAACAATTTTCATTTTAATTTGAAAAAAGTTGAAAATAAAAAAAAACTTGGTGCGCGTTTGGCATTTTTCTCAAATTTATAATGAGGTAACGGTGAACACGATGGGACAATCGATAGAGATAAGAGACGGCTTCGGAACCACTCCAAATTATTGAAGAACGTTTCTTGGAAATTCTATTGAAATGGCTCTTGTTAGACCATCTGTTCTTCCAAGTACAGATTTGTTAAGTTTTCTGTAGGATGTAATTCAAGGCGATGAAGAAATTACATCATTATTTAATTCTGAAGGTATAGCTGAAAACTGCACAGCCAGAAAAGTGTTTGAAAACGCCTTGCCAAGCTTGTTATTTTTATTTCTCCCCTTATATTTTTGGTTTTATTCAGGTCTTTTTTAGATTGAAAGATTTGGGCACTCGAAGAAACAGAGAAGAGAATATTTTCTGAAAAGATATTTCGGCTCACATTGTGGGTTCTCATCAGGGCAAAACTTACAAAATATAAAATTTGGAAATATTTTGTACCCATTTTTTTAACTTTTTTAAAACACACATTGAGCCGCGTCGACAAACGTTTGACTCTTCTAATTGTCAACCGAGTTTGAGGCTCAATGGCGCTTTTAAGAAAAATTTATAATTTATTGTATTGTGTTCATTATCGTTCAATGTGCTGGTACTAAGCCTGGCAAAACTAATGTCGAAACAACGTTTGAACGTAAAATGGTAGGTAGTGGTGTTTTTAAGTCAAAACCATGTTTATTATATCCACTGTAAAGGATGGAGTGGATTTTCTTTTCATTGACTTGGAAATTAAAAGTTGTTTCCCAAATTTCTCCACTTAATTTATTTTTTCAAAATCTTTAAAGAACGATTTTTTTAAACCTGTTGAAAATTGGAACTTTCAGCGAAGGTTCTTCAATCATATTAATACAGCATTCATTTTTCTCTCATCTATTTTTTATCACTAGAGTTCGCCAGTGGCCGAAATGCAAATGTTTTCTATGATTCGACACAAAATTAATATCAAAAACAACTTTTTTCATAAAAATTTGGCAAAAAAAAAATGCTAACGAAACAATGCCAAACTTTTTTCTTTCTGTATGATTTTCTACGTATATATCACAATAATTGAAGTCACTCATAATTTCACTTTTACATCATTTCAGATGTTAAAAGCACATAAATTTCTTTAAAAAATAGTCGATGCACTTTTTCTCCGTCGGTTGAGAAACACGGTAGAAAATGGTTCTTAACTGTTTTCCCTACGCCTATTTATATATAGTTGAGTTATGTCGCTATTTATTTAATTATTTATTATTGCACTTTTTTATGTATTAATTATTTTTGTAAGCTTTAGAATTAATTTTATAGTTTTTAATACTATTTTTTTTACTCAATATTTTTAATCGAATGTTTTACTTCAATTGTTTATTATTGATTTTATAAAATTGGGCATTTCTAGATCGTTAGCTAAAGAAGGCAGACACCATCTCTAAATTTCAAGATCTCAAATTTTAAAATCTTATAAACATGACTTCTCCCGATCATTTTTTAATTATTGTGTCTATTCTCTAGTTGGGTCTAGTGAGGCATAGCTTTGTAGTTTATTTAATTTTTTTGGTTAAAGAATATGAATATTATTTAAAAATTAGCTCCCTGAAATTTACAACTGACTTCGATTGATATTTTTACGCTTAGCTAATTGCACAGAAAAGCAAAATTCTATTCTCTGTCCGCCATAAAATTACGAACACTAGGCAATGGCTATTAACTTGCAGCATGCAGTGCTTACCTTAGTCGGATAGAAATGTTTTGATTCTGCAACAGACAGCTTGATATAATCCTCAGCATGTTTGACTCCTGTGTTGTCTTTTAAACTAATGGCAATCATGTTGCTTGTTTCCCTGGGTAGATTTATCTGCAATATATAGAGAATAAAAGATAAAAAAATATGCAACTAAATACGTTTTATATGGAAAGAAAAATATTGTATATTAAAAGAAAGAAAAACAAGAAAACATAAAAGCATTGTTGCATTCCCAGCACGCAGCAACATGAAATCCCAAATGAAATAATAAACAGTGAACTGGGGAGACTCAGGCTTAAGAAGGCGATATATATCCGCTTTGAAACAAGCAGTTAGACGACGGGTAAAGCATGCAAGACAGCAAGATTGTGGCTATTTGAAGCACACCGACCGACCAAGGAGCTAGATTTTACTAATACTTTTATTTTTCAATTGTAAGCTCTAAGTCAGTCGGTTGACTGGTGTGTGTGTGTGAGAGTGTGTGCTGGACTGTTTGGTTGAAATTGTGCACGTTGAGTTAGTTTAAGTTGACAAATAGAATGTTAGCAGCGACACAGTTAGCTAAACGCAATAGCAAGCACAATGAACTCAATGAATTCTAAATTCTTCAAAGAGAAAAAAAATATTTTAAATTTTACCAGAAATTTAAAAATTCAATATGGATATGGATAGAAATCAAAAGTTGTTCTAACTTGCAAACCAAGTTATTTTCATATAAAATCAGGTTTTTATAAAATACTAGCAGTATAATGAAATGACCTATGAATGATGAATAAATTAATTTTTTAATTTTTTTCAAAAATAAGTATTTAAATATTTTTTTATAAGAATAATTTTGAAAAATTTAATATTCTCTGATGTATCTGAAATGATGCCACGCAATTCAAGCTCATTAAAGAATGCGCTCGATGATCGTTTTAATATGTGCACAATTATCGAGAGCTTGTGGAAAACTTTCGTCACGGTACTTAAGAGCCGTTTATATGTAGCTTTTTAATTTTAATATTGAATTAAATTGATTGAATAACAAAAATAAAATTTTTTATATAGGTACTTTTGTCATACACATCAAACAGCTGCTGCTTTCCCTAAGCTATCCAAAAGTTGTAAAAGTCAAAAAGTCAAGAAAATTTCAACAAAATTATGCCAAATAGCCAAGCGAAACAAATGAGACTCAAAAGTAAAAAGATAAAAAGAAAAACAGCAGCGCAGAAAAGCGCAAAATTGCTTGAAAATTGTCAAAAAATAAAAGCAAAAAAAAAAAACAACGAAGAAGCAATAGAAAACTGCTGCAACGAACGTAGCAAAACTTACCGCAACAGTCAAATTATTTCCAATCTGCACGTCGACGATATCCTTGTGCGACAAATCGTACTTAATGCCATTGACATCCTCGATATTGTGTGAGAATTCATTGCCGAGATTATCGTGCAATGAAACTTTCAATACGAAGTTCATGCCACGCGGTATTTGCACTTCGGTCTGTTTCAATTTAAGTGTTGGATATTCTAGCGAAGCTAAAATGTATTGAACATTTTTGACCTCGACGCCAATGGGCAGTGTTTGTTCAAATGTTTTGGCCTAAAAGCAAAAAAAAAAAAAAACAAACATAAAAATACAGACAAAGCAAAATATAAAGTTTTCAACGATTTGAGTTGAATAGCATTCATAAAATTCTATTAAATTCAAAGCCACTCACAATTATCAAATCACGTCCGAGCGTATCGTGTGTGCGCAAAATGCCATCTGGTGTGACTTTAACGATGCCATTGCTATCGGTGTCTGGCTTATAGAGCACATCATCAAGATTAGACTTCAGTTGTATGACGCTGCGTGGTGCTACTAAAATCCAATCCATTGTTATGTGTTTCGGTGTTTCCAATTCAAGTGTTTTAAATACTAAGAAAAAGAAATAGTTGAAAATGGAGTTAAAAAAACATTATTATTGCAGTTACATACCAACAACTTCTACAGAGTTGGTAATTTTTTGACCGCCTGGTAGTATAACAGTGGCTTGTATTTTTGCCTTGCCCGGATTTAAAGCCTTGATGCGCACAGATATAAGATCCTTGTCGCTGTACTCAATGCCTGCAAAATTATATAAAACAAGTTAAAGAAAAATTTTGCATATTTTGCTAGCAGCTAATTTGAAAGCAGAAAAATAAATGTTAGTTCCGTATCTGTTCCTGAAATAAGACTCAAACATTCAAGCTCATCGAAGAACATCGAAATTAATATGCGGACATGTTGTGAGTGTTGTTGAAAGCAACTCAAAAGCAACACTGTATCTTAATGCCCACCTCAAAGCCAATTTAATTTTTCTAAAATTTTGGCAAGTATATTGAGCAATTTACCTGCATCCGCAAAAATACTATAAATATCCACAACATCTGGTTGATTTGTTGACCAAATAACGCGCATATTTGCCAGCGTGCCAAGCACCATTGGTGACAATTCCGGCACACCTGAAGTGAGCATGCAAAAAAAATTAAAAAATAAGAATTAAAAATTATAAAACAACATACGTTCGCAGCACTCAGTGCATTTGACTTACCCCAAACGGAAGCAGGCATAACCGCACCGCTACGTATGCGTATCAATGGCGTTTTGATTTGTATCGTGGAAAATGGCACCACATGCACCTCAACTGTATCTTCGGATATGACCACTTCCTTGCCAGTGCCAGGATTTTTCATTATACATTTGCCGGTAATTTTAGTTTCACCCAATTTGAGCGCCGTAACAATGGCAGATTCCATGGCTGCATTTTAAAAAAGAAGCGCATAAAACAGCAATCATGCTTATTATAGAGCACACAAACTTACATATAATTTTTATCATGCACAGAATAGACAATATTTACATCCGGCTGCGGACCACCCTGATAGAAAACTTGCACATTTGAACCGACAACAAGTGTTGAATTGCGAGGAAACAGACGTAAAGCTGGAAAGACCTGCAGGACGGCAGAATAGAAGGCATACATAAATGACAATAGAAATAATAAGCTTTTCAAACTCACTTGAATATTGACAGGTTCACTGCTGATTAGAGTATCGCCAGAGCCACTATTAAAAACTATTTTCGTTTCACCAAGATTATTTCCGGTTATGACGTATCTGAAAAATTAATGTGCTTGTTAGTTAGTTTTAATTTTCTACTTCAGAGGGTGTTTTTATAGATCTAAAAAAAAAAATATGTGTAAAAAATTAACTGTATTATTATGAATATTTTCTGTTTATTATAAATAGATTTTGAAGCTGTCGAAGAACATTCTCGGAGATTATGTAATATATTTACTGTGGAACTGTAAAATGTATTAGAACTGCATATTTAGGATTCATTAGACACTGCCGCAATATTAAATGGATGGGCTTGATGGCAAGTCCGAGTGGCCTGTACTAAATTTGAGCTGGTCATGTAATGATCTTACAAACTTCCTGCAATAAATCCAACATCAAAGATTTAAGCACCCAAAAGTACTTCAATATTAAAGCAGGTGGTAAGAATTTGTTTTAATCCTTAAATATCTTACGGTATGAGCAAGACCAAAACAATCGACCTTCGATCTAAACACGGCTAGAAGTACACGACTCTTATCACAATTTGTTGTAGGGTAAACTGGCTACTTTTGATTTGGCACACATTTGGCGTTTTCGAAGTGATCGCAGCGTTCTGTTTTAATAATTTATTTGATGAATTTGAATATCTTGTTTATCTAAAAGTCTAAGCACGGAATAAATTGCAATTTTTCTTCTAATTTAATTTTTAAATAAATTTGTTTAATTCTCCTATCGAAATATTGCATTTTTTTCGACTTGTATTAAAATTCTTAACGAGTCCGTAATCCCGTTAAATAAAATTAATTTTATATTGCTGCAGTTAATCAACCTTTTTTTTAATTCGAATTGTTATCCATTCAGATAATCTTTGCAGAAAAGGAAAATAGCACAAAAGTAAAATTTTTTTCCCCGATTTTAAAATTCTGAAACTTTACCTAAAGGATTCTTGGGTCTGCTGAACTCGTATTTTAACGTTTTTTTTTTAAATCATATGGTGGACTCAAAACGGCGGTTAAATATAAAATGTTTAATTAATTAAGTAATTTTGGCGGTTGTTCCGAATTTTTTCAAATCAATTTGGAAACAACGTGAAATTTATCAACGTTAGATTTATCAACGATAAGTCAAAATTGTTCCCAAAACTTGATGATGATACATGCAACATCTCCACTTTTTACTACGTAACATTTTTTCATACTTAATGGCAATATTTCTAATTTTAATTTTTGCATTAATTGTTAAATTTTCTACCGTGAAGAACAATTATTGCATATTCTGTCAATTTTTGCTGGTGGTGTCGGTGTACAGTTTCAAATTTGGATTCTCTATTCACAGAGTTGATGTGTTTTGTACTGATTTTCCCAAAGCATTTGACAGAGTTGCTCATAAATACTACCATGGAACCTTGGCAAAAGTGATTTTAATGAACTCTTTTGAATATAATTTAGTATATTATGTGAGAAAATTCAAGTTCTGCCTGAATTTAATATCAAGTCGTATGAATTTTTTGCTACCACAGGTGTTTCTTTTAGGACTCTTGTTATTTATTCAATTAGTGAAATTTCATATGTATCTCTAAGAATATTCGGAACTCTCGGATTTGACTATACGCGGATGACCTAAAATTATTTTATTAAATTTCATGCTCTACAGATGTTCCCAATCTGCAAGCTGACATTTCAGTGCCTTGGTTTATGAGTAGAGCCAATGGCCTTCCTTTAAAAATTTCAAAATGAGCACATCTCACTCTTAACTCTCTTTTCATATTTTGTGCAAATCATCTGTTCTGTCAACGGCTATTGGCCTGGAACATTAATCGTGACGCAAGACCTCGTTGCTTATTTTTATATTTGATATTATATCCGAAACAATAGGTTTTCAATCTCTTTCAGAGCTCATAAAATCAAAATATTTTCATTTTCAAATGAGGTACCAACATGTTGTAATACCAAAATATATGTATGCAATATTTTATACGAAATTTAAACGTGATCGAAAAAATCTGAGTACGCCATCTTGTTATCATCCTTGAGTTATTTAAGATCGACTATCAAGTCTCTTGAGCTTTTTAGTCGTTGTTAAGTGTAATTAAAAAAAAGGAAAGAAACTACATATATAATAGGTCTGTTCACGTACTTTACTTGTAAAAACTTGCAGGGAGAGAGTAAAAGAAGAATTGAGACAGAAATATGTACAAAGAGAAAATTAGCAGAAAAAGTACGTGAACAGAAAACTAGTAGAAACTTGCAAGTTAACAACAGCTGATCAAACGAATTGACAGTTTATTTCAACTGCAAAAAACTGCTGCTGTAACTTAATGTTATAAATTGTTGAAATCATTTCTAGTGTCCTGCCAACATTAACATTTATACTTACATTTCCCTCAGCATCATAAATGTTTCTTTTTCCATCCATTTTAATAGGAAATCCACAGAAAAATTTTTGACAGATTGTTTTTTTTTTTGACAAACAGTTTTTTTCAGTAGTTGCAAGTTCTTGCAAGTAGAAATTTTGCTTGCAGAAACTTGCAACTACTTTTTTCTCTCTCACTTTTTTACGCTCTCGTTTTCCTCTCTCGTTGCAAGTTTTTCGAGTACGTGAACGCTTTACTAGTAAAAACTTGCAATAATTGGTAACAATTTGTAACAATTTTTTGTTACTGAACAAACCTAATAATTACACATTTGAAATTTTTGATTGGCGTTTGCCATATTGTATTTGCCCTACGTAGGTGGAACTACACATCAAACATCTTAATTCTTCGCGCAACATATTTAATGCAAAAACTGCTCCTACAGACGCTTTTTACTTGCTCCATTTATTGCATTACACGAAGTATTATTTATTGTTTATATCAATTTACCTGATTTCACCAGCTTGCAGACCCATTTGATCACCGATCTTTAGACTTAATACATTTGAATTGAAGATATCCTCAGTCAGTTCATAAATTTGTAAATTAAATGGATCAATATTCAATAGATTATCATTGGAATCATAGAGTTTAACAATGGCTTCAATGGATTTTGTGCGCTCCACACGATCTGGTGACTCAGCACGTATAGCACCAATGCTAACAACAGATACAGAGAGATGCGCAGGCTCCGTCATCAAGCAGCGATCTACTAGCTCAATGCGCACCTAACAAAATATGACAGAATTTTAACTAAGTTATGCAAGTTACAATTAAACATAGCATATTTCTTACATGACCAATACGTAGTGGCGTTATTATCAGCTGTCGTTCCTTGGCATCAAACTCTACATTGATGATGCCGATTTCTGTAAGCTGAAAATCATAGAAACCACTGCCTTGGGCAATAGGTATGCGTTCTCGTCTATTTTTGGCCATAAATATGCTAATATGCTCCGAGGGAAAGAGAGTGCTATTGACGGCCATGAAACGTATTTCATTCTCTATGACAGGTGTAATGGACTCACCAGTTTTCGGCTACACGAA
This sequence comes from Tetanocera ferruginea, assembly GCA_958299015.1. Taxonomy (NCBI): domain Eukaryota; kingdom Metazoa; phylum Arthropoda; class Insecta; order Diptera; family Sciomyzidae; genus Tetanocera; species Tetanocera ferruginea. The sequence continues at coordinate 50,018,664 of OY282640.1, read as the reverse complement.
AAAAATGGTAAAGAATCAATTTTATTTTAAACCTAAATGGAAGCTACTTACATTTTGTATGCCAAAGTGTGGCTGCTCGGGCGAAATTTCATGCTTACGCAACACGCTGTTATCATAGCGCGTTACAGTGCCTTTAATTCTAAAATTATGTACAACTTCAGCAATAGCAGTGATAAGCATATCCTTGCCAGGCAAACGTACGCCCTCTAGCAGCTCCACTTCGGTATTTCTAAAATGTCTAATCGAGTCACTGTGATAACGTTCATCACCAGCAGCAAATTCCCAGTCAATATAAAGTGACGTTATATTCATCAGCCGACGGTTCTTGGCATCCTGTACTTCAATTTCAATTTCAAACTTATCATCGCGTTCCTTGAGATGCAGTAGCGAGTTTTTTAGTTCCATAGGACACGATGTACGCAGTCGTTCAGTAGCATAGAGATTCAAAAATCGTGGCTTAACGCAATGTATTTTAGTTTTAACGCTTGAAATATAAGCTTGAAAGTTGGAAGTCGACAGCGCATTGTGTATATTAAAGTTGAGCGTAGTATGGCCCAGCTTACGGCAGAGCACTGTAAATGCATAAATTGAATTTTGAGATTCTAGCTCAATTTCAGAGACATCAGCTACGTTCTCATCATATAACGTTGACTTGGTCAGTTCTGCTTCGAGTGTAAAAATACGCTGAGGACCATTAGCATAGATGACATTTCGTGAAGAGCCAATAGGCAACACTATCTCATTTTCAACGGGATTGAGTACGCTTAACTCTTCGAAAACACTTAAAGTAACCTCGTCCTTGAGCACTTTATCCATGAATTTATAGGAAATGCGCAGATGTGTTAAGCCAATGGCAGTGCTGCGTAGATGCAATACTTGGCAGGCTCCACGTTGAGTCAGTTCTTCCGTTTGGAAGTTGCTGTCCAATTGAAAGATTTGATTCGAAAACTCCAGGTCAAAATTTAAATTCTCGCAATTGGTATAGGGCACAAAAGTATCATTTACGTAGGCATAGACAGCTATATGAAGGCGCACATAATCACGCAAGGCTGTCTCAAAATTATACTTTAGAATCTCTAACTTCACTGGTGGCAGGAAGTAAATCTCCGCCTGACGTTGTATCTTAAGATTACGTGTGAGAGCAACGCGAATGTTGGCATGCGCAGTCAAGACAGAGCCACCAACGTCATAACTGTCTGTGGAGCGTTTGTCGCTGTCGCGTATGACAGTTGTGGCCAGACCGTTTTGATTAATATGCAGAGCTCGAGAACTTTGTGAGTGCCATGTAAAGGAGCCATCGCCGCCAATTGCCTTGAATTGTATTTTTTGCGTCTTAACAATGTTGGGATCAAAGGGTAGAATAACTTTGCGTGGTTGTAGTGAGAGCTCGCTAAAAATCTGCAACTCCTCCTGTGCACTGAGCTAAATGAGAGAAAGGAAATGATGCAGATATAAGTCGCAAAAAGTATTGTTTTTAAGCCTACCTCTTTGAAAGTGCCATAAACCGGCGTGCTACCAGGTCTAACAGCTTCACCATATAAACGACTGTTGTTGCTGTTGCGCTTCAAAATATAAAATAGCATTTCATCCAATTCTGCCGACATGGAGTAACGTGGTCCAAGCGTTATTTTTTGATCATCACTAGAGGAAATAAAAAAAGTAATGAAAAAAAATAGAGAAAATGCACTTATTTAACGTACGCTGTATATAGGTCCAATGCTATTTCATGTTTTTCACCCTCCACAGTTACCCAGTTGTTGTGTGGCAAAAGACTCAAGCCAAGTCTTGCGGGATTGGCCACTGTAATCTGAGCGCTGGGCACAGAGGACTTTAAAGCTGAATTTTCCGAACCAAAATTGCCCTCGGTGGGCACATTACGATCACGTAGTACTATCGCAGTCGTGCCCAAACGAATACCTGTTACGCTGTTGCCTTTAAGTGCAGCAATATTTTGATGCTCGATTTCCAGGAAGTACTGATTGTTTAGAGTGATTTCTTGGAGACGACCTTGTTTAAGTTGCAGCACGCGAAATTTTATGGTATCACCAGCAAGCAGATGAACATCTGAAGGTTCCAATAAGATGTTGGCCAGCACATTGATATAAACCTCTATAAGAGAAACCTGCGAGTACTCCGCATACGGCAAACTGACGGTGACCTGCAAGAATTTCTTGTGTAAAACCGAAAATAAGCTCAAAACAATCGCCCAACTCACCTTTGCCGTGCCGGTATTAATGCCCTCCAGCAGCACCATATAGCCTTTAATGCGCTGAGCCTCAAATTTTTCAAGTGATGGCGGCACCTCGTGATAGCTGCTTTCAGTAAATGTTAGAAAACGAAGTGCCGGAGACCAACCCTTAGTTTCGCGATTCAACGAAGATATAGCCCAGTTGAATTCAATGCCTTCGAGCGTGGTAAAAGCATTGCCTTGAGAGTCTTCCGCACGTAGCTCAAAAGTTTCCGGTGCCTCTTCCAAGTACAGCTGCCGCGTTGTCGTATGCACACCCAGCCTATCTATTACATCCAATATGACATCGCAACGCAAAGGTTCACCCGTGGACACATCTTCCGCTAGCACAATTGCCGTGTTGCGACGTCGCTCACGCGTCAAAACAGTGACGATAGCACTATGGCTGCACTCGCCTTCTAGGTCTTCATAGAGCGGTGTTATTAAAATTAAATCCTGACGCGAAGAAGTCCTAATAGCATAATAGATTTTAGCATTAATTTCATTATTTAGATGAGATATTTGAGGTTAGAATTTTGGAGCACCAAGTCACCGTGACTTACCATTTAAAACAGCCCTTTTCGATGACTTCCAAAGTAAAGTTTATAGATATTTTATCAAAAATTGGCAATAAAACACGCGGATAGTTTAATTTTGTCGCATTTGTTAGTTTGTTTGCACAGAAAATCAGTATAAATATTGTTAAAATCATTTTTGTTCTTTCCATCGCGCCTTTTTTGTGAGTTTCACAACTAATCACGCAAGAAATAAAAACAGAAATGATGCAGATAAAAGTCGCATGCGAAGCGCAAAAAAAATTAGCGCCCTTCAAAAGAAAATGTCAAATAATTCGATGTAAACAAACAATAAAACCTTACGTCTCGATCTGGCAATGTCTACATTAGAGCTACCAGCCTTTTTGCATTTGTTTACACCAAAAACATGTTTTCGGTTGCTCGTTACTGTTAACTAGTGTCCGACCGAATATTCGGTTTCGGTTTCGGTTTCGGCCAGTTTCGACCCTTTTAGTCAGTTTCGGCTATTCGGCATCAATATGGCCGAAACCGAAACCGAATAACTCTAAATACTAAAAAGTTCCTTTAAGTGGTATTAAAAATGATCTCTTTATTTATTATTTTAAAGTTGAACTTTAATATTCAAAGAATATTTATCGTATGTATACGTTTTTATTATCTGTTTGAACTATTTTGTTTTTGAAAGCTTTTAATAAAATTAAAAAAAAAAATAAAATGTTTTTACAAACAAATTTGTATGTAGACTTTCAGTTTCGGTTTCGGTTTCAGTTTCGGCCGAATATTACAAAAATGGCCGAAATTCGGTTTCGGTTTCGGTTTCGGCCAAAATTTTGGTTTTGGTCGGACACTACTGTTAACATAATCAATAACTTCCCGATTTTTTTGGTTTTTGTTTGGAAATACTTGATTCGATCACTTCATTTCATTTTTCTTCCATGTGAAATCAAGAAAAATTGAAACATTACTTAAAAGTTGAAACAAAAACAACTGACAACAACTGAACTGTCAGCACGTAGCGAGCCGCCAACATTTTGTCAACGAAACACTGTATACAGATTACAATTTATGTTGATAACGTTCTCTTTTACATTTCTGTTTTAAAATTTTGAATTGTGTTTAACTATATTTGTAATAAAATGGTTTTATATAAAAATTAAACCAATAGGCGTCAGTGGTTACATTAAGAGAGGCGAATTTATCTAGGATAAATCAATGACGTAGATCTCGAAGATTTATTCAAGCACACTTGGACAAGGAAGCCCTTCTACGATGACTTACTCAATTTGATGAACGGCTACATACAAAAAAATATGCCTAGAACTCCCATCTCTCAGAATGTCGTTTATCTATAGCTGTGTTGCAATATTTATATAAATTTAAGTGTAAAATAGAAATGCCGTTGAAATCCTATACTACTTTTATGTATCTTTCGCAAGAAGGTACATATCAAATTGATATTATCAATATTAAGAGTGGACTTTAAAAATTGATATATCAACTGTCAGAGAAGTAGTTTTAGAAACGTGCGATATGCTGTGGGCATGTTTGCAATCCATATATGTAAACCAATTAAATGCGTAGAACTTCCACCACATAAAGGGCGATTTCGAACATATGTGGGATCTTCAAAATCTCCAGACAGTACATCAAACCGTTTTGACTATAAAAAGAAATTCAGTATTCTTTGAAAAACAGTGGTGAATAGTTTTATCTTAAATTTAAATATAGAAAAAAATTTTTTGAGTGGTATCATTACATTAAAAACATTAATTGTTGTTACAAATGAAATTGGTTTTCAAGTGTCTAAATTTTTTAAATTATATTAACTCAATTTAAAAAAATGTTCATTATATTTTTAAACATTCATTATTTATAGTAACATACGAGTATTACATTTGTTACATTTTAATTTTGTACGAATTTACACTGTCTATCAAATGTCTCTACCATTTCAAACACAAAATATAAAAAATGAAAATAAAAAAATATATTTAATGAGAACATGTGTTTTTTTCTGAAAATTCCAAGTGACAAACAAAAGAAATAAGAACAGAACAGAATGCTCTTTCGTTTTGTAGTTAATTCTTTTTCTATTTACATTGCTCGCTCAGCTACACTGGCCCATCATATAATTAATGCCATAAGTTCAACTCTTATGAGTTCGGTTGTTGTGATTTACACAAAGGACATGCCATTATGTTCATATTGCTTGCAAGAAAAACTAGCCAACCTAAATAATAAATGAAGCAATCAACGTTTATTGCAATGCTTATAGTGCTATGCATATATGACACTGGCTAGTTTTAATATTTTTCAGCGCTTAAATTGTAAGTTAAGAGCAGAACACCAAATAGTCACTATATTTTTCCGTTGATGTGACTGACTATGCCATATGTTCAATCAAGCGAATCAAGCGCTAAAATAAATACAAAAATTTTCTACTTTTTCAGCTTCTACCAGCTTCTACGTGATCAGCTTAATCAGCTAATCACGAAAAAGTCATTATGAATATCTTTTTACAGCAGAAAGAAGAACAAGATAAATATTTTGTAAAGCACACTTTCTGTATTTCTGCCATAAAACCATTTATAAGCACTCAATTCAAATGCAAAAACAGTTTTAAAAGGTACAACGGCAAAAATAAAGAATGTCTGCTTTACAAAATATTTATCTTGTTCTTCTTTCTGCTATAACAAGGTATTCGCAATGACTTTTTCGTGTTTTTAAGCTGGTAGAAGCTAAAAAAGTAGAAAATTTTGGTATATTTTAGCGCTTGATTCGCTCGATTGCACATATAGCGTAGGTAGCATATAGCGTAGGCAGTCATATCAACGGAAAATTATAGTGAGCATTTGTCGTACTGATCTTAACTTACAATTTAAGCGCTGAAAATATTAAAACTAGCCAGTGTCATATAGGCATTAGCAATTGAAGTTTACGGTCAAGCACCGAACGAAGTAAAGAATGAAATAATCATATTAGAATAGCAAGTCATACCGGATAGCTTCCTGATTTGCGCTTCTGTTCCATAATGTTCGATAATGATCGCTTAAGAAAATAAACTCATGGTGCCTACGTTGTCAAATATCGAGGTGACCAATCGAAGAATATATATTTGAAAATAAGATAATAGTATATTTTTATATATTAGTTTTGAAGATAATTGTTTTTTCACTTTATGTGGATCAAAGCAAAGGAATATAAATAAGTAAGTTATAGGGTTTCCAAGTAAAAAAGTTACTTTTCGTACATTTTTAAAAAAAAGCTTAATTAAAAAATATTAAATGTAGCTAATAAATACGTTTAATGAAAACAATACGCTTAAAAAGTATTGTTTTCTGTCATTTCATTTATATAAATTCGAAATTTTTCGTTTATGCATTTTCTTATAAATCTGGCTTTTCTGAACAAACGAAGGATGTTTATAATATTCTTTCACATTTTCAAATATTTTGCCGTTGTTAAGTTCATTGAGAAAGTTTTAACATATTGCTTACCAGAGGATAGTCAACTGAATCTGAAGTGAATATTAATTTATTTGTTCACTTTTAATAAAAATATTTTTAAAAGGAAATAACGGTTGAATTTATAAGAGATAAAAACAAAATATTGAAATGGCATTCTTTGCTTTTTTTTATCTATTGTTTAAAAGTCATTTAAATAGTCTTTCAAATGTTTCTCAAAACATACGATCGGCTTTTACGTTGACAAAGGTATAGCTGAATTTCCATAAGAATTCGTAAAGTGAAATTTTATTTAAAATCTAAGCTACTTGATAATGATCGATCAGTAATCAATCAGCCTTACCAATTAATTGATACTAACTTTCAAAACTTCGATAAACAAAGCTTACATTGTTCGTCATTGCTGCCAATTTTCTTAATATTCCTTCAAAAAGTTGTAGGTATGAAATTGACAACTTAATTTTGTTTATTGGCATGACAAAATATTAAAGTTAACTCTAACTCCAAGTTGGCATTAATAAAAGTAGACTTTTTCATTTTTCTATTAGTAAGGCTGAATGAGTTCTTTAAAAATGCAACTAGGAGCATCATAAATTGTATTCTCCCTGACACCGTATTAAAGTTTTTACATGTGCATAGCTTTATATAACATCCCTGTTGTTCATTTTTACCCAGATGGCTACACCAGCATGGATTTCCGAAAGCAAATTTTCGAATATCTGACTTTTGACACTTCGAAATAAAAATTTAACAAAAATTATTTTTCGGTGTCCCAAAAAAAGAAAACTTGTGAATTTAGCAAATTTATTAAAGGCTAAAATGTCCAGCGAAAATGAAGAAAAAAGTTCCCAAGAAGATGAAAAAACCAAAAAGAAAACAAAGTTTTCTTTTCAAAAAATAAAAAATATTAGAAAACTAGAAGAAAATGAAGTGTTTAGCTATATAGAAAATTTGCATGATTTTCTAAAGAGCAAAGATAAAAAGCTTAAAAAATACAAGGAAAAAATAAAAAAACTTGTAATGACAACTGCGCAGCAAGGAAAATAAACAATTTTAAGCATTTTATTGTTGTAGGTAAAGAAGGTGGAGCAGCTGAAACAGCAACAAAGAGCGTCGAAGGCTGAGACGCCCGGAGCAGCCGTGGTTGTAAAAGATGAACAGCGGAGCAGCGATATAGCGCAAGAAGTTAAGGTTGTTGGTGATAAAGAAACAAGTATGTCATATAAAACTGTTATTACTTTATTTATGATTGTTTACCTAATCTTAAAAAGAAAAAAAAAACCCAACCCAAGCCATAGCGTAGATTTAACAGCTTTAACACTCATCGCGACTGGCTACGGCAGCGACTAAAGCAGCACCACGTCCTGAACCATCTTCAGAGAGCATAATATCAAAGCTTAGACCCGGCTTAACCAGCTTGTGCATAACTTGTCGCATATAAGCATCGAATTTTGGATGATAGCGATAGACAGAGCCATCCACACCCACCACAATATGTGGCTCCTTGATGCGATTTATTAAGCCGGAAACACCAGCTGCCACTAGAATGGCAGCACGTCTTGCTATGCCCTCACAAATAAACTTTAGCTTTTGACAATCCTCAACGCTGGCTTTTTCCAAATCCAGCAGCTGTTTAAGCACCTGTCTTGTATTACTGAAGTCGGGAAAGTTATCCGCCTCAATTTCCGATAGGAAACGAGTCTCAAAACAGTCTGGGTTATTGGCCAGCACTTCAGCAAATTTTGACTTTTGCGCAGATTTGATGAAGATAATATTTTCGTCGATGGCTTTCAGCAGCACCAGCCGCACTAGGTTGCCCAAATACATGCCTGTTGGCGAGAAAGGGAAGGGAAGAAAAATAAAATCAAGTTATTTAATCTGATCAAGATATGTAGAAATGTTGAGAAAGTTTTTATGGAAACCAATAATTTCTTTATCTTTTAAAAGTTGAAGTTATCTATTTTGTAGTTTTTTGCTATCGATAAATAAGTTTGGATTAGATTACTTTCTGCACTCACCTGAAATCATTTTTTCAAATCGCTGATAGCCCGCATTGAGCGTTGTGCGATCTATTTGCCGATCATAGTCGGTGCGTATAAACTCTAGCGCTCCACTATCACCAAATGCACCCCATTCGGTGTTGATGAGCACCTGCGGCTTGGCTGACTTAAGCTCCGGCTCTAGCATATCAACATGTTCGGTGCGCTCCACATAGCAGGCATTGCAACCGGTGCCAATGATGACGCCAATACGACATTCAACATTGCGATGAGCGCAAGACATAAGTGTGCCGGTGGTATCATTCAAAATGGCCATAACATCGATTTTAACATCGCCACGTCTGGCCAGAGCTTCTTTCAGCAAACGTCCAACATCCTCCTGTTCAACGCCAGAGCACTGAAATCCCTTCGTCCAACGCACCAACTTGGCTTTGGTCAAACCCAGCTGCGTGCAGGGAAACGAGAATGTAAAACCCAGCGGCAAATGTTCCTCATTAACCTGCTGCTCCTGCACAAATGTGGCCAAGCATTGCGCTATATGATCAAACAACTGCTCTCCGGAGCCCAACATTATTTCTTGAGGCACTGCAAAGATTTCCGATTCCACAAGCGCCTCATGATGTCCCTTAAATTTCACGAGTAGCACGCGAAAATTAGTGCCACCCAAATCTAGCGCCAAATATTTGCCCATCTCTTCGCCGGTAGGCAAATCCTGCACATAGGTGACAAAACACTTGACGTCCGCCTGCGCATGTGTCGCTTTGGCCAAACCCTTAACAATCTCATTATTAAAACGTTTGTAGATCTCTTGCAGCTGTGAGTCGCTTATGTGAAAGACTTGCATTAAATCCTTTAACTTGGCGTCTTGCATTTTGAACTGTCTTAAGTTGTGTTAACTGCTTGGCTTTAAAATTAATGCGCTGCTGCTTTGGCCAATCAATGCTTCCCAGCCAGCCAACTAACTAACAATAACTAATTAAAGTTTTTGCCATTTTTCTCAGTACCCTTGCCAACCTGTTAACTTGGCTGAATCGTTAGCAATTTGTTGTTAGCATTATTTGGCATTAGAATGATTTTGTTTGATAAGAAATTTTTATTGAAGATTATTAATGTCGGTTTTTAACACATAAGAAAAAAATATTATTTCTTCTATAACCGTGGGCAAGCACAGTGGGCTAGATTTGATAAAGAAAAAGCTGGTTCATGTAAACGAAATATTCAAAAACTTGCACTTAATGTGCCTAAAGTTAGTTCCGTCATTTTTAACTAATTACACAGTCCAACAAAATTTTAGGCAAAATACTTAAACATGTTTTCGAAGCATTTTTGTGCGCTGAATCCAAATCTGGCAGCAGAATTACTCTATGACATCAGGTTTTTGAGATATCTTCACCTAAAAGTTTAAAAATAGTGTTTTTCGTCATATTTGAGGTTATGTAGTAATGCATCTATTCTTTTTCAAGAAACCGATGCATTGAATTTACAAGTACAAGGATTTCTCTTTCGAATGCCGTTGAGTTTGCTCAAATATTTTTGTTTTTCATTAACATATCACTAAAAGTTTTAAAAAATTCATAGATTTGCAACGTTCTTAAAAAGTTTCCCATTTTAAGTCTTTCAAAAATATTGAAGTTGAGCTGTGATGTGCTCAGTTTGTGCTATTATATGCCCTTGATGAATTTAAAAAGTCGTTTATTTGAAAATAAAATCAGCCATACTTCATAACATGTGTTTGTCAATTCGTCACAACTGCCTCAATGAATCGCATAAATATTAAACAAATAGAATTGATTTGGTAGATTTAATAAACATATTTATTTTTTAAAAAGTTCCACGGTGCACGTCTTCGCAAGACATCTGGCAAATTTTTGGCTTCCTTTTGAAATATTTTCATTTCAAACGCTTCATTCATAACTTTAAATATTTGATGAAATTTTGTCTCCTACCAAAATCAAAAATCTTTCAAAATTAAACCACTTTATTGAACAATTACACAAAAATCTAAACTTAAATATTTCACACTAAGATTAACAATGTTATCAGGTGGTCATAAAATCGCACTACAAACAACAAACTTTCCATGATATTGTAGAACGTCCCGGCCGGCGGTCACACTAACTGCCTGGCCTGGCCAACTATTGCCTTGCAAACCTAGTCAATGTCGTCGTCAGTGTTTACTATAAACGGCGCAACACAAAAATAAATATCATAAATTATTAAAAAAAACTAAAGGCGAAAAATATATAGCTTAACAACTTGTTGTTACACTCTAATCTATGGCATTAATTGGGTTTATAGCTACTGCACTACATGGCACTCCGCTCTTCACTTCCATAACGCGCAAATGCATTGCCGGATATTAAATGAAATGGTATTCTTTAAGCTGGCTATACAGCAATGTTGAAGTGTTCTGCGTATCGAATTTCTTGGTTCTTATTGTTAATACAACATCAACAACAATAACAGTAATAACAACCATCACAACATTATAAATAACAAATAATGATAAAAAGCAAAATTGCCAAAGCCAATAATCAGCAATAAAGATAATAATTGTCATTATTTTTTTTTTGGCAAAAGTTTAACAAAAGTTTTCTGTTTTGGTTTTATCGCTCTGCAAATATCTTGAACATTTTCTTTCATCCATGCCATCGACGTCAGTAGCCTATATTCTAAAACGGCCGCTGTATCACAAGACCAGCCCTTATCTTTAAATACCATCACGTTTTGCCAAATATTGATTGATTAACATTTTGAACTTTACACCACTTTCATTGATTGTTTACGCAAATTTTTGTGTTTTTGTTTTCAATACCACTCAACCTAGTCTCAATAGTTAGTCTATAAGATAGTTATGTTAATATCTTTACAGCGCCAACACCACTTAGCTTAGTCGATGAGATACGTCAAGCCGCTGAACAGGCACAAAATTTAAATGGTTTCGTTTATGAGCCAACATCTGGACTATATTATGATCAAAAGACTGGCTATTATTATAATGCGGTAATTTCCATATTCATTAAATTGTACACAACTATATAAATCATCGAATTTCATTACAGGAATATGGTTTGTATTATGATGGCAACACCGGCTGCTACTACAAATACCATCAAGACAAGAATGAATTTGAATTTCATTCACAAGTACCCGTTACAGAAGCGGCAACAACAAAGGTAAATGCAAAGAAAATAGTAAAATAATTTAAAAGCATAGTTTTAGGCATTTATTTTATTACACTCAAATTAGTTTATGCACTGGCGTTAATTCGTCAAGATTTTTAAAAGCTAATTTTCGTCTTCTATTATAGGAGTTTATTGTCAACCTTCAAAATAATTCCTATAAGAAAAAAAAAGTGGTTTACAAAAGCATTAAAAGTGGCTCACAGAAATCAACTCACCCAAATTAATTTCGTTAGTCAGTTTTATTCAAATAATAAATAAATAAATTTTTTCGACAAGAATAGTAATCAAGCAAAATAAGAGACAAATTCATGTAATATTGAATGGCCCATCAACGAAGAGCAGAAATTAATAAGGGAACTTTTCCAAAATCTTCTTTTTATACCCTAAACCTGTAAGGTCAGGGTATATTTACTTTGTGCAAACGTTTGTAACGCATAGAAATAAGTGATTCCGGTAAAGTAAAGTATACAGCCGTTGACAACTAATTAGAAAAAATATTTTTATTATAAGACATTTGCCGATTTCTTCTTTAACTTATCAATTATCCATATTAACTTGCGTATTTTTTGCATATTCTTGCATATTCTTAAAAACAAAAAACTAGTTAAAATGTTTTTAATGGAACAGTTGGTTTAAAATAAACTTTTAGTCTAAAACCTTAAATATATCTGTGACAACTAATTAGAAACTCTTGCGAAATACATTAAATTCAGGTAAAAACAAAGTATTTAAATATGTCATCACTTAACAAAAGTAATGCTTAAAGTATAATATTTTGTTGGAAAAACTTTTTGCTTTAAAACTGCAAACCATCGTCTTTGCAGTGAGGATAAGGTCTTGGCATCGTTTTACCGAATAGCGCACCAAGCTTTCTTGACTCTTGCTAAAAAATCATCCAGATTTGTTATGCTTGTTATCGATGGAATTTACGTCAGGACTTGACGATGGACAGTCACGAAGTTGGTCATTATCCTGCTGGAATGACCAAATCACTGGGATATTGTCTTCATCCCAAGGCAGCATAACAATTCTTAAGATATAAACGTATTGTTCGTTGTTTATTGTGCCAGCAACACAGTGAATGAGAACAATGCCATTCCAAAAAAATTTCCCCCAAACAAAGATCGATCCACCCCCATGCTTAACAACCGAAGAAGTGTACTTTAAATCAAGTTCATTGGCTTTTGGGCGTCAAACACTATTTCTACCATCAATATCAATGCGATTGATCTTTGTTTTAACACTCCACATAACAAGTATTTGCAGTGGTTTACCGTACAAGATGCATGATCTTTGGCAAATTCAATACGGTGTTTTCGTTGCGAGCCTTTCACGTTTGGTTTCTTGCGAACAAGTCTTCCATGAAGGCCAGCTTCCATTAAAAGTCGTGCAATAGTTCTTTTTGATACACTTCGCCAATTTTATCCACTATTTCAAGCTGGATGACTGCTGTGCTCTTCCTTGGATCAGATTTTGATAGTCGGACAATCTTTTGATCAATATGTACTGAAGTTTTGCGCGGTTTTTTTTTGTACATTTTCCGCGAATTTATATTGTCGAAGATGAGCAATAGCATTGATAACCATAGTTTTTAAGCATTTAAATTGATCCGAATGATAGCCCACCACTGTTAAATTCAATAATTGCCTTGTGGGTACCTGGCGTGCATCTCTTGCCTTTTTCAATTTTATGAAATTTTACTTATACAGTTTTTTGTTCAAATTATGTGTAAACAGTTCAAATTAATAAATGCTTATCGAAATATTCAGAAATTATGCATAAAAAGTTTGAAAACTTTAACGTTAATAAATCGTTTCTAATTAGTTGGCAAATAAAACTGATTTTGCTGCAATTAATTACTTGTGGAAAAGTCAGTTTTGTTGTTCTTGTAAGGACCAGACAAAATTTCAAATTTCATAATTAAAAAATTATCATCAATTTCATTTAATTTTCTTTCAATAATTTTTAACAATTGTTTTTACAACAGTTATTTTCCAACGTGGTGACCGTGGCGTGCAGGTTAAGTGTGTGGCTTAGCACGCTCGGAGCCCGAGTTTGATCCCCAATCACGGCGAAAAGTTTTTTCAATAAAAAAATTTTTCTGATCGGTGGTGACTCTGCAGACAATGGCAAACCTCAGAGAGTAAATAATGCCGGCGTCGGCATAAAACATGTAGGTCCAGTTCTCGGTTAATTGTGTGCAAACATTTAATAACACACACAACACAATTGATCATAAGAAGCTCGGTCAAAGTCCTTTCAAGGGCCGAAATTTTTTTTTTTTTTTATTTTTCAACGGCTTGGAAAATTGCGAAAATTATTTCATTGCAAAAAAAGAGGGGAAATTTTAATTTAAATAACTTTAGTAGACCAATTTCACTTCTAAACTTTTTGAACTTGTAATAAAATCAAAATTAGATTTTAATATCAATTCTAATTATATTCCTTTTAATCAGTTCGGTTTTAGGCGAGGTCATTCTACCAATCAGGCACTTCTTAAATTAAAGTGACGTAATTCGTTATTTAAGAGATCGTATTTGTACTGTAGCAGTCTCTCCCCTGCAAACATTTAGAAGACAATTAGAAGATTGGATCATATGGCGACGCTCTAGCGATTCGCCTAAGGGATCTTTGGAAGATGGATACGCGATTCTCGAACATTTTCAAAATCTTCCTTCGCTCATTCCGACGATCGTTGGAAGATGGTTCGCTTTTCGATCGCCCAAGGGATGAATGCGCGATTCAAAAAATTTTCAAAATCTTCCTTCGCTCATTCTGGCGATCGTTGGAAGATGGCTTTTTAAAAAACTTTCTAAATCTATCATTGGAATATGGAGCAGGCTCTGAAAAATTGTTTAAATAAATCAAAAAATTTAACTTGTAAGCAACTTCATGGAACTGCTTGTTCAAACTTGCAACGAATTGAAACGTTCAACAACTTTGCAACAAATCGCAGACGACCTCTAAAAGCGAGGTCTTGGCCACTTAATATGTCTTGTCAGCAAATCACTTGAAAACCTTTCTACCGATTCGTGAACGAATTCCTGGCGAATCGCTTAATACTCTTCTCGGCGATTCGTTGGCGAATCTTTCCGGCGAATCGCTTAAGACTCCTCTCGGCGAATCGTTCGCGACTCTTCCTAAGTTTCATCTCGGCGATTCGTCGGCGAATCTTCCAGGGGAATCGCTTAAGACTCCTCTTGGCGATTCGTCGGCGAATCTTCCCGGCGAATCGCTTTTATGGCCTCAGCTGCTTACATTCGGCGATACCCGGAAGACTCTCAGAAGACCTCGCCGGCGATTGTTTCATCTTCCAAGCGATTCGCTGGAGATTCTCAGGCGATTGAAAATGTTTGCAGGGGATCTTGACATTAAAAAAGCATTTGATAAGGCATACCATGTTGGTATTATTTTTAAATTAATAAGTATTGGTTTTGATCCATTTATCATTAAATAACTTCAAAATTTCCTATTTGACAGAAAATTCTTTATGTGTTATTGTGTTCTTCTTTGGGTTCAGTTAATAGTGGAGTTCCTCAAGGTGCAATTTTAGCCCCACATTTATACAATATTTTTATATATGATTTTATCCATAATTTAAATGGTTCTAAAAGTATTTTAAATGCAGATGATTCACTTGTTTATGCCTACGCAGAGTCACCAATTGTTGCATTAAGATTGGTTTCAAATCATCTTTACATAATTAATACTTGTTATAAAAAATGGGTCATCAAAATTAACTCAGCAAAATCTGAAGCAATCTGCCTTAGAAATGCATCAGGGAAATGTGCATATTTTGTCGTTCCGTAGAGTAAGTTATTACGACTCTTCTTAGATGGTTCTGAAATACCATTTGTAGTTTGAACATTTGATAAGTTTGTAAATAACTTATCGTTCCATGAGGACGAACTAATTATTAACATTTATAACTATCAAAAGCAATTTAGTTGGTCTAATAGTGACTACCTATCACCAATTAGTATTACTAATGAAGAAAATTTCTACAGAAATGGAATTCATGTCTCCTTTTTTAACTGAATTCTATCTTTTTTCAGTTCCTCGCTCCCACAGAGGGTAAATTAAAAGATCATGTAAAAAAAAAAACTATTAAGGTATATCTTCGACTTAGCCGAAGTTAAAATACCCTCACGGGCGATTCCCAATGGTACAAAATCTTAAATTTTCATATGAGATTTAAAAAATTTTACTATTTTGATGGCGTCTAATTGATCTAAATCTAATCTAAGTCTATTTCATATCAAATTGTTTTCCTGCAAAGTAAAGACAAGCCTTTTTATAAAGTTTTTAATTATTGGTTGTATGGGAGGTGGGCGTGTTCTTGAGTGGTTGATGCCAATTTTTCTAACACGCCTCAATTTTGATATAATATACATACACAAATACCCAATTTCAAGTCTGTAGCTTAAATATAAGCCTATTTATAGAGTTTTCAATATAATGGGTTGTATGGAAGGTGGGCGTGTTCATCAATGGATGACGCCCATTTTTCTAACACATCTTAATTTTATTATAAGGAGAATAAATATCTATTTTTCCTTTTGTAGCTTCGACAGAAGCCTATTTATTAGTTTTATATTTTGGGGTTGTATGAGAGGTGGGCGTGTTCGTGGGTGGATTACGCATATTTTGCTCTCACGTCTTAATTTTTATATTAAAATAATAAATATTTAATTTTATTTTTATAGCTTCGACACAAGTCTCTATATGTAGGTTTCAATATTGGGGTTGTATGGGAGTTGGGCGTGTTAGTGAGTGGATGACGCCCATTTTTCTAACACACCTGAGTTCTGTCATAGACTGTACAATAGACCGTACCTCAAAAAAAAAGTGCACCGTAAACCAGCAAATATGACGCATTTGTGCAAGACAATTACGAACAAAATTTTTTTTTTTTTGACCGAAGGGTCAAAGGGAAGGAAGGGTTTTTTTTTAAGGGGTCGCGCATTGACATATTTCTTCATATCTCTGGTGCTTACAGTCGGATTTTAAAGTTTAGTACAACACTGTTTTTGTCTCAAGAAGATCAATATGACCTCTTTAGAGGTCATTGACCTCAGGTGTACCGTTCTAGTACTTACCCTCCAGATCTCAGTTCCTACCATCCTAATGTGCCATCCTTATATCAAAAAAATAGAACTCTTAAAATATCATTAACCTTTTGCCCAGGAAGTATATCGAAATTTCTAGCAGAACTATTTTTAAAAAATTTTTGAAAAGTTTTTTGCCGAACGTAGGGCTCCCTTTTTTCATTTGAATCCTATCTTCGGTATTAAAAGTCTGATCATATTGAATGACATATCGATGTTTTTGTTTAAAAGAGACCAATTAGTTTTATTCCAAAATAAAATAAAAAATTTTCCTAAAAGTCCTTGGAAGGTCTTAAATTGATTTTGAGGAACTTTAAAGTACCCAAAACTCAATAAGCTTATTAAGCTTATGTATGTTCTAGAGAGATAAAATTTAGTATGTATGTATTTTATATCAAAACTAAGATATGTTCGTAATTTTGGGCGTAATCCGTCCTCGAACAAGCCTACCCATAACAACCCACAATAGCGAAAACACTTTAAAAGCATTAATATCTGAGCCACAGGAATAAAACTTGGATGTGTTTGAAATGTTTGAATAATTAAAAATTGAAGTGTATTAAAATATGGGCTTCATCCCCTACGGACTCGCCCATTTGCAATACTATTATTTTATTTTGAAAATGTTTAAGGTATTTTATAGTCTGGCTAGACCGACTTTAGACTTTTTTACTCTCTTTGTTGTTATTTACATTCTTGCATTTAAATAACACGTTTGTTATAGATTTATTTAGTTCTTAAATTTAAAATTTCGATATTGGCCGCCAAAATAAGCTTAGATTGCAAAATTTAATTATTGAATAGCATAAAAATGGAAAAAGTCAGAGACGAATAGTACAAATTGTTAATAAAATTCGTACAACCGTTAAAAATATCCTTCACTCGTTTAAAAACAACAAAAAAATCTGATAATAAATAACCAGAAATAAGCCGATAGTCACCCCAAAACAGCTTTTCAGCCAACGTCAAGTGAGGTGGATTTTCAACCAAATCAAGGTAAATCCAAGGATGGCTATGGGATATTTGGTTGAGAAACACTTTAAAATAAATAAATTGTAACGTCGAGACAATTCAGAGAATATTTCGAAGAGATGGATTCAATGGAAAAATTCCACACAAGAAGTCCCTTATTAACCTCACAAATAAAAAACTCGATTGCAGTGTGCTCACAGCTACGCTGGGAAAGATTTTGCATTCTGAAGATCAAAAGACGTTTAATGGAGGCTGTTAACATAGCCGGGTTTCACGGAAATGCCTATTTGTAGCGACCAAGTACCGTCAACGCAATCGAATTTGCACTTTCACACACTTCATGGTTCGAAAATCAGTAGCATTACATACTTTGGAGTGAAGTAACCAAAACTAATAGATTGGATGCATTCAACCCCAAGCACACCAAAACAGTTATCAAGCATTATGGTGAGTCCTTCATCATATGGGAATGCTTATCATGGTGTGGTGTTGGTCCCATTCACCGTAAACAAGGTATTTTGACAATGGACAAGTACTTTAAAATCCTCCAAATGTAATTCTACCATAGGCCGAAGTTAATTTGCCAGTAATATGGAAATTCCAGCAGGACAATGATCCTCTACATACGGCTCAGTACACCAGAGAGTTCGATAAAAATTCTATTTAAACATTAGATTGGACATCGTCAATTGGAAACCTAAATCATATAGAACATCTGTAGGGCGATGTTAAAAATACAGTTTCTTCTTTGCATTGTAAAAAACTTCTTATTCTGAGGTTAAAAAAATTTCGTTTCATATTTTTAGGCATGTTTTGTTTTGTGATTTATTGAAACTTCAAAAACTTTTATATTTTTTTTTTCATTTTTAAATTTTCGGTTTTACAAAAAATTTTGAAACTTATTTCGTCGAACCTACTATAGTTTCCGTTTTTACTTTATTTTTAAAATATTTGAAACTAAAAATTGTTATTTGCACAACTAAAAATCGAAAATGTGACCATCGCTGATTTCTTATTCACGTTAAAGAAAATCAATATTTCAAGTTTATTCATTATTAAAGCAGGGCCCGTCATTTTTGACGGGAAAGAACTAGTATTATAATAAATTAGTAATTGTATTAAAAAAATAATCAATTTTTCTTTTTTTTTTTCAGGCCAACGACGATAACATTTTCGATAATTACGTAAATAATGCACTTTTATATCGTTTCACAAAACTGAACATTGACCAGATGCGTAGCAACGCATTAGGTAAGCTTTTTGGTCAGAATGTACGATGAAAACGCGGATTTCTTTTCTAAACTTACAGACGGTCGTTGCCGATGACAATAACGAGGAATGGGGTGTGATCTGCGAAAGACGTAAAGTGAAAAAACGTACACCACAACCAACACCAACACAAACAACAAAAATGCGAAAGCGTAAACGTAAACGTCGTCAACATCAGCAGCAAAACGAATCGCAAACTGACTCTAGCGGTACAGACAATAGCAGAAATTATAACAAAAAAAATAACGGTGCAATTAAAACTAAAGCCAAAAAAGATAACAGCGACGATGACATGGAGGACGGTCAACTAAATAGTTCAAGCAGTGATGATAATGATGATGATGAGGATGATAAGAATAATGATAGTAATTCTTGTAATACTGCATCAGATGTAGAAGAAGTTGCCGTTGAGATATTTAATAAAGGCAGTCATTTTCAAGGTGCGTAGCATAGCTTAGTATTATATCTCTACTCTTGCCCAAAATATGAAGAGAAATTCGCGTTTTTCATAAGTTCAACAATATGGTTAACATACGATATTTAAATATTAAATACAGATATTGCCAAAAAGTATCCACCATCACTACGTCTGATTGTGCTGGAAACACAGCTGGAGCAGCTGAAAGTGGGCAGCCTGAGTTTAATTACGTTCAAAGGTGGTACCTTGGGACGCGAGGGCAAACATGATGTCATCATACCGGATGTTAATGTGTCCAAGGTTGTATTCAAATTTCTTCTATGGCATACAATGTCGCTCTATAAAATTTATTTTTCCATTTTTATGTAGTTTCATCTTAAATTCATCTATGATACCAAACGTTATGTCTACAAATGCATTGATCTGGGCTCCCGAAATGGCACCATTCTTAATGGCAATCGCATGTGCACCTCCAAAATGGAGAGCGAGCCGCATGATTTGGTGCATGGCAGCATCTTGCAACTGGGCCAGACCAAGTTGCTGTGTCATGTGCATAAAGGTAACAGCACCTGCGGCCAGTGTGAACCAGGTTTATTAATTGAAGCGGCTTCCAAAGAAACTGCTGCTGGTGCCGTGGTTTTGACGCACAAGGAGCAGCTGAAAAAAATACAAAAGAAATATGGACTCGAGAATGAAAGTAAATTCGATGCGTTGAATAGCTGTCAAAAATTGTTTATTAATAATTGTTTTATTTGATCTAATTTGAAACAACTAGAATTTGTTGACACTAATCAGGGAACCGGCAACTATAATGATCGTGCTGCAACGCGGCGCACAAAAGTTGGCAGTTCCACGGATAAGGAAAAAACTCAAGCCGCTTCTGTGAATACGTAAGAGTTGCTTTATTTGTTTTATTTGACAGCGATATAAAAATATTTTGTCGAAACTCTTCTGATGGAATTTTTTGTTTATTTACAGCGCCATTTCCAGTGAGAATAAAGGCTTTAAAATGCTCTCAAAACTAGGTTGGAGCAAAGGCGAAGCATTGGGCAAAACAAGTGCTGGCAGCAGTGCTCTTTTGGAACCTGTAAGTATAACGCTTTTGGATCGATTGAAGTTACTGGAACGTGATTATGTTTGTGGAGCAATTGTCTATGTCACATTCGGCCTCCACTTTTCATAAAAGACATACTTACTGAGTTGGTTATATGCTCAAAAACAACAAACCATTCGAATTTAATAGAGTCCATCAGGAAATTAAGCGAATTTAAATTGTTTTAAGCATGTATGTATTAGCTTTGTTTAGTATGAGTTATATTTCCTGAAGTTTTGTAGAAACAAAGTCTTGAGCACATCAGGAATGGAAGCTTTTGCGTGTGCTTGATGATACAGAAAAGGATAAAATTTGAAAATATTGAAAGTCCGGCCGACTTCGTAAATGCATTCATGCAAAGCATCAGTGTGTTTTTCTTTTGATTAGTACTTGGTAGGTTCACCAAAACTGCGCAACTGGATTGTTGTATTTAAGCACTTTCTAGTTGCACAGTTTTGGTGAATCTACCAAGCACCAATTAAAAGAAAAACACACTGATGCTTTGCATAAATGCTTTTACGAAGTCAGCCTTTTGAAAGAACCATAAACTAATGAAAAAATTTCTTCAAGATTAGTTTCTGGAACATATCAACAACAGACGCTGTCTCTTCGAAATAAGGCCCCAATAAATCCCCAAAAATGGGATGTAATTTCATAATGAGATCGAGAATTGGACGTAAAGTTCATGTTTTCAAGAAACTTAACTCGGCATTGTTTACTCTTGGCTTGCTATGTCTGCAAAGAAGCGACGGTCGATCAATAAAATCCATTTGTATTCTCCGTGTCAGATGGTGATTCGAACCCGTGTGCGAAAGACAAAATCGTGACAAAGCATATACTTCTCTAAAATTTTTGGAACATTAGCTTATTCTTAATCGTATGCATAGATATGCCAGGCTCACATAAAAGTTCTAGTTCCGCTATAATCATCACATAAAACACTAAGAAAAGCCTAAAAGATTTTAAAACCATGTCAACAGCGATATTTGACACTTGCACACTTCAGTTCACACATCAAGGACGCTTTCTACGCGAGCCTAGAGGACGTTTATGGCCACTGCCTTGCCCATGACGTCAAAATAGTCCTCGTCGATGTCAACGCGAATGTCGGAAGAAAAGGCATATTTGGGTCTACTTTCGATCAGTTCCGACTCCGAGGGACCACTCCGAACAACTGTCTCCAAGACTGATAAACTTCGCTGTGTCGCAAAGCACCAGCGACGCACCAGCACCAGATTAAAACACCTCGATGTTCACAAGGCTACCTGGCTGTCGCCGGATAAAAAAAGCGAAATAAAATCATGTGATAAATCATGAATAGATCATGTGATCGACGGAAGGCGCGCTTCAAGTGCTCCGGATGTGCGCATATTTCGACTCCGACGACTATCTTGTTGCAGCCAAGACCCGTCTGCGATTGTGCAATGCGAAAAATGTACACACAGCTATACAACGAAAGATAGATGTCGCTAAGCTGCAATCATAGCGAGCTGCCGAGTCCTACTTCGCTCAACTCTCGGCTAAGATCAACCAACCTAACTCTGAATTCGTTGACGTTAGCGGACTTTGGGCGCATATATCCCACTTCGTGCATACCGCTGCTGAGGAGCGGTGAAGATACGGTATGCACGATTCATTGGTATCCGGCCCCTGCAACCTCGCTACTTCGCGACGCAACAGTAACAAAAAACGCCGCATATAAAAAAACAAAAAGAGGCGTCTTTGCAGACGCAAAAAAGAGAGCAATTATAGCGTGAGCGTGAAAAAATGTATGTGTACCAGGGCAAGAAGGGCGTGCGATCAAAATTGTATCAATAAGTTAAGCGTCTAACCCAAGGCTTCCCGAAGCATCCACTTGTAGAGACGAAAATGGTGATCTGGTTACAGATACGCAGTGCGCACTGAGATTATGGTGGCAGCATTTTTCCAATCTGCTTGAAGGTGACCATCCCAACAATTCCCCCCTTCGAATTTAAATAGAATGCCACGCTTGGTCGCGCACAAAACAGATGCGCCTTGCGAGAACTGATTTGTGTTAGTTTTTTAATATTACTTCGGAGGAAGAGTGATACTTTAGTGGAAGGGTAAGAAAATAGAGTAGTAGCGATGAAGATTTGCTTTAAATTAGCATAGCTCGAAACTGCCAGGGAAGACGCTTGCAGGGAGATTATTCCTCAATTTTATTGAGCGACTAAAGAAAGAATTGTCTCGGTAATGCTATGTTCTATTGGAAATCGAAGAAATGGCATAAAAATAGACTTGAAGAGCTGCCCGAGTGACCCTAGAAAACACACGAGCTGGTGGCGTCAGGTCATGCATTTCCCTTGAACACTTTCTATGGTAGTACCTGTACAGAAAGCTCAGGCAACCAACATTGCGTCGATGCCCAAGAGAGTTGAGAGAGAAAGACATGCAGTCATCCCCTATCAAATTTCAGTATTTCCAAATAAGATCTTGAAGGCCCTACTCAAATGTGCGAATTTTACTCCATTTTCGGCCTAATATATAGATCATGCGAAAATCAGTTGGAGTGAAGTATTGCTTGCACCGTTTTAAAAAACCTAGGGACTTGGCCGTTTCTTTCGACGCATCGAATATATGATCATTCCAACGAAGATCAGATTGGATCGATATGCCCAGAACGTCAAGAGCTGAGTTGCTGACGGCACAAGATCTACATCGCCATATTAAGGGGAGCTAAAGAGCAATACATTCGCTTGTGACTTAACAGACAACTCTGGGTCTTGTTTGCATTAAACTCTATTTTATTGTCAAGAATCCACTCGGAGATTGTTTTTAAGGTCATTAAGGAGTGTATCATTCATATTTTGCCTCTTTCTCTCAATCTCCAAAGAGCTCGGGCGTTTTTTGAACGAATAAGAATGACATATGCTGCTGTCGTCTGTAAACGAGTGGATTGGGTTATGAGTTAACGACAGAAGGTCGTTGATAACAACCAAAAACAAAGAAGGTGATAGGACTGAACTCTGCAGTACTCATACATCGACGGTTTGTTCTTTGGGTAAAATGCCGTCTATAAAAATACGTATAGATTTGTTCTTTAGAAAACATTTGACTCACCGAGCAAAGTTAGCGATTAGTTTTGACATGAGCGTTTTATGCCACACTCGATCAAAATATCCAGCCTTTAAAATATCCAGAGCAACAACCTTGCTCTCACCAAATAAGTGAACGCATTGGTTTCATTTTTCAGTGAGGAACGCCATCATGTCAACAGTAGAGCGTGAAAACCATACTGGCGGTCACTAAGAAATTTGTTGTGCTTCAGATAATTCATGAGGTTAAAGTTTAATACGCTCTCCATAACTTTGGAGAGCGAAGAGCATATCGCTATGGGTCGGTAATTTGCACGGTTCCTGACATCGCCCGTTTTTGGTACCAGCTGGACATTTGCGATTTTCCAACAATATGAAAATGCTCATTTGCTATAGGTGATACTGAAAAGGTTGCGCAAAAGTCGAGGCAGGGTAGAAGCACACGCAACAGGTTCGCCTTATCAGCCGAGTCAGCGAATATTTGGTCATACATTAAAAGAGTTGGAATCCACGAAGATACGCGAATTCTGAAAGGCTTTCTTTTTTGACCTGGCTGCAATCCTAAAAGTCTCAATAAACCAGGAGTGGTCTTTTGGTTTAATGCTTCTCATCATTTTGGGTATGAAAGACCGTATAATATAATCTCTTGTACCATAATAGCTGTGGCATTCACATTTCTTTCGGTCATGTATTTATTCAAAATGTTATCCATAATTTTCTCTCCTCATAAGTTTAGATCTCTTGGCATAATTTATCGTAGATGAATGTTCTAAGCGTTGTCTACGCGTTACCTCTGCGCCGTGTAGCGAAATAATAAATTTTTCATAAAAATTGTATAAAAAGCTTTGTTTATCGAAAAACTTAATCTGAAATAAGTATATTGATGGACTCTCCTAAATAGCAAAAAATTAATATTTTTTTTTTATAAGCTTTTATTATCAGCGCTTAAAGAAATTTAAAATAAAAATAAGACTTTTCTGAATCATTTTAGTGAGCGCTTATAGAAGATTCATAGATAAGACTTTTTTCGAACTCATCACTTATGTGGCTTCTAAGTTACGAGCTTTCATAATATAATCAGAAAAACCCCTTTTTAAGAGTCATAAATATGAACGCTCATAATAATGTTTATGGGAAGAAATCACAAATTATAGTTTCTGGTATTTTATAAAAACTTCAAGAAAAGTTTTTCAAAAATATCAAAACATTTTTTTTAATTTCTAGGTCGTGGCCACTTTTGAAGCTAAGATCTTCAAATGTTGGCGAATGTATAGCAATAAATTTTAAGCTAAGTTCAGTTTCAGCAACCGCACCTTAAAAAATTTAATACTTCTTCAGTTTAGATAACGTACTAATATAACGTTCTACTCTTTGCAGATAAACGTTGCTTCCAATGCCGGCAAACAGGGTCTGGGTTGCGAAGAAAGCGCACCACCGGTATTATCCTTGGCGGCCAAAACTAAATTAGCCAATTTAAAGAAGACGCAGGAACGCTATCGTAAGGCTGATATATTTCAAGATAGCGATGATAGTAGTTAAAATATTAAATTTAAATTAAATTGCTTACTTTTGTTGTTAACATTTTTCTAAGTTTTATCTCTTGTTTTGTTACTTTCAAATAAATCACACACATTTGCACATTAAACTGAATAATGTTTATTTACTTTATTTTTTGTTTTTAAATACATTCATTAATACATACATTTTTATTTTTGTTTGTTTTTTTTTAATAAATATTTAAGTTGTTTAATTTTATTTAGCTTTTGTTGTGTTGTTGTTAATCTATCAGTCATTAATGGAAAAACATAAACTAAAATTAAAATATAATTTTATAAAATAAATATTAAAATTATAATTAAACCAATTAATAAATAAATACATATTGAAAAATACTTGCAATGTTTGAAATTAATTGTTGTTATTGTTTTTAAATGATTAATTGCATTAAATACATTGTATATATGTATATATATATATACTGAAGCCTCTAATGATATGTTTGCTCTAATAACTTGTTATGTTTAACTATTAAGTACACTACAACAACTATGATTAATTTAAAAATATCATATTATATATTTTATACAATTTGACTAAAATCAAGCAAATATCGAATGGTGGAAAATGAAACCAAATTAAGATTTATGTTAATTTTTTTTTTCATTTAAACTTGCTTGACATACATTAAAATTAAATTAAACAAATACAATAAATAAAACAATCTTTGGAGTTGTGAAGATGTGGTGCAGACTAATGCTTAGCTTAGCAAACAAGGTCCTTCTTGTTGGCTTTTATTTTTAATTTCTTCGAGCACTTGAATCAAAAATAAATGCTAAAATCTACTTGTAGAACATAAGCATAGTCTGCTTTTAATAACTAGCCTAAACATATATGAGCGATACTAGCAAAGTTTTCGAATAAATTGTTTATATATCACTTAAATTATAATTATTACTTTCTCTTATACAATAGAACTAATTAATACACATGCAGTTGTTTATTTTTGCTAGTATTGATTTAAATTTGCTAATTTATGTATGCTTAAGAGTTATGTTTGAAATGTTTATGCCATATAGGTGACTCATTGACAGACGCCTAGCTTTTTGACATCAATATAGAAACCGGTTGCACATGAGTCCTTGCGCATTTCACACCAGGAGTTGTAGGTGCGATTATTGGCGCCACATAGCTTACCCTCCTCATAACGCACAGACTATAAATTTCATAGAAAAATTTAAAAAATTATCAATACAAAACAATTATTCTAAACTTACTGCTGGTCGCCGCTTGCGTGAGCATTTGTAACGACAGGACACGCAGCGTGGCTCATGTGTCAGCAGATCCACCAGGCAGGTACGCTTCGAGCCGCAGTTTATATCGCTACATGTAACACGATCGTCTGCAAATAATAAAAATTCTCTCGTTATTTTAATTATCTTGCAAAAATCTTTTAACTGCTGCAAAAGTCTTAAATATTTGTTTCTTTTTGATTTTTGCTTAACTTTTTATTGCCAATTTTTGGCAATTTATTTTTATGTGTCTGCATGTGTTTTTTTTTGTGTGTCTTCTTTTGATTCTGCTTGCATTTTTCGCCTTTTAATCATGTGAATTTTGGCAGGTGTTAAACTTGACTGCATTTTGGACTAACATAAAATTGACTTTAATGCCTTTAACGACAGGTGAAGCAAGGATGTTGTTTTGTTTTTTGTTGTTGCTGCATCAACAGCATGTATTTATTTTTGCCATATTTAGCAGGATGTTTGAAAATTGCATAGTATGTGCCCAAGCAAAAGGATTTGTTCACATCCTTGCTGAGATTTCATTTGAATTGCTTTTTATTTTATGTTCTTCAATAAAGATTTTTAACTTCAAGAACAAGAAAAGAACCCTTATTTAATAGCTTTTAACGAACAGCTGATATTTTTAATAAACTTAATTGAGTAATTCTTTTAAAGGAAACTATTTTATGTCATACTTTGAATTTTTGGTGTACTGAAAGTACTAATCGTAGAATGTTGTTTTTAGGACTAATTGGTTTGTTTGATCTTCACTAGAATCACTAGGATCTTCACTAGGATATGTTGAGCACGGAAAAATTCAAATCGGAACAAAAAGATATGAACGTGTAACGTTAAAGACTACACATTTTGGCTCCTTGGAGTGC
Organism: Tetanocera ferruginea; assembly: GCA_958299015.1. Lineage (NCBI taxonomy): Eukaryota > Metazoa > Arthropoda > Insecta > Diptera > Sciomyzidae > Tetanocera > Tetanocera ferruginea. Next base: position 49,991,672 of record OY282640.1, on the reverse strand, counting down.
AAGACATTGTTTTGTTTTAATTTTTTGATAAAGAGAGAACGTTAAAGAGAAAAAAAATGTACCATTTGAATAAATAACAAGTAAAGAAAATCTAAAGTCGGTCTAGGCCCTAAACTTATTGTTCCAAAATAAAATAAAATTATTGAAAATGGACGTGTCCGTGGGCGAATAAAACCTATATTTTATATGCTTTTAAATGTTGATATAGTTATATATTCCTGTAGCTCACAGTTAATGCCTTTATTGTGCTTTCGATATGAGAGGTGGGCATGTTCATGTACGTATTGCTCCCAATTTTGGAACACACCTTAGTTTTGGTATAAAATGCATACATACAAAATTTGACAAAAATAACGTAATTTATTGAGTTTTAAACTTTTTGGGTTGTATGGGACGTAGGCGTGTCCGTGGGCGGATGACGTCCATTTTTAAAACCGTCTTTGTTTTGTCATAAAAAACATATGTGCCAAGTTTTATATCTGTAGGTTAAACAGAGGCTTATTTATTGCGTTTTCAATTTTTGAAATGTATGGGAGGTGGGCGTGTCCGTGACCGGCTGACAACCATCTTTCGAGGACATCTTTGTGTTGATATAAAACACATACACAACTTATTTGAGCTTATTTATTCAGTTTTCAATTTTTGGTTTGCATGGGAGGAAGGCGTGTCCGTGGGCGGATAATGATCATTTTCATTCGATAAACAGAGGCTTATTTATTGTGTTTTCAATTTTTAGATTGTATTGGAGGTGGGCGTGTCCATGGACGGATGATAACCAATTGAAGACATCTTTGTGTTGATACAAAACACATACATACCAAATTTTATTGTTGTCGGCTTATTATGAGCTGAGTTATGCAATTTTCAATTTTTTTGTTGTATGGGACGTAGGCGTGTCCGTGAGCGGATTCAAAAAAGTCCATCTGACCATGTGTACCAAGTTTCATTCAATTCAAAAAGTATGATTTTGTGGTAGTTTACAAAAACAACAAATTTTTCGGCAAAATGTAAAAACTGGTTTCTCGATTTATACAAAAATGGGGAGTTTTTAAAAAAACAAGTTTTCAAATATTTGAAATAAAAAATCGGCTAAACCAGTCTTCAGCAATTAGCAATTAGCCAAAAAAACAAACGAATTTTGTTTTTAAATAGAGCTTGAAACAAATTAATTTAAATTAAAGAAAATTGTTTTCAAAGTTAAATTTAACAGCAAAGTTTTTTTTTTAAAGCAATGCTTTTATATATAAAAACAAATTTAAATAAAAATTTTAAAATTTAAAACAAATATTTTAAACCATAATTTTGACTACGATTTATAATCGGCTAACCCTGGGACCCTCCGAGTACCAAATTTTAACTCCATTTGATGTCGTTTGCATTTTAAATATTGAAATAATTGATTAGGTGTTATGTTTATCTTATATTTGTGAAACCAAATCAAAAAATTCAAAACTTGTTATTGTATTCAAGTAGTTATTGTTTGTTATTTCAAAGAAATAATAAGAGAAAATTGTAAAAAGAACGGAGTTGAAATTAGTTGAAAATGAAACATACTTGTTTTAAATATTGTTTTGAGAAACGCAAAGGCGTTATATTTTTTTTTAAATTTTTTGTTTAATTTTAAAGTATGTTTTTTTTCAGAGTAAAAATGTTCATATATGAATGAAATACAACAAAAATTTGACATAACTTATATAAAAAATAAAGAGATACGAATAAAATTTTTGGCTTACATTCTTGAATTTAATAGCTGCATTAATAGGTAAAAGGGTACTAGGAAGAGGATAAACTTCAGTATCACAGCAGTCTAATAGGGATTAGCACATTTTCTTGAATCATACATTTCTCTTTCACATTGCATGTGGCACATTTACAACTTAGTAATTAAAACTAAACTAAACAACTAAAACCTCAGGAGGTTCTTTGAAAAAACCGTTTTTTTTTTTTGTTTTTGCATTTAAAAATATTTTGGATTAAAAATATTATCTAATTATACTAAGTTTTGCGTGATTTATAGAAAAGACCGAGTGCTTCAATTAAATACTAAATAAATACTAAATAGTTTTTTTCATGAAGCTTTGAGGGGTGCGATCGCCCCAGCGTGGATCCGCGCCTGGTACTAACTAAAGAAAGGTTCTATAAAAATAGAGCAGCTGATTTAAAAAAATTATCTTGGCTTGCATGAAGAATTTTAACCACTGTTACTTAAGTCACAAACGTGTTTGTATCTTCTGCAAACCAACCTGCTGCGTGTCTGCTCAGTTTAACGCATTCGTACTGTCAGTTAAAATTATGCACTATAATGCTATGTCTGTTTGTCTGTATGTCTGTCTGTCCGTCGGACTGTCTGTTGGTCTGTCTGTTTGTCTGTCTGTCTGGGTTTGGTATTTGTTTCCTTGACTGCGAATTGAATTCAAACACGCTCTGCTGATCTCGCATGCAGTTGGCTAACGAAAACAAAACCTTAACTCAAAAAGAGAAAAACGCAGAAATAAATAAGTTAAAAAAAAATATTAAGATTATGATAATATATGATGTCTGACAGAACTTGCTCGCGACCTTCTTAAATGTTACCCACGCGCAAATGTGTGTCTGAAGGAGATATTTTCAAGTTTAGCTTGAAACATAAAAATTTTTTTATAAAACGTCTACGTTGTTTGGCTAAGCAATAAAAAATGTAAAAGTTTAAAAGGATATTTAAGAGGTTTTTTTATTATATGCTTTGGTTATGGTTTGAGAATAATATTAACGGGTTTTGTGATGGTGACTTGAATGTTGAAGTATGAAAGTCAGATTCAATACGAGTAACAGGCATTTTTTATTTTCAAGTTAAACAAATATATAATATAATAGGTCTGTTCCCGTACTTTTTGGGCTAAAAATGGTAAAACTGTCAAAAGTCTGAGAATAAGAAAAAATCTCTCGAAAATAGAGAAAAACACAAAAACAAAAAAAGTACGGGAACGCTTTTCGGACTAAAATTGTCAAAACTGTCAAATAAGAATGTTTGTTCAGCGTTGGCTTGATATGGAACATCGTCAGTGCAAACGAAATGGTTGAGATTTTTAATAATATTGAACTGAATTCTGATGTTTAGCACATATATTAGTTTTTAAACATTTTCCCATGTTTCTGGTTTCCATTTTAATAGTTTCAAAGAAGTTTTGATGTATCGAAATTTCTTTGCTAACTTGTAAACAGCTGATTTTAGGCTGTTTGACATTTTTACCAATTTTACCCGAAGAAATTTCTCGGACTAAAATTTGCAACTTTTGACAAGGAAGGGAAATGTTTTACTCTCTCGATTGCACTCTCTTTTACCATTTTTTCGACTACGGGAACGCTTCTCGGACTAAAACTGGTAAAAACTGGTAAATTGGACTAAAACTTTAGAGTACGGGAACAGACCTAATATAATTTATTGAGTCTTTTTTGGATTTTTACAAAAGCAAAACAAATATTTAGTGAAGTTTTAAATAAAAACTCCAAATTTTTTAGAAATGTCATGAAAAATTTCTGCTCAAAATATAAAAGAAAATATCTGGCAACAGTCGCCAAATATAATGCCAGAGTTAAAGAAACAGAGGCCAAGGAATACTTAAACTAAAATATAGACACAAAGCCAGCTGAGTTCAAAAGCTGGCTGCACATGTAGTCCAAGACAAGGCAAGAGATAAGCCAGCCTAGTTTATGAAGACAGCGCAGAATGCGTTGAATGCGCGCGCTAAAGCCGTGAAATAGAGGGGCTTCAGCTAAAGTCCCGCATTTAGGTCTTAATATATGCAAAGAGCAAAAGCAACAGCAGCAGCAAATAAAATGATTACTTGTCTGTCTGAATGTTTGTCTGCCGCTTTGTCTCTGTCCTGCACTGACTGGCTGGATGGCTATCTGACTGCTTGTTGTTGGGAGGAAGGCGCGCGATATTATCGCCAAATAATAACTTATTGTTCGGTCATTGAATACGCATGCGCAACACAGTAGCACAGCAGAGCAACAGCAGAAACACCACCAACAACAACAACAACAATTAATGTTGGCAATATAAGCAAGCAGCAGAAGCTGGCTGGCTGGCTGTCTGGCTGTCTGGCGGGTTGGTTGGTTGGCTGGTTTACTAACTGGCTGGCAGCAACAACAATGTTGCCAACTCTTTCACCAAAGGGCCAGACAATATTTTGATCCTTTGTGTTGTTGTTGTTTTTGTGTTGAATTGTCTTTGTAGCTGGCTTTATTGAGTTTGAGGTTTTCTCAGCTTGATGCAAAATTTTAACAGGAAGCAGCCAAGCCAGGCTGCAGACGGTAGGTAGGTAGGTAACCCGCGAAAAATTGCACAATTTTAACATTTGATGTGTACAATAATGTTGTTGTTTTTGTTGGTTATTGTTGTTGTTGTTGCTCCTTCTACTGCAACTACGTTGCACTCAGCAGTAACCAAAACAACAACAACAACAACAACAACAACAACAACAACAACAACAACAACAACAACAACAACAACAACAACAACAACAACAACAACAACAACAACAACAACAACAACAACAACAACAACAACAACAACAACAACAACAACAACAACAACAACAACAACAACAACAACAACAACAACAACCACCATAAACATCTTTTATGATTGTCCAACACGCTTTTTGTATGAAATTAATTATTATTTAGCTTAAGTTGTTGTTGTTGTTGTTTTTCTCTTCTTGCTGCATGTTGACTTTGTTGCTGCAACATTGCAACAAGCAATTAATGTCTGCTGCTTTGTAAGTTATAAGCTCTGGCGTAGGGCACTGGTACCTTTTTTTTTTTTGCAGCTCATGCTGATAACTTTTACTATCTGCTTCTTCTTCGCGTCGTAATTTGTTGAATCGCTGTCTGTTGCGCTGGCAGGTTCACGCGTTTTTTTACTCCTTACCTTTGTGCAGTCTGTCTACCTCTGTCTGCTGCTTGAATAACTGACTGACTATCTGTCAATTTATGCAACATTTATGGGGTAACATCTGCTCATTGCATGTTGTAAAGGTGATTTTAATAAGGTCGTAAACAGGCACCATAACGCTACAACAATGTTCACAATTGAATTAGTGTTGTTTGTTGTTGGTTCAAAATTCTACAGATTGTTGTCTTTTTTACAACATTTGTAGTTGCTCAAATGTTGACTTTATCACACAAATATTGTTTCAAATGTCATATAGTTGCGAAAAGTCGCCGATTATTTATGTTTTAGACAGGTGTGCAAATTGTTATTTTGATGATTTTAAAATCATTTGTTTTTGAAAAGATTTATGTTGTTTCAAAATAACACGCAAACTTTCAGATGATCACAAAGTTATACATTTTAATGAACTCTGGGTGGAGTGACTTGGTAGATCGTCACGTAACGAAATGCGGTATGCAGTGAAGTTTATACGTGCGAGTATCAACCCAGTAGACATTGACATTGCTGCTAGCAGGCCTTCCTGTGGATTTTGTAGTACTGTCGCACTCATATACAATTACACTTTCTTTTTTATATGAAGTGGGAAAATTTCGCAGGCCTTCCACTCCGATAGCTCAAAAGAGGCCTGATAGAAGCACTTCTTTAGAATGGCTAAAAGTAGGGGTAAACAAAAAGTGTTTAAAAAATATTTTTTTCTTTTACACCTTCTTCTATTTATTTATATATTCTATGATTTTATCTTCTCTCCTATGTATTTTTAAGTTAGATTAATTTCAATCTATAATCTTTGATATAGCAGTAAGAAGGGCCACTATTGCGTCATATTTTTAAACTGATATATATTCTAACTTTTAACGAAAAAGTTGCCCTGAAGTATATGAAAAGTCAGTCTTTGTAGGGAAAACAAATTTGTTGTGCTGCCTTTTGTGCAGAAAAGGAAGGCCTTCAAGAAGTGCTCATAAGAGCAGCGAGGAACGGATGTGTTTAGTCTTCAAAAGTAGCGGTCAATGCAGGCCTTCGTATGAAGAGCGCTGGTTTAATTGCCTATTGGGAAGCAGACTACAAACGAGCAAGTTCGCAACTCTCTCTATTTCACTCTCTCCTACCACTACTACTATTACATACTACTGACACTACTACTCTTACTACCACAACAACTTGTACTGCAACTACTACAGAGCCAAAAAAAAAACTACACTTGCTATATGTATTAGCTAATATGTATTTCCAAGGTCATAGCGAGGTCCTCAAAGCCAAATTGAATGGCAAATTACTTAAAACTCCCAGTTTTTAGTACTTAATTTTTGATTTAAAATCTCTATCCTCATTTATCATTTCTCAATTTGTACTTTCAATAAACCAAACTTAGTTTAAAATTTCAAAAACAATATAAAAGTCTCAATTCAAATAACAAAAATTCTAGTCAAAGTTAATGTCAAAATCCAAACTTAAGTTCAACTACAAATTCAGTAAAAGTTCACTTTAACTTTCAGATTTAAGTTTTTCTTCTAATAGAAAATTTGTACAGAGAACGGAAAGGTCCGCTCGTGCACCCTTAAATAGCTCACTTAAGTACATGGACGTGTACCTTTTATAAGAATTCACGTCTCACGAAGGTGAGCTAAATTTCCAAAGCATTAGTACTTGGTCGTGTACCAGAATGATATAAAATTTAGTAATTACTTATAAGACCGTCCATGATCCGAATAGCCTGAACGAAAAAATTGCATTTTTGTGGGTTTTGTGGACTCTTTGGATAAATAGGTTCCTATCGGTTTATCTATGGAAATAGATGGGCATATATTTTCAGATTTTACTCAAGTAAGTGAATTAAGCCAATTCTGATTGAAATGGGTCGTGGTTAACATTGAACTCCGGAAAGACGATCAGTTATTCACGAACTTAGCCGAAAAAGTGAAAATCCTGCTGAAATTGAGGATATTCTCAATATTTCGCGTAAATGTTCTCAAAACTTTGCGTAAAATGGTCTATAATGCACTCATGTTAGTTAAATCAAATGGTTCAAATAATTTTGAGAATAAGCAACGCAGTCCTAGACCGCGTAAAACCACCGTGTCTACTGAAAGACTTATTGTACGCAAAAGAAAGGCTAATCCTTTCAAGTCAGCGAAGCAAATTGTGAGGGAAATAAATGAAGAAAATAACTATAATGTATCAAGAAAACTAGTATCCAGAAAATGACATGAATCTAATCTTTATGGATGCATCAGCCGAAGAAAGGTGCTTTTAACAAAACAAAATTTGAAGGATAGCTTAGCGTTTGCAAAGGCCCATGTTAAAACAGACAATCATTCTTGGAAAATGTCCTCTGGACTGACGAAACTAAATTAAATAGGGTTGGACCAAATGGAAAAACAGACGACCAATCTTGGAAAAATTTCCTCTGGACTGCCAAGACTTGAATCCGAAGTATACAAAAAATCATTAAAGCATGGAGCAGGCAAAATGGCTTGGGGAGCTTTTTTGCGGCTACAGCGTTGGGCCAATTTTTCGTATACCTAGAATAACAGATGAAAATATGTATTAAGATATACTAAAGAACCAGATGGAACCAATTGCATTTAAGAACATGCCTATTAGGTGGACTTTTATGCACGATAATGACCCATAACACACATTAAAGATTGCAAAGGATAAACTAAAAGGAAAACTTAAATATTTTGCATTGGCCGGCTCAAAGCTCAGACCTCAATCCTTTAGAGAATTTATGGAATGATGTGAAGGTCATAAGATCATAATCGATTCTTTTCGATTATTTTAACAGCTGGTGCTAAACTTAGCAGCTTTATGATTAGTTCTATTTCAGAAGAACGAAGAAATCTGCCAAAAAAAATTGGCTTAAGAATTGCAATAGGCCCGAAACAGTTGTTGTTAGTGAAATTAAATTTAAAGATAAAGCTGTTAAAAACAGTTCAGTGCGTTGCTCGAAGCAAAATTCAAAATTCCTGCTATTGCTTTTCTTAAGCAATTTTTTTTTGGCAGGCATCTTCATGATGAAAATTTGTTTATAACATTTCCCAACTTTTTAATACACCTAAGAATTCGCTGTTGTAATACATACTTTCCAACATATTTTCTTGAATTTACTATTTTTTGATTAAGCTTATTAAAAATATTGCATAAATAAACAAAAAAAAAATAATCTGTCAGAATCATATGGCAAGTTAACCAAAGTTTAACCCAACAATATTGGGCGTTTAACCTTAGTTTAAACTTTAGTCAATATTCACTGAAAAACTTGCTCCGTGGTTTAAACTTTGTTTAAACCAGAAATAGAGTTAAACTCGCACTGAAAAATTGGCCCTAAAGGTTTTAATGTTTAAACAAAAATATCATGAAATAATAAATATTTGTTTTACATGCATTTTTGTGATATTTATGTGTCCATGGACGGCTGCATATTGGTTGTTGGACATGTTTTCTGTTATGTGGACTCTTTGAACAAAAATTGATAACTTTTTGAAGATAGTTATACTCGAATTATTGAACAAATTTTCAGTTTTGTGGATTCTTTCAACAAAAACCAATATTTTTTATACCCTAAACCTGAAACGTCAGGGTATATTAACTTTGTGCAAACGTTTGTAACGCATAGTACGAAGCGAGTCTGGTATAGAAAAGTATATATATTCTTGATCAGCGTCACCTTGTGAGTCGAGCTATTCATGTCCGTCCGTCCGTCCGTCCGTCTGTCCGTCCGTTTGTGTGTTGTCCGTAAACACAGGATAAGAAGAAGGAGTTGAGAAAATTGGATGAAACTTGGTACACATGGTCACATGCATCCAAGGATCTGCACTATTGAATATTTTTGGAATCCGCCCACGGACACGCCTACCTACCATACAACGCAAAAATTGAAAAATGCATAACTCATATTTAACCTACACCTATAAAATATGGTACGTATGTGTTTTGTATCAACACAAAGATTTCTTTGAAAAATGGACGTCATCCGCTGACGGACACGTCCACCTCCCATACAATCCAAAAATTGAAAACATAATAAATAAGCCTCTGCTAACTTACAGAGATAAAATTTGACACATATGTTTTTTATAACAAAAAAAAAAGATAGTTTAAAAAAATGGACATCATCCGCCCACGGACACGCCTACCTCCCATGCAAAGCTAAAATTGAAAACTGGATAAATTAGCTCATAATTAACCTACAACAATAAAATTTGGTGTGTATTTGTTTTATGTAAACACAAAGATGTCTTCGAAAAATGGGTATTATCCACGCACGGACACGCCTACCTCCCATACAACCCACAAATTGAAAACGCAATAAGTAAACCTCTGTGTAACCTTTAGAGATAAAATTTGGCACGTATGTTTTTTACGAGAAAACAAAGATGGTTTTGAAAAATGGACGTCATCCGCTTACGGACACGCCCACCTCCCATACAACCCAAAAATTGAAAACACAATAAATAAGCCTCTGTTTTACCTACAGAGCTATAATTTGGCACGTATGTTTTTTATGACAAGACAAAGATGGTTTTGAAAAATGGACGTCATCCGCCTACGAACACGCCTACCTCCCATACAACCCAAAAAGCTTAAAACTCATTAAATAAGGTAATGTTTGTCATAGAGAGACCAAATTTGGTACGAATGTATTTTATACTAAAACTAAGGTGTGTTAAAAAATTGGGAGTAATCCGTCTATGAAAACGCCCACCTCCCATAGCGAAAGCACAATAAAGGCATTAATTGTGAGCTACAGGAATAAAACTTGGTATGTGTAAATTTTTCATCAACATTTAAATGCATATAAAATATAGGCTTCATCCGCCCACGGACACGCCCATTTTCAATAATATTATTTATTTTTGGAAAAGTAGGTTTAGGGTAAATTCATAGTCGGCCTAGACCGACTTTAGACTATCTTTACTTGTTTACGATTAGCTTTATCTCTAGGATTATCTTTTCAAGGATTATCAATAGATCTAGTTGGGTTATTGTTCATGGTTTGTGTTTTGTGGACTATTTGTACAAAAATCTATAATTTTTTTGTGTATCTATCTAGGCTATCAATGGATGTATATAAAGGGTGAACCAATAAAAGCTTCCTACTTTGTTTTCTCAATAAAGTACATAGAAATCAATGTATTGATGCAAATATTTATTTGGAATGATAGTTCGGTTCTTACAACTCAATGTTTAAAAATTATTTGCTTGAAATGTTGCCCACGACTAGATCTTAAATGGTACATTCTGTGGGTCCAATTTTCGACAACTCTTTCAAGCATATCGGCAGGGTATTCCTTAAATAACACAAGTTATATTGGTTTCAAAGCGTTTGTAGTTTCGGGTTTGTAGACATTAAGAATTGATTTAACATATCCCCAATGAAATTTCCCCAACAACTTCTTGTTATTTTTGCAAATTCACTTTTATTGAGAATTGATGCGAGTTTGTGCGGTCAAAAAATAGTAGCGCTTTATTTATAGATACAAAGCATTGAAAAATTTCACTAAATTATATTATTAATACAGAAAAAGTAAGGTATGAGCCATTTTCCATCGGCTTATATAAAACAAAATTTAGTTGTGCCGTATTTTTTCAAAAATGGAACGAGGAAAGCATTGTTCGGCTGAAGAGGGGAAATTGATAAGAACCACGATTTTCAATGCCTTGAAACAGGGATGATATTTGTAGTGGACATCCAATTTTTTACCCCCTTTCGATTTTCGAAAGTCCTCAACTCGTTTTAGCCCAACAAAAGTACTTTCGGATACACTAACCATCAGCCAAATAAACGTCACGCATGATTAAGATTTTGTTCTGAATATTCAGACCGAAAAAATTGTTTTCTTGAAATACATTCACAGAGAGAAGTTTAACAATAATTATTTGGGTTATCCGATCAAAAAATTTTCAGATGAACGATTCGTCTGACGATGAACAGAGCAAGATGATAGAAGTTATAGAGGCAGATAATGTCGTTGATGTCAACGAAGAAGACGACGAAGATGATAGCGAGGATATCGACAGCAACGGAAATCAAGTACGTTCTCGTCCAGTAAAGATTGTTGGCTTAAAAGAGGTGTAAAAAAATTCAATTAGCATCGGAGAAAGTGAATCTGGAATAACAAAAAGATTTGAGCCATTACGTTTTTCCTGAAATAGCAACATTTTTCACACGCTTCGGATTTTCAACTGATTTGATTGGTACCGATCCAGAAACTTGGACTGAGCGCTTAAAGTACCCACAAGCGCAAAAAATATTGTTTAATCTACACGTTGTCAACGACGCCACCAATAGAGGCGTAATTTAAGAAAAGAATATTTTTGCTTCAAGTCGTCGCCGAAAATCGAAAGAAATACATATCCATCCCCTGACAAAAAGAAATTAATTTGATTCAAATTGTCTTACAATTATAATTACAAAATGTCTTATATCTTATTTACCACAGGTATGCTATATGCTCGATACAAATTTGGAGAAGAAAAGTTCATGTTGGTCTATCTCTCATTTCAGCCTTTTGGAAGGAACCTTGGGCAAAAATAGCTTAATGTATCGTACTTGTACGTAAACTTTTTAAGGAACAAAATTTGATTGCGCATATTCCTCGTAAAGTGCCACATTTAGCCAAGAAGCATGTTCAAAAAAGGATTCAGTTAGCAAGAGATCATTCTTCTTAGCCAAATGAAAAAGTACATTTGATAGTCGGACGAGTCCAAAATTGTAATAAACGGTGGCAAAGGGTCCCCTCAATATGTTCGACGTCCCAAAAAACAGTCAGTACAACGCGAAGTATACCACAAAAACCATTAAGCACTGTGGCTGCAGAATCATGGTTTGGTTATACTTTTCTTTCTATGGTGTCGGTATAATTTATTGTATAGAAACAGTAATGTATCATCATCTTTACGTCAAAATATTTCAGGAAACTATGCCTCTCTATGCCCAAGACCAGGTGCCGCTAATATAGGTTTATCAACAAGCAAACACGAAACACGAAACAAACGAGCAAACTTGCGAAGAAGTGCTTCTGGAACAATCGAATCGCGCTCTTGGAGTGCCCTGCTCAGTTGCCGGATCTTATTACAATTGAAAATTTGTGGTGTGATATTAAAAAGAGCATTGCTGACTCTAAACCTTCAAACAAACATCAGCTTTGGGAAGAGGTTGAGCGAATTTGGTACTCCATACCTTTTTAGACATGTCAGGATCTTGTGAACTCAATACCTTGTCGTTGTAAAGCAGTAATTGCTAACTAAGGTCATACAACTAAGAATTAATTACCAGAAAGAATAACAAATTATCTAAACTGTGAAGTTAATTGACAAATTTTTTGTTTTTTTTTTCATTTTTTGTTGAACTTTTGAACGCAAGTGGCAAATATTTAAAGTTGTTTTGAGCTTAAAGCCTGTTTTAATAGAAATTATTCAATCCAAGAACGTGTTAGTTTTATTTTAAATTATTGTAGAAACGTTACGAGCGTTACTATTTTTTTGACCGCAGCTCTATACAAATTTGAAAATTAAGAAAGTATTTAAATACTATTATTTTAAGAAATATTTTAAGCTTTCAAATTTTCCCAATCTCTTAAATGCAATCATAAAAAAGCAATTCTCAATTCATACCAATCATCATTTTCCAAATTCTCTTTTTAACACTAAGTTAATTTTTCGTTTTTAAATTGAGTACTGAAATTGTGAATTGCGAACTAACCCAAAAATTTATAACTAAATAATATCTACTTTTTTAATGGCAAATTTTCGGAAGACCCAATTCATGGGAACATTTCAAAAGTTCGATTTTAATTGACTCTTCTTGAGTCAGTTACTCTGAAGTTTGAATATTTTTAACTTAGCCCGACTAGTGTAGTTCTTAAAAAGGGTGAGTGAAAAATACATACAGCTCCATGTATAGCTCCACTAATGAATGACTAGAACACGCATTCGACTGATGACGGATGGTGAGCACAATAATTGAATGCAGACACTATGCCGACTGGACAAATGGACGCAGGCCTTGTGTAACACAGTAGCACATAGCCACAACCAAAAAAAAAAAACATCACAAAAACTGGAACATACAAAAACCCAAACAATAGCAAAAAACGCAGTCAATTAAGCACAAAAAACAAAAACAACAATCAAATCTACGACCAAGAAATCAACAACGTGACTTCACGTAATGCTGGTTGACGGTTAGCAGTGAATGAATGAATGAATGAATGCATGACTGGCACATCGAGTTGGTAACATTGATACCTACAGAAACGAAATCCTTTAAGACTCATCACATATGTCTATCCCTTAGTCATTGTTTTTGTCGGTTTCCATGTCGGCGTGTGTCTCTGAAATGAAGGCAGCTAGAAGCTAGGTAACGCCTAGCAAAAACAACACAAAAGCTACGCCAATTCGTCAGTGCGTCACTCTTTCAGTCTATAAATTGCAGTTCCTAGTCAATCTCATGCCACATTTGCTGGCTTTGACGGTTTGCTTGGCTGCAAGTGAAGTTATTAAGTAAGGCATAAATGAATGCGATTTGGTAGGCAGGGTTCAGCCCAACAACAACAAAACTAATATAACTGCCTAGATGGCATGCGTGTCTGCCTCAGGTTGCAGCTGGTATTAACTTCACTGCTGATATTGGCGGTATTTGGCGTAGAAAAATTGGCGCTAAAAACTTTTGCTACCGTTTGTGCCAAGAGTCCGACTTCTAGGCTCTTCATCGCTTAATCATTAAATCAATGAATGACCACGCTGTCTGTCCATCTGTCTGTCTGTTCACACTCCGACCACTTGTCTGTTGCTACGCATAGACTGTGAATGAATCGTGGCGATATAGTCTAGCAAACTGTGGCTACTCGTCTTTAGCCGGTCATCTGACTTGGCTGCCTACCCAAAGTTGTATATTTTAGCTCATAAACAGTGATTTTCCTTTCAAAAGATTTTAATCGCAGTTCTTAAAGATTTTTTTTATGGCAACAAAGCTTCGCTGGCTTCCTCTTTTTGAAGTTATATCACATTCGTTTACTTCCTCTCTTTCAGAGAATTTTAAGTTATTATTTTACAGCATCATTAAGGTGGGTTGAGCACAGGAAATAAGTTTCCGTGGAGATGGTACAATCATGTGAAGATAATATTTTGATACATTTTTTTTATATTGCAGGACAAATTAACATAAATATGAAAACGAAACAAATAAAAAATTAAAAGTAATATCACAGTTAACTTAGGCAAAACCAAGCAAAAGTAAGTCATAAGTAGTAAATCATATTCAAAATGAAAATATAATTGAAACTTATTTCATTTTATCAAACTCAAAATCAAAAACAAAGTCACATTCAAAGATAAAGTGAAAGTCAAAGTCAAAGTCAAAGTCAAAGTCCAAGTCAAAGTCAAAGTCAAAGTCAAAGTCAAAGTCAAAGTCAAAGTCAAAGTCAAAGTCAAAGTCAAAGTCAAAGTCAAAGTCAAAGTCAAAGTCAAAGTCAAAGTCAAAGTCAAACTAAAAGTCAAAGTAAAAGTCAAGAGTCAAGAAACAGAGTCAGAGTCAGAGTCAGAGTCATAGTCATAGTCATAGTCAGAGTCAGAGTCACAGTCAGAGTCAGAGTCAGAGTCAGAGTCAGATTCAGAGTCAGAGTCAGAGTCAGATTCAGAGTCAAAGTCAGAGTCAGAGTCAGAGTCAAAGTCAGAGTCAGAGTCAGAGTCAGAGTCAGAGTCAGAGTCAGAGTCAGAGTCAGAGTCAGAGTCAGAGTCAGAGTCAGAGTCAGAGTCAGAGTCAGAGTCAGAGTCAGAGTCAGAGTCAGAGTCAGAGTCAGAGTCAGAGTCAGAGTCAGAGTCAGAGTCAGAGTCAGAGTCAGAGTCAGAGTCAGAGTCAGAGTCAGAGTCAGAGTCAGAGTCGGAGTCAGAGTCAGAGTCAGAGTCAGAGTCAGAGTCAGAGTCAGAGTCAGAGTCAGAGTCAGAGTCAGAGTCAGAATCAGAGTCAGAGTCAGAGTCAGAGTCAGAGTCAGAGTCAGAGTCAGAGTCAGAGTCAGAGTCAGAGTCAGAGTCAGAGTCAGAGTCAGAGTCAGAGTCAGAGTCAGAGTCAGAGTCAGAGTCAGAGTCAGAGTCAGAGTCAGAGTCAGAGTTAGAGTCAGAGTCAGAGTCAGAGTCAGAGTCAGAGTCAGAGTCAGAGTCAGAGTCAGAGTCAGAGTCAGAGTCAGAGTCAGAGTCAGAGTCAGAGTCAGAGTCAGAGTCAGAGTCAGAGTCAGAGTCAGAGCCAGAGTCAGAGTCAGAGTCAGAGTCAGAGTCAGAGTCAGAGTCAGAGTCAGAGTCAGAGTCAGAGTCAGAGTCAGAGTCAGAGTCAGAGTCAGAGTCAGAGTCAGAGTCAGAGTCAGAGTCAGAGTCAGAGTCAGAGTCAGAGTCAGAGTCAGAGTCAGAGTCAGAGTCAGAGTCAGAGTCAAAGTCAGAGTCAAAGTCAAAGTTGAATTAGGTCAAGATCAAAATCAAGATCAAAACTGAAATTAAGATCAAGATCAAGATCAAGATCAAGATCAGGATCAAGATCAGGATCAAGATCAAGATCAAGATCAAGATCAAGATCAAGATCAAGATCAAGTTCAAGATCAAGATCAAGATCAAGATCAAGATCAAGATCAAGATCAAGATCAAGATCAAGATCAAGATCAAGATCAAGATCAAGATCAAGATCAAGATCAAGATCAAGATCAAGATCAAGATCAAGATCAAGATCAAGATCAAGATCAAGATCAAGATCAAGATCAAGATCAAGATCAAGATCAAGATCAAGATCAAGATCAAGATCAAGATCAAGATCAAGATCAAGATCAAGATCAAGATCAAGATCAAGATCAAGATCAAGATCAAGATCAAGATCAAGATCAAGATCAAGATCAAGATCAAGATCAAGATCAAGATCAAGATCAAGATCAAGATCAAGATCAAGATCAAGATCAAGATCAAGATCAAGATCAAGATCAAGATCAAGATCAAGATCAAGATCAAGATCAAGATCAAGATCAAGATCAAGATCAAGATCAAGATCAAGATCAAGATCAAGATCAAGATCAAGATCAAGATCAAGATCAAGATCAAGATCAAGATCAAGATCAAGATCAAGATCAAGATCAAGATCAAGATCAAGATCAAGATCAAGATCAAGATCAAGATCAAGATCAAGATCAAGATCAAGATCAAGATCAAGATCAAGATCAAGATCAAGATCAAGATCAAGATCAATATGAAGATCAAGATCAAGATCAAGATCAAGATCAAGATGAAGATCAAGATCAAGATCAAGATCAAGATCAAGATCAAGATCAAGATCAAGATCAAGATCAAGATCAAGATCAAGATCAAGATCAAGATCAAGATCAAGATCAAGATCAAGATCAAGATCAAGATCAAGATCAAGATCAAGATCAAGATCAAGATCAAGATCAAGATCAAGATCAAGATCAAGATCAAGATCAAGATCAAGATCAAGATCAAGATCAAGATCAAGATCAAGATCAAGATCAAGATCAAGATCAAGATCAAGATCAAGATCAAGATCAAGATCAAGATCAAGATCAAGATCAAGATCAAGATCAAGATCAAGATCAAGATAAAGATCAAGATCAAGATCAAGATCAAGATCAAGATCAAGATCAAGATCAAGATCAAGATCAAGATCAAGATCAAGATCAAGATCAAGATCAAGATCAAGATCAAGATCAAGATCAAGATCAAGATCAAGATCAAGATCAAGATCAAGATCAAGATCAAGATCAAGATCAAGATCAAGATCAAGATCAAGATCAAGATCAAGATCAAGATCAAGATCAAGATCAAGATCAAGATCAAGATCAAGATCAAGATCAAGATCAAGATCAAGATCAAGATCAAGACCAAGATCAAGATCAAGATCAAGATCAAGATCAAGATCAAGATCAAGATCAAGATCAAGATCAAGATCAAGATCAAGATCAAGATCAAGATCATGATCAAGGCCAATATCAAAACCAATGTTATGACCAAGATCAAAATCGAATAGATTCAAAATCCAGAATGCGCTTTGGACACGTCCTTATCTTTCTATACATACTTTCTTTCTTTTCTGGAAATCTTTGGGCAAATCTTGTTGAAGCTGTCAAAATATTGTGGCTTGTGTCATAAAAAAATCCATTTCAATATAATACACATACAAATTTCATACCAACAAACATAGAAAGAAAAAAACAAACATGTATAATTAAAACATGACTCCTATTAAAAACACGTGCCGCCACTTCCTTTACTGCAAATCTTCCTAGTGCAGCTACTGAACTTTTCTCGGCAACAGCAAGAAAACTAGTTGGTTCTATTCTACTGTTTCCCCATTCCTTCATTCATTCAGCCAGCCAACAAATACGACAGCCAGCAATAATTTGAAAAAATCATAAAATTTTTAATGACATTTTTTATATGCATCAATTATGAAAATTGCCAACTACTGGAATTTAAAGAAAAATGGCATTCGTTGCTTCGAATGCATTTGCTCAATGCTGGTAGCTACTTATTATCAGGTGGAAACTAGTTTCCGAGTCGATTCCAACGACTATCAGCTGGGTTGTTTAATTCAACTGATTGCGAGCTGAGTTCGAGATTTTCACATTAATCTCGACAGAGCGTGTAATTAAATTTTTTAATTATTAGGTGTATTACAGGCTGAATGCTTTGGATTGCAGTCGTCGAAATGGAATCGCATTTCCAATTCCTGTCCTACTAAACCAGTTAGTGGCATCGATCTGTCGCAAGTGGTGCTTCAAAACGTTCACACGAGTGTGCTTCACACTCAATCATTTGTCAAGTGGTGGATGGACCGATGGACGGACGTACAGGTGTATGTAGAGTAGTGTAGTGAAGCAGTTAGTGCTTTTGTAAGGTGCGTACGGGAGACTGGGAGTGGCGGTGTTAGGGGCGATTGACAGCTAGAACGAGTGGGCGCCAAATTGAGCAATTATTTAATAACAGACAACGTGTTGCGAGGATTAATTGTTATTAAATTGAATGTCAAGTTATACAAAATTGCAGAGCAGCAACGTAAAACCTGATTTAATTGCAGGCATGGCTCGCATTCGTACTATTCGAAAGTAATTCGAGTAAAGTAAAAAATTTTATTATAACATTTGCGTTATTGTGTTAAATTCAAGTGACAGCTGCTGAATGTAATGCCATTTTCTGGAACAAAGTATTTATTGAAAAACTGGAGTTTTTTAATCCGATTAATTTTAAGTTGCTTTAGATAAAGTAAAAGTAATTTACTTAATAAGGTTAACAATTTCACAAAATTACTTAACATTTTCCATAATTTCAAAGCTTGTTCCCAGTGATTTTTCCAAAACTACCGTTAAATTTCAAATTTTTTGAGCTGTTTGATATTTATTGACATCACTTTTCCATTATATTAAAGAATTATGAGCTATCCTTGGTTAATAATTGCCCTTTGGCGTTTGGAAATAGCTTCTTTCTCTAGAGAAAGAAACTTTCGTAAGTGACAGGACAGCTGGAATGGATCAATGAAGAACAGATTGATCCACTTACTTATTTTTAACCTGACCTGACTAAACACCTAATCGGTGTGGCATAAATCACGACTCGATAAACTTCTGTATTAAGCAGGTTTTAGGTGGCTGCGATTGCTTCAGAGCATACTATTGGGTTATGAAGAGCTGGTAAAGTATGATGGATAAGGTCTTTTTCAGATGCCTATCATCTTTCACAAAACTGTAAATAGATGATCAGCAATTAACAATAGATACGTTATCCTTTATTCAATAGACGCGAAAATCCATGGCAGTTAATCAATAGATAGAGGTTTATAAACTTTAAATCCTAGATAAGAAACTGTTAACTCAACAAAAAAGTTAAAGCTATAGCTACTACACAGAATATTCAAAAACCATGAAAGAATAACCGTCCTCATTAATTTGACTTGTTTTCAAATTGAGAGAAAACCGAGCATTCACAAAACCACAAAATTCACAAAATCCTTACACAGTATACAGTTCATCTCAAAACTCTTAAACAGTAAAGAGGTAAGTTCAAAATTAATAGTCTGAGAAAAACAAAGTTCGTAACCCTTAAGCCACAGACCCTTAAACAAGATGTAAAATAATGTGATATACATCAAACATGGTTATTATTATAGAACTAGAGCAGACCATGTTCGGGGCCTATAAAAATAACTCCGGCTTCCTCTATTTTTTATGTTCATGATCCATGTTTTACAATATCAGATTTCAGGCTTCGGACAGTACACATGATACGGTCACGCAGCAAAACTTGTTCACGCAAATAATGGGAAGCGAAGAAAAATGGTCATGTGTCAGCGTTCTGGCTGCACAGATAACCAATTAACTACGCATAGTTAAGTGTTCGCGTAACAGTTGAGTTAGAAGCTGTAGATTATTCTATAACCATTCATCATGATGGACGGCGTCGGTAGTCTAATGGTAGTTTGCTTAGATTAGGTTAGGTTAGTCCGTTGATGAAAGCCTTCAGGGACTTAGTGGAAATCTTCAAAGATTTGAGCCTTATTCGCAAATCTAAGGACGGATTCTGGAGGAATTTTGGGTGCATCCTTTAGAGACGATAAAGTCGGTGAGCCTAAGTATTTAAGTTTCGATCTAAGTAAGGTGCGGCATGTACAAAGAAGGTGCTCAAGGGTTTCTTGGACACCTGGTTCCTTGCACTTTCTGCAGTTGTCATCTATGGTTGTAACCAGTTTCTTAGCGTGGGCCGCCACCATGCAGTGACCTGTGAGCATTCTCACCAGTGCCCTGCTGTCCCTTCGGGTGCGAGCCAGGATAAACGATGTTCGGTTTCCGTATGCTACATCGCACATGGTTTTCGAGATCTTGCATGTTGTCGTATTTTCCATTAACAACGCACTGCTTCTTTGGCTCCAGTTTCGAGGTTTTTGTACAATTCCTGTGTAGCTACGTATTCTGTGAACTCTGATCCCAGCCCGCCACTTCCTTTGCTGGTTCGTCTGTCATCTCGTTTCCGTCAATGCCCTTGTGGCTTCAAACCCAAAAGATGCACACTCTCTTTGAAGTGTTCAATGCATCTAGTGCGTCTTTGCTTGCTAGGACATTTCTGGAGCTGGAGAAGAGCCCAGGTTATCTTTATTCCGAAAGTTGGCAGACGAGGTTGAATCGGCTAAGGGCTTTAGACCCATTAGTCAATAATCATTCGTACTAAAAACAGTGGAGAGAATTTTAGATATTCAGCTTAGAAACATATTCGATAAAACCTTAACATCCATAGCCCAATCTACCTCAAAGGGAGATCGACGAGACTGATTTGCATGAGGTTATTATTACCATTGAGAGATATCTACATTTCACTCTAGCTGCCTTTCTTGATATTGAAGGAGCTTTCAACAACATTCACATGGTTGCTATCCGTGGCTCACTTACCGAAGTGGGCGTGGAAACACCTGTGCAGAACTGGATTGCCTCGAGGCTCAGTATAAGAGTTATCCAGGTGGATCTTGTTAACACCCAACTAATTAGATATGCAAATAGAGGAACACCATGAGAAGGGGTGATTTTTCCTTTTCTTTGGCTCATAGCTATGAACGGGTTGCTGAATCTTCTCAACAATAGTGGTATCAAGGCAGTGGCATATGCGGATGACGTGGTCGTTATGGTATCAGGTATGTTTCCTTACATTCTCAGCGAGATTATGGAAGGGCTTTGGATTAACTCAGCAACTGGACTGTCAGGCGTGGTCTAGGAGTGAACTCTAGCAAAACAGAACTGATATTTTTCACCACAAGAACCAAAGTGCAGCACTTCAATTAACCAGGTTTAAGCGATCAAACACTTTCTATATCCAACTGTGCTAAATATCTAGGAGTCGCACTAGATTTGAAACTCAGCTGGAAGTTAAACATTGAACTGAGTGGCTAGAAAACCTGTATAGCCTTCTACGCCTGAAAAGTATACGACAAGAGATGGAGTCTTGAGCCAAAAATCCTCTTTTGACTTTAAATTGCGGTAGTGCGCCCGATCATGTAATAAGGTGCACTAGTGTGGTGGCCTACACTGAGCAAAGCCTACAACATTAACAAACTATCCAGAGTTCAGTGCCCTACATGCGTAGGCATAACAATTCGTTCATGCAATTCGTTCATGTCCTACAGATGCGCTGAACGTTCTACTACACTTGCTACCCATTGACCTGCACATTAAGCTAACTGTATTGAACAGTGTGATCAGACTAAAGGAAAAGCCATCCTGGCATGGAAAAATCCTTTGTCTACTGCTACCGGAACTGGTGACTACCAGCACAGACTACAACATTCTCAATTTCGACTTTGCAAAACATTCACTTAAGCCGGAGGTTGTCTTTATTCCGAAAGTTGGCAGACGGTGTCTACGAACCTACTGTTCCCAACCAGAGTGGATTGGAGCAATGGGGAAATAGCTGCTGTCTTGGATAGAACTTTCTACACCAATGTGTCTAAGATGGAATGTGAAGTTGGAACCGGTATTTACTCAGAGAAACTGGGTGTTGTTGTCAACTCATTCCGCATATTAGACTCAGCCAGCGTCTTTCAGGCAGAACTTCTAGCGATAAGAGAGGCTTGTTGGGCTATAAGTCGAGCCAACAGAAACAATCTAAATGCAGCCATACTGTCAGATAGTCAAGAGGACAGCAGAGCGTTAGCTGCTTTAAAATATATCTCCAAGCTACCAACTTGATAAAACCATTATTTGGGTTCCCGGCCACAGAAACATTTAAGGTAATGATGAAACAGACGAACTAGCCAGGTTAGGCTCTTCCCTTGATGTGCTAACAGCGAAATCAGTTCTAATTCCTCTGAACGCGGCTTAGGGATAAGCATGCCTGTACTACTTTGATGGAGGAATTTCATAACCTGTGCCAAAGCCAGGAGAATGTGGACTTCATAAAACCTAAGTAGAGCTCGCGAACTGCTATTGAGATTATGAACTGATATAGCTAGTGTGGTGACTGTGGCATGCAGGTTAAGTGTGTGGCTTAGCATGTTCGGAGCCCGGGTTCGATCCCCAGCCGTGGCGAAAAAAGTTTTTTTAATAAAAAATTTTTCTGATCGGTCACCACCTCTCTGCAGACAATGGCAAACCTCAGAGAGTAAATACTACCATGTAAAGCTTCTTGAGAACATGAACTTTAGCCGTTCGGAGTCGGCATAAAACATGTAGGTCCAGTTCTCGGTCAATTGTGTGCGAACATTTAATAACACACACAACACAATTGATCATCAGAAGCTCGGTCAAAGTCCTTTCAAGGGCTGAAATGGCCAATTTGTTTTGTTTTTTTTTTTTATAGCTAGACTAACGGTTATCAGTACGGGTCATTTGAGCATTGGTGTTCAGACGGAGAGACTTGGTGTTCCCTTCAACTCCAACTGTTGTGGCTGTAATGACCCGAACACAAAGGAAACAGTGTTACACTTGCTATATGCTTGCCCAGCGTAAGCAAGATGCACACTAAGTTCACTGGGAAAACCGTTCTTCGACTATCCACAGGAACTTTAAACTATACGGATTAGCGATGTACTCATGTTCCTTAACCCAACTGATTGGCTCTGAGCATGGTTCATTCGAATTAGAGGTAGTGGAATCAAAACGGCTCAAAAGAGTCAAGTGGATGCTGCCTGTAGCTGTATCACCACTCTAACCAACCAACCTAACCAACCAACCTTAAGATCGACAAAATTGCCTCGGATACGCAATCAGCGGCAAAAAATCTATTTATCAGGAAGTTTGATTTATCAAGGTTACCCTGCAGTTACCTTGGAATTACCTAAATATATGGTAGACAAACTGATCTCAGTTTGACATCTAATCTCAGTTTATTTCCATTTTGACCTTCGAATAAAATTGAAATGGCCATTATATATTATGTTGACAAACTTATCTTGGATACGGAACTAGCGATTCAAAAACCTATGAAACCTATTTGAAATTACCTAAATATAGACAAACTGTTCCAAGTTCAAATATAGCAGGAAATTGGACAAATTTTCTCTATTTATTTTCATTTTGACCTTCAAATGACCTTGAAATTAACTATGATTCAGAATCAGCGACCCAAAGACCTAAAATATATCAGGAAATTGGATATCGTATCTCAGTTATTTTGCATATTAATCTAGCACTGACCTTGAAATGACCTTAATATAGACAAACTGACCATGGATTCGGATTCAGTAATCCGATAAAGTTCATATATATCAGGAAGTTGGACACCGTTTCTCTATTAATTTTCATTTTGGCCTCCAAATGACCTTGAATTTACCTTAATATAGACAAACATATCTTATATTCCAATTCAGTGACCTAAAGAACCTATATTTTTGGAAGTTAGAAATAGTTTATCTCTTCATTTTCATTTTGACCTTGCAATAACCTCGAAATGACTTAAATAAAGACAAATTGACCTCGGATTCTGAAACAGTGATCCAAAAGACCATTTATATCACGAAGTTGGAAACGGTCATGAAGTGGTGACCGTGGCATGCAGGTTAAGTGTGTGGCTTAGCATGCTCGGAGCCCGGGTTCGATCCCCAGCCGCGGCGAAAAGTTTTATCAATAAAAATTTTTCTGATCGGTCACCACCTCTCTGCAGACAATGGCAAACCTCAGAGAGTAAATAATGCCATGTAAAGCTTCTTGAGAACATGTACTTTAGCCGTTCGGAGTCGGCATAAGACATGTAGGTCCAGTTCTCGGTCAATTATGTGTACAAACATTTAATAACACACACAACACAATTGATCATAAGAAGCTCGGTCAAAGTCCTTTCAAGGGCTGAAATGGCCAATTTGTTTTTTTTTGTGTTTTTTTGGAAATCGTATATCTGTTTATTTTCATTTTGGCCTTCGAATAATCTTCAAATGACTTTAAATATAGACAAACTGACCTTGGATTCGGAATTAGCGGCCAAAAGACAGAAAAATATTTTTTGAAAAATAAATTTAAGTACCAAAATAAGCAAAGGCGAGATTTAAGGCTTTATCATTATATCTATGACATTGAAATGACCCTAACACAGGGTTGGGGTTGGTTTTGTTTGAAGTCGAATCGACTCCACATTGAACCTAGACTAATAAAAAGCATTTTCTTTATGGTTTTTTGCCAAAATTTCAGGGAGGTCATCAACAGGCCTTATTGATGCTCCCTATTTCTAAACCGCTTCTTTAAGTTATGTTTAAGTGATTATATCACTCCCATTTTCTATAGTAGCCGTGTCCTTACTATTTATACTACCGAAAGAGCCTCCATTATAGCTCGCTTAAACACATTTCCCTCACGTTTTCTGAACATCCGCTCGAGCCATAAAAAATTTCACTTAAAAAAAAGGGATTTTAAATTATTTTGCTTCCTGCAACAAGCAATCTGTTGCTGCATCATAACAAAATATGTTACCAACATATATGCAGAGAGCACACAACCTTTAATTAATTCGTCTAGATGACAAGCTGTAACATTACAAGAATTGGTCTTTTATTTTTCAGTTGAACTGCGCGTTGAATGGCGCCACCGCACTTTGAAAACAACGATCAGAAAGAAGCAGGCAACAGCAACATTGCAATGTAATCAATGACAATGTAAGCACAAATTAAGGTTCATTTCCAAATGATACAACACATATCTAGAGCATAGCCGGCGGCAGCTACGGATGCGGATACGCAAAAGAACCAACGAAAGAGGCAACGAACGGGGGCAACAATCAATTTTTTCGAAATTCAATCTCAGCTGACTGGATATGGTTGTGGCCAATGAATGGCAAACAGATGCAGTCGTCAATCAGATGCAGAATGTGGTTTTGTTTTCGCCAGGGATGCCATGTCTAATCATATGCAATGCAATGCAATCCAATCCAAAACCAATTTATACCAAATCCAAGGCAATGTAATGCTTGGAAATCAATAACAAAACCAACCACAGACAACAGCAACAACAACAACAATTCAAATGATCAACAAGTTGCAACAATGTTGTGGCTGTTAATGCAATCAATACAATGAGCGCAAGAGCAACAGTAGCAGCAACAACAACAACAACGATTTGCAAGCTGCAATACTTGGCTTATAATTAATGATGATCATTTAATCAAAATCATAACAAAGTTATAATTAAAATAAGACATAGACACAAACAAATATTGTTGTTCTTGTTGTTGTTGTTGTTTGTTGGTTGTTGCAACTTGCAACCGACATTTTTCGCACACACTCATACCGATGCAGCAATTATTGTGGCTGCTGCTCTCCGGTCGTATGCTTTTATTAATCTAGCAATAAATAATAATTTTATTTGATATGCTTCTTCTACTTCTCTTTCGTTCCTCTGTTGCTTACTTACCGCGACATGGTCCCGGATATGCTACACCAATCGATCTGCCAATCTTACAGATCATCCGATTGATGTCGCACACACTTCTGTATGTTTTACCATCGACGCCGCAAACAGCGCGTTGCGCTTGAATTTCATCATCATCATCACCAGCAGCAGCACCAAAGTCATCAAGATCGTCCAGCGGACAATCAGTTCTGCATGCAATGCAATGTGGAATCGTGTAATGATCCTCGACGCATGTTAATCCATTCAGACATTTGACACCGTTGCAAGTTGCTGTAAAGAGGCAAAGATAGACAGAGAGACATAAGCATAAATAAATAAAAATTGTTGCAAGAGTATTTAAGAACGTGTGTGTGTGTGTGTGTGTTTGTGTTGAGACTTTATTTGAGTAGAATAATATTTATGAACAGTCTATGAACTGTAGCAATTGTATAACAACTTGTTGAAATGTCGCCTGTACAGACAGTGCGACAGACATAGAGCAAAAGATGAATTATTTCCGCAATCCTGGACAGTACAGTTCAGTTTTTGAAGCTATTTTTAGAAGCTGTCGGACATTCTATTTATAAAATTTTAAACTTAACAACTTTTGCAGAGGCACAGGTGAGAAAAGACTGTATAAAATGAAAAAGTACAGGTTTCTTTAATAATTGAAGAACTTTCTCATAGAAGAAGAAAAACATTCCGAATATATAATTACTAAGATTACTTCTCATTCGCCAAAAGTAGGTCTATAAAGGCAGGTCAAAAAGCTCTGCTCTAATAAGAAAGATGTTGTGGATTCCTATTGTATCAACGATCAAAGGTTATCAATGATCAAAATCATTGAGAATAACTGCTCGAAAGGGGAAGCAAATCCTTGGACAAACTTTTATTAGGCCTGATAAAAGGTGGCCCTATCAAAATTGCCGACTGGCTTTCTATGAAAAAAGAACATTTTAACTATAGTAGTATTAAGATCTGACACTACGAAACCGACCATTGGAAACAATGGAAGAATTTATTGAATATAAAGTTGAGCAACTCATCACTTTTCTCATCGATCTAAAAATATTTGATAAACCCTGTAAGCCCTATAAAACTCCAGGTGTGAATGGTGTACTACCTAACCTTATATGTACTCCTAAGAGCTGCGAAGAGGTTTCATGGTTTGTTTCATTTAAAAACTTGACAGTCTGTATTAGAGTCCTCTAGCGAAGACCCATAAGTTTTTCATTGTTCTCGCTGGAGAGAATTCCTGATGTTCATCTAAGATACACTCTTAGCAGACACATACAGCAGAATATGTTTGTAAATATTTCGCTATTCTACTAGATATATTTCAAATTTTTTAAAAATTTTTTTTTTGCAAATTTTTAAATTTGTTGTCATATCGTATTATTTTTACAAAATATCCACACTGATTGATATTTTCGATTACGATGAATTTTATATGAATTCTCCCTCGCATTTAATGTCTTAATATACTACGAGGCTTGCAATTTATATGTCGGGAATAGTCAATGGCTAAAATCTGGCATTACCATAATCAAGTTTGACATTTGTTAACATAAATGTACTCACAACGTTATGATGTACACGTGTTATTTGTTCTGTTTACAGTAAGTTAAGAAAATCAATTTGTTCAAAAAATGTAAATTTCAAGATAAGGTTTTCGTTGGATTATTTTTTACAACTTTCGATGTCGATGAACTCAGTTCTCTGTATAACGATAAAGCACCATCAAAAACCACTGTAACCATCAAAAAACAGTGAATTCAATCGTGGTCGCAGTTGGGTCGCCAACGAATTCCATGAAGGTTGTCCAAAATTGGCTGTTGTGCCACAAGACATCGATGCAGTACGTGAAATAATAATGCAAGATCGTCATGTGACATAGAGGCATCCTTGCACATTAGCTCTACTTCAATACATTCGATTTTGCATGAACACTAATCTGTAAAAAAATTTGCTCTCATTAGATACCCCATAATTTATATCAATCGCTAGACAAATGCTATTAAAACTGCATTAAAAAACTGCTATGACAAATGGTCTGAACGAATGCAAAAGTTTATTGATCATCAGGGGTAATATTTTGAAAAACAATAAAGCCATTTTTATTTCAAAATATTTGCTATTCCCGAAATATAAATAATGTCCTTCCTATTACTCTAAGAGCTTGCCAAGGTGCATCGGCAAAACCATTTAGTGTCAATTTTGAATGTAGTTCGTTGCTCAAACAACGCGGGATTTAAATATGCTCAAAGTCAACGATCTAACAAATATCTCTAAGCATGAAAGCCTTGTGTGCGTATAAGTGCAGAACTAGTTCCTAGACTAGTCCTGATGTACTAGTTCTTGGGCTAGTGTTTATGACCAAGTCCCTGGACAAGTCCTAATGAAACAGTATCTGGACTAGTCCTGATGAACTAGTTCCTGGAACTATTCTCATGAACTAGTCCCTGGACTAATATTGTAAAACTAGTTCCAAGACTAGTCCTAGTGAAATAGTACCTGGACTAGTCTTAAATCTTAAAGAACTAGTTCCCAGACTATTTCTCATGAACTAGTTCCTGGACTATTCCTCATGTACTAGTACTTGAACTAGTCCTCAATAACTAGTTCCTGGACTAGTGCCTGGACTAGTATTAAAGAACTAGTTGCTGGACTAGTCCTCATGTACTAGTACCTGGAATAGTCTTCAAGAACTAGTTTCTGAAGTAGTCCTCAAGAATTAGTTCCTGGACTAGTCTTTATGAACTAGTTCTTGGATACTAGTCCAGGGACTAGTCCAGGAACTAATTCTTGAGGACTACTTCAGAAACTAGTTCTTGAAGACTATTCCAGGTACTAGTACATGAGTACTAGTTCATGAGGAATTATTCAGAAAGTAGTTACTCATGTACTAGTACCTGAACTAGTCCAGTAACTAAATATTTAATACTAGTCCAGGGACTAGTTCATGAACTAGTTCCTGGACTAGTCTTCATGAACTAGTTTCTGGACTAGTTCAGGTACTAGTACATGAGGAACTAGATTCTGAAGAAGTCCTCATCAACTAGTTCCTGTACTAGTCTTCATGAACTAGTTCCTGGACTAGTCCTTGGAATTGTATTAAGGAACTTGTTACTGGACAAGTCCTCATGTACTAGTAACTGGACTAGTCCTCAAGAACTAATTTCTGAAGTAGGCTCAAGAATTAGTTCCTGTATCTGTAAATAACTTATTTTTTTTTGTGAAAATGCTATAAAAAAAATTATAGCCTGTTTCAAAAGAGAAGACCATTTTCGCGCATGTTTGAGAAAAAAAAAATTATTTTGAGAGTGTTCTTCATTCTGATTGGTCGACATGAAAAATAAAATTTAATATTCTCTGAAAATTATTGTATATTCTTGAATTTTGATGTTCATCGCAACTGCGCTGCGGAAGTACTGATTCAGTGTTGCCGTTTGGATCCAAATGGATCCATTTGGATACTTTTTTTCTTCAAAAATTGATGGATACTTAGTTTTAAGCCTTAGTGCAAAATTGGATACTTTTATTGAAAAATCATTTTTATATGAAAATATCGTCATATGAAATCAAAAAAGTCCTAAATTACCAAAAATTCAAAAATCGAGTTTTTGATTGATTATAATGCACCGTATCCAAATATATTTTTATGCAAAATGTTACACTCCTACTACTAAAAACAACGATTTCATTAACAAAATTAACCTGAAGAAATATGGTTTTGTTTTTAATTTAGAAAGTTTTTTGGTTCTTCTGAAAAATTTTTCAAATGAAAGTTAGGAATTTTTTGATTTTATATGAAAATATGCTTTTAATTGTTAGCCATTGCCATTGTTGTGTATTTTTGTAATTTTGTTGCAATGCGTGTAATTAAACTGTCACTTTTTGCTCCAACTAACGCACAGTCGAGATTGAAAGTCTGTTACGGATCAAAAATCGACAACTTTTTCTTAGTAGGTACAAGCTGAGTTAGCCCGTGGTTAGGGGTTTCGTTGAGTTAAAAACACGGCGACGCGAATTCGATGCAACTTACATGCAAGACGTCGAATTGAGTGAGATTTGTCAAGTTTGTTTGGAGCAAATTGTTTGCTTTCAGCTCAATAGACTTTTGTTCAACAGACTCTTGCAGCTACTATTTTTAAGTGAAAAATACGATAATAGATTTTAACAGATAGTACTCAGCTAAATCCAACAAGTTTTGTGGAGTTTTCTTGGGTTTAACGAAACTCAACTCAACCCTCGTTTACATGCAGAGCTCACTATGAGTAAGCCCCGAGTTAACTCTGCATGTAAACACAGTATATGCTGCTTCTAATTAAATACTTTTTATGAAAATTGATTGAGATAAGAATCAAAAACTACTTTTTTGTGTTTAAAAAGTGAATACAATATAGTTTTTTGCAATTTGATACCTGGATACTTATTTTTTTTTTGAAGTGGATACATTTGGATCCATTTCTGACCTTTTTATGGATACTTTTTTTAGAACCGTCGCGGCAACACTGGTACTGAATATTATTTTTCAAAATCAACCCATGATATAATAATTTTACCAGGTAGTATTGACAAATGTTGATTCTCTCAGCTACAAGTAAACGAACTCTTGTCAAAAATAGCTGTTCGTTGTTAAATGCGTTTGCCACATTCAGCTGTGTCAACTGTTGTGACAGCAACACATCGGGGAGCGCTATTATCGGTATTGAAGTTTCAAAAAATTGTCAAGTTTATCAAATATCAAGCTTTGTATCAAATACGAGTGGAAATTTTACCGACAAATTAAAAATTTTCTATTTTTAAATGCATTTTAATGCACAACTTCATATTAATGTGCATCAAGATTTGACTTAGCAGTTGGCAACTGTTGGGTACGCTGAGTGTGACCAGTGAAAATTAATTGTATGCTATGAAGGCTTGTGAGCGCTCTCTTTCTTGTTATTTTTTTGACAAAAGTCCGTTTCCAACAGAAACGTCAATACTACCTTGGAGTAATTATATCATGAAATCAACCAATCAAAATTGAAAACAAACTTCGTGTCAGAAAAAAAATTTTTCAGACAGGATTTCACTTAACAATTTTTTTCTTAGGAAAATAATTTATTTTTAAAAATATAGTTCGAAAATGGATTTAAGGTTTCGGTTATGATATCTTGCGACCCAAAATAGATTTCGTAATAACACAATAAAATTTATCAGTGGTTTTTAAAGTACTGTGTCAAAAAACCTTAAAAAATACACACAAAAAAACATAAAGTTCAGCAAACAGTACATAAAGAGCAATAAATTACGCTCAAAAAAATGTCTAGCTTTAGAAATAATTTCTCACTGCGCATCGAAAATGAAACTAAAAAATGTTCTTCTCTTTTGAAATGGGCTATACCATGATATAATTACTCCAAGGTAGTATTGACATTTCTGTTGGAAACGGACTTTTGTCAAAAAAAAAATAACAAGAAAGAGAGCGCTCACAATCCGTCCTAGCATACAATTAATTTTCACTGGTCACATTCAGCGTACCCAACAGTTGCCAACTGTTGAGTCATATTTGATACAAAGCTTGATATTTCATAAACTTGACAATATTTCTGAAACTTCAATACCGATAATAGCGCTCCCCGATGTGTTGCTGTCACAACAGTTGACACAGCTGAATGTGGCCAACGAATATAACAACGAACAGCTGTTTTTGACAAGAGCTCGTTTACTTGTAGCTGAGAGAATCAACATTTGTCAACACTACCTGGTAAAATTATTCTATCATGGGCTATACTGAATATTTTCTCAAATTTTTATTTGATTGTAGAATCCTTCCGGTTAAAAATGGAAAATAATTTCATTCAAATGGCTGCCTAGGCTGCCCATGCAGTAGTGGGTTGTCGGCGTAACACTTATCTTTGAGGATACCCCACAAATAATAGTCCAACGGTGTCAAATCGCAGCTCCGAGGTGGCCAAACGACATCAGCTCTGCGGCTGATAATGCGATCTTCAAAAACAAAACAGCGCAAAACATCGAGTGTAGCTTTGGCTGTATGGCACGTAGCGCCGTCCTGTTGAAACCAAATGTTGCCAATATCCTCCTCTTAAATTTTTGTGAACAAAAATTCGTTTAACATGGCCCGATAACGATGGCTTTTGACAGTAACGGCCACTCCTTTCTCATTTTCGAAGAAAAATGGCCCAATTATGCCTCTGGACCTAAATCCGCACCAAAAAGTGACTCGTTTTGGATGCATCGGCTTTTCAATGTATGCATGCGGGTTTTCTGTGCCCCAAATGCGACAATTTTGCTTGTTTACATACCCGCCAAGATCAAAATGAGCTTCATCTGAAAATATGATTTTTTTGGCAAAATCGGCATCTTCTGTAAGTCGATCGCAGGCCCACTCAGCGAACCGAAAACGCATTGGATGGTCAGTTGGCTTCAACTCCTGAACCAATTGGACTTTGTATGGCGTCATACCAAGATCTTTATGCAAAATTCGTCTCAATGATGTCTCCGAAATGTTCAATTGTTGAGAACGACGGTGAATTGATGTTGATGCCGCTTCACGCACACTTTCTGCCACAGCAGCAATATTCTCGGGTGTACGCACTGTTTTTGGCTTTTCACGCTTTGGTTTATCGATGAGGATGCCTGTTTCTTTCATTTATTTCACAAGATAACAAAAGTACGGAGCTGACGGTGCTTCTGTTCTTGCAAAATCCGTACGCAATTTTCGCACACATTCTGCAACATTACCATGATTTTCAAAGTAATGTCGCAATATTTTCCAGCGTTGTTCAAGCTTACAACCATATTCGTTCAGCGGAAGGATACAACTACACGGTTAAAAATGTTGGACTAGTTTTTAATCCAAACTTTGGTTTAAAGGAATTTTTAATCCTAAAAGTACTATTTTTTATTCCATATTTTAGTTTAATTTTTTTTAATCCGAAAAAGTTCAAGTTTAAGACTATTTTTGGACTACAAATTTGCATTAAGGTAGTATTTTCAAGAAAAAGTAATAATGTTATTTAATAGCTGAATTACAATGCAGCAGTTGCAGTGGCAGCAGCTGTGTCAGTGGCAGCGGCAGCGATCAGCTGTTTCGTATTTTACTGCCTGCAAATTACAATCTAGCAGTGGCAGCGTCAGCAACAAAAGCATTGAATTTGGAATTAAACTTTCTGTGGATTAACAATTATTCCTTTTTGGATAAAGAAATTTTAAACTTTTTGCGGATTAAAAATAAATCCTTTTTGGATTGAAAAATTTAAAACTTTTCATTGGATTAAAAAATAATCTTTTTTTGGTCGTGTCCTATATGTAATCCAAAAAAGTTTAAAATTTAGTCCAAGATTTTTAACCGTGTAATTATCTGTCAAATCAGACATGTACTAAGTGTTACCATTTACGAAATAAGCACTAGTTGAAAAAAAAACTAGTTGAAAAATATATATAAATAAAGGAAGTTGAGGGTGTTCCATAGTCGAGCTTGACCGAGAGTTTCCTTAATTGTTAAGTATAAAGTTCCCTGTAGCCGATGATTTGATAACTTATTCGAATACGATTAGTCACAGCAAAGGATATTTTGAAGTTGATGATTGTTGAACACGACAACCGAAACTTTTTCGAACCAGAGTTTAAGGAGACTTTTGCCAATATAATTTATGCTTTAATCGCATATTGACCAATCTTCTTTGCCAAAAAGTACTCAAATATGTAGCGACAAAAAATTTGTTTCGAGCATTTGAATATATATTTTAAATGAAAACCTATGGTTTCGTTCAGCATTATAACTTCAGAATTAAGGTCCTTTCATTGTGAATTTTCGCTCAAAGTAGCAGCTCGAGTAGCAGTGAACCACTTACATCACCAAAAGGCAGGATGCTACATGAACTTGAAAATTGCTCACACTCCATGAAAGCTGTTTCAAGAAACCGCTTAACTCTAGCTAGCTAGATTTTTGCTTAATTTTGAGCTGTTTTTCTATTTAGTCACTGTTTATGGGGCTGTCGAAAAAAATTATAGTACTAGTCGTAACTTAAAACTGTCGCTCAGTTTTTCTTTAAGTGTAAATCCTAGATGTAAACCTGTTTCCATGCTAATATCTCGCTTGTGCCAAAAGTTATGCACTTCTATCAATAAACATTAAATCAAAGTCAGCGAAGAGGAAGAGCTGAGATATTATTTTCAAAACTGCTGCTTTGGCAAAAATGTTTATTGATCTTAAATTAAATGTTTTTCTTTTTCTAATAAATAACTATCTTTATATAGATTTTTTATAATTTTTTTTTTTCTGATATTCTGCTTAACTTTTCATTTTTGTGGTTTATTTTTGTCTAAATGCGAATATGTAATGTACCATAATTTGCAATTTATTTTTAAACCTTGAAGCCAACTGGACGTGACTGTGTTCATGGTGGATGGCATGGTGCCTTTTTAAAGTGCAACAACAACAACAACAACAACAACCAAAACAACAATAATAATAAAAATAAATTTCTTGTAAATCTGCAAACAAGAAATTTGGGCGTTGATCACTTGCAAATAAATAGATGTAACGTTGATGCAGCAGGAAGCAATCGAAACCACTGGCAGCAACCAAACAAGCGCATCACAACAACAGTTGCAGCAACAGAAAATAAGAAAACCAAAAACTGAGCCAGCACTCAGGCAAGCCATGAGTAGAGAGAGAGTCATGATAACTGCCGGAACGCAGAGGGGAGACGACTTTGGCTTTAACTCGTTAGATTAAGAATTGTTAGATACAGCAGTTATGTGGCAGGCAAGGATAACTAGTTTAAAGTTGTTGTTGTTGTTGTTGTTGTTAAAGTTTTGCAGACGCGTGCCAAAAGTTGTTAGGCATGCGCAGACAGACAACAGAAGCCTAGCAACGGAATGTCAACCAACGGCTGCAAATGTTGCCGAGTATTTTTTCAAACATCGCCTGCAATGTTGGCGCGCATCATAATTTTGTAGAAAATATTATTGCAATTTTTGTTGGTGTCATCGTTGGCGCCACAACGCCAGCGTCTGTTGCAACGCTTTCAGTGCTCGATGATGATAAATATGACAGTTTATTACTTTAATTTTTTAGTATGATCAGAAAATGCAGCATCGATTAACTAAAAACTGTTTGAGTTTTGCAGTTGTTGTTGTTGGATAATGGTTATGATTTTATTTGTCGATTTGAGAATTTTTTTTTTTTTTGTTTTTTATTATTTTTCGGTTGTGGTTTTTATGGCAGAGATCGATTTTAAATTTGAAGGCTAACAAGTGTTTAAATTTAACGGTTATTTTATTTTTGTCTGGCAGTTTTATTAACAACACATACATAAATAGCAGATTTTCCGGTTAAGTAATGCATAGTTAAATGTTAGTTATTTTTAGGTTTTTTTGCAGAGTCTTGCTCGAGTACACTCTATGGTGAGTACATATGAGTGAGCGTTTGTTGGTTTATGTCAAAACTAAGCAATTTTTGGTTTTATGAGCAGAAGAGTTTGTGATAGTTTTTAAGAGTAAAATATGTTTTTTTAGTATTTTGTTTAAGATTTGTCTGTTTGCCTCTTGATGCACTCTTTTTTCGGCTTAACCTTCTTGCAGTATTTTTTGTTTTTATTAATTTTTTTTATGCTTCAAAAGTACCCTAATTTTGTTGATTTCAACTTCATTAATCATGCTCTTTGCTCTTCATATATATATCTTTTAATCTTTTTAATTTTTTTTAATCTCTTTATATCGCTTGAGCAACAATTTTCTAAATGTAAACATGATATAAATCAATTTAATAGCCATTTCACACACTTTCATGCCCATTTCATGTGTTTTTTTTTTTTTAGAAATTATAGCCTCACGTTTACAGGTTGTCGCTGATGCTGTTGACGATCAACACATTGTTGCCAAGACATCTACAAGACCGTGCTTATAATTGGCATGTGTCCAAAAAT
This sequence comes from Tetanocera ferruginea, assembly GCA_958299015.1. Lineage (NCBI taxonomy): Eukaryota > Metazoa > Arthropoda > Insecta > Diptera > Sciomyzidae > Tetanocera > Tetanocera ferruginea. The sequence goes on along the minus strand of OY282640.1, from coordinate 49,956,447 downwards.
TTTTTTTTAATTTTTATTTTTGTTCACGCTGCGTTATGTTCAAGTTGTTTCAATAGACAGACTAGTTTAAATTTTAGACCAATTCATTCATTCATTCATTATTTCATGCTTTTTAGGTTATGTCTTTTTTTAATTAGTTTGTTTTTAAAACATATTTTTATACTCACTTTTGCAGTGTCCCTGATAGGCAACGGTCAGCTCCGCGTTATCTGTTCTACAGGCACGCTTCTTGAGTTGACATTCTGTATTATAGGTACGACCATCTGTACCACATACTGGATGATGATGATGATGATGACTAGAGTGTGTTCTATCAGGTTGCTAAGAGAATAAATTTAAGCAAGAAATAATCTATGTAATATTTATGTTTGTTTGTTTGTATTGTATGGATGTAATGCTTGTATGCAAAAGACTCCTAAACTTCTGAATAATAGTTTTATAAAACCTATAACAAACGGTTTCTTAAATTACTGCACTGAAGCAGCTAATATAAATTTAGCCTCGCCCCTTATTTTTGCCCACAATTCACACAAAATCCAAAATTTAGTGAGTTCAAAAAAAAAAATAACTATTTTTGATGTTTACATATCGCACACTAAATACAAAACTGTCACAACTCGAAATTTTTTTATGTCGACTTTTTGTTATAAATCAATTCGCAAAACACATACATATCTTTATATATAAAATTCTTCTGTACATGGCTTTGTCACTGAACTCCTCCTAAACGGCTTAACCGATTTGAATGAAATTTGGTGAGTACATGCGGCTGGGTCTGAAAATGGTTTGTATCTAATGTTTGACCCGGTAGGTGGCGCTGTTATTGCCGTGAAAGTGTTTAAAGGGGTATTTGGGATTATAACTCAGAAACGAATTAAAAAATTGTCATGATTCTTTCACTACACCATTAATTTTTATGCATACAAAATTACAAAAATACAAAATTAATAAAAATAAACAAACAAAAAACCTTAAATTTTTATGATAGTTGGGCTCGATTTTTCGATCGTATAAACCGTATTTAAATTTTTATGATAGAAACTTTAAAGATTCCTTATATTTATGCTTACCATATAAAAAAACATTAAAAATGCTATTTTTGGTTTTAAATATTTTTTGAACAGCAATTATTTTGATCAAAGTTTTTTGCGAAATAAAGAAATTCGTTAAGGTTTTTTTTTGAAAAATTATAAAAATTAGAAGGAAAACGAAAATGAAAAAAATTTAAAAATGATTGAAAGGAGAAAGTCAAAATTTAAAACAAAAAAAAAAAATTAATGAAATCCTTTGTAAAATAACCGAGTTATTCACTTTCAAAGTTAGCACTTTCATTTTTGATTGATTTTTTTTTCTATTTCAACAGAAAATAAAATAAGTAGGTACTAAAAAATTTTTGTCTATTTTAGGTGCGTAAGTTTTTATGGAGTCAATTTTTTGGAAATTTAAGAAACTTGCACGTTCTCATAGAAAACGAAATTTATGTAATAAAATACTTCTAAACCAAGAATGTTACTTATCACAAAGGTATGCAACTACCAAATTGCAATAACATATCTTTGAAAATTCTTGCAAGGCAAATTATTTACCTTACATATTTGAATCTGAATTGGATGAGGACCTTAGTATGTTGTGCGATGCGAAAAAATGTCAAAAATTTGGGTATAAACGGTTAAATATAAAAAAATGACCACAAAGGTATAACTACCAAATTGAAATAACATAACTTTGATAATTCTTGCATGGCAAATTATTTGCATGGCATTTACCTTTAACATTTAAGGTGTTGAAACGAATCTGATTTGGATGAGGACCTTAGTATGTGTGGCTTTGGCGTCGAAGTGCCTTGATTTCCCCTCTCCAGATATACCCCAGAGAATTATAAATTCCATGAAAAGCTTCTTGAAAACATGCTGTTCGCAGTCGGTATAAAACAAGTAGATCCAGTTTTTGATCCATTGTGTACAAAATTGAATAAAATGCACAGCAGAATAGCTCATAAGAAGCTCTAATAATGTCCTTTCAAAGGCTGAAATGGCCAAATTGTTTTGGGTTTGTCTAATTGCGCAAATTGCGCAAAAAATTGGGAGCATTTTGTAATGATTCAGAGGGTTTTTTATACACTAAACCTGTAAGGTCAAGGGTTTATTATCTTTGTGCAAACGTTGGTTACACCTAGAACGGATATGGGTGAATCTCAACCAAGAAAGCGGTGCCAAAATGTTCGTGGCTTAAGAAAAACTGCCAGGGGAGAGCTATTACTTCTCCTAGAGAAAACTTTGGTACCTGCATCTGAAAAGCTCCAAAATGCAGAGCGAACGGTGATCAGAACGAACGTCGAAGTCAAAATTCTTACCGAAATGGTTCAAATAGAGATCAAACTCATCGATGAGGTCACGAAGAAGGAAGTTGTCGAGACACTACAAAACCAAATTGCTGTGCAGAAAGTGTTATCAAAAGTTTACTCTGGATGCCCTCAGATATCCGAGAGGTCAGGTTTTACTGCGGACAGTAAAACACCTTTGCAAGAGCTGAGGCTGGTTCCATAATTGACCTTACCGTTGTAAGTAGCAGCTCATAACTAAAAATTGCCTGGATATATATTCAGCATATATTCATATATATTCATTCAAATCAGAAGAAATATAAAGAAAATACTGTGGATACTGGCTAGATCCATGATCCTAGAGATCATGCCTTCAGATATGTATGTCAGCAACGGGCTCTGCTAGAGGCAAAGTTTTGCAAATAATGGAAACTATAAAAGCAGCATGCAACGCTGCGATGGTTAGAAGACGTCAAGGTTACAATCACCGGGATCCAGTTCACTGGTTAACTGATGAAATTTCTGGCCTGGGAAGGTCCTGCATAAGAGTGAGGCAAACATACTACCGCTCAGAAGCTACTAATGAATTTCTACAGAACCTATTGCGTTTTGAAGCTTCTAGAACCCAGATAATAAAAAACTACAAAAAGCAGACAATCTCATTGCTTCAATCAAATCTGCGATGATGCTAATCAGCAGCCATGGGGCTTTGTGTTTAAGCTCGTTATGAAGAAGCTCTCTCTGTTTAAGCAACTAACATCCACATGCCCATCACTGATGAGGAATAAAGTTCACACACTATATCCACAACAACCTGACGTGCCAGCATAAAAAGAAGAGAAAGCCGAATTGCAAAATTTTCAAAATGCAACCGATGAGGAGCTCCTAAAAATAACCATAACAGTTGAAGATAAGAAGGTCTTCAAACCTGACGGAGCCCCAAAAAAGATGCTTAAGATTGCGTTAGTGCAGACGATAGAGGTGTTCATTGACCTTTACAATACGTGCATAAAAGAAGGCGCCTTCCTACAAATGTAGAAACAGTAAAGACTTGTGTTGATCCCGAAGAATACTAGTTTTTCAGAAGATCCATCGGTCTATCGTCTGCTTTGTAAACTTGATACAGCCGGCCAAATCCTAGAACGGCTGATAAGCAATAGGCTAGAAGATTCTATTAAAGATGCTGGTGATCTTTATTACCAACAGTTCGAATTCTGAAAAGCTCGTTCAATCACACATGCAATTAGAGCGTTGTAAAACACGGTGCTTTATTCAATCTCAGGCACTCGGTGGGTGCACGTTGATATAGAGTACTGTTAAGTTACAACACTCGTTATCAAAAAAATTTGACCAGAATATGACCCTTGCCCACCTTACCGTCCTCTTAAACCTAAGTAAAAATATCCGAGAATACCTCGAGGATAGAATTCTCTACTACGAAATAGCAACGAGACAAAAGTGGGTCTGGAAGAGTATAAAGTTACTAGTGGAGTGCCACTAGTGTCAGTGTTGGGTCCAGTTCCATGGAATATTATGTATGATGCTATATATGATCCTATATCACCTATATAGGTTCACGCACGACAAAAATCCGTTCTGCAGTTTCTGTACAAGAAATGTTTTTGAATTCGCCTAACATGTTTTTTTTTGTTTCTCCAAAATTAAACCCAGAAAAACTAGAACCAAGCAATAAAGTAGGAAGGTCACCAAAGTAGAAACTTTGGTGGATATGATGCTTAGTTCAGAAGAAGTCTGGACTTCAGTATGCAATATGAAATGCTCCATAATGAAAGATAAGCGTCGCTTAGAAAGGCTGCGTAAATGTTAAAAGTATAGAGGAGTAAACAATGCTTAAGCCTACTTTGCGAAGAATGCAGGATGGGACTGCAGTCAACGTAATCGGTTGTGTCGTTGTCGAAGGACAACTAACTGAAGTGGTCCTTTCCAAGAAGAAAGACCTGCAGACAACAGCAGGATGAAGCTTACAATGCCGAGGCCATTATAATCATTCATCTTGTAAAAGACTACAGTCGATGTTCCATATGCAACATCGTCTAGAGACTATTTCTCGAGGTGGAATCCTTTCAAGAAGAGACCGGAGTTGACAGATCAAGCGTCTGTGTCTTGGGACCAATTCCCGCAGCGGTTTCCAAAGAAGAATCAACAAGGAGAGCAACGAAATTGCAAGAATTCATCATGTGTTCATCTTGCAAGTGACCGCAGTTGACGTTCGATGTGCGTCGTCATCAAGGTATCATTTCCTGAAGTGGTCCCTTCCAAGAAGAGACCACAGTCGACAGATCATGTGTCTCGGAACTATGTTCATAAGAAGACTCCCCCCAATTATCCAAGATGCAACAAACTGAAACTGTAAGGAAAGCAACAGTGGCAACGTCCCGAGGGGAGAGAGGCTCAAGAGTGCCAAAAACAATTTTGGCTCCGTGAATTGTAGATGCCAAGTGACACAGGCCACTAGTATCCATGAGATCCCAAAAACCTTTAAGAAAAAAACCTCTATTAAGATCAATTGTTTGATCTTTTCGAAATCAACCTGTTGAAACTAGGAAGTGGATAACTTTAAAAATGATGCGCAAAGTAGAGAAGAGCTGAAATAAAAAGTTTTTCCGAATCTCGTAAGCAACTTTATAAATAAAATTTGGTTACGAGAGAAGCCAATTTTGGTGCCGAAAAAACATCACCGAGGAGGCGGAGTTTTTATTCGATTTGCCATAATATCAGGCTAAGAGTGTGTAATCAAGACTAACACTTATGTGAACATGTTCTAGCCCATAGATAGATTTATTATGGATTTTTAAAAGATTTTCAGTAGTAATGAAGCGATTTTGTATGGGAAGTAGGCGTGGTTTTCATTATATTTTACTAAATTTTAGACTTATCTATACTAATATATAAAATTGAAGTGGAAATATTAAGTGCACCAATGACTCCAAAACTACTGGACCGATTTTTATGAAAAAAATTTTAAAATATCATATTTGTGCTACAGAATGCCATAGGTGGGGTTTATTTAAGAAAATTTAACAATAAATATATTTAATTAAGTTGTTAAGTTTTTTAGGAAATTACCACCGATGCTAAGCATTGCTTGGTCGCTTGCTTTTCACGCGTCTGTGTTACGAGAGTTTAAACTTCATGTTGCTATCAACCCTTCTCTTTAAAGTTTATTGATCTCGCTCTCCAACTCATTCGAAGAGTAACCAAAAGCAGTTGGCGCTCTTTGACGTGATGGGAATACAAGTTAAATAAACCTTGCTGTGCTGTTATTGCTGTAGAATGATGAGCTGCAAACCAATGTGTGCATATTTGTTTCGCCGCATGCAATTTCTTTACACATATTATTATTGTAGCTTTCCAATTTTTTAATATTTCAAAATGCGGCATTCACAAGTGTGATAGCATATTTTGAATAGATTAAAGATAAATTAAAAGTTTGAAAAATGAAGTGTTCGTATTTCCCTTAACTACAAATAAATGCCTCGACGTAAAACAAGTTTGACAAGTTTAACAGAAAATGCAAGAGCGATGCTCCGCGCTAGGAGAGCAAGAGCAGCGACTCAAAGAGAAAATTGTTGGTAAATTAAGCATGCAATTATTTGCTTTCACGACTGCAATCGGAGTGAGGCAGTGGCGTAGCTAGGGTTGCTGGCACCCGGGCCGGAAACTAAATTGTGCACCCTTTAAGAAGGTTATACTTAACCTCATAAAAGCAATGCTTAAAAAGTACTACGAAATTAATATAATTTTTTTAAATAATAATTTGCTGTTATGATTATTTTGTTTTAGTGCAAATGAGTAAACAGATATATTCAAATTCATTGTATTATTTATAAAAGTAGGTAACAATATACAAAATTAATCTCATCGATATTCATATATTTGATATAATTTGAAAGATAATTTGGTAACTTATACAAAACTGAAAAATTTTCCGCAATCAAGGAATTTTTCAAAAATGTTTTGTTTACGCAAAATTTTGACTAGCAATAGTGAGTAAATCCCCAAAGATCTATTTTGAATAATTTTGCATAATTGAGGTAAAAATAGGACCGGGAAGTAAAACGTTAACAAATTTTCCCTCAGTGACCCTGAATAACTATCAATTTAAATGTTTTTTCGAAATCAATCCACGTCTTCTATATAAAAATTAAGTGAAAATTAGAAAAAATATTAAAATTAAATTAAAAAACTTTTTTTCTAATTTTTATAAATTTCTTTATAGTACTCTTTATACATTTTAGCTTCGACTTTAATAGACAAGACTGAGGTCTGTAACATTTGACTGCCTTATTCTCGACCATAAATATCACAATATCACAGTGATAACAAATTGATATCAGAAATTTGTTTCATAGTCATTATCTACATAATTCCCAAAGCAAACTTGCTCTGGGAGAACAAGGTCAAGAGTCATGAAAATTAGAATAATTTTTAGAATAGTTTTTTCTTAAAAACTGTATTTTTGACAGTTTTTGTTAGTTGATTTGAACAGAATAATATGTAAATAATATGTATTTTAGTAAATTAAAGGAATTAGGAAACCATCTTAGAGTTTTAAATAGACATTTTCAAAATAAATTGAAAATACATCAGAACGCCATAAAATTGTTATAAAACGCCATTAATTTAATTTAAATACAAAATGTAATGAATTTTAGTCAATTTCATTTTTTTTTTTTAGAAATTTTGAAGTAAGTAATAAATTGAGCTTTTAAATTGTTTTATGTAACAGGACACCGAAAAACATATTACTATTAAAAATTGTGTTCTAGCAGGTTATGAGCTGCAAATAAGGTTTGTTTGTCGATGTATAATCTTAGAACTTAATAATCACAAAATTATAAAGTATATTTTTATTCCTGACATTAATGACACGAGCACGTTTTTCTAAAAAGCTCTGGAGAAATGTATTGCTGGAGAACATCCCAGCAAAATCTTCGCTTACATATAATCGAAAAAGTAATCCAGAAAATTTCATTCATCGCTTACCCTCTCGCTTACTAAACCCATTATTTTTATATAGCCAGTCATTAGAGGTAATCGATAATAATTAATATAAGTTCTATAATAAGTTAATATAATAATTAATAATTAATTATAAGTTAATATAATAATTAAGTTCTTGCATTAGCATTTATGTAATGCATTTTAGAATCGATTAAAAAACAAAACCTAACAAAAAATTTTGCTGGGATATTGGATAAAATGTCTACTAAACTAGCATGTTTGAACACTTTTTAAGATGAATATTTGAAGTACAAAAGCTTTTTTAAAAAACTTTATGGAATATAAAGTGAGGAATATATACATAGGAATATTCTTTAATTCATCACTTTAATGATGAATAAAAGACAAATAAAAAATAAAACCATTAAAAAATTATCTTCGACTTGCCCGAAGTCTTATATTTTTTTTCCAATTTTTCATATTTCAAACTCAGAGTACGTTTTATTTAACAAGAAAACAAGACTTATGTATGATCTTTCAATTGAACACATTAATTTTTGTATAAATTATGAAGGTTTTGAACTTCCAATATAACAAACCCTTATTTAATGTTGTTGACTCTATATTGCGAACATTTAAAATTGTAGGTATTCTATTTAACAACATTTGCTTCTCTGAGCTCAATTCGTTAGTTTTTGAATTTGTAATAACATTAATATGTATTTACTTATCTTATTCTCAAATAGTCCCGTCGGGCTAATATACATATTGAAGGGTTTCCTTTTTAAAAAACATTATAGGAATGTATTGACATAATCTTGGATTTTTCATTTAGAGTGTGAACAGATTTTAATCAGCAGCTTTCTAAACATTTAATAATACCTAAAACAAGTTCAAAAATTCAACTTTATTGGAGAGCATAATTAAAACAAAAAATGTAAGGATATTTGTTTCAAATTGACAAATTTATTAGCTTTGTTATATGATAAAAAACTCGAAAAAGTATTCCGATTTAATGAACTTTTCGATTTACCGAACGACCCTGGACATTATATCTTTCGTTAAACTGGAGCACCACTGTACGACAAATCTCAAATCATGAAAATTATTTCATTATGGACTTTAAAGAGATTTGCAATAAAGAGACGGCTGTAATCGTGTGGACAAACGAATGAACAGATAGACAGACGGACATGGCTTAATCCTCTCATGGTGGTGAAAAAAATTTTGTGACAAAATTATTGTGCCCGCTACGCTTTGCGGGTGGATTATAATAAATATTTAATAAAAAACTTTGAAAAACGTAGAAGTAGATTATGGTAAACCAGTCGGTACAGCAGAAAAGCAGATTTTTCTTATTTCTGATAATGCCAATGAATCAAAAAACGTTGTTAATACTGAAGTATTAAATAACTTAAATTAAAATATCTTCACTTTATTATCATTATACTTTTTAATATAATTTGCTTTCAAATACAAATAATATGCAAATATTTTAACTTTTCTAATTAATAAAATTTTTCAAATATACAAAGGTATTATTGATAAAGAGAAAATGTCCGTGGCGTAGCCTCGGACGACTGTGGCCTGCTAGTTGTATATATTTGAGATCAAAGCTTATGTCCAAAATTTCAAGTTATTGCATTAGTTTTTGTAGAATTTAAAGATATTTTAGGGTTTTCATACAGTTAATTTGCATGGCAGATAGGCGTGGTTTTCATCGGATTTTTACAATAAAAGCTTATATATCGATTTCACGATTACTTCAAATTACGACTGTAATCGTTTCAAAAGACAGACAGGCGGACAAATGGAAATGGCTAAATTGACTGAGGAGGTGATGCCCTATTTGGGCGTTACAAATAGATTTGTTTGTATTTGAAAAGGTAATAAAACAAACATTCTAAAAATATATTTTTTTAAGTTGGGAAATTTCGATTTCGAAAAAATGTCTGTCAGATGTAAGGATTGAACACGGGCTGCCGAGGTTCGCACGCCACACATTGAGAACGTACGGTCTCTAGACTTTAACAATTTTAACTTTAACTATTTTCTGAGTAACAATTTTGATACAAAAAGTGTCCTTTGATGAAAAGTGGAGCCAACTAAATTCTTCAACAAAAACTTTCTAAAACTGTGCAAAAATATCTCACTCAAAACCTGTCAAAACTTATCATTATTTAAAGTTTTTTATTTTTTTTTTGTTTTATTTAACAAAACTTACCGTATATTTATGTTCTGAGTTGGGAAAACCATGCAAATTAAATTTATCATAAATTCTATCGTCGAATGTCAAGTCATCGGAATTAAAAAAGCTTCTGCTATTGCTGGCAATTCTGTGCTGACTGTGCCTGTTGTGAGCATCACCAGACGGCGACCATGACGATGATGATGATGATGAGGATGCTGATGAAGGTGATGTTGCTACCATCATTAATGTTGGTAATGATGTTGCTGATGACGATGACGTAGTCACAAAAGTACTTCCGTGTTTAAACAAACGTTGCTGATCAGTTGTTGTTGCTGATGATGATGTTGATAATGATGAAGAAGAATTTGCAGGAGTGGTGCTTGTTGGTATTTTTGTTTTGGTTGCTTTTGTTTGCCAGCCAGACATTGTTACCGTTGTTGCGCCTGCTAGCTGTTCATGCTCGATCTCTGCTGCAGTTACTGCATTTTGATCCTTAAGCTGATTATGCAATTTTTTCTTACGTTTACGAAATTGATGATGACGTCCGTGATGTTGATGTTGCTGCTGCTGTTTTTGTTGTTGTTGTTGATCGCGATTTGAACCATCCTCCAGCTGTCTGGCATTCTGTTGAATGTGCCTGAGTTTTGCATTATTAACGTCGAAATTTTTGGTTTGTTGCAGGTTGTTGTTGTTGTTGTTGTTGTTGTTATTGTTGTTGCTGCTGTTGTTCTTGTTCTTGCCATTTGGCTTATGTCTAGACGTTGACTGAATTGTTGACTCCTTCGTTGTTGTCTTCTGTTGTTGTTCTTGTTTATGCAAACGTTCTTTTTCACTTCTATTTCTTTTTCTACCATTTGGATTGTTTCTGTTGTTGTTGTTGTTGTTCACATTGCTGATAACCTGTAGCCTTCGCGTTGTGGTCTTCTCCTCATCAGCCTCTGCTTGTGGCTCAACAATGAGCAGCCTGCTGTGTGCCTTGTGTTCGCGTTTGCTTGGCGCACGTGCCTGACTCTGCATTACTATTAGTTTTCTTTGGCTTGAATTGCGTCTATTGAGGCCTGCATCGCCTGTGTTTGTCATGGTCCAACTGCCACTTGTGTCCATGTCAGCCCTTCTTTTGACAGCCTCATCATCTAATCCTATGTTTTGACTGTGAATTTCACTACTTAAGCTACGTATATCGCGCGCCGATTTGCCGAATATCACTGCCGCATCCAGATTTCTTTGTATGGGACGTAGTGATATTTCGCTGTGATGTTGTTGTTGTTGTTGCTTTTGGTGCTGTACACCCCTCAAAAGTTTAGCCTTCTTACGCTTACGCGTTGCTGCTCCACATTCTGGAGCACAAATACATTTTGGTCGTCCCTTGCGTTTGGCACACTTTTTATTCGGTCCACAATTCACATTCTTGCAACTTTCTGAAATAAAATATTGAGTATTTTTTAATTGTTTTTTTTATGAAATAAATATTTTTTGATTTTGCTTTTGAACCCACCCAAACAAGGCGCACACTCCATGCCACCTCCAATAGCTGTGGCAAAAAAATACTCCACACTACTAAGTTCCCCTTGGGTATAGGAGAACTCTTGATTAGTGCTGCAACACTCAGCTTTGGAAATGTTCAGTTGAAAGATCTCGTTGCATTTGCCATTTGAGAGTGTTTTTTGCCAACAGGCGCCACCTGAAAAGAAAAAGACATAAACGTATTGAAGAAAATTTCTTCTACTTGAAAATGTTCATTTCGGCTGTAGCAAATTTACTCTGCAGATTAAGGGTTAAAAAATAAATTGTCTTTGAAATTTTTTCTCATCGCCAATATTATTAATTATATATTTGCTTTGATGTCTAGCGTAAAAATTAAAATAAACATTGAGGAATTCATAAAGTTGCCATAAAAGTTAGACCAGAATAGAAGGTTGCACCTTTTTGAATATCAAACACTTTATTTTGAACCTACGTAGAATAATTTGTTATTACTTTTTCCTTTTAAAGCAGTGGTACAACCATAAGTCAAGACAAAACAAGTGGCGATAAGCGTCACAATCAACATTTTTAATTATGAATAATTATAAATCTTGTACAGAAAATAAACGTGTTTCAACTTTTGAAAAAAGAAAAATGTTTTGATGGATAACTAACGTCATACGACATGCTTTCCAAAAAAGTTTGGTAGGAAAAAAAGTTGAAGTTTCATTGAATTAATTTGCTTAATCCTAACAAAAATGTTATGGTTCGAGAGACATGACATTCATTCTCAAATAATAGTACTATGTAAGTAATGACGCAGACGATCTAGATTTTTATGTACCCGAATCATAATCATGTACCTCATTTATTGCTATTGTTTTCTTTGCACAGGAGCATCGTATTTTTTATTCATTCAAATGTAAAATCTGAGTACAGCTGAACCTCATCAGCTCCATGTGGTTGGTGTTAAGGGTGTATTCGAACATGTGACATTTCTGTTAAATTTATAAAAGAAGTACGAATTAGGGGAAAATGACCACTTTTAGAAAATTGGATTACCTCTCTGATTCAATTATGCATGGATATGTTAAGGTTAACTGTCAAACTGCCTTAAAAGCTCTATGTCCTTAACTCCCTGTCTCCTGTAGACTCTTAACTAGAGTGATCTATACAGGACCTTAAAAATGGAATAAGCGTAGGTTTGGGTCCCCACCATATTTATTATAACTGCCTTATGAAAACCAAACCAGCCTCGGATATGAAGCCTACTACCTTGACAACTAACGAAAACGAAAAAGGAACAATAATTTACGAATATGCACTTGGAATGTCCTGGCCCTTTATAGGGAAGGTGCCTCTGTCCAATTGGCGGAAACCCTCGTCAAAATAAAGGCTGATTTCACCGCTAACCAGGAGATACGATATAAAGAATAAGGCTGATTTGCGCGCACGCCCCGACGGAGGAAATGTATGATGCTGTGAAGGACAACTTCTATGCGAGCCTAGAGGACGTGTATGATCACTACCTGGCCCATGATGTGAAAAAAGACTTTACGCAAAGGTTGGAAAAGAAGGCAATTTTGGCACCACTGTCGGACAGTTCAGTCTCTACGAGACCATTTCGAACAACGGTCTAAGACTGATCGACTTCGCCGCGGCGCGAAACTTGGTAGTAAGTAGCACCAGATTCGAACACCTAAATATTCATAAGGCAACCTGGCTGTCCCCGGATCAAAAACGCGAAACCAAATTGATCATGTTGTGATCGACGGAATGCACGCTTCAAGTGTACTGGATGTGCGCACATTTCGGGAGGTCAATATTGACTCCGACCATTATCTTGTTGCAGCCAAGATCCGCATGCGATTGTGGAATGCGAAGAATGTACGTACAGGTGTGCAACGAAAGCTTGATGTCGATAAGGTTTTATCACAACGGACAGCCGAGGCCTACTCCGCTCAACTCTCGGTTAAGCTCAACCAACCTTATTCTTACCTCGACGACGCTCTCGGACTTTGGGCGCATATATCTTACTCCATGCACACTGCTGGGGAAGAAGTCATTGGGTTTTGGCGCCCACAACATCGCAACCAATTGAATGACCAGGAGTGTCGCGACGCAGCAAAATGCGCCGCATATAAAAAGACGCTGCAGTCAGATGCAACGTGAGCACGAAAACTATCGCAATAAGAGGAAGGAAGAGACATGCCTTTTCAGACGTAATAAAAGAGAGCAGGAAAAGCGTGAGCGAGAAAAGATTGAGGTACACCAGGGCAAGAAGGATGCTTGAAAATTCTAGCAGCAGGTTAAGCGTCTAACCCAAGGTTTCAAGCCCGGAGCATCCACTTGTAAAGATGAGAATGGTGATCTGGTTACAGATACGCAGTGTGCATTGAGATTATGGAGACAGCATTTTTCCAATCTGCTTGCAGGCGACGATACCAAAAATTTCGCTCTCGGAGAATGCAGTCCGACACCACCAATTGACGATGATGGAGTGGAAATTCCACCACCTAGCCATGACGAGGTTAAAGTTGCTATACAGCGATTCAAAAACAACAAAGCAGCAGGAGCTGACGGCCTGGCTGCTGAATTGTTTAAAAACGGCGGCGGTGAATTGATAAGGTGCATGCATCAACTCATCAGCAAAATATGGCTAGCAGAAAGCATGCCCGACGATTGGAATCTCAGTGTGCTTTGTCCTATACTTAAGAAAGAAGACCCGACAATCTGCGCCAAGTACCGAGGTATCAGTCTTATTTCCATCGCATACAAGGTTCTTTCGAGCGTATTGTGCGAAAGATTGAAGCCGCATACCAAAACACTGATTGCACCTTATCAGTGTGGCTTTTGTCCTAGTAAGTCCACCATAGACCAAATTTTTGCACTACGCCAAATCCTGGAGAAAATCCACGAAAACCAAATCGACACCCATCATCACTTTGTTCATTACAAAGCTGCGTTCGATAGCCCGATTCGGGATTGCCTGTACGCAATAATGTCTGAGTTCAGTATACCTGCAAAGTTGATAAGGTTCTGCAAGATGACGCTGAGCAATACATGCAGCGCCGTCACAAGGTAGGAAATTACCTCTCTGAAACCTTTAATACCATGGAGGGGATGCTATGAAAGGCAGGTGTACATCGAAATGGTCCCATTTTCTACAAAGATGTCCAGCTCCTTGCGTATGCTGATGATATCGATATTATCGGCAGAACCAAGAGAGATGTAACTGCTGTTTCGCCGCTATCGAAAAGGAATCAGCCAAAGTGGGTTTGACGGTGAACGAGGGCAAAACAAAGTATATGCTATCTGCAAATAGGGAAGCACGGCGTCTAGGCTCCCATATTACAGCAGGAAAATATATTTTTGGAGTTGTTAAGTAGCTTACATAACTAGTCACCGGCTTAAACAACAACAACAATGTCAGCCTGGAGATTAAACGAAGAACAACAATTGCTAATATGCTGGTGCTAAACAGGTGCTACTACGGGCTAAGTTAGTAATGAGGTGGCAGAGCCCTCCCTCGATCGACAAAACTAACACTCTACAAGACGCCCATCAAACCTGTGCTTCTCTATGGCTCAGAGGCATGGGTGGCATCGCAAACAGAAGCTCGAGCAAAAAGTTGTTTGAGTCGAAAGCCGAGGGTTGACGAGGAACAGAAAGACCACTCCTGCTGTGAATTGAACAGGGTAATGAAACCCTTGGGGCCGTTTTATTCACTTTTATAACTCTTATGTTTTGAATAACTTTCAAGTTTTCCATACAAAAATTGTAAAGTTATTCATAACTCTCGAGTTATAACACCGTTCGACAAAATTCAACTTTTGCGTGCACACATGAGCAAGACCTATATACATATTCTGAAAGTAGGGCTAAAACAAACACAAAAAAAAAAAAATTCTTCATAGCAAAAAATGGCTTCTGAATCAAATTATGATAAAATAAAATTAGTGAAATGTTTTATAACAACTCTTTTATTTTTTTATAAATTTTGAACGCTTATTTTGACGTTTGAAAGATTCAGAATTTGTATCACGACAAAGTGACGAGCAGTACTCAGGGAGCATGTATCGAATGTCTTTTCCTTTATATCGCGTCTCAGTTATTTTGATATATTGGTGAAAACGTTCGCCGTGCTCCTCACTGAAATCACCAAGATTGGGCGGGAAGAAATCTAAATGGTTATGAAGAAAATGAATTTTTAATGACATGTTAACACCCATTGCATGATACGCAAAAATTAGTTCTTCGACAATTTGTTTGTAGTTTTCTGCTCTTTTATTGCCGAGGAAATTTTGGATAACGGCTATGTAACCTTTCCATGCCATTGTTTCTACTGGACTCAAGCAAGCTCACGAACTTCACCTCAGTTATCAATTTGTTTATATTTCAATTTTTCAATAATTGAAATGAAAAACTATATATTTTAATATATCGGCACATTATTATTTACCAGCTTCGATTTTAAGGCTCAAACAAGTTATGCGTAAGCATACAAAAGTTTCAGAGAGAAGTCAACGAAAAGTATACAAAAGTTCAAAAACACACTTTTCCATATTTAATTAAAAACAAAGTAGGCATGAAAAAAAATTTCAATATAAATCGATTCGAATGAAATGACAATTAAAAAATAATTTGTTTTTGTAGAAAAAGATTGCCAACTAAAATTACACAAAAAAATATTTTCTTTAAGTTGGTAAATTCATCCATGCTTTATGATTGAAAAAAGCGGTCAATTTCAATACAAACCTCGCTTAATAAATTTATCCTGTCTAAAACATATATTTTTTACTGATTTTTAATAAAATTTCGATACATAAGTGCTTAAAATGAAAACTGAAATTATTTATTAAAGAGGTTGCAACCCTTTTCTACTTAGCAATATACGGTGTCGAGCGCTCACACTCAAGTTTTGAAAAGTTAACGAAAATTGAGAAACTGAACGAAAAATTGCTTACGCACAACTTGGGCGACGCAATATATTGCTGAGCAAGTACGTTATTTTGCTCTCTAGCTTTTGTATGCTTACGCATAACTTGGTTGAGCCATTAAGGCTCAACCAAGTTATGCGTAAGCATACAAAAGTTTCAGAGAGAAGTTAACGAAAAGTATACAAAAGTTAAAAAACACACTTTTCCATACTTAATTAAAAACGAAGTAAGCATGAAAAAAAATTCAATATAAATCGATTCGAATGATATGACAAATAAAAAATAATTTGTTTTTGTAGAAAAAGATTGCCAACTAAAATTACAAAAAAATATTTTCTTTAAGTTGGTAAATTTATCAATGCTTTATGATTGAAAATAGAGGTCAATTTCAATACAAACCCCACTTAATAAATAAATCCTGTCTAAAACATACATTTGTTACTGACTTTTAATAAAATTTCGATACATAAGTGTTTAAAATCAGAATTTAAATTATTTATTAAACAGGTTGCAACCCTTTTTTGCTTAGCAATATGCGGTGTCGAGCGCTCACACTCAAGTTTTGAAAAGTAAACGAAAATTGAGAAACTGAACGAAAAATTGCTTACGCACAACTTGGGCGACGCAATATATTGCTGAGCAAGTACGTGCTTTTGCTCTCTAGCTTTTGTATGCTTACGCATAACTTGGTTGGGCCTTTAGACTTAAGGCCCAACCAAAATAGACGAAACGAGACGATTGCAATCTGACGAGCGTTTGCATTCGTTACGGCTGTTTTGGCATTTAACCCAAAATAAAACGTTGTAGAACACGTCTGACCTGATCAACTGACAACCGAAATAAATACATGTAAATTAATTTTTCATCCCCAACAACGACATTAAAATAATAAATATATGTTAACTTGCACCAATTGATAAAAATGCAACAAAACTTGATGTAAACATACTCTACACAGTTGTTGCTGACGAGTTGAGACGGTAAAAGTTCGGTTCTTACGGAACAAAGCGTCTAGTCAAACGTTTCGTTCAGTTTCGATCAAATACGTTAGACCATTTTGGTTAATAACATTGTTTCACGTATGCTTGAATTTTCTCGTTACGTCTCGTTTCGTCTATTTTGGTTGGCCCTTTAGTTTGAAAAAATTGTTTGTAATATCTTAAAAGCTTCGCTATTAGTATCCAGTGCTCGAACGAAATTCCGAATAAGACCCAGCTTAATGTGAAGAGGCGGTAGAATAATTTTACACGACTCCACCAAAGGTGTATTATCAATGCTAAACTGACCCAATCGAAAATTTATACGTGGGTTCCATTTAAAGTTTGGTGTAGTGGTATTCTTTTGTTCGTCCCTCCCAAACACACAAAAAGCATTGATGTTTCCAGAATCCTTTCTTAACACCAGTAAGTAGTGCAACCTCTTTCAAATCGCAACATATTTTCCACTCATACTGATGGTAATTAATTACATCTAGTATTGTCTTCATGTTTTCATAATTTTCGGTCATATTTGTACAAAGACAATTGGAATGAAGGAATATTTATTCCCAATATGTAGTAGTACAGCCTTTAGACTAGTTACAGATGAGTCTATAAAAAGCCGCCAGGACATGGAGATGTGTAATATCTTCTAACAATGTATCGATGTCTTTGCAATATCCCAAGTTTGTTCCGACATTTTCATATAAAACAAAATGTTTGTTAAATGGATCAGCCTGAGGTTATTTTGGAATCATCAGCAACCAAATTCCACTGTTTCAAACGGGAACCAATTATTTCTGCTGTCACTTTCTAAATGTTTGTATCGCGAACTAAGTCGTTAAAATCTACTTGCGTCACAAAATGTGGAAGTGTATAGCCTAATTCTGAACGTGATGGCAAAAATTCAGACGGCGATGGTTCTCTTGATGTAACAGATTCCATGTTTAATTGATTGATTTTCAAGTCTTCTGAAGGAGCTGTTGGATGTTGTTCAGTACGTACCTTTGCCTTAATTACGGATTCCACGTCAGCGTACTCAATTTTCTCTCGTGTATTGTAGCGAAATCCAGTTGTTTTCGAATACGATGCACAAAAATAACAAGCTTCTGGAGAATGCTCGGTTCGTCGAAGCCAAATAGTGGGTTGGACATATTTAATATGATGCCGATTTGAATCCATCCCATTTCCATCCCATTCAGCAACGATAACAATATTCGCAAGCCACATCTGGCACATACCATAAAGGCTGAACCAAGTTATGCGTAAGCATACCAAAGTTAAAGAGCAAAAGAACGTACTTGCTCAGCAATATATTGCGTCGCCCAAGTTGTGCGTAAGCAATTTTTCGTTCAGTTTCTCAATTTTCGTTTACTTTTCAAAACTTGAGTGTGAGCGCTCGACACCGTATATTGGTAAGCAGAAAAGGGTCGCAACATGTTTAATAAATAATTTAAATTTTGATTTTAAACACTTATGTATCGAAATTTTATTAAAAATTAGTAAAAAATGTATGTTTTAGACAGGATTTATTTATTAAGCGAGGTTTGCATTGAAATTGACCGCTATATTCAATCATAAAGCATGGATGAATTTACCAACTTAAAAAAAATACTTTCTTTATAATTTTAGTTGGCAATCTTTTTCGACAAAAACAAATTATTTTTATTTGTCATTTCATTCGAATCGATTTATATTGAAATTTTCTTTCATGCTTACTTCGTTTTTAACTAAGTATGGAAAAGTGTGTTTTTGAACTTTTGTATACTTTTCGTTGACTTCTCTCTGAAACTTTTGTATGCTTACGCATAACTTGGTTGAGCCTTAACTTTGGAATAAACGCCATAACAAAAAAGCCTTCAAAAGCGATGATTACACTTTTTATTATGTTTCGCAAATAGTTTGCAGGCGCAAATAAGCCGCGAACATAACAAAATTTATTACGATGAGGACAATTCATATTTATTTAACTACAATTTTATGAAAACAAGTTTTTGGGACAGAATGAGGAAGACTTTTGAAATAAAAAACAGATTATAAGATCGGATTTTTTTTTTTATTATTAAAAATATCGTGTGAGCAAAAAACAATTCTAAGTTTAAAAACCTTAAACGAATTGATCTAGAAAAACGTCCAGACACGGGTATCTTTTTTTTAAATTCCTTCTTTCAGAATATATAGGTCTTACTCATGTGTGCAAACATGTGTCGAACGGTGTAATAGTGAATAAAACATACCTTAATGCGCTTCCTATAACTCATTGGAGAAGGCATAAAGCAGAGACGCCTGGCGGGGGCTGAAGAAGTCGGTCATAACACGAAAACATGTTGTAATGGCCACCTGTGTAAGTACATACATAACATAAATAAGCTATACACTTGGATTAAAAATACATGAATTTTGATAGATTGTTAACTGGCCAACTATATCGGGAAGGAAGAAAGTGCCATTTGCAATAGAACTGTCAGTCAAACTTAAAAAATGCCATTAATTGACAGTTAGTTATATAACCCTAGCGACCAATCTGAAGTTCAGAGTTGCATTCTGGGGTCGTGCTTTGCCATTAATAAGTTAAATTAATATGTTTTAAAGCTTTTTATTTGCTCTTTCCTCTGGAATACTTATATTCGATAAAACATACAAATATTTCGTAATTTTTTGAGCGGAGAATGGAAAAAACCGTACCTTTTACGTACCGTATAAAAATCGTGCACACTCAAACATTTTCTCTCTTTGTGCTTTCTGCTCGTCGTTAATTTAAGTTCGAATTAAGATGAATACTTTCATTTTTGATTAACAATAAACACATTTCGGTCTGTCTGCGGTGAGTCTTATTATTTATGGATTGTATGACAAAGTTTTGTAAGTGATTGAAATGAAATTTTTAAAAATTGGACCTAAAGATATTGAAAGCGACAGCAATATAACAACATCTGTCAAAATTGTTGATCATGACTTTCATGACTATTTGAACTCTTTTCATGTAATTTTTAGTAAACTTTTCAACAAATTATGACTTTCTACACTGAGAAAAAAACACATACCTTGCTCCGATAAAAAATTTCTCTATTTTTGATAATAGCAATTTTCTCTTTTTCAAATAAAATTTTCTTCAATTAGAATAAATTTTCACATTTTCGAAGAAATATTTCTTTACTTCTAAGAAATGGAAATATTTCAATGTCTCTAATAATGATAAGTATTTTTCTAGCACAAAAAATTTCTCATTTATAGAGAAATTTTATTGAAAATGAAAAACTTTTCTTATATTTTGATAAAAAATTCACTATGAGAAGTATTTTCTTCAATAAAAACAAATATTTTCTCAAAAAAAAAAGTATTTTTCTCTAAAAACGATATTTTTTTCTATTTCATGGAAGGTTTTTATCATTTTTAGAGAATTTTTAGTATCGTAATTAGAGAATAGCATTCTCTGGAGCAAAGTCTATACCATTTTTCTCTAAATATGATGCCTTTTTTATCATATTCCGAGACACTTTTTTCTGAGTGTAGTTTTCACAAGTGAAAAAAGCAACTCAAACGCTATCCGAATCGGCAAAAAAAAAGTGCAACATGATTTGTTGTCACCTAAGGGTCCTTTTCATAGACTAGGGCACATATGTTATTGAATAATTTTCTGTCGGCTATGATAAATAATTCTCTCGCGTTCAAAATACCCTGTAGGAAAACGGACCAGATTTAGTGTAGTTCTGTACTAGTTCCAAAAAGGGCTAGTACTGGTCCCACTACAATACCTTATGCATTGAACGAACTGATGCTTTTTACGGGTTGATGTCATAGGAAAAGACAATTGTCCCCATAAACATTCTCTTTTCCCTATATCTATACTAGTTTCATTATGAATAATTCTAAACTGGTTCGTTATGAGACAGCCCAAAAGTGGTCTTTGTAAGTCCTATTATTTGACTTATTTGGAACGCGGGTGCTTACAATATAGGCTTATTAAATTTATGTATATAGTATAACGTATATATTTACCATTTAGCATTTTCATCGAAAATGTTTGCGGAAGTTCGGAATCTAAATAAAAGAAAAGAGCCACAACACGTTTCGAGCATATCTGCTTTTTGATTTTGTGTGTGCCTGCTGACAAGAAAAACTAAGAATATAAAAATAAATTCAAACTGTTCTATGGTGAGTTTCTTTTGTAGTAGGTCGCAACTGACTCCAATTTTACTAGAAATAAACTAGTTGGTTTTTTCAATTGTCTCCAAAATAACTGCTGGGTAATCAAATAGTTAATAGAAGACTATATTTCTCCATGATACAATAATAAGGTAGGCGTATATTGGAGAGGAAGTGAGTTAGATGTCAAAGTCAGCTGTTCGAATTTAAGTTCTTCTAATTGTTGTTGCTGACTTTATTGTTTGACGTTTAAAGCACTCACAGCTTTGTTAGTGTAAGTTAGACATTTGAGCAAACAAAAAAAAAAAAAAATATGAGCATACTTTATTATTCTATCATGCATTTCTCCAGCAACGAATTGCCGACGAGAGCTTTTAGTAGGAAATTGCTCAGAATTCTGTGTGCAACAAAATTACAAAGAATTAAATATTAAGAATAAAACTTGAAAACTTTTGAAAACAACCAAGTTTTATTCATATTAATAAAAACGCATTTTCAATGCTGAATAAATTATTGAGCTATAAATTATAAAAAAATTAAAATCATTAATTGAAAAACTCTTTTTAAATTATTGCCAAGAAAATGACGATAAAAAAGCCTTACCTTCTGCACAGCGTACACTCAGCGCCAGAGCAATAAATAATGTCATAAAAATTGGCATCACATGAATGTGGCTGTCGATTTCCAATGGTAGCAACGGCGCATCACTAGTTGACGATCCTCGTCTGAGTTGTTGTTGCAGCATTGTGGCCCACGTGGCGCGACGCTGTCGCAATGTTGCATGATGTCGCCGGCGAGAACGCGATTGACAACCAAGTGTTGATAGTTTGTCATAATTTTGTTGACAACGCATTTCATCACTGTCATCATCATTATCATCATCATTATTGACGTCATTATTATAGACAGCTGCGCCATCTAGACACGGTGCAGCACCATCAAGTGTGACGGCAACGATTTGTTGCAGTGACTCAGCGCTCTTGGCGCTGTTGCTTATATTCCGATGCAGCGGCAACAACAACTTACGATAAATTATATTAGCAACAATAGATATAACAACAAAACTAAAATTAATTAAATTGAATGAAGATTTATCACTTTTGGCATTTATTTCTTGTGTGATGTTGTTGTTGTTGTTGGTGTGATTGGTGTTGTTGTGATGATGGCAATACGTGTTGCCTTTGGCTGCAGCAGTGGAAGCAACACCTTCACCATCAAAGCATTGTTTGACTTGCATTTCCGTTGCTTGAACCGGAAGCACAGTTACGCTACAGCGACATCTTCGCTTGTATTTGTAGTTTGATTTAAGAAATGTTAAAATTTCAAAATGATTTTTATGAATTTTGCTATTTTTAAATAATTCACTAGATACTATTTGATGTTGTTGTTGCTGTTGGTGTTTGCTCTGTGTTCGTATGGTTGTTGTTGTTGCTGCAACTGATGGCTTCTTTCGCTGCGTTCGCTGCGATATATTTTTGTTAATTTTTGACGCAGCTCTTGTTGTTGCATTCATTTTGCTGATTATGGCTGACGTTTCGATGATGAATGTTGATATTGGCTACCATTTTTGTTGTCTCATTGCTAGAGTGAGACAGTTGGGTGGGATGTGTTGATAAATCTGCAAAATAAAAGATCTTAAAAATAACATATGGAATATATTTTTTAGAAAATAAATATTGTGCACATGATAGATTGATTGATTGAAGGCTTGCCTTTTATTGCTTAGTAAATTTATAAATCATATTTTGATAGTTGGGTCGTGTTTTACTTAAGACCATTTTAATCCGGATATTACTTGAATTTTGTGTTAATTTAATGTGAGCGGAAAATGCAAAGATATAAAAGTTCTAAATAACACGGAACAACGGAATCGACCTTTTAAAAAAGTTCAACAGGCTTGGTAGCTGATCTTACATAATACCTGAATTGTAAATAAGATGGCATTCTCTGATTTTTTTCCATCATGTCTAAATTTTGTGAAAACTACTTCGAATATGTTTTTGACGTTATAGTCTTTAGACCGCAGTCAAAGCAAAGATAGTATCTTCGACCAGGGACTAATTCCCGAAGCTATCTCCCCCGAAAAACCAACGAAGGAGCTTGTCATTTTTGATGCATGCCACCCCCGAAACAGAATTGCTATGGAGTTGGTGAGAAAATGGAGGCTTCCAATATGATTTTTTGCACATACCACACACGACATGTGCGTTGGGTTTGAAGCCCACCATGTTCTAAAACTATTCCAATGACAAGTTTAAGAATAAATAAAAGAATGATCCCCAAATCTGATGACAACTACTGCAAACGAAAAACTGATAATGATTTACGGATATGCACCTGGAATGTCCGAAACCTAAATTGGGATGGTGCTTCTATCCAACTGATTGATATCTTGGAAAGGTATAATTCTGTTATCACTGCAATCCAAGAAATGCGATGGAAGGGACAGGGTTGCTAACGGCAAGCATCCTGTGATATCTACTACAGCGGCCATGCGGAGAAGCACGAGTTTGGATGCGGATTTGTAGTTGGCAAGAGAATACGGCATCATGTCCTGCGATTCACTCCTGTAAACGAACGACTTGCCATAATCCGCTTCAAGACTAAATTTTTTTAACATAAGCCTAATAAGTGCGCACGCTCCGATAGAAGAAAAAGATGACGAGACCAAAGAAAGTTTTTACGAGTGCCTTGAACACGCATACGAGCGTCATGACTTAAAAATTGTGCTTGGTGACTTCAACGCTAAGGTGGGTAAGGAAATCATATTTGGTCCAACAGTCGGAAAGTTCAGCCTCCACGACAACACATCCGATAACGGAATGAGGTTGATTGACTTCGCTGCAGCACGAAACATAGTCGCTAGTACTACTAGATTCAAGCATCTCAATATTCATAAGGCCACCTGGCTGTCTCCTGGTCAAAAAAAATGCAACCAAATTGATCACGTTTCGATTGACAGAAGGCACTCTTCCAGTGTACTAGACGTATGCACGATTCGTGGTGCTAACATAGACTCGATCATTATCTTGTCGCAGCCAAGATCTGCACACGTCTGTGAACGCTCCTACACAGAGAAAGCTGGACGTCGACAAGCTGCAGTCAAAATTGACAACCGAAGCCTTCGCTACTAGACTCTCACTCCTGCTTCAAGAAAGCACTCCTCCGATCGAATATATGCGTACAGTGGACACACATATACCAATCTATGCGTACGGCTGCCGAAGAGGTGATAGGCTACCATCGCCATCGCCTAAACCAGTGGCACGACCAGGAGTGTCGCGACGCCACTGCAGAGAAGGACACCGCCTACAAAGGCGTGCTGTTATGGATTGATACCGAGAGAAGAGGAGGGAAGAGAGACGCATTTTCAGGCGAAACAAACAAGAGGCGGAAATGTGTGAGTGTGAGAAAATTGAGATGCATGGCAACAGGAATGAAACTTGAAAATTTTCGAAAAAATAAGACGCCTGGCCGATGGTTTTAAGACCGGAGCCTCTTCCTGCAAGGATGAGAATGGGAATCGAGTGATAGATATCCAGAGTACACTGATGTTATGGAGAGAGCACTTCTCTAGTCTTCTAAATGGCAACGCTGACAACAATCCCGCCAGTGGAGATGCTATGCCGGAAACCCCAATTATGGATGACAGCGTTGAAGTTCCGCTGCCCGACTATAACGAGGTCTTAACGAGGGTTTTTATTTGGTGATTTAATTGTTTTAGTTGGTGGTCTAGATTTTCGTTTTGTGTTGCACAAAAGAAATAATATAGCTAAAGAATGAAATGTTTTAGTTGGTGGTAATAGTGGCTTTGAAGAGTACACTACAAGCTATAGCTCGGCTTAAAAACAACAACAAAGCCACAGGAGCCGATGGCCTACCGGCTGAGCTGTTTAAGACCGGTGGCCAAGCATTGTTTAAGTGCATTCACAGACTTCTATGCAGAATATGGTCGGAAGAATGCATTCCAGATGACTGGAACCTCAGTGTGCTCTGCCCAATCCACAAGAAAAGTGATCCCACCATTTGCGCCAACTACCGTGGGATTAGCCTTCTTAATATCGCATATAAGGTCCTGTCGAGCGTATAGTGTGAAAGACTGAAGCCCATCGTTAACCAACTGATTGGACATTATCAGTGTGGCTTTAGACCTGGAAAGTCCACCATTGACCAGATCTTCACGCTCCGACAAATCATGGAAAAGACCCTCGAAAAACAAATCGACACACACCATCTTTTTGTCGTTTTCAAAGCCGAGTTCGACAGTTCAATAAGTAGTCACCTATACTCCATCATGTCTGAATTTGGTATTCCTGCGAAGCTAATACGTCTTTGCAGGATGACACTGAACAACACCAGCAGTGCAGTGAAAATCGGGAAGGACCTCTCCCTTCCGTTCAATACCAAGCGAGGTTTCAGACAAGGTGATTCCTTTTCGTGCGAGTTCTTTAATATAGTTATGGAGAAGATCATCCAAGCTGCTGACCTGAGACGCAGCGGTACTATTTTCTATAAGAGTGTTATGCTGCTGGCGTATGCTGATGATATTGACATCATTGGGAAAAATACGCGCGAAGTCATGTGCAGCATTCTCCAGGCTAGAAAAAGAGTCGAGTCGATTGGGTCTTGCAGTGAACGCAGATATAACGCAGTATTTTGTGTCAACAAACAAACAGTTCCAGCGTCTTGGAAACCACGTCACTGTTGACACCACCTCCTTTGAGGTAGTGAAGGACTTTGTTTACCTGGGATCCAGCATTAACTCCTCTAACGATATCAGTATTGAGATTAAACGAAGGATAACTCTTGCCAACAGGTGTTACTTTGGGCTCAGTAGGCAATTGAGAAGCAGAGCTCTCTCTCGACGAACAAAACTGACGCTCTATAAGTCAATAATCATGCCCGTCCTACTGTACACATCACAAACCTGGATGTTGAGCAGCTCTGATGAAAGGCCTTTGGGAGCGTTCGAGAGAAAAATCCTTCGCAAGGTCTATGGTCCAATCTGCGTCAATGGTGAGTACCGAATACGATGGAACCACGAGCTGTATGAGCTATATGCCGACATCGATATAGTCAAGCGTATTAAAATAGAGCGGCTTCGCTGGCTAGGTCATGTTAAGAGAATGAACGACGAAGCTCCAGCGAAAAAAATATTTGATTCGGTAACCAGCGGTGGCCAACGCAGACGAGGAAGACCGCATCTCCGTTGGAAAGACCAGGCATTGGGTAACCTGACAACGCTTGGAATTTCCAACTGGCGCCAGCAAGCACACGACAAAAGAGGCTGGCCCAAGTTCATAGACCAGGCCAAAACCGACCAACGGTTGTAAGCGCCATCTAAGTAAGTAAGTAAGACACACGGCATAGAATGCTAGTCAGCTGATACTGCTACCACTTTCTTCCACATCGAAAATTGAATAGCCTATTCATTATAAAGGGTGTTTTTTAAAAGCTTGCTGATTTGAAATTTAAATAAAATGCATGACAAATTATGAAATGGCCAGTAAAAATTTTTTATTTGGTAGATAATTTCTTGTTATTTAACATTTAAACATAATTTTGATTATATGGCCACCACGACTATTTTGCACAAAGGTCATTCTGGAGGTCCAATTTTCGACCACCTTTTAAAGCATTTGAGGGCGTATTTCAGCAATGACACGTTGAATATTGGTTTCCAAAGTGTCAATCGTTTCTGGTTTATCCACATAAACCAATGACTTCACGTATCCCCACAAAAAATAATCAAGTGGCGTCAAATCACACGAACGCGGAGGACAATTCACCGATCCATTTCTCGAAATAATGTTGTCGTTGAAATGTTCTTTCAATAAGTCGATTGTTTCGCCCGCAGTATCACAAGTGGCACCATCCTGCTGAAACCACATTTCGTCCACATCCATATCTTGAAGATTTGGCAACAAAAATTCATTGATCATGGTTCTGTATCGATTTCCATTCACGGTAACGCGTCGTCCTTCTCCATTTTTAAACAAATAAGGACCGATGATTCCTCTTCAGATGACTACTCTTCTCATTCTTCTTGGTGGCTTGGCATCCCAAAAGAGTGAATGTAGATCGAAATTTGGTAATTACGTTCTTTATGGTGGTCTCAGACGGACGATTATTTGCACCATAAAAATCACGAAGTGCTCTATAAACATTTTTAATTGAACACTGTTTTTGAAAATAAATTTCATGAGTTAACCTATTTATGATGATTTCCCAAACAATACTGAGTGGAGACGTCACTTAAAACTGTCAAAACAACTGTCAGATAATAGAGTAATACATATTGAAAAAAAACCTCATAAAAGCACCCTTTAGATACTTATATGAAAACTGTTCTTTTATAAATTGGACTGTTTATTGGTTTTTGAGGTCATAAGGTGAAAAAATACCCTTCTTTCTTCATAAATTATAAGATCATTTTGAAACCCATGTTCCACTGTATGTGTCTCCTCATAAACTGACTTAAAGGTCAAGTCGTCCATCAAAATGACTTTAAAAAAGCGTAACAAAATTTATCGAAGCAGATGGCAGCGCAACACAGTCGCATTTAACAGAGAGGCATAAAGAATATCAATAAATTAAGTAACCTCAGTCGTTAGATTGCCTAAAAAGCAGTTCTATCTGTCCACGTTTAGTTCCACATCGCCCTCCAAAAGTTGTGGATTAATTGAAAAGGTATTGAAATTACCAATGAAAGGTAGAATCTTGTCAGATTTATCTCAATCGAATTAGTAATTTCTTCACTGATAGCTCGATGTTTGTGTAATCCTGGAATTCATTAATAGCAATATGACTCTCTCTAACTTTTCTACTCAGCTTGATTTCAACGCTGTCAGTGAATCGGATGTTCCTCGCTGCTTTTTAAAAAATCAATGTTGTGGTGAATTTAATCAACCACAATATCGAGTTATACTGCAATCTAGAAAGTAACACTATTATTCCAATTGCAAAAACAGAATATGCGTGAGTCTGCCGACTCAAAGACCTATAAAAACCTGCAAGCAGATATCAAACCACATAAGCACATTTGGCCTTATGTCGGATCTTTAGTCTGGTTTCCGCTCTGGACATAGTTGCTCCTCTGTAATTGTGTTTATTTTTAATAAAAAAAAGAGTGGAATACTTTTTTCAAACCAATATATAAGAATGTGTGGAATAAAAAAAAAAACAAATTGGCCATTTCAGCCCTTGAAAGGACTTTGACCGAGCTTCTAATGATCAATTGTGTTGTGTGTGTTATTAAATGTTTGCACACAATTGACCGAGAACTGGACCTACATGTTTTATGCCGACTCCAAACGGCTAAAGTTCATGTTCTCAAGAAGCTTTATATGGCATTATTTACTCACTGAGGTTTGTCATTGTCTGCAGAGAGGTGGTGACCGATCAGAAAATTTTTGTATTGAAAAAACTTTTTGCCGCGACTGAGGATCGAACTCGGGCTCCGAGCATGCTAAGCCACACAATTGCGCTGCATGTCACGGTCACCACGGAATGTGTGGAATAGTACAATCAATATAAAGGTCAAATTGCAATACTAATATTTTTTTCTTGTATTCATGTGGGTTCCTTCGGATTCAAATAAAACAACAAACTAAGCGAAGACGTTTTCTTAACAATCCGAATATTTTTTGCTTAAAATTAAACACTTTTTCTGAAATAAAAATAGTTAAATCGTTTAAATCTGTTTTAATTTTACTATTGATTTTTTGCTCCGTGCAGTTAGAAAAAAATATTTGCCAAAAAACTTGCCAAAAAAAGCAAAAAAAATGAATTTCAATTCGCGTTATAAGCCAAATGCTGGGTCTAACTTATTTCCTCTTAAATATGCATATTTGTAGGCAAAGATTTGCATATTGAGCTGTCACAACATCAAAACAACAATAAAAAGTGCATTAAGTCACTAAATAAATATCTGTTAACAGTCACGTAGTCAAGCGCATTTTTTTTTTGTACACGGAATGATGACACTTTGTATTTAAAAATATTTTGAAAATTCTTATAAACATTCGCAGTTTTTCTTTGCGAACAGCCATTACCGCAACTAAAGGGGGTTACGGGGTTTAAACCCCCCCCCAAAAATTATTGTTGTACCTAGCAAAATAGGATTAAATCAAACTGATTCATATGAAAAGCAACCACATATCTCATCAAATGAGTGAAAATGTATATTTCAAATGTATATTTACTAAATTTGATATATTTTTTTTTCCTTCAGACTGACCACTTGAGGGGTTCGATTTGAGTTGTTTTTTCAACTTCTAGCTTGGAATCCACTAAAACGACTTGAAATATTTGGATGAAAACTAATTCAAAAGTAATATAAAATAAGAAAGCCTGAATTCGAGGAAGAGCGGTCGAATCCGTCGCCAGCGAAGTGATCAAAGGAATTTCCTCAAAAAGGGTTTATGTTTTGTTCTTTTTTTTATAATTATTTTTTTGAACACAAATTAACCCAAATTCTGCAGGAATTTGGTTTATAGTGAAGTCATGTGATTCAGTAAAAAACTAATTCCGATTGACTTCCGAAACTGAAGCAAAAATTTACGATTCATAATTTTCCATCGTATTTTCCCGAATCTGTTTCATAAAAATTTCTTGACGATATAAAAGTAAATTTTAGAGGAAATTTCATAGGTTATTTTGATGGCGAAAGACTCAAACGACTTTTTCATATTTAGGCTCTTAGTTTTTCATCCGAAGGTGCCAGAAATTGTATGTTTTATACTCTCGGCAATGAGGTCCATTAGTACTTACCAAAGAACAAATTTTAAGGCTTGCCCCAATTGGTTATTTTAACAGCAATGGTTTATTGAAAAAACATGGTGTGAGAAATTTTAACGTAATTAAACGAGGTCATTTAAGTCACGCTTTTCGAGGAAGTAATTCGTTAAATACAAGAAGAAAGAATTTCTTGGTGGCAGAAGTATTTTGACGTGTATGCAAATTACGATTTGCAAGTTACGATTTGTAAGTAAAATCGGAGTTTTAAATAAATATTCAACTTTATTCAAATATATTTGTTTATTATAGTTACTTATAATTCTATGAAAAAATGGGGAAAAAGTCAGAACTAAGCATTGAAATAAGATGTGAAATCGTGGAGAAGCATAATTGTGGTATTTCAGTCAAAGAAATATGCTCCGAGTTACAGGTATCAAGGTAAACCGTTGACATCGAATAAATAAGCAAAAAAAAAAACAAATTCAGTAAAAAATTTCCACGTTCGGGCAGAAAACAACACGTAAAAAAAAACAGCTAAATATACGAGAGTTCTCAAAGAACCCTGGTTTTACACCGAAAAGTTAGAATTACAAATGAAAAATGTTTCTTAGAATCCAGTAAGCAAACGCACAATTCGCAGACGTTTAAAATAATTCCAATTCGGTACATATTCCGTAAGAAAAATACCGTATGTAATCCCGGCAAATAAAATCAAACGACTCCAATTTGCCAAATATTTTTTTTTGTAAAACTATGAGCTTTTGAAACCGAGTTTTGTGGACTCATGTTAGTACGTTTGAGTATCACGGATCATCTTAAAAGAGATTTGACCGAATTCCAACGAATTCACGCAAAGAAATTGCTCTAATCTTACAAAAAAATCGACATGGCGGCGGATCGGTTATGTTCTGGGGCTGAATTTCCTCTTGTGGTCATGGGGATTTGGTTCCGATAGTTAGAACAATGAACCAATACAAATATTTGGATGTCTTAAATGATCACGCATTTCCATCTGGTGACAAACTTATTGGTGAGTCATTTATTTTACAACAAGATAATGCAGCATGTCACAAAAGTAATGGCGTTTTCGTTTCTACCAAAAAATGTTGCCTTTTCATTGCCCTTGCCTTTATTTGTGTTCGATTCTAAAATAAGTGCAAACGGGTGAGTAAATTCTGTGTTCGTTTCTTAAAATGTCACACTCACAGATGGCAAAAAAGGCACATTTTCTGCCCTGCAAACTTTCTCAGGGTAGATGATTGCCCTGCATATCAGCTGTTTATAAAACGACAATATTATGACATGCGTGCGTAAGACAAGGATGGTTATATTCGTTTATTTAAGTTGACATTTTTCGAGTAGGCAAAAACATGCACTTTTACAGGGTTGCGGGCAACATTGAAAACATTTTGCACTGCGACAGGGCAACATTTTTTGGTAGAAACGAAAACGCCAAAAGTTCATAATGAACTGTTTGAATCGAACTAACGCGCCAGTGCCATAGCGTAAAAGTTTTAAACTGGCCTACCCAAAGTCCTGATTTAAATGTTATTGACAATTTTTGAGCCTATATTAAAGGAAAACGAAGCGTTGGCTTGACTCGAACCAGGGAAGAGACTTTATCTGAAATAAAAAGTCTATGGGAGCGAATTCCGGTAGATATTTTGAAAAATCTTGTGGAATCAGCACCAAAACGTCTTCAAAAAGTAATACAAGCTAATGACAGATATATTTTTTATTAAGTTCTTAAGTTTTTGTCATACATTTTCTTATCTTTAAGTTGATTTTTGTATAAAACAGAACTTTCAAAATAGTTATGCTCTCTTAAAAATGAAGTTTTTTCTAATACATTTTCTTTGTCAGTTATTTTAAAGAAAAATCACACATTTCTGGTAAGGTTTTGACCAAATTCAAAAATTTTTATTCGCGTTTTCTACAAACTATTTTAAAAACTGAAAATATTTGCCTTCGAAACACATCTAGCCCATTAACTTAACTAAACTTCTATTTGAAAATATTACTCCCAAGAGTTGAAACGTATTGCTGTGATATGAAGCCTTTGTAAAATTGATTTTATATACAAGTCCGAAATTTGATAAAACCCCCCAAAAAAAATCCTAGTTGCGCCGCTGCGAACAGCTACGATCGTATTACGTATTTATATTTGTATTTGTATTTGTTTGCCTAACAAATCCCAGTTGGAATATGAGTCCTCAAAGACGAAGTCTTCAAAGCCGTCTCGAAGACCAAGTACGCATACTCAGAGAGAACGCTGACGTTCTGAAAGACAAGTCATTATATTGTCAGCAGCAAATAAATAAATATCATTTAAGCAAACAAATGAAATTTCTCTCACAATAAAAAAAATAACCATGCACAAAGAGCGTATGATTTTGTTTATACTATGCATCCGTTCTATAATACATGGACGCATGCCGTCCTTGAAGACATTTCAACAACATGTCTTGCAAGACAACGTGGAATTTTGTTTGAAAATGTCTTCAAAGACACACATGGAAATGGATCGATCCGTCTTGCAAGAAACGTCATCATATTGTCAGCAACAAACTTTGAATATTCCCCCATAAAAAATTTTTTCAATAATGCTCAGAGAGCTCTTCTCTCAACAAAAAAATTGTTTTTGTAATGCTCAGAGCGAACGTTGACGCTTTGCAAGGCACTCAAGAACAGTTTTGAAATTGGTTTAAAATTTTGAATCATCGAGACAATTGTCAACAGTCAGTTGTAATTAAATTTTTATTAAATTTTTCTGTGAAAATATTTTGTTGTTGTTGGTGAAATTTTTTTTGTAAAATTTTAAAAAAATTATAAAGAAGGAAATTTCTTCAATCCGAAAGAATATATAAACACAAAAAAATATACATATATACGCGAATTTTGAATGAGTGCTCTGTTGATGTTGATGTTGATCGGCAGCAAGGTTTAGTAGAATCAACGTTTAGAATTTGAGCGAAGAGCTACGGGGGGATAAAAAGCCGGACATTGTAAGTTTGACAAATCTTTTAAGGACTAATTGTAAAAGTTTATAATTAATATGTTTCCAGATTGTTGCTTTGAAGAAACGGTGTGGCGGAAAGCTAGGAAACATCGAATCTATTTTAAGCAAACAAATGATTATTGACTTTAACTACGACGATGAGTTTGTAGCATACCTCAGAAAAGTCCTTAGACTAACGAAAAATAAGCTGCATAAGCAGCACTTCAGAAACAGAAATGCTGTGTCTGCAGAAAAATAGCCAAATAAATTGTTTTTATAATTATTAATATTTGTGTTTTTTAATTAACTTTTAAACAATTTTTGTTTAGCATTAGTTTGTTTTTATATGATTATTTTTTATATCATTTAATATCATTAATTTTTTTCTAATATTAAAAATAAATTCTAAAAAATTAAAAAAACAAACCCCCTGTATATTTTTATGTGGCAGTCAACTTCTATCTCTCTCTCTCTCTCTCTCTCTCTCTATCTCTCTGTTATCTGCTTTCTGAGCATGTAAGTGAAATACAGTAAACAAAACTATGCTCGGAGAGCGTATGATTTTGTTTATACTATGCATCCGTTCTACGATACATGGACGCATGCCGTCCTTGAAGACATTTCGACAACATGTCTTGCACGACAAAGTGGAATTTTGTTTGAAAATGTCTTCAAAGACACACATGGAAATGGATCGATCCGTCTTGCAAGAAACTGACATGTCTCTAAGACGTCTTCGAAGACGGATCGACCCATTTCCTGCTGGGATACGTCAATATTTATACACGTTTTCTGATTTGAATTAGCTCAGTATAATAATATGTTGATTATTTGTTTTCCGATAAAATCATGCCATGAAAGATTGGCTGGCTACATAAAGTCTGCTATGCAATTTTTGGAAATTGAGTAGAAAGCAAGCCAGACTTTAGATAAACAAAAACATACAAATTTTTCTTAACATATACATAACAGTTTTGTTAATTTTTAAAAAAAACTTATTTTAAAGTTAAATAAATTGTGCCCTCTTCTCTTTTGTTCTTATTAATGAATGGCCCACATAAAATGGTCTCTTATAACTGGCAGAGCCAGAGCCTGACTAACTTCTTTTTCGCATTTAAGTTGAAATTTTTGTTAAAGAAGTTTGTTAATTTTTACCAAAAATAGCTTTTATAATGATCTGTTGCCATGGCAGGCACAAGTCAAGCTATTTATTGCTGTCTGCTCTTTTGGCCAAAAACTAAGTGCAGACTAACTCTTTTTTTCACGTTGTTTTGTGAATATTTAAAATTCCAAATCCATTCAAGTTGTGCTACGTATTTTATGCACTGTTGCTAGACGACTGTCAGACAGGCAGACAGACAGACAGACAGATAGACAGACAGAAAATCAGACAGACAGCAATGAAATGCAACGCAAACGCAGTCTCGAGCTTCAGGGTCTGAGCTGTTCGAATGCGATTCTCCACAAAACGTTTTGGATCTTATGGCACGGGTTTTATTGTTGTTGCTGTTATTGTTGTTGTTTTAGTGTATGTTGTTGTTGTTATCTTTAAAGGTAAATAAATTGCAGTTTGTTGTCTGCACGTCTGCATATGATCGGCGCGCAATATTTGCGAAATTTTTCGAGACCATCAAACTCGTGAAATTCCACGACCAATGACTGAAAACAAAAACAAAAATATCCATAACAACAACATTGAATAAATTTTGCATTAAAAAGTTTTTTAATTAAACTTAAAAATTTCAAGCAACTGAAAAGTAAACAACTGAAAATTATGTCGGCTAAGTCGATGGAGTGAGGCGCTATAAAGCAGATTATTTTACTGTTCCCGATGCTACAATAATTACTTAATTTAACAGTAATTAAATAATAAAAATACTGAATCGAGAAGAAAGATAATAATTTTTTAAGGCCTTAAGCGCTCCTCTGATTGTACTCATACAATCCAATATAACCAAGTATAAACCTACCATGAATGGCAATTAAAGATGTTTTACAACTAGATAATATTAAAAACAAGTAAAGAAAGTCTAAAGTCGGTCTATTCCGACTATGTGATGCCCTAAACCTCCTTTAATATTTAACTATATATTAAAGTATTACAACAAATAGACATAACATCTGTTTTTTGTTCAAAATGCATGTTTTTTTTCAAAGTTTACACAGGCTTAACTACTGTGGGTTGCATGGGAGGTGGTCATGTTTGCGAGCGGATGACAAGTATTTTTTGTACAAATTAATTTTGATGTACGAAACGAAAATAGCAAGTTTTCTTCCTGTAGCTAGCAATCTCATAGATTTTTACTATTGTGGGTTGTATGGGAGGTGGGCGAATTTGTCGGCAGATGACGTTAATTTTTCGATTTTATTCCGCCCATGGCTGACATATGTACACTCAGAAAAAAGTCTCTCAGAATATGATAAAAAAGGCATCATGTTTAGAGAAAAATGGTATAGACTTTGCTCCAGAGAATGCTATTCTCTAATTACGATACTAAAAATTCTCTAAAAATGATAAAAAGCTTACATGAAATAGAAAAATATATAATTTTTAGAGAAAAATACTTTTTTTTTTGAGAAAATATTTGTTTTTAGTGAAGAAAATACTTCTCATAGTGAATTTTTTATCAAAATATAAGAAAAGTTTTTAATTTTCAATAAAATTTCTCTATAAATGAGAAATTTTTTGTGCGAGAAAAATACTTATCATTATTAGAGACATTGAAATATATCCATTTCCTAGAAGTAAAGAAATATTTCTACGAAAATGTGAAAATTTATTCTAATTGAAGAAAATTTTATTTGAAAAAGAGAAAATTGCTATTATCAAAAATAGAGAAATTTTTTACCGGAGCAAGGTATGTGTTTTTTTCTCAGTGTACCAAGTTTCATATAATAATCTCAAATCCTTATTTTAATTCTGTGTTTATGGACAACATGTAGAAAGATAGACATGTTTAAACCAACTCATGAAATAACGCTGATCAAGAATAAATATATTTTTCTATATCGGACTCGCTTATTTCTATGCATTACAAACGTTTGCACAAATTTATATACCCTGACCTGTTCAGGTTTAAGATTTAAAAATTAATTTTTTTTCGTCCTTGATGCGCTGCAATACCGTTGATACGATTGCTGTAAAACTTATTGCTTGCCCTTGCACGATGAGTGTTGACAAAGTTTTATATCGATTGGATAAGAGGTGTAGCACCTCCCATACAACCTAAAATTACGATATCGAATAACTTTGAAATTATAGGTTACACAGCTTCGGAATTCGATATTCAACTAAAATTTTCACGTGGTAACATTCAATGGGCGAGGGGCGTGGGACTTATTCAGGTGCCAAAATATTCAGTATAACTTTCGTACTATAAGTCCATAGGTAACTCCATAGGTGTAAGACGGTGCAGTGCACTGGGGCCCTTGAACGATAGGGGCTCTTCACTGACACTACAAACAGAAAATGGTAACGAATCTGATATAATAAAAAATGCGATTACTTTCAAACAAAATACTGTGAAATAGTAGCACAAAATTTTTCTCAACAATTCATCAGTATTTACAAGCTGGTGAATTGGACACCCTTCAGTGCTGACCAAACCTTGATGCAATTAACTCGGGCTCCGCGACAGCACGTCTTGAGGCAATAATTTTTTTAAAATTATAAAACAAAAATCCGTTTTCACTTGCTGTACATAAGTATATTTAATTTATTTATTAATTTTATGTGTAAGTTTATGAGCCTAACAAACTAGATTTCTCTTATTATCTAAGCAGTTACACTCTTCGATGATTTCATCAAGATCCAAAATTTTTAAAAACCTCATTTTCGATTGACATCATTGCGAATGCATTCAGCTTCGTTTCTGGCAATTAGTTTCGCAATGAATTTTTGATGTATTTACATTTTGAAAAGGATCTCTCATCTGGATCATCAAGATTTGTAAAAACATGGATGTGTAAGAGACGTGGGAATTTTTTCCTCGAAAAAAATTATGTTGATCCAATTCACACTCATTAATATCATTCACGTAAAATGATGCGATGTTCTTGCAGACTGATGAGATTTCGCTTGTGCTCAATTTGTTGAGCGTTGTCAGAAAATCAAATTTTTCAGCCAAACTCACGTAGCATTCCATTCTTTTCCTCAAATATAGATAGTTGATGACGAGAGTGAAAATGAAGTTGGTTATTGAAACTGTTGCAGCTGTCTTTCGTTTGATTCATATTCTCGAGAGTGATGGATGTTCTCAATGTCAACGTATACTCGTCAGCGTCAAGTTCAATGGCTTTGATAATGTTGCGCCGCAACAGATAGATTCAAATCTGACTTCTGCAGAGCACGACTCACTTTATTGAATTAATTGAGAACGGCGTTCTAGATTTTGAGCATGAGAATATTTTCAAAATCGCTTAGCTCTCATCACACCTGTCGCTAGCACTTTGTTGACTTGTGTTACACATCTTATAAATAAAAAGTTGAATCATTTTTGGCCGACCATTGCGTACCTGTCGCTCTCTTCAGAATACATTGATTGGGTTGCAATGCGTGTTGGAGTAAATACCAAAGCAAAGTTGATCTGACAAAAAATAAATACGTATTTTACATGAAAAGGAAAAACGAAAGAGCGTTTTTGTGTCTCTGAAACAGCAGCTACTCCGATTAAATTCAGAGCAGAATTAATGCCCACGGAACAAATAAACAAATACTACAAATCGATTTAAATCGCGAATTTGCTGCTGGAGTCCGGAATATTTTCCTGCCATATTGTTGGTATTGTCATAGGATTGGCCACGACAATCCAAAAAATTGATTGAATATTTGTCCAGGAAATCAACCACTGTTTCCGTCAAATATTCCGATTTGTGATAAGTGTTCGGAACAAATTGAAGAAATCACTCGACAGGAGCACCTTTTCTTCAAAAGAATATTTATTTATTATTTACCATTTATTTTTATTATTATTATTATTTATTTTCTTAAATAATCAAGTTGTAGACAAAATGCCAACATTTTTGTTTTCACCACATGTTGTTCTGTTGCAGCCGCCGTCAATGTGTCTAGGCTATGAGCTGAGCATTGGTAGACACAACGAAACTGCTAGAAATCTTCGTTGGCTTTCAAGAAAATGAATAATTTTGCTCAGAAAGGCCTCGAAGATCTTCCTGCCTCAGTCTGCACAAAACTTTAACTCGACACTGACACCCTTAATCAATTGTGTCATAAAATCTTTACAAATTTTGAAGCAATTGAATGTGACCTTACAGAAGTTTACACAGCTATGTTGTAGTTCTTGTAGTTCATTTAGTAAATTTAGTAAATGAAGACAAGCCAATTCAGGTTATCGAATTTAGCATTAATTGCAATTGACAACAAACAGGCGTCTGAATAACATTTAAGCAAATTATAAGTAATAGAAACTTTTGCTTATGATTAAGCAAGACAAAAATATATGTGGTAAAATAAAAACAAGTAAAGAAAGTCTAAAGTCGGTCTAGGCCGACTATGAAATACCCTAAACCCACTTTTCAAAAATAAAAAAATTTTTATTGTAAATGATCGTCTCCGTGGGCGGATGAAGCCTTTATTTGAATTGCATTTAAATGGTGATGAAAAATTTACACATACCAAGTTTTATTCCTGTAGCTCACAGTTAATGCCTTTATTGTGCTTTCGCTATGGGAGGTGGGCGTGTTCATGGACGGATTACTCCCAATTTTTGAACACACCTTAGTTTTGGTATAAAATACATACATACCAAATTTAATTTCTCTATGACAAACATAACCTTATTTATTGAGTTTTAAACTTTTTGAGGATGAGGATGAGGATGACGTCCATTTTTCAAAACCATCTTTGCCTTGTCATAAAAATCATTCGTGCCAAATTTTAGCTCTGTAGCTTCAACACAGGCTTATTTATTGCGTTTTCAATTTTTGGGTTGTATGGGAGATGGGCGTGTCCGTGAACGGATAAAGTCCATTTTTCGAAGACATCTTTGTGTTTGTATAAAACACATACATATCAAATTTTATTGTTGTAGGTTAATTATGAGCTGAGTTATGCAGTTTTCAATTTTTGCGTTGTATGGGAGGTAGGCGTGTCCGTGGGCGGATGATGTCCATTTTTCAAAACCATCTTGTTTTTTACTTTTCTATACCGGACTCGCTTTGTTCTATGCGTTACAAACGTTTGCACAAAGTTAATATACCCTGACCTTTCAGGTTTAGGGTATAACAACAATGTTTCTGTACTTCTTTTGCTTTGAAGATGTTTTTTTTTTTAAATTTTTCTGGTGGGCGCCCTTTTTCAATTTTGCTCACGGGCCCTTGATCATCTAGTTACGCCACAACTTGTGTTCTTCTACTGATAAAGTTGAGGAACCATTGAAAAGGTACAGCCTATATAATTTAGATATTTGAAATCGAATAGCTTAGGTCAGGTTAGACCGATTGTCTCTCTTTGGAGTCTTAAATAGACAATACGTTCTTGGTTTTGTCGGTTTCTGAAAGCCTTTGAGAAATTAAAGGAAATCCTCAAAGTTTTGCAAGGAATTCGCAAATTTTAGGAGGGATTCTCGAGGAATTTTGGCGGCATGTTTACATAACGATTACGTCGGTGAGCCTACACGGAAGGAAATAATTTACTATATTTAAGAAGAAAAAAAAAATAGCTCAACTAAATTAAACTAGCAAGAAGTGGAATTTTATTTAATTTTAGTGTTAAAAAGAAATGTGAGTTTCTTGCAACAAGAAAATAATTTACTCAGTTTTAAAAAAAAAATATTCCAGTAAATATACATGCAGATATACATTAAGGTGCCTCTACTTGTATGAAAAAAAAACAAAGTTCCATTTGTACCCATCTTAAAATGAACCTTGATGTATTTTATGACGGTTCCCAAAATATTTTGGCTTCTGTGAGTGAGCTAAACCATTTTGCAAAAACCTCAATAAATCATGTTGTCCGTATATATATATATACTGGCTAGTGTAATAGATGTAAATAAATAAACTGTCTCAAACTATAGGCCTGAAAAAGTTCTTTCAATCTGCATCAAAAATTTGTATAAATTTGCAATTGGATTAAAGATAATGATGATTCTCTAATTTTTGTATACCTTACTTACTTACATACACTGCGATTATAGTGAATGCCGATTCAGACAGGCGGGCAGGCAGGCAATGTGAACAAGCGAGATAGATAGCTATCTGCATCTCGGTTTTTCACACAGATTTCAGCCTGCCCGCCTGTCTGAATCGCGTTCACTATAATCGCGGCCTTAGGTGGCCACGACAACCCGTGTTTGGGTTACGGCAGACTTCATCAGCTCTCGCCAGGCATCTCTGATTCGCGCGCGCCGTCTCCAATCTTTTTCACCAAGCGCGCTTAGGGCTTCCTCGGCTTGATCAATGCATCGGAGGCATGGTCTGCCTCTTCGTCGTCAACCCTTGGCTTTCGCCTCAAACACCTTCTTCGCTGGAGCTTCTTCATCCATACGAAAGACATGACCCTGTCAACATAGTCTGAATTGTAATACGCTTAACTTAGTCAATACCGTCGCAGAGCTCGTACAGTTCGTGGTTCATTCGCATAAGCGCAACCAAAGGGGGGTTTTGGGGTTTAAACCCCCCCCCCCCCAAAATTATTGTAGTACCAAGCAAAATAGTATTCAACAAAGTGAGTCACAGGAAAAGCAATCACGTTTTATGAAATGAGTGAAAACCCCAAATGTATATTTCAAATCGATCTGGTTGATGCATAATTTGCTAAATTAGTCATATTTTATTCCTTCAGACTGCACATTAAGCCGGATCGATTTTGTATGGAGAAAAAAAAGTGAGCCGGACACCGACTCAAAAAGTAATAAGTACTCTCAAAAACTAGAAAATATTTTTTTTAAACACCTAAAAAAATTTATTTGAAATTCAAATGAATTTAAGATTATTGGAAAAGTACTGAGCTCTTCTTTCTTTTGGTGTATCGTATGGTGTTGTTTAATCAAAACTAAGTACTATAAAAAATGCGTTTTTTATAAGTGTTAAAAAAAATAAGTATTTGAAAATCATGAATTTTGTACTGGAGCGCTATCTGGCGCACATTTAACTAAAAACTGGTTAAACCCACTAATATATATATACCCACCAAAATTTGCCAAAATCAAACCGTAAATATGGCAATTAAATAATAATTGAGCTGAAGGAAGCTTTTGAATATCGGTTCCTCACATTTTATATAATTGTGGCACTTAGTTTTGGTTAAACCGCAACATACGATATATCAATGGAAAGAAGAGCTCAATAATTTTCCAATAAATTTAAATTCATGTGATTATCATGAAAAATACATATTGTAAACGTCTTTAAAACAACCTCTTTTCGAAAATGACAATATATGGATTTTTTGGGGCTTCAATAGAGTTTGTAATATTTTCAATGATTT
This sequence comes from Tetanocera ferruginea, assembly GCA_958299015.1. Taxonomy (NCBI): domain Eukaryota; kingdom Metazoa; phylum Arthropoda; class Insecta; order Diptera; family Sciomyzidae; genus Tetanocera; species Tetanocera ferruginea. Next base: position 49,915,255 of record OY282640.1, on the reverse strand, counting down.
GGAATGACGAAGACGTCTTTCGATTTTGTACCAAAAGTTTTTGCTCAAAAATTGAAGCATCATGCAAAGATTTATCTTTCTTCTAATGTGGAATGCATTTCTCACATGAAAATCTCATTTCTCGGTTCGTAAATTATGGTCCATGATTATGAGTACTACAAAGCTTTTATCGTGTTGCTTACGACAAATGCTAATTTTGCTAGCAAAACAAAAACAACAACAGCATCAACAACAAGAACAATAACAAAAACAACACCAACAAGAAAAGAAAACTTCTTGATTTCGGAAAAATTTTGAAGTTACTTAAACTCATAACTCTCAACAAATAACAAAATTTTTGCAAAAATTTAAGGAGCTTTACAACAAAAAAAGAACAATAATTTAAAAAAATTTTGTTCACTGCATTTCATCACTTTTTTCGCGCCAACGCATTTTCAATTATTGCGCCTTTTATTGCTCGAGTGGGCAACAACGGAACGCCAGCATGTTCTGGTGCGTTTTTCCACTCATACCAAGCAGCACGGCACGCATGCAATCTGCTGTTGCTGCTGGAGACCTAGCAACAATCGCTCTGCTGCAGCAGCATCAACAGTCTCGTTGTCGTCGCACAGTGCTTTGTCCCCATATAGTGAATCGGCAAAATTAGAGAAGTTATCGCAGAAAAATAAAATTTGGTGTGCTGGTTCAAAATATGTTAACTAAGAAAAATTCGAAGTTTCGGAAAAATCGGTGCAAGGACATGACTACCTCCCATACACCTTTAAGTTTAAAAGTTTAATTTTAGCTATAATTGTATATAGAATAAATCGAAAGTTGGTAACTATCTGTTAAAATATGTCTTTTAGCTAAGTAGTTAATTTTGTTTCATTTGGTGCAAGGACATGACTACCTCCCATATATAATTTTTCTCAAAAACTAAATTGTAACTACATTAGTGATCAGAATGCACTGAAAACTTATAACAACTTATAAAACTATATTTTTGGGCTCTCTGGGAAATTTCGCTTCATTCGATATAAGGACATGACCATCTCCCATATATCCTTTTTAACAAAAACTAAATTTTAGCTACATTTGTGATCAGAATGCAAATCAACCACTTAGAATACTTTTTATCGAAGAATTGTCTTTTGGATCTACTCTCGCTCCAATATTTTTTTTTTATTGTCAAACAATTTAATTTTTCTTAATAACACTTCTTTTTCAAGACTTGAATTCCCAATTTTGCCTTTTATAAATTTATATACTTCTGGGCTTTTATTTTTTGAAGACACTGATAACCAAAAATCAACTATAGCGGAATTAATAATACAATTTGTCATTATCGAAAAATATTGCTTCACAACAAGTAAAAAAATTTGACAGAATAGTTTTATTATGCATATACAATTTTTCCAATATCTCCAATATGGAGATGAACCAGTGAGATTATTTAACTCACGAGGGCTCACTATTAGATTTTAATGACTACTGCAGCACGAGGTTATTTCAATATTGACTAGGTATTCATTGAATGTTTTAGTGGTAATTCCACAATTAATTCAAACATTATTGATACAAAAATGGTGAAAACTTCAAAACAATCGCTAACTATTAGAAAATAATCACGTTAAACTGAAATAAACACGCTCTAAACATCTCTTGCTCAAATATAAAAAAATAACGGAAAATAGCAAAATGTAAATAACAAGTATTCACGGAGTAAATGAGTTGAAACATAGAAAAACCAATGAAACGAAAAGCAAAAAGAAAAACATGAATCAGCTGTTTACAAACAAATGTTGATTACTTGATACTTTTTACTGGATGTCGTTCGTTTACTTTTTGTGATCTTTTTTAATGAGAGAGTAAAATCATTCTTACTCTCCCAGTAAAAGTTACTTTATATTTTTAACTCGAAAAGTTCTCAAACAGACCTACAGTCAATAAAATTTCACAGCTTGCAAAAATTGAACTAAACATTGAACGTCGCTGGAGGTCTTTGTAAAACTAAAAAATATAGATGTTTTCAAAAAATACAAAATTTCAGTCTTCTAGTGGTAAGATTTGTTAACAAAGTATGTATATAAATGAAAAATAAAAAATCGCCTACTTTTTATTAATATAATTTTATAATTTTTTCAAAGTTTGCAAAACTTTAAGGTTTCCGCAAAAAAAAAAAATATATATATTCTTTCAATTTTTGGTAAGTTTTTGTCACTTTTAACAAAAATTATACACTTCATCAAAATTTGATTCATTTTTAATAGTAATAAAAACAAAAAAATTGTATAAACTTATTTTTTTTAAATTTTGGCAGTACTATTTAGGTCTTTGTAACTTTTTCTGAAACTTAGGAAATATGTCTCAAAAAATTTATATCATTTTTACATTTCCGGGTCAAAATCTAAAACTTGTTTACATATTCCATTTAAGCTCTTTCAAGTGTACTAAAATCAAAAATAAAAAATTACCTATTCTTCAAAAAAAAAAATTTTCACTCTATCAAACTTTTGCATTTTGGGAATTCCAAACAAAAAATCGCAAAAGTTTTCGATGGCACAAACAACTTTTCTATATAAAATATTTACAAACAATTATTTTGGTTTTTTGTACTTATAGTTATAAACAAAACTGTTAAGTTTCAAAGCAATACAATAAAAAAATTAAATTAAAAAAAAAAAATTTCTAAGCACTTTATTTTATTTTAATTTTGCCTATGGAACAAAGCACTGTGCGTCGTGGTCATCGTTGTTGTACAACTCACAACGAGTAAAAATGATGCAAAATATAGTCGTCTTATTTTTCTCGTTAACAATTAACGACCTAGTGAGGACGAAGACTACGACGTCGACCACGATAAGCGGCTTTCGTGGAATCTACCAAAAAATATTGGCAACGTTCTAACCTACACATTTGTACAGACATATGCGAGTGTGTGTGAAGTTGTTGATGAGTGTGTGTGTGTGTGTGCGTGTGTGTGTTTGGATGAAAGTTTTTCTTTGGTGTTCGAGACAACTTTTGAGTCCACTTCATTCCATTACATTCGCCGGTAAATCGTGCGCACTGTTCGAATTTCTATTTTTATCACATATTTTGTTGTTGTTGTTGTTGTTGTGGTTGTTTTTGCTGTTGTTGATTTTATTGTTTTTGCTGTTGTTGTAGTTGTTGTTTATAACTGAGGAATTCCTGGCGTGACTGTCGTGTGCTGAAAGCATGTTTAGCCGGTGTTAGCAATATTTTTTTTTCTTCTAGTTATTGTTGTTGTCGTTATACCCATCAGCTGGTGGCTGGCTAGTTGAAAGAAAAAAAAAAACACACAAAAAAAGCCAAGCAAACAAAAAATTATATGGCCTTCATAACGGCACATTTTATGAAATCAGGGTCTTTAGACCCCAGAATGGCTTGTTCAGCTTAATTCAATTGCTCGTAACGTTGTATTTTTCAACTTAATTTTTATGAGTTTTTATTTTGAGCCATTAAATTAAAATAAAAGCATGCCTAGCCATTTAATAATAAACTAACTAAATCATAATTTTAATTTTGATAACAACTAGTAAAACTGTTGGCCGAATTTAACTTTTTCAAACCAAATAAATATTCTTATTCGTAAACAAGCACTATAGAGAGGATTCAAAATTTATGGTTTTTAAAGTTGGTATCAATTTTCCGATAGAATAATAGAACATCGCATTACTGAGACAATTCTTTCTTCAGTCGCTCAGTAAAATTGTGGAATAATCTTTCTGCGAGCGTTTTCCCTGGCAATTACGAACTGTGCAATTTTAAAATAAATCTTCACCGACACTTCTCTACTTTCCCACCCTTCCACGAAACTATCAACCTTCTTCCGAATTAACACAATGCTTTCGCATTTATAAGGGGCATCCCCTGAGCGTTGGTTTTGTCTAAGAAAAAAAAAAAAAAGGTATCAAATTATATTTTCTGAAATCTCTTCTAGAACCATAATACATAAACACAATAAAAAGAGAATTTCCACATCTAAGAGTTGGGCTGGTTGATCATAACTGAGAGTTGAGCGGAATCGGCCTCGGCCGTATTAATAACTTGGATCCACTTTATTGGAAACACAGTCAAACCTCCATAATCGAATCACCATTATTTATAAAAAAAGTTCAATTTATGGAGACTTCGAGTTATAGGAATTTTAGCAGAACTTGTAGGAACTTCAATTTGAAATTTTTCTACCGAACCGACATCATTACTGTTCAACAATTTGGTGACTCTGTTGTTATTTGCAAGTCATATTTGGGGAACTATTAATACGACGACTGCTTTCTCAAAGCTATCAAAAATTGTATTTTTTATCCTTTTGTTGGTATAGCAACTCTTATGTAATCAAAAAGTTGTACTATGCTGGGCAGTAAAAAAAAAATTATTATAAAATTTCATACCATTTTCAATTATTCAAATTTCGAAATATGAAAAGATTAAAAAATATTTCTACCTTGAATTTTTTCATTTTTAATTTTTGAAGTACTGCTGAAAGCCAACTAAAACTATGCACAGAAGCAACAAGCTTATTCTTAAGCAAACAACATAAACAATTTTTCAAATTACTCATCGTACTTATATTACAACTTATGCTCAAGAACAAGAGTCACTTCAGCAAGTGGCAGACGTGTTCTTCTTCTTCAAATGTTGCAACAACAAATATAATAGCAAGAAAAAAAAGGCAAAACCAGAACAATGTAAGGGCCAAAAAAAACTTACTGACAGCCCGACAGGCAACAATTAAAAGTATGCTTCATCAAGCCAAGATGACATTGAGAGAGGCACGAGTGCATTGCATCAAGACAAGCAATAAAAAGTTAACCTGTTGCCACAAAACAACGTTAACAAAATAATGGACAAAATAAAATCAAATGCTTATATCTGCGCTTGACTGCATCCAACCCACTGAAGCATAGGCGAAGTTTTAGCGAAAAGTGAGAGTTTTGTGAATGTTTTCTAGAAAAAACAATTTTTTGTTCTCGAACTTTGAACAACTTTCTTGCGTTTTGTTCAAAAAAATTTTAATTATAGATATATGATGGATATTTTCAACTTAAATATATTTGTAGGAACCATTTCTTTTTTTAAATAAGCTTTTTATATTAAAAAGGATTTAAAAATTGTATCTATGTACTTGTTGAATGATTTTTTTTTTTTTCAAAAATATGATAATTTTTTTTTGCTCAAAAGAAGGACCTTAAATTTAAAATTATGCTACTTTCGGCTGAAAAAGATTTCGAAAATGAGTCTGAGATGAGATGCTTTAATTATTTAAATATGTATAAGCATGAGATAGTTAAAAAAGAAATTAAATTTACAAAAAAAGTTCAATAAATAATCTTATTTCAGTCAAACAAAAAACAAGTTAATTAACTTCATTCTACGTTAAAACTTAAGTGAACTCATTAACGAAAAAAATAAAAAGTTTTTGTATTTGAGGTATTTTTGTCCGGTGTATGGTTTGCAAAAACCGAAATTGTATTCTTCTACTCGAAATGAATAGCTCAGAAATGAATTATATCTACTTTTGTTTCACTGGGTTGTCTATACATATGTTATGGCAGAGTTTTGGCGGATTTTGAGTTGAAGTATTAAAACTGTTGGCAGACAGATAACTAGACTGATATGTGAATAGACAGATAGACTAATTGAAGCACAGATTCTTATGATTGTTAGAAAAATAAACGTGCTTCAAGTTGACTGAAATAACTGTATGTAAATTTAAAAGAGGTTCTTGTTGTTTTCTGTTGCTGGTTCAGTCTTGAATTGGCTATTCCTACCTACATATGACCATAAGAGTGTTGATGCCATTAATTGAGCTACGGAGGGATGCTAGAACCTCATTGGTGTAACGGACACGCCCAAATCCCATGAGACCACCATTCAAGGTACCGCGTTTGAATACCGGGCAAGAAATGGTCTTACGCCGTAACCTTTCTTCAATTCTTTCCTCATTTCTAATCAACTGAAATTCAAAATTGATCAATGTATACGACACTGAAAGTTGTAATGATGATAGAGAAGTGTGAGGATGGCATAACTAACGCACCCATCTCTTTTTTCACAAAAAACATGACAAATCGACAATATTATTAGATTTTACAGGTTTGTACGTTAGCGCGGGCCAATTTGCATGGATGAAAAAAAAAAAATTAAAAAATTGTAGGCGCGAAAAATATTCTACGGAATATTCTGAACAGGTTTGTCCAAGAAACCCTGGGTCTAAAATTGATTGCCAACCTCCGGTTTTTAGAGAGAAACTTTGAATTTGTGTGTTTTACTGCAGTATTAGGGTAAAAATTTAGGGTTTTTGGTAAAACGTCTTCATTGAATGTCCTTATTTAAGAAAAAAAATGATAAATTCATAAAAAAAACAATAGTTAAATAAAAAGTAACAAAAAGTTTTATAGAAAAGGTCAAAAGAGACTCTAGCTACACTCAATATAAAATTGAAAAGATTGTTTTAGAAAGTCCTGTTTGCTTTCAACTCGTTAAATTTTTCTTCGACTATCTGCTGTCACAACTGTTGATTTATAACTGTTGATTTTTTTCAACAACTCATCGAACACTGGCCAAAAGTTGAACATTACTCTCAGTTCCTTGAATTTGACATAGAATTTGTAGATCAAGTTAAGTTATTTTATTTTTTTATTTACTAACTTTCATCAAAACAAAATATTTTCTAACATGTGGAAAATTATACAATTGATTTCACGAAATTCAAAATTAAATAATGAAACGATAAAAGCAAATCTAGCTTTCAAATGTTTTTCTTTTATTTTAAATAAATTTTCAAAATATTTTCGATAAAAAAAAGAAATATTTTTGAAATTAATGTTCGACTAAAATTTGTACCTTAGTTAAGTACTTTTTTGTTTCTTTGTTTCAATTTCTTCACATTTTTTAGCAAAATACAAATTCAAACTTTGTTTCGAAAAACCGGAGGCTTGAAATCGATTTTAGGCTTAGTGTTTTTTGGCAAAATGTGGTTAGAATTTTCCGTAGAACATTTTCCACGCCAACGATTTTTTTTAAAACAAAAATTGACACGGTCTAATATACAAAGCTTAAAGCTACAAAGACTGAAAACATATGAAATTAACCCATTTGTCATTGGAAAACCCACTTGAATAGAAAAATACCCATGAAAATAATTTTTTTCCAAAAATCACTAAAAAGTTTGGGTAAGAAATATTGAAATGCTTTTGATGGGGATGGAGGTTATGTAATAGATCAAAATTTGTTTAAACTACTAGATGTATCCTTGAATGCAGTGTATCTAAGAATGCATGTCAAGTTTGTATCAAAAGTTTTGGGTACCTGTTTGGATAATACTTTCGTCAAAGCAACTACAATCAGAGGATGCCCGCAAGAAGTCGTCACCATCACCTCTGCTTTAGTCCCTAGTTATAGATAGTCTCCAAGTTGAACTCTAAGAAAAAGGGGATAGATGTGGTTGGTTATGCCCACCACCTTATAGTCATCATACCAGGGAGTTATAAAAGTACAATATCTGACGTGTACAAGCAGCACTGAAAACGGTACAGAGATGGTGTTTAAACCAAAGCCTCTACGAAAACCAAAAAAATACAGTTTTGTGTCTCTGACAAAACGCCGTAAACTTATTATTAAATCTTCCTTTGGGAAGAAAGTAGGTTTCTCCAACTAAGTAAAGTATCTTGGAGTGGTCTTGAACAGCAAATTGTCCTGGAACCTCCACAAACACCGCATTATCATCAGATCCACAGCCTCTTTGTGGACCTGTAGCAGAATTTGCGGCAAGAACTGGGGAATAAGCCCTTAGATAATGTACAATCTTTACACGTTGGTCGTTAGACTCACACTATCATATGCGTCTTTCGTGTGGTGGTCAAAAACCCTAGCAGGATCAACCATCAAGCTTTTAAGAACGAGTTATAAGATGTGGAGGGATATGAGCAACAGGCTGTATCAGGTCCATCCAAACAGGAGCCCTCAATGTCATCTTAGGGCTTACACCAATCCATATTCACATCCAGATGGAGATGGAGGCAAAGCTCAGCCTGCATAGAAATTTCCAACATTGGGCTCATTCCATACAGACGAGTGTGACGTTTTGACTACTTTATCGTGCTGGAAATGGTATTAACCGGTTAAAATTTTAGCAATTTACTATAGGGTATTTTGGAAGATGCCCCAAGGTTTCAAAATGCGAAAACATAATGCAATTATTTATTTTAGTTTAATAGTTACATTTGCTTAGCACCTGGGATGGGTGTGACGAGCACAAGTTTAAAAGCTAAAAATTCCGAGTTTAACATTGAAATTCAGTCCATCTGCCACAATGAGACTATTTTTGACTTGTATATATTCAAATTTAATATATTTTCTGTTGAATATCAGTGAAAAATATTTTGCAAAAATGGCGATAACCATTCTTTTTTAAACTTTTAAATGGAACTGGTGTGACATAAGATTGTCCCGGGTGTGTCCAGTGCAAATAATGTGGAAATTATATATAAGAACTTAATGGGTATAATAACCATCACATATTTTTGACACTAAAATCAAAAAAATATGTTTTTAATTAATGTATTATTTTTAAAAAAAATATTTTTTTGCAAAAAATTTTTTGCATGAATTTTTGATCAAATTAAAACCTTTACAAATAATTTCGATTTTTTAATATATTTAAAAAAAAAAAATATTTTTTTGCAAAAAATTTTTCGTATGAATTTTTGATCAAATTAATACCTATACAAATGATTTCGCTATAGATGAATTTACAAAACTTGTTTTAATCATGTTCCATGTTGCTTCTTAGGAAAATTATAGCATTTTTCTGGGACGGGTGTGACACTGAAAAAACACTAGGGGTATTCACGATGTGGTGTATTTGCCCTTGTATTGTGTATTTTTGATAAATTTGATATTTGAAGTAAAATTACAAAAACAAAATGTACAGTGTTCAAAATACAATCCTGTAGCAAAAATACAATGGCGAAACCCTATTGTATTCTTTATAAATATCGTTGTATATTTGATCAACTGATCACAAAAACTTTTTGACTCTGCGTGGATGAAGGTACTGGCTGGGTTGTGTGTTTATTTAATAAAAGTTAATTTAATTCAGTGCTTCGTTTCAATTCTATTATTTTCTCGTACTGCTAAATGATGAACTACCCAGACTTTAGTGAAGGTTTGTTCACAATGCGTTGTAAATATTGTAAATTTTGTAAGAATTTATCAAAAATACACCACATCGTGAATACCCCTACTTAGTTTAAATATTTTTTCTTTGTTAACGCAGTAACCAATCCTTGTTATAAACTGTTCTTGGATAACATTGTTATTTTTTTTAACATTGCTAACCAAATTTTTTTGAATGTGCATCAAGACATGGTTGTTTTCAACGTTTTAAATCTAATCAAAATATTTTAAGTTTTTCTCAACTCGGAGTTTGTTTAGTTAAATTGTCAAAAAACATATAAAAGCATTAATACTAAAAATAATTTTGCAACAGGAGTAACTTTCGACTCCATTTTAATGCGAGAACCAAAAATTATTTCAATTGAAAGCATTTTAGGATTCATGTTTCCGTTCCTCACTAGTGTGGAATCAGCCATTGTCACTTTTCTTTAACTATAAACCTAAAGCAAAAAGGGGAATTGTGCATGCCCTTAGATGACACACTTCCCAAAAGCTGCTTTATCAAAAACTTCATCGTAGTTATTCCTCTAGATGTAACTGTGAATACGAGTACGAGAAACTAACTTTATCCAAAAATTATCTTGTGTGGTATACGAACGGTTCTAAAATTAAGGAAAAGACTGGAGCTGGAATCTTTGGAGGACATTCCAATGAAAGCCGCTTCTACAGCGCAGGTCTTCAAGTCTTTTAAGGTCTTCACAATCTTTCAGGCGGAAATCCTTGCCATTAAAAGATGTATCAAACTGAAGAGTCTGAATAATGTTAGGGGTAAAACGATTTTCGTCTTCTTTGAGAGTCAAACTGCCCTTAAAGCTCTGAAATCACCCATTATCAAATCCAAACTAGTGTTACAGTGCAACACATATTTTCGGGCTTGAACAAAACCAAACTCGAAACGATACTATTTGACATCAATAACAAAAGCCCAAATTCATTTTTGCTTCACCACGTCACAATTTTTATACAGTGCTTTTAAATTTGAATTTTTTGGTCAAAAATGAAATTAAAAAATATGAAAAATAATATGTAAAACTAAATTCAGGGTGGTACTTGTCTTCAGAAGTCTAAGTTAAAATTTTTCGGGGAATATTTTTTTGGAACACTTTAACTATCTAGCTCATACAAAATAAAATAAATGGGTCATTTTGGCCCCCTTTTTTTTAAAAGACCCTAAAACTCAACAATGGAGTGAGGTCAAGGGTAAAAACCTTCCAAAAAATATTTTCCAGAAAATTACACTAGGGGGCATGCAAGACAAGTAACCTCTACGAGTTATAGTTTTCACATAAAAAACAAAACGAAAAGATAATACATTCATTTTTAGGAAAATATTTCATATATGCATTATTAGTAAGGTTAATATCTTCATATTTTAATAAATTTGATTTATTATAACTGTACAGCGTAACGGTATGCAAAGCGGATATACAAAAAATATGTGTTTTTTGTGCGACTAGGATACTAGGTTCAAAGGAAACCAGTATAATACTAAAAATTGGTGTATGAGAAGTGAAAGCAGTACTTATTTGTTATCAAAATGTTATTTGTGAGGCACTAGTTCCGATGGAAATAATTTTGCTACCACCATTGTTTAAAGCTTTATCAAAACGATAGCTAAAAGCGAAGAAATTATGGCGTTTCTTTAGGAAACATTTCCTCACCTGAGTCCAGCTAAGCATTATAATGGTAAATATGCGTTTATTCAAACTTAAACATTCTTTTTCTTATTCTTTTTTCACATCTTTAGGTGTACTTAATGGTCCAGATATAAGAAAGGTAATGAAGTCCGAGTCATTTGATGCAGAAATAGTTTGATTGGATGGAATGCAATACAAGGGGTTATTAGTGGTCTTCTAGGTACTCTCTGAAAACGCTCTCATACCTATAAAAAGAATGTAACTGAAATGCTTAATACGTTCTAGAAACTTGGCGTCAATATGTCGTTAAAAATTAATTTTTTACACTTCCATCTGGACTATTTTGAAAGACAACACGGTACGGAATCGGATGAGCAAGGCGAACGATTTCAACAGGTATCCTTGTCATTTAAAATGCGGTAATTCAATATTAAAATTTCGAGGTTTACTAACAATCAACCTCTTATTCTAGATAAGTATATTTCCATTTTTACAGATATAGAGGAAAGAAAATACCAGATGCAATAGTGGCTGAAATTTGTTGGTGTTCCAAAACAACATATAAAGAAAGTGATAAAAGCGGGATTGAAGATGAGTGTCAAGAAATCGATATAGTTCTCTCTAAAGTATCTAATATTTCATGCCATAACAGTGAAAATGATATGGACACTACATAGAAATAACATTAAAATAACGTAATATCAAAATAAATGTTTTTTTTCATTTCGTTTTTTATGTGAAACCTATAAATCGTAGAGGTTACTTGTCTTGGGTGACCACTAGTGAAATTTCTGGAAAATATTTTTGGAAGGTTTCAACCCTTGAACTTCCTCCAAAGTTGACTTTAGGATCTTTTCCAAAACAAAGGGTCAAAATGACCCATACTGGCAGGAGCTAGAGGTTTAAAGTTTTCCAAAAAAATATTCCACGGAAAATTTTAACTTAAACTTTCGGAAAGAAGAACCTCCCTGAATTAAGTTTAACATATTATTTTTCATATTTTTATACCCTAAACTTGAAAGGTCAGGGTATATTAACTTAGTGCAAACGTTTGTAACGCATAGAACGAAGCGAGTCCGGTATAGAAAAGTTATATATTATATATTCTTGATCAGCGTCACCACATGAGTCGAGCTATCCATGTCCGTCCGTCCGTCCGTCCATCTGTCCGTCTGTGTGTTGTCCGTATACTCAGGATAAGAAGAAGGAGTTGAGATAATTAGATTAAACTTGGTACACAAGGTCACATGAACCCAAGGATCTGCACTATTGAATATTTTTGGAATCCGCCCACGGATACGCCTACCTCCCATACAACCCAAAAACTGAAAACGCATTTAATAAGCTCATAATTAACCTACAACAAAAAAACTTGGTGTGTATGTGTTCTGTATTTACACAAAAATGTCTTCGAAAAATGGATGTCATCCGATCACGGACACGCCCAACTCCCATACACCACAAAAACTGAAAACGATATAAATAAGCCCCTGTGTGACCTACAGAGATAAAATTTGGGAAGTATTTTTTTTATGACAAAACAAGAAATGTTTAAAAAAAATGGACATCATTCGCCCACGGACACGCCTACCTCCCATACAACTCAAAAATTGAAAACGCAATAAATAAGCTTCTGTTTAACCTACAGAGATAAAATTTGGCACGTGTATTTTTTATGACAAGACAAAGATAGTTTTGAAAAATTGACATCATCCGCCTACGGACACGCTTACCTCCCATACAACGCAAAAATTTAAAACTGCATAAATAAGCTCATAATTAACCTACAACAATAAAATTTTGTGTGTATGTGTTTTGTATCAACATAAAGATGTCTTCGAAAAATGGGTGTCATTCGCTCACGGACACGCTCACCTCCCATACAACCCAAAAATTGAAAACGCAATAAATAAGATAATGTTAGTCACAGAGAGATCAAATTTGGCATGTATGAATTTTATACCAAAATTAAGGTGTGTTCAAAAATTGGGAGTAATCCGTCCATGAACACGCCTATCTCTAATAGCGAAAGCATAATAAAGGCATTAACTTTGAACTACAGGAATAAAACTTGGTATGTTTAAATTTTTCTTCAACATTTAAATGCATATAAAATATAGGCTTCATCCGCCCACGAATGCAAACAAAATAATATTATTAAAAATGGGCGTGTTTCAATAATTTTTTTTTTTTTTTTTAAAGTGGGCTTAGGGTATTTCATAGTCGGCCTTGACCGACTTTAGACTTTCTTTACTTGTTTAATTTTATTTTTGACCAAAAAATTCAAATTTAAAACAACTGTAAAATTTAAACTAACTGAACCGGAACCATTCTGTGGTGTTGGTAAGAAACTCTTCAAGCTACACGTCAATACAACCTCAATCCGCGAATGTCAGATTTGCACTAAAATAACATTTCCAGAAATATCACCTCAGAAATAGAAGTTTCTTCTTAACATAAGGAAAAACGAATTAAAGGCGATGACCGGAATGAAACCTGGAGTTTGTAAACTAAAGAAACATTTCCAAAAAATTAATCTCTCAAAGGATTCACTATGTAGACTATGCCTTGAGGATGCAGAAACTTACATATATATTCTCACTGAATTCTCACTGAGAGTCTCACTGAAAGTTTCCGATTTTAAGATATAAAATAAATATATCTAATTTTTTTATTTTACACTCATGAATATTGGCGGATGATGAAAATTGCATTAAAAATTTCCAAATATTATTTTAACTTTATCTTAAAAACGGAAACTGCCGTTTACAACTTCCGGGACATAATGTTTCATAATTGAGCTGAATATGTTTTCTGTAAAAAACTATAGCAATTTAAATGATTTAAATAAAAAACAAAAAAAAAAACAAATTGGCCATTTCAGCCCTTGAAAGGACTTTGACCGAGCTTCTTAGGATCGATTGTGTTGTGTGTGCTATTCAATTTTTGCACACAATTGACCGAGTACTGGACCTTCATGTTTTATGCCGACTCCGAACGGCTCATGTTCTCAAGAAGCTTTACATGGCATTATTTACTCTCTGAGGTTTGCCATTGTCTGCAGAGAGGTGGTGACGGATCAGAAAAATTTTTTATTGAAAAAACTTTTCGCCACGGCTGGGGATCGAACCCGGGCTCCGAGCATGCTAAGCCACACACTTAACCTGCATGCCACGGTTACCACCGCTTTAAATAAAAAGGTATGACAAAATACGCATCACGTGAAACCGCGGCATCACGTTTTTTATTCTGAAAAAAATTATCAGTATTTCACGATCGTATTCTTGATAAATATTTTTAATATTTTCTTGAAATTTTTCTTTGAGTGTGATTTTTGTGCGTACGAGTTAAAGAACAGAATATCCAAAATAAATCAATACTAAAAAAGTTCAATACAAAAAAAATATTGATTTTAAGGCATTTGAGTAAATAAGATATCGTTTTTCAGCTAACTTCCTGTTTATGACAAACAGAAACGATGTTGTTGCTGTTGTTCTTTGAAACTTATGAAGCAGCAGCATCAAATCTTCACAGAAACCAGCAATACGATTTGCACGCAACAAAAACAACAACAAAAAAACAACAACTGATGCCAGACTGACGAACCCTGGCATCACTTGAAGAATCTCATTCACAAAGCATGACGCAAAGAAGCTTCCATTTTCTACAAATACATAAATAAATAAACAAATCTTGTTGATGCCGATACTGATCGCTGATGGGGGAGGCGGCAAGTTTTGTTTGGCTATAAATCAAGCGTGTGATTTTTTCAAAAAAGTGTCAAAGATGCTTGAAAATAAGACTTAAGACAAAAAATTAATGTTGATGTTTTTGTGGCTGAAATGAAATTTATTATGAGAACTTGCCAATGTTGTGGTTGTCGAGTGATGTTGACGGCATTTCCGGAAATTTAATATTAATCGTGCCGTGCCTACCTTTTTCTTTTGAAAAACTTTCAACTCAAAAATAAGGACTACTTTTCAAGAAGTTTCTGGTTGAAATACTGCATGAGTTAGTCAGCAGTGACCACAGACCACTCTCAAAAAAGCCAAATGAATAAAAGCGTGAGTAACGCCAAAACAAGTCAAAAGCAACAAAAACAACAGCAGTAAAACTTGTTTCCACGAAATGTGGCGAAACTTAAGCCTTGAAATTAAGTTTAAAACAATAATAAACAACAAAAACAAAACAAAAACTAAACCACAAAACAACAACTACAACGACAACATGAACTCAACACATATATATATATATTTAAACATTCTAAAATTACGATAAAATCTCAAATCTCAAAATAATAACGTAACCTGGAATTTAAGGAATGCAGCTCGAAGATTTGCCACAAAAACAGCTAAGAATGCGAAGGCGTTATATTTTTTAAAACCAACAAAAACAAACAACACAACAACCAGCCAACACAATAATAATAAAAAAAAAAACAACCAATAACAACAACAAAATTATATAGCTAACTTCGAGCACAACATTGTCTGAGGTTATGTCTGCATATCGTTTATTAAAATACGAGCAAGAATCAGGCTCATTTTTTTGTACGGATATGATTTTTTTTTTTTTTTTATTTTGCCAACTGCTGTGTCCATTGTCGTCCGATCGCTACTCGTTCCTTCTTTCGCCTGTTGATCGCGCGCAGCACAACTGTTGATTGCTGCAGCGCGCAGCGACAGCGACAGCAGCACAGCTCATGTTGCATAAGCTTGAAGTCAGCAACCTTTGCCTTAAAACAACAAACATTTCAAAACAAAGATAAGATTTGTTTTTTTTTTGTGTTGTTTTTGTAGACTATTCTACGCCATAGATCATGCATAATCAGAACCAGCTTCGGAACTAGGTAGAAACAACGTCATGGCGAAAAGAACAAAAACAAACTGTCTGCCTGGCAATGCTGTCCATGAATTATAAGTGAACGCGTGTCAGACAGTAGAGTAGAAAAACCAAAATATTTGCGAGTAATTGGCAAAAATATACTCGTATCTTAAACATTTTGGTATGGTTTGAGATAGTTTTTTAAGTCCTTGTGATCGGTTTTAAGACTACTCTTGACCACAACAGCGTTTCGGCTTACCTTTATGTCTACTAGTGTGTATTGACAGTCTGATCCTCAATTCCGATACCAAAATCGGTCTGATAGTCTGCCATTTTCTGAATTCCGTGTCGGACTTGCGATGAAATGGGAAGTACATTCCGAGTCTGATTTGAGATGGTGTTTTGCAATCCGATCTTAATAAAATAAGGTGGTTAAATTTTAACGGCTGATGTTGATTTTGAATAAAACACAAACTATTTCGGAAATTATTGTAATTTCTTTTTATTATGATAATATTGGTATGGAACAAAATATCGGCCAAATGGCCGCCGCAACATCAGCGGCACATCTCCATCCGATGGTGTAAATTTTCGATGACGTTGAGGCATAATTGAGGTTCTATGCCATTAATGTGCTGAATTATGTCATCCTTTAGCTCTTGAATTGTTGCTAGCTTATCGACGCACAGTGTGAAATTTTCGCATTCTAGCGGAAATTAATTCCAAATCTTACTGATCTGCATCTATTGTAGCCCAATTTGACAGGAAAAAGCCCTTTTTGTTATTGCAAAGCAAAATTTGAGTTTTTCTGTGCGATAAAATAAGGATAATAGGGAATAAAAACAAATTGTTTTATGAAATAATATTAACAAAAAATTTTAGTATTTTAAGTATTCTTTAATAATTTAAGTATTCATTGCTTATTGTACACATAATATTTTGCCACATGATATTGAAATTAGTTATCAATATCACTGAAAATCTGAAAAGTTTTTTACCATCTGAAAAGTTTTTCTCAGCTTCAGAAATTGAAATAGGAGCAGTAGGTGTTTTGAGTAGGGACATGGTTTCTGGCGGAAGGTTGTGAGTTTTCATTCGTGAAAAACCGGATTTTATTGAAAGCAGTGGAACAGATGCAATGAGAAACCTGTTAAGGATATCTCGGTTTGGGTCCTTTCTACTGGTTTTTCGACTGAAATACTCACGATTTCTCCGATATTCCTTGTTATTTGCCTCTTGAGCTTCTTCAATCCAGTGGCAAAATGCATGTTTTAATTATTTGCTCTCCAAATTTCAAATCACATGAAAGGGCTTCTAGAATTACTAAAAAACGACTTATCAACCTATTGTCTATGCCTGTGATTGAAACAGCTCTGAGTTCCTAAAAAACCTTCTGGCCGAATTATCGTCATTTGTGTTGCCTGTGGTTTGTTTTGGCATATCTACAAGCAGACCCATTTCTGTTCGAAAGCGTTCTTGAATTGAAGATTTTCTTGTTTTGACCGAAGCTTTTTCATCAGATGACCTAGCCTGCCATATTTGTATGTCTAATTTTTAGGCAATATGCAGCAAACATTCATATGCCCGAATCCAGGAATGCAAAGGAGATATTCCAAAGGAATACATATTTTTATCTATGTTGCGCGCGATAACCGAATCCTGATTCATTTCCTTTGGAGTATCATATCATATTGCGATAAAGCACTGCAAACTTTGCCGTCTATCAGTCTATCATAGTGAATATTAGATTATGACTTATTTTGATATTTAAGTCCTTGATTTGAAAACTTGTGCAAACAAGGTTATTGATGTTATTCTGCATCGAGCTCGATTCGGTTCTTATGACATCCTTTGTTTCTTTAGTCATTGAAAAGCGAACAGGTCTGCAAAATCTAGTCGAATTTGGCCGGGGCAAGCCTTATGGGCACTAAGTTTACTGAAAATAAATTTTCGTCGCTAAATCCTTCCGTTAAATTTTGTTTATATCTACTCTACACAGAGCTTCCGTCACATCCCCATTTGTAGGTTAAGCATAATAGTTCATACTTTCCTTGTTCAATAACTTCGGATTGCGCTTCACAAATTTTTCTCGCTGTCAAGTCAAGTAAGTCTTGCAAATTAATCACGACAGATGTGTCGGTGACAACTATGCTTTGTTTTGTCGGTTAGCATTGCTCTTTTGCTTTTTGGACGATATAATAGGGAGGATATAAATCGCTTCCAGCTTCTTAAGCCTTTTGCCTTTTAGTGTTATATTGTTGAACACTTAGATTCGCATCTACGATTAGACTCAAGGCTTCTTCGGGAGAAAGTTTTGGTTTTGGGCTTGTGTTTCTCGCCTGCTTTAGACTTGTTCCACGACCTGGCGAAGAAAATGAGAGCTCTCTTACCAAGTTTGCTGCATCCTTTTTTCTCGAAGACCTTTAACATATTTCATGAGCAAGTGCCAATTCTTCAGGAGATTTTTTATCAGTAAAATCTTTGATTTTCCTTTTTTTAACCTTAATTTTACATTCTAAAAATGGTTTTATTGGCCTTCGAGGTCTTGCAGTTTCTGGTCCTGAACTCGTACTTGCTACAACTGGGACTACGCTCTTAGATGGCAATAGGCAATAGGCTGTTTTAACCAATCCGCATGCTGTTGGAGGAATTTTTGATAACTACTTTTACTTTTCACCCATTTGGCTTTGATTCTCCCAATTAGATTACTTGCAAGCATTTCTAATTCTCTATTTGAACTCTCTATACCAGAAGCGATCGTCTGCACTATCTTTCGAAGTCTTTCTTCTTTTGAGGTTTGTCGACATATCTCAAAAACATCTAACCTATTCATCTAATAAAAATTGCAAAAAATTATATGCGGAGGGCAAAAAGAAGCAAAAGATTACCATTGTTTCTGGTTTAAAAATAATCAAAGAAACAGAAAATGCAAAAAGTAGCTTGTCTACACGTGTCTTCAATTTTAAAACACTATCCAAAGTGCAAACTTGCTTATATTTTTTTTTTAACATGAGTAGGAAACAAGCAAAAATGTGTAAAATATGTTAAAAAAGTAAAATCTACTTATTAACGCGTAAAGTGCAAATAATATAGATCTCAATTATATGTTACTTTTTTTTATAATCACTAAGGATTCAAAAGAATCGCTAAATTGCTTCAAGAAACCAAAAAAATTCCTTTCTGATTTTTTCGATAGTAAATCTTGACTTTTATCGGTTACGGCACAAAATTAATTACAAATATATATAAATATAAGGCAATAACAAACGGTTTGCATAATTAGAACTGGCAAAAAAACCCTTTTTATTCAAAAAAGACCAACATCATTTTTCTAATAAAGTTCCGCTAGAATTCAAATGTTTCACACTGTGTAACGTACATCTTTTCTTTCAAATAACTCCAAAGAAAGATCACATGTGTCACGGTATCAAATCACATGATCTTGGCGGCCATTGTTTCGATAGCTGTGTGGCAAGTGGCATCGTTCTGTTGAAACCACGTATTCTCCACATCCATATCTACCAATTTGGGCCATAAAAAGTTCGTTTTCATCTCACGATAGCGAACATCATTCACAATAACTGCCTGACCGGCCTCATTTTGGAAAAAATATAGGCCAAATATGGCCCGATGATACCGCCAGCCCATAAACCGCACCAAACAGTCACTCTTTGTGGGTGCATTGGTTTTTCGACAATCACTCTTGGATTATCTTTCATTCTTTCAAATGCGGCAATTCTGCTTATTGACGAATCCACTGAGGTGAAAATGTGCCTCATCACTGAAGATAATTTTCTTCACGATATGCCTTTTGATTTGAACGCCCATTTTCATAACAAGCCTGAATAAAGCTCGATTGTATATTTTTCCATGTTTCAAATTGAGTTAGTCTGAAATTGAGAAATGTCAAATCAAATGCAAAAAAAAATTGACGTTTAAGTGCGGTTCACATTCAACATCGGACATCAAAATCACCCTTTATTTTCCATGGGTGGTTTCCAAACCACTTGCGAGGTTTGGTAAGCATGTGGTTTCAACAGGACGGTGCAACCACATGCAGAGTACTAGCCACAATGGACATTGTGACGGAAGGATTTCCTGGTCGCGTTATCTCCAGTTTTGGCGATTTAGCATGGACAGAAAGATCAACCGATTTAACCATCCTAGACTTCTTTCATTGGGGCTACTTGAAGTCGCGGCTACTTGAAGAATAAGCCTTAGACAATCGCAAGCCTAAAGGAGAATATTCGATAAGAATACGAGCAGTTATCTATGCAAATATTTTGGAAAGTCATGGAACATGCGATAAAACGGGTCAAATATGTATCAACACTTGCAGCAGCTACTTGACGGATATCGTTCAAATAATGATTTACATCAATCAAAATCATTTTTTTATTAAGTAAACAAGGTATTCAAAAATTAAATTGAATGATTAATTTTGCGCCACTTTGAACGATACACTCTTCATAGCGGGATAAGCACACATCTGAATGTAACAATGGTATATTCGGGAAAACTTCTTCAGAAACATATTTTGAACTAGATTCTCGACTTGGATATTTGTATTTGTATTTGTATTTATTAAGATTTATATTAAGAATCTTTGATAATTTTTATGTTTTTTTTCCTTGCTTTTAAAACTGTTATTTTACACATATTGCCCCTAAAATAATACTGCCCTAGGTGAAAGTAAAGACTCCTGCAAAAATGAAAACTCTATAAATAGGTTTATATTTGAGCTTCAGATTTCAAACTTGACATGTTTGTTTGTTCTGAGTAGGTGGGCTTAGGATATTTCAAAGTCGGACTAGACCAACTTTAGCTCTCCTTACTTGTTTGATATCGGGTTCCGTTGATTCTATGTGTAAACTGTGGGGGCTGAGTTACAATCCAACGGACGGGTCACAGGTTGCTCTACATATATAGGTTAACCGATTTTTAAGCGGTTTCGGACAAGTAGTGAGTGGCCATTTCGGCCTCAGTATTGGACAGGCACTGTGTCTTGAACGAAAAACCCACGATTAGAACTGTCAAGGCGACTCGAGTTAAAAGCCGAGTTAAAAGCTCCTTGTTCGAAATTTCTTGCCTCCTCTTGACTTTAAGCTTGTCTTGTTTTCCCAAGACTTCAAAAATGGTATGTGCTTTGGGTTTGGGTTCCACCACATTATAATCGCCCAATGAAAACCAAACTAGACTCGGATATGACCCCTACTACGTTGAAACCATCGGAAACGAAAAACTGACAATGATTTATGCCATCAGATCTATCTAACAGGCGATTCTAGAAAATATGTTTTACCTTCTTTCCATAAAAGAGTTCCTTAAGTGTTCGCAACCAGGAGTGCGATTTGTCTTATGGAGCCACAAGTCTGAAAAAACAACACTTTTGGACATGTATCTATTCTGAATCTCTATGGAACTGAGGATCAAAAGAAACAACCGATTACATTATATCTAGTTTGAAATTCGGTAAAATACACCACATTAATTACTTGCAGAAAATAATGGGAATATACGAACAAGGAACTCTACGGTAATCTCCATTTCGGCACTGATGGCTCCAAAATGGAGATCGGAACAGGATCAGCTGAGTACACAGAACCGCCAGAAATTAAAAATCGTACAAACTTCCTGATCACTGCAGTGTTTTTCAGGCAGATATCTATCATAGGTTATTCACAGCAAAAATGTAACCCCCGTAAGGGTAGTAATCTTTTTTCGTAGCCAAACAAATTCTGAACAGTGTCAGAACAGGATAGCAAAGCAGATGAGCTGACAAGAAGTGAAGAAACGATAGATACACACAGAACTATTACAGAAGTGTACGTTCCAATAGACGTCGTCAAAGGAAGCATCGACCTTAAAGCCAGAGATAGTGCTAACACAAACTTGGCTTCCAGAAAAGACTGCATTACTGCATTACTGTAATGCAATACTCACTCTGGACAGAACTAAACGAGAAAGGAGTTAAAAGTTTTCTGGACTTGTCTAAATGGGAAATACGAATACTGGTGACACTCTTTACAGGTAACTGCCCCATTGGTGTGATGACCAATAGTAATGGCATCAAATTTTTGTCAAAGCTGTAATGATCCCGAAGAAATGGAAACAATGATTCACTTGCTGTCTGAATGCCCAAATCTACAGAATTGTAGACTCCGATGTACAGAAAGCAAATGTTTCAAAGATTTGGAGCAGCTAGTGAACACACCACTATTAGACATAAGGAAGTTCACTAAGAGTACAGAATGTTTCAGTGATCGAAAATAAGAAGAAATCAGGTTTATTGGGTACTAAAACCTAAATGATTAATAACACAGTGCGACACGAAAAAATAACTTCAAATATCTCAATGGTTTCTAGTAGTGCATGGTCTATATATTATGCCCTCACAATCAGTTTTATCGGATTAGGTCAAATAAGAGAGAAATTCAAGGTCAAATTTCACCTTTAAGTCAAAAATTTTTTCTTATAACTCTAAAACTAAATTCAAATCCTGTGTAGTAACTGGATCTATATATTTGTAATGGATGGTCCTTTACATTTTGAGACCATTTTTTGCTCTAAGAGTTATGTAAGGGGGTTAATTATTTATTCGAAAATAGGGCTTTTTTAATAAAAAACAAGACTTTCAATAGTTCAGTTACTTTGTATTTGTCTTCAAAAACAATCCGATTTTGCTGAATTTTTGCACATACCTTAAGTAAAATAAAATAACCCACCTCTGAAAAGATCACAACAATTACATGTGCGCATCCAAAAATATTCGGATTCAAAGACTACCAAAGATAGTAACTTCGTTAATGTAATCCCTAGAGTTAAATCATTCTGATGAAAATTATAGATCCAACAATTTTCTTCAAAACAGTCCTTAACATTTTTACCGACAGAGTAACTGTTTTAAAGATATGCGCGTAAATATGTAATTACAATTATATGAAAATTATATATCAAAAATTTAAACGGTTAAAATAAAAATTATTTGTATTTCTATTTCTTCTCAAGTTCGAATTTTTCATATAAGTTGTGATCACGTATTTAAGCGCATATCTTTAAAACGGTAACTCTTTCGGTAAAAATGTTAAGGACTGTTTTGAAGAAAATTGTTGGATCTATAATTTTCATCTGAATGATTTTAATCTAGGGCTTACATTAACGAAATTAACATCTTTGGTAATCTTTGAATCCGAATTTCTTTGGATGCGCTCATGTAATTGTTGTGATTTTGAATTTAGTTTTAGAGTTATAAGAAAAAATTTTTGACTTAAAGGTGAAATTTGACCTTGAATTTCTCTGTTATTTGACCTTATCTGATAAAACTGAGTATGAGGGCATAATATATAGACCATGCACTACTAGAAACCATTGAGATATTTGAGGTTATTCCATTAGACCCTTAAATTGTCGCACAGTGTAATCAGATAAGAAATTCGTAATGGAACAACAGGCCCACAAGGAAGCACCTCAAATGTTCATGACCCTTCTAATCTAAACTGAGATAGCTGCAATATAAGCCTTGTGCGAAAACTTCCGTGAAAAGAGAATGGAAGAGAGGACGCAAAAAATATCCAGGAAAAGCGTAAAAGTCAGGAAATAGGAGTGTAGCAAAGGGAGAAGAATCCACGAAAATTTTATCAACAGGTTAAGTGTCTATTCTAAGGTTTTAAGACTAGAGCATCAACTTGTACAGATGAAAATGGCAAGTTTATGGAGGCCGCTTTTGCAGTATGGAGTAGGATGCCACCAATCGATGATGAGAGAGTGGAAATGCCACCACCTAGCGTTGACAAAGATAGACTAGCTATTTAGCGACTCAAAACCAACAATGGAGGCGGCGATGAATTTATAAGATGCATTATGCAATAGCAAAATATGGCTAGCGGAAAGAATGTCGGACGATTAGAATCTCAGTATGTTTAGACCTACATTAAAGAAGGCAGACCCAACAATCTGCGCCAACTATCGAGGTATCAGTCTCATTTCCATCGCATATGAGGTTCTTTCGAGGTTACTGCGTGCAAAATTTGAGCCGTATGCCAAAACACTGATTGAATCTTAACAGTGTGGCTTTCGGACTGTCAAGTTTACCATAAAACAAAGTTTTTGTTTATTACAAAGCTGCCTTCGACAGTCCAATTCGGAATTGCCTGCCCGAAACAATGTCTGAGTTCGATATAAAGGGTGTTCCAATATAGGTGACCGTGGCATGCAGGTTAAGTGTGTGGCTTAGCATGCTCGGAGCCCGGGTTCGATCCCCAGCAGCGGCGAAAAGTTTTTTTCAATAAACAATTTTTCTGATCGGTCACCACTTCTCTGCAGACAATGGCAAACCTCAGAGAGTAAATAATGCCATGTAAAGCTTCTTGAGAACATGAACTTTAGCCGTTCGGAGTCGGTATAAAACATGTAGGTCCAGTTCTCGGTCAATTGTGTGCAAACATTTAATAACACAATTGATCATAAGAAGCTCGGTCAAAGTCCTTTCAAGGGCTGAAATGGCCAATTTGTTTTTTTTTTTTTTTTAATAGTAGATATGGTTCTTTGTAACCAATTAAAATCTGCATTGGCGACCCTTTTGTGTCATATTTTGTGTCTTTGTCAATGTGACAGTAAAAGATTTTAGGTATGGATCACTGCAAGAAAGAACAACTCATTGAAATTGTCGAATTTTGAATTTTCATTTTCCAATCGATGGTGCCAACGCTACGATCAATTCACAAAAAAAGAGATCGCAACCATCACATAAGTGAAACAATTGTACGCAACATTCCAAATAAACTTTATCAAACTGGGTCCATACGTGAGGTATGAGGACCAGCCAACCAAAGTGCGGACATCAGTGATGAGATTATTGTTGTCATAAGTGCAGTTGGCTATTTCCGCGACCTCCAGGCATCAAATTTTTTGCTTGAACTTGAAGTAACATCCATGTAAAGTGCAATGGATGCAGCAGTTGTTGCTTCCTGATCAGTCAGAACGCCGTACAATCGCTGATTGGGCCCTACAAATGATTACTGAATACATTTTTTTTCCAAAACGGGGACATTTTTTCCTCGACAGTTATGTTAATAAGCAAAACTGCCGTATATGGGGCTCGGAAAATCCACAAGGGCTCGTGGAGAATCCAATTTATTCAGCATCCTCGGTCCTCGATCCGTTTTTTATCTAAGATAAGGACGGAAAGTTTCCGTTTCCGTTGGAAACACCGAAAATATCAACTCTAAGCGGTACCGCACTTAGTTGGAGGACTATTTTGTGCCGGAGGTTGAATCACAGTGTCTGGAGGATATGTAGTTTCAACAGAACGGCGCCCTACCTTACACAACTCTCTTCAATTTGAACATTTTGCGTCGCAAATTCCCGAACCTTGTAATTTCTCGTCACGGTGATGGTATTTGGCCGCCCAGATCATGCTATTTGATGCACGCAGCTAGACTTTTTTCTGTGGGGTAACAAGAAAGATAAAGCCTATGTAAAGGATCCAAAGACGATTCTAGATTTCAAAACCAATATAACATCGGTGATTCGTGCCATTCCAGATAGTAAGATATCTAACAGTCGCAATGAACATATCCGCGAAATAATTTTTCACACACAATACTATTGTATGATCTTTCGAATGAAATAAAATATTTAGAAAAATTCCGAAAACTTCCAAATCCAAAAATTCAAAACTGAACGAGGTTCAAAGAAGGCGATTCGCTCACATTATCTTCAGTTTCGTAATGGAGGGGACCTTACGAAAGCCATGTGTACAACGCAATGACACCATATTCTACAATGGTGTCCTGTAGAGTGGATCACATTATATGGTGAAAATTGATTATGCAAAAAGACACCTCCTAAAATTAAAGCTTACATCGCACTATGCATTTGTTTTTTCGGTGTCCCGAAAAACAGCCAAAATGGTCTCTTAGTTAAAACATTAGAATTTTTAGTCTTTTAGTTACAACATTAGTATTATTAGGCCGATGGAGTGCAGCATGTCTTTGGTCTGAAAGAATACTGCAACGTGTTTTTCAGATGTCGTCTTCATGTAGATATTTTGTAATTTTGCATCTAATCAATGATTTAAACATGTGCAACTATGTTTTAAGAATATCAAAATAAATAAATAAATAAAATGGTTTTGTTGGTCATTAACTTACAGGTTTGTTTTATGTTGCTTTGACAAATGTCTCGAAGCTTTGAGTCACAGTACTTTTCATTTGCGTTTATCGCTGCATTGGTTCTTCACTTTTATGTAAATTCTGCTTCAACTATTACGTTTATTTTTTATAAGTGATTAAGCTATCAATTTTTTTTTTAATTCTTTTTATAAATTCAATTTTTTCCGATCATAAATTTTACATTTCATCCAGCATATTATTTTGTGGCTACAACTGTTGAGCTTTAAACTGCATTTATATGCCTGCAATTTTGTTATGATTGTTATATATATTTCTTAACTGTAGTATAACAGCTTTTGACAGCTGCTTATCGACGGGTCAAATTTTTAATATACATACAACGTCTGCGCGCACACCTTCAAATTTGCATGCGTTATGCGTTCTACAGCAATTTATTATCTAAAAAGAAATCTTTTTTATTTATTTATTTTTTCTTTATTGTTATAGTTTATTGTTGCTGTAATTGTTATGCTCGGCTTGTAGCTTTAATTAAATAATAAACGAATTTCACTCAAAACTGCCCAAAATTCTGACAGAATTTATTTTGTCAATAAAAATAAATTTACTGCTAAATTGTTTAACTGCAGCAAAACCCAAAAAAAAAAAAAATTAAATAAAAAAAAACAGCGACAACAATGCACAAAAGTTTTGTGTTTCTGCTGCTATCGCTTCACGTTGCTGTTGCACGTTAGGCATGCGTTTGCTGCGCATGCGCAGCCAGTTATTTGCTTATTTTGCAATATCTTTGTTGAAATTGTATTTGTCTGTTTTTTTTTTTTTTTTGTTCTTAAGTTTTTACTGTTCTTGTTGAGTTTTATTGCAGTGCATTAACATTTAAAGATTGCGTTTTGCAGTTTTTGTTGCTGTCTCGTTTTAAGCCAGACGTTGAACTTTAAATTAACACAATTTTTTTAAACATAATTTAAGAATATCAAAAAAGCTCCGTTCAAAATTGCGTGCAGTTCAATTTGCTTATCTTAGTTAAATGTGATTTCAGAAATTATACAATTTTGCCCTAATAAATGGCATAATTAAGGACTTAAGCGTCAAACTTTAAGCATTTGAAGACAATATTTTGTTTTTAAGCCGCGAAGCTTTTGATCTTGAATCTTTAGGATATTCAATTTGATTTTGAGCTTTTGAATTTTCTTAGAATTAATTGTTTAATATTCTATTCCACACATAATCTCCAAGAATGTACTTTAAAACATAGTAACCGTGGCATACAGGTTAAGTATGTGGCTTAGCATGCTCGGAGCCCGGGTTCGATCCCCAGCCGCGGCGAAAAGTTTTTTAAAAAAAAATTTTTCTGATCGGTCACCACCTCTCTGCAGACAATGGCAGACCTCAGAGACAAATAATGCCATGTAAAGCTTCTTGAGAACATGAACTTTAGCCGTTCGGAGTCGGCATAAAACATGTATGTCCAGTTCTCGGTCAATTGAGTGCAAACATTTAATAACACACACAAGTTTGAAGCAGCAAATTAAAAAAACATGTCTTCAACCACTTTTAAGTTTTATATTTTTGAGTTTTTCTCAAATTACTCTAAAAATTGTTACACTACAGTAAATAATGCGAAGAAATAAATTAAAAGTAATTCTAAAAAGGTCCCACAACTTTCAAATAGCTGCAATAAGAACCAAGATATGAAGGGAAGCAAAAGCCGAAGCTCAAAAGCCGTTGATCCTACAGTATAAATATTTGAGAATAATTAGAAGAGCATAAAATTTGACATTGACTTTTGATAATATCGATAGAAATTGACCTCATAATTAGCGAAATATCTTAAGTCAAAGACAGAAATTTGTTTCAAACTTTTCATAACGTCACAAAACAGATAAATTTTGATCTGGGATTTGGTCAGACATGGCTATTGAACAGACCCCGATGAGGTATATGAAGAGGATTGGGGGTCTCACACGTGTTAGAGGACGCTGGTATTGCAACAACCCAACTAAGGCTGCGATTATAGTGAACGCGATTCAGACAGGCAGGCAGGCAGGCAGGCTGAAATCTGTGTGAAAAAACGAGATGCAGATAGCTATCCATCTCGCTTGTTCACATTGCCTGCCTGCCTGCCTGTCTGACTCGGCGCTCACTATAACCGCAACCTAACACATGAACTTCGATAAGGTTAAGAAATTGGAGTATTCGACAGCTTACGCTTGGTTTGAGCTTCTATAGAGTTTGCGACAGAAAGTTAACTTGTTACCGAAAACAAAGTTTCAAAGGTATTTCAGAAGTTAATCTTAGAAGTTTTATAAAAGTTTATTTCTGAACAATGGTTGTGTAAAGATGCTTGGAAAATTTCACCTTCAAAAGAGCTTCGGTTAAAAAAAAAAACAAACGAAATTGTTGCCTCTAAGTCTGAAAAAGATTTCTATGCAGCTTTACTTGAAGCTTTAACCTTCAAGTCAAGTTCCAACTAAAGAAACCTCTCGGCTTGAGAAAACAACGTAATCAAAATTCAAATAAATTAAGCTAATAAGTATGAATGTAATTATAAGAAAATTATTTGTTGATATTAAATTTAATAATACGGCACAACGAAATCGACCCTTAAAAAAAGCTCAAAAGGTTTGATAACCGATGCTGCATAATTGAAGGATGATAAGCAAGATAGTTTTCTCAGATTTTTTCCGATCACATTTAAATTTTGTGAAAAACCACTTTGAATATTTCACATATAACTCCATACCTTTCAGTATAAAAATGATTTAATGATTTGAGTATTTGAAATTTTTGAATTTAAAACTGGGTATAACAGAAAATTTTGACGTGATAGTGAAAAACCAAGAACGCCATCTTGTCGAGAGTAGTCTTGTTATATGGAAGCTTTGTTTAAATTTTATGAGTAGTAAGAATAATAAAGTTTGTTATACCAGAATTTATGCATCTTGTTTATCATCCTTAAATTATGTAAGATTGAATTTCAAAACTCTTGAGCTATTTTAACCGTTGTACTGTGTATTCAGTTAAGTAAGGCATAAATTTATAAAAATATGTAAATATCATACAAAATCAGAAAAAGTAGGTACTTTTTGCAATATTTCTTGTAAATATTTTGTTCTTAATTTTGGAGTTTCGGTAAAGCTTACATCATTCAAATTGGAACAGTTTTATGCAGGTGACTTTCCAAAATTTATTAGAAATACATACAAGCTGTATAAAGCTTTATAAGCAATCACGCACTAATTCTACGGAAGTTGTTTGCGAAGTTTATAATAGTCCAAGAAGCTTCTAAAAAATAATAAAGAGTTCATATTTTTGCAGTTATAGCAGTCAATAAGAGTGTTTTCAGAAAATACGAACACGATTAAAAACTTTGCAATAATTTTCAAACCAATAGTTGGACTAATGTTTTTTTATTCCTTCTTTATTGAAATTGATACTTTTCAAAATATTAGAAATTTTGAATTTTAGTGCCTCCGGTTTTTAATTTAATTCAAAATAACTGAACAGTAAAAAATCATAGAGTAAACTTGGAGCACTAATCGTTTTTTTATAAGAATTGATACTTTTAAAAATACTAGACTTTTTTTTAGTAAAGGCTGAACTAAAATTTAATAAATTGGGAATCAAATCTGTATTTTTGTTACATTTTGTTCATGCTCTAGGAATTTAATTATGGAATTTAAAAACTAAGCCGATAGAAGTTTTAATTTTAAATCCATGCAAGACTAAAACTTAGTTTTAGTATTTGACGTGATTTAAATTTTAAACCCATGCGGGACTTAAACGTTGTTTTAGTATTTGACATGGTTTAAATTTTAATACAATTTCGGTGTCGTCATATATACGGTACAGGATGGACTAAAATTTATTCCATCTTCTTATCTAATGTTACTTCGAGTGATTTTAATAAATCTTAAAAAAAAACAATGTGAACAGGCCATAAAATCACTTTAATATTACAAAACAGAAACTAATAAAATTTTATTCAAACAATTCTTAATGATCTTGTATTGATCTTGCTTGTGGTGCGGTTTTTTTCAACACATGTTCTTTTTCAACATTGTTATTATTAAATTTTCAACCACTCATTTAATAATCTGTCATACATTTCTACCTTAAGATCTGCGTAGTCTATTTTCAACGAATTTTTCAACTAAAAATTGGAACCAACTATGTCTAAAATATCCAGTAGTCTAAGGCTAAAAGAATTCACAAATGAATCAAGTACGATTTTTCTTCTTCTTTGACGTAATACACTGAGTCGGCCATACATTTCGTTCAAGAAAATTTCATATAAAATTCCTTAATTCGTGCACGAACGCTATGAAAAACGTTGAAAAAGTTATCAATTCATGAAATTATTATTTTTCATCAGCTAAAGCAGCAAGTTTCTTTTATAAGCCTTTAATGAAGTCTTGGACTACAGAGTAGTTTATATAGTTCAAAAACAAACCCAAAATATAATTATCTTAATATATAAAAAGCAAGCGTCCTGCTCCGTGCTCTATATCGCTTAAACTATTATAGTTGTTATTGCTATGTATAGACTGAACATGTTAGCTTGGACCAGAACCTGTTTTGCTATTACAGTAAGCTTTTTACATGAACAAATTGGTAGTAAGGTAAGGTGTCATCAGTAAGGACACATTGACAACGACTGTAACAAAATAAAATTTGAGGTGAATGAAAAATGTCATATCGTCTGCTACTTAATTATTTTGAATACGATCCGTCGTATGACGGGCTTCTATACTAGTTTTTAATAAAACTCTTAGGCTAATGTCAGAATGAGCGCTCAGCGAAGCGATACTTGAAGCTTTGCTGTTAGATGCTATATGCAAAGCTATTCTTTGTCAGAGTGAAAGCGTTTTTTCTAACTAAAAATGCTAAATTATTCAGTTTTATGTATGGGCATTTCCACAGAATGGTCTACAGGGACCGAAAAAAAATGTGAAATAAATAAATATTTTTTTTGTTATTATTTAAAAGAAAAGTGTTTGCATTTTTAGAATTTACTGCATTTACAACTTATTTCAATTTTTATTCTGAGAAAATTAGGCTGATATCTGAGAAATATGTTTTTTTTAAGGGCTTTTTTCTTTAGTATTTTTCGTTTATTTATTACCGTTGTGTTTCTACTCTTCTTATAAAATCTATATATAAACTACAAATAAACAATGAAAAAATAAAAAGATACCAAACAAAGCTCGATTAACGGTAAATTTTTATACCCCCACGCGTACTGCGTAAGGGGTATATTAAATTTGTTACGACGTGTGTAACGCCCAAAAAGAGGCGTGGTAGGTATAGAAAAGTATATATATTCTTGATCAGCATCACCACCTGTGTTGATTTAGCCATGTCCATCTGTCTGTCCGTCTGTCCGTCTGTCTGTCGACACGATTACAGCCGTAATTTTTAAGCTATCGTAATGAAATTTCATATTTAAGCTTCTTTCAAAAAAGCAAAGATCAAGTTCGAAAATGGGCTAGATCGGATGAAAACCACGCCTACCTCCCATACCACCCCAATAATGAAAACTCTATAAAGAGGCTAATACTAAAGCTACAGGGCTGAAATTTGGTATTTGTATATTCTATGTCAAAACTGAGGTGTCTTCGAAAAATGGGTGTCATCCTCCCACTAGCACGCCCACCTCCCATACAACCCCAAGATTTAAAACTATATAATTGGCTTCTGTCGCAGCTAAATAATTAAAATTAGGTTTTTATTCACTTTATATCAAAACTAAAGGGTGTTGGAAAAATGGACGTCATCCACCAACGACTACGTCCACGACCCATACAACCCCAAAATTGAAAACTATGTATATAAATAGGCTTCTATCAAAGGTACAAAAGTAAAATTAGATATTTGTTCATTTAATGTCAAAACTAAATTGGATTTAAAAATGGGCGTCATCCACCCACTTACACGCCCACCTCCAATACAACCCAAAAACTGAAAACTATGTAAAAAGCGTTCTGTCGAAGCTAAATAAATAGAATTCGGTATTTATTCACTTTTTATTAAAACAAAGGTGTGTTAGAAATATGGACGTCATCCACCAACGACCACGCCCACCTCCCATACAACCCCAAAATTGAAAACTATATAAATAGACTTCACTTTAAGCTGCTGGCAAAAATTGGATACGCTTGTATTTAATATCAAAACTAAATCGTGGAAAAAAAAGGGCGTCATCTGACTACGGACCCAGACACCCACTTCCCATAGAACCCACTATAGTGAAAACTCTAAACGAGGCTTATATTTAAGCTAGAAAACTGAAATTCAGTATTTGTATATTTTATATTAAAACTGAAATTTGCTGAAAAAATAAACGACATCAATGCACTAACACGCCCACCTCCCATAGAAGTCATAATAGTGAAAAAATTTATAAAGAGTCTAATATTTAAGCAACAAAACTGAAACAACCACAAACAACAAAATTGAAAACTTTATAAAAAGGCTTATCTTTCGGCTGCAGGAAAGCAATTTCATATGTATGTATTCTAGACGCCATTAAAATAGTAAAATCTTTCAAAATCTCATACAAAAAAACCTACTATTTAAGATTGTTTTACACTTATGAATTGGCCGTGGGGGTATTTTAACTTCGGCCAAGTCGAAGATATACCTTACTAGTTAATATTGCTTTAATTACTATTCGTATGTCGCGTTCTTATACCTAAATCATAATTTGTTATAAGAACTTCGTGATCGTTCTAAGCAAGTAAGTGTCTGAAAATTTTAACTTAAATCAAATTTGGTCGCCTCACTATAAAAAAAAAGTTACTACAGCTAAAAAGCATACTAAACATTTAATATTGATTATCAAAGTGTGTTGCGTTCGCGATCATGCGTCGTTTTTTAAATACACTTTGTATGGGAAGTATGGAAAGGTTTCATTTGATTTTACTGACTTTTTAACAAAGTGTTAATAGTTCAAATTAAAGCTCATGGGATAATTCTCAAGTCATTGGATTGATTTTTTATAGATTTTTAAGAAATTTTCCATTTTGAGAACGTCAATTTGTATGGGAGATATACGTGGTTTTCATCCTATTTGACTTTTTTTCGAGTATGATCTTTATTTTTACGATATAAGCTTAAATATCGAATTTTATTACGATAACTTAATAATAACGGCTGTAATCATGTCAACAGACAGGGGGACACACAAAAACAGGGACGGATATGGTTAAATCAACTTAGATAGTGATACTGCAGGATAATATATGCACATTTATGTATCTGCTACACCTCCTTATGGGCGTAAAAAACGTCGTCATAAAGTAAATAACCACATACGTAGTACGGGTGGGGTTACAATAATATATCATAATTTTTCTCACTAGCCTCATATGTACATATATATATATTTTTTTTTTTATTAATATTACCAATAAAAAGCTCACAAATAACATATACGATATTTTTGATAGGTAATGCAATATTTAGCTGAGATTAATTTAACTAATTCATATTACAAATGTGATGGAAAAATATGTCGCGTGCTAGATGTCGAGTTCGCAATCAGGCTTAAGCTCAATAAAAAAGAATGAGTAGAAATATGCCAAAATGACAACGAGCTAATTCTTGAAAGCCACATTAATCTGTTTTAATTTACAATTCACGGCTTTCAAATATTATGTTGCGTTTCGCAGATATCTGCAGTTTTCTAGATGCAGTCGAAAACGAGTTGCATTTTTTGTCACGTTTGCGATGCCATGTTTATGCCTAATTTTACGGAAACATAAAATCTAGAGAACCTTATTTTGTTTCTAAATATAGTGCCAATATGATGCTATCGAAAATTTGAAAAAAAAAAGAAAATTTGTATTGAGTTTTCTTTATTTTTTTTTGCTCCTCAAAGGTGTACGAATGTCGCCGCGTTCACAACGGTGGAAGTGCCCATCCATTTCGGACAGGAAAATATAGTTTTTTTATTTATTATCTGCACATTTATCACTAGCAGGAACAAAAACCAACTGAGAATTATGTACTACGTCGTTCGGTTGCTCATTTTTTTGATGTGCAAACAACAAACAAGCCCAAGATTACAGTTATTTAGCACAAATTGGCGTGCTTATCAAACAAATTTTCAAGCCCATTTTCTAGCATTAACTGCGAACGTGAATAGCATGTTTTGAGATGGTTTTGAGATCTATTGAGCTGATTTCAGTTACGAACGCTATGAGCTTGATTTTAGTTCATATTTATACCCTAAACCTGAAAGGTGAGGGTATATTAACTTTGTGCAAACGTTTTTAACGCATAGAACGAAGCGAGTCCGGTATAGAAAAGTATATATATTCTTGATCAGCGTCACCACGTGATTCGAGCTATCTATGTCCGTCCGTCCGTCCGTCCGTCCGTCCGTCTGTGTGTTGTCCGTAAACACAGGATAAGAAGAAGGAGTTGAGATAATTGTATGAAACTTGGTACACATGATCACATGCTCCCAAGGATTTGCACTATTGAATATTTTTGGAATCCGCCCACGGACACGCCTACCTCCCATACAACGCAAAAATTTAAAACTGCATAACTCAGCTCATAATAAATCTACAACAATAAAATTTGGTATGTGTGTGTTTTATACCAACACAAAGATGTCTTTGAAAAATGAACGTCATCCGCTCACGGACACGTCCACCTCCCATATAACCCAAAAATTGAAAACGCAATAAATAAGCCTCTGTTTAATCTAAAGAGCTAAAATTTCGCAAATATGTTTTTTATAACAAAACAAAGATGGTTTTAAAAAATGGACATCATCCGCCCACGGACACGCCTAGCTCCCATACAACGCGAAAATTGAAAATTGCATAACTCAGCTCATAATTAGTCTACAACAATAAAATTTGGTATGTCTGTGTTTTATATCAACACAAAGATGTCTTCGAAAAATGGACGTCATCCGTTCACGGACACGCCCACCTCCCATACAACCCAAAAATTGAAAACGCAATAAATAAGCCTCTGTTTAACCTACAGAGCTATAATTTGGCACATATGTTTTTTATAATAAAACAAAGATGGTTTTGAAAAATGGACATCATCCGTCTACGAACACGCCTACCTCCCATACAACGCGAAAATTGAAAATTGCATAACTCAGCTCATAATTAGTCTACAACAATAAAATTTGATATGTGTGTGTTTTATATCAACACAAAGATGTCTTCAGAAAAATGGACGTCATCCGCTCAAGGACACGCCCACCTTCCATACAACCCAAAAATTAAAAACGCAATAAATAACCCTCTGTTTAACCTACACAGCTAAAATTTGGCACGTATGTTTTTTATGACAAGACAAAGATGGTTCTGAAAAATGGACGTCATCATTTAAACTCATTTAAAACTCAATAAATAAGGTTATGTTTGTCATAGAGAACTTAAATTTGGTATGTATGTATTTTATATCAAAACTAAGGTGTGTTCCAAAATTGGGAGTAATCCGTCCATGAACACGCCCACCTTCCATAGCGAAAGCACAATAAAGGCATTAACTGTTAGCTACAGGAATAAAACTTGGTATGTGTTACCGTAGTGAAGATAGCAATGCACGCCCAGCCACGTTTCGAAGTTCGAAAATCTTAAACCAAAAATTCACCACACACAATATTTTGACCATAAGCGAAAGTGTTCAAATGCTCAACCAAATATTATGCTTATGCTTGTCAATGTGGTAATTTCACATTTAAGTAGGTACACAATTAGCAGACACAAGATAATTTATTCCGTGGCTCAGTTGGTTAAGCGGTCGATATGATTTGATGTGATGAATCGAGGGACATTGGTTCGATTCTCAGCCAAACTGACTTATGTTTTTTTGTTTTGTTATTTTTATATTATTATTTTATATTATTAATTGTATAATGTAAAAATTGCATTGTGCAACATTTTTATTTTTGCCACATCTCCAGACTAATCTATTGCTTTTTCTTTTGTTCTAAATTGTGCAGTTTTCAATATGCTATGATTTCGAAAGTAAAGCCTTAAGTATAAATAACACAGAGAAACACAGAAAATAATTCTTATATACCACTATATAATGATGAAAGTATTACCCCATGACAGCAGAACAACCCTGGCGGGGTTTGGCAAACTTAGGCGAAAATGTTTGGAAAATGATTTTTTTGATCGTCTTACTCCCAATACTGGACAAGTAGAGCCCAAAAACTGAAGCGTTGATAAGCGAAGAAACCCACTGTTCACCCAAATTAAATGCGTAAAAAAAAATATGTTGCGCGCCTAAGTTAGCAAAACCACGCCAGGGGTTTGAAGCCCAAAAATTTAAATTCATTAATTTTTCGATTTATTTAATTAATTTTAATTTTAATTTAATTTTTTAAAAATAAACTTTTAGGTTTAAACGAGCCATAGATTTAAAAAGAGTTTTAAGGGTTTTCAATTTAAACTCAAATTTTCAACCGTATAGTTGCTGGAATTCTATGAATAGTCTTTTGTGATTAGGCTTTTGTGGCTGGGCTTTTGTGGCTAGGCTTGCGTTGCTAGGTTTTTGTGGCTAGGCTTACATTGTTTGATATTAGTTTCTGAAATTGTGTGGCTAGTCTTTTGTGGCTGGGCTTTTATGGCTGGACTTTTGTGGGTAGGCTTGCGTTGCTAGGTTTTTGGGGCTAGGCTTACGTTTTTGGTCTTAGTTTCTGGAATTGTGTGGCTAGTCTTCTGTGACTAAGCTTTTGTGGATAGGCTTTTCTGGCTAGGTTTTTATTGCTAGGCTTAAGTTGCTAGGGTTCTGTAGCTAAGTTTACGTTACTAATTGTAAGCCTTTTTTCTGGAATTGTGTGGCTAGGCTTACGTTGCTAGATCTTAGTTGTTGGAATCGTGTGGCTAGTCCCTTGTGGCTATGTTTTTGTGACTAGGCATAAGCATATTTAGAAATTTAAACTCTTGAGTTGCATGGGAGGTAGGCGTATTTGTAGGATTCCAAATTTTTTAATTCTAGATTTTTATGAACATGTATACCAAGTGTTTAAGGACAAAAAAGAGACAGACGGACGGACGTACAGGCAATCGGACAGACGACGCTGATCAAGAATATAATTTTCTTTACCGAACTTTTATTTATTGTACTTGCTTATTTCAGAGTGTTATAAACGTTGGCACTAGCTAATATCGCCTGACTTTACAGGTTTAGGGTATTAAGACGCTAGCAAAAATAGTCCAAATTGTTACAGGCTTATTAATTTTGATTTTGCTTTGCATGTCAAAAATAATAATCTGTATTATTTTGCTGCGAAAGGAACGCAACTTTTATTACTCATATTTATACTTTTCAAAAAGTTTTTCTTACGAAAGTAGGTACCATCCAAAAATATTTGTGGGCAGTATTTTTTTTTAATGTTTGTTTTATAAAGTTGAATTCACGGTTATTTGTAAGAATCGTTAATTTATAAATTTTTAATCCGCTTAACTACAATTTGTTATTAAAACAGTTATAAGAATAATATTAGGTTTTTCACAACTTGAAATAAGAAGTTGTATTCATATTTTCGTCGTATTCACATTGTTTTTTCTTTCTATTTGAAAGATAAAACAAACGTAAGAGCTCAAAAAACGTTTGTTTTTCTTTCAAATAGGAAACAAAAACAATGTGAATACGACTTGAATTTAAATACAACGATACAAATGTGTATTTCAAGATGTGAAAAACCTATATACTTATTTAAAATATTTTTTTACTATTCTGCTATGAAATGAGTTTGGCTTATTTTTCAGTATTTTAACACTTTTTATTAAATTAAAGGTGGTAAGTTCAAAATCGTTGCTGATATATTAAAAGATGAGTTAGAAGAGTGTTTGAAATATTTTTTGTTCAAAAGAAATACTTATGTACTAAAATATTTAAAAATATTTTATTGAATAAAAAGTTGCTTTAAAATTAATTGGTGAAAGTATTCTTGAATTCTTCAAATCAAGGAAAAATATAGACGCCAACATATCCTGTTTACAAATCAAATTGGATTCTGAAAGTTGAACGCAGCTTTTACTTTATTTTCTGTTTCACTGAACATGAAAAATTTTAAAACTTTTGTTTTTAAATAACACATTGACTAACAGATGTCATACATAGACTGGAGGAGAGAGTTAGGAATTGAGAACTTTATAAATTTTTTTATTTGACAATTTTAAGTGCTTAAAGCAATGAATAAAAACCTAAGCATAAATAATGAGCAGCAGCGTTTTCATACCGATTATACACAAGTTAAAGGAAATGATTGCAAACATTGCCTTCCACAAGCAGTGTGTTCGAAATTTGCTGTGGTGTATTGTGGTGAATTTAAAAACTGTGGCTGAGTTCGAAAAAACCCGACGCTAACTTCACCCAATGGGTGAAGATAGCGTCGGATTTTTCAGCCACACTTTCGAATTCGAATATGCATGCGTTGCTATCTTCACTCCGGTGTATGTGTTAATTTTTCATCAACATTTAAATGCATATAAAGTATAGGCTTCATCCGCCCACGGAGACGATCATTTACAATACAAATTTTTTGTTTTTGAAAAGTAGGTTTAGGGTATTTCATAGTCGGCCTAGACCGACTTTAGACTTTCTTTACTTGTTTTCTCTTCAAGGAGGTTCAAGAGTTAACTGTTTTCAACGTTTTAAATTTTTTGAAATTTTTGTTACTCGAAGTTTGTTTAAAAACAAAAAAATATAAAAAGCATTGACATTAAAAATAATTTTGCAACAGGAATAACTTAAGATTCCTTTTCAATGCGAGAGTCAAGAATTACTTCAATTGATTGCATTTTAAGATTTATGTTTCCGTTAATTATGAGCATGTCATCGGCCATAGACAAAAACTTCTGATAAAATTTCAAAGTAATTTTTTCTAAAAACAAAATTCAAACTTTATGGCTAGTTTCAATAAAACAAAAAAAAAAATTTAAGGAAACTTTACAAAAATGTAATTTCATTGGTGTTGTTTATTTTCTGTTTAATGCTTTTATATTTCTTTATTAAACATTTTCCAATCAGAACACTAACTCAATGTTTAATTTTTATTATTTACTATTAGATGTATACTAAACTTTTTAATTTTTACAAGTACAGTACAACTTCTTCAGTCCGAACATGCGCCAATTCGGACACTCCAATAATTCGGACAGTTCCAAATTTTTCGGACAAATTTTTTTTTATGCGTTATTTTACAGTATTTGATTTCGCAAACTTATTAATATATGTATTGAAGTTATCAAGAAGGCTGTGCAAAAGTTGCACGAATTTATTACTCTTGCCCTAACATCAGCGAAGTTTTCTTAAGAAACTTATGTTAAACGAATTGATAACTTTGTTTTATTTCATCAATATTGCTTCAAAAATGTTTAATCCGAACGATCCTAAAACTATATGTGTCCGGATTATCGAAGTTGTACTGTATGTATATTGTTTTAAATTTTTGTTTAAGATATTTGCAAATTGTTAAAATGTTGTTTAAATATTAAAATGTTGCGCCAAATTATAAATAAGCTCTATTGAAGCATGAAATTAAAATTATTTAGTCATAAAAATTGTCTTAAAATTTGATAAACTTGGCAAGTTTTGTACTTGTATCTTGTCTGAAAATAATTTTGGAAGTATTTCAAAATCAATTTATCAAAATGTACTGTACTATTTTATCAAAATCTACTTAATTATTACTAAAAGCTGTTTTGACTAGAGAGTGCGAAAATCATATCAGTTGATTATATTAAAAATTTAATCAAAATTTTACTCTACGAAAACTACTAAAATCCATCTTAATTTCATGCAAATTTTTTTAATTTTCAGAAAAACTATTTTTTTCAATTAAACACCTTCACTTAAAGCAGCACAACAATTAAGCAACAACACAAATTAAAAAAAAAACACATCAACAAATCCGCACAATGTTAATTAAGAAAAAAAAATTCGCACTATTTAAATTATTATTTTTTTTTTCCAACATTTCACATAATATTTTTGCACTTCTTTTATTTACTTTTTTTTTTTGAAGATTCGGACTGAATTTTTGCTTTTAAGTTTAACCGCTTGCAACTGAAAACCGTTCGTTGCATTTGATGGTCGGAGACTGACTGAATTTCCAACAACAGCGCGTCTCATTTAGGTAAGAAAACGCAAATTTCCACCGTGCTGTGGACCCGACAACGTCAAGTCAAACGACTTGTGTGTGTGTTGTTGTTGTTGTTGTGATTGTTGTTTTTGCTGTTGGCTGGCTGGCTGACTTGTGGCCGAAAGACGAGACCATACAAAAACAACAATAAAGAAAACAACAACAACAACATTTGGTCAGCTCCTTAAATCTTTTAGTCACAAACTCACACTAACACACACACACACGTTAGTTTCATAGTTTATCCACATTCTTTAGTGCATGCAACATGTTGCCAAGCTTTGTGCATTTGCGAAAACGCAGCAACATGTTTTGTTATTATTTTTATGGCGGGAAATGCACTTCCGCTTCTGTTAACTCAGCCAAAACATGAGTCATACGGTGTTCGTTTGTATGTTGCTGTTGGTTAAATGTTGCAGCAACATATTGTTTGTGTACGTTTGTGTTATGTTGCTAAAGAAGCACGTGTAGAAATGTTGCGCTACTGGTGCAGTGTGAAAAAGATTTGGTATGTGTGGCCAAAAGAGGGAGGGGTTGGTGGGAGTTGTTAGTGTTTAAGTGTGCAAGTTGTTGCACACAGAATGCAAGCATAAGTATGTGGGAGGCGAGTAATAAGTGTTGCCAGATGATTTAAATAAAATGAAATGTTTTAAGTTTGTGTTGAAGAAAATAAAAAAATATTTTATTTTGGGAAGTCTTAAATAGGAAAAGAGTTAACAAATGTTTTCTACACTGAAAAAAAATATGAGCTTAAAATTTAACACAATGTGTTCAAAAAGATATATTATTAATTTGTTAATTTGCCTTTTTTTTCATATATTTTTCAAAATTTTTAAACACATTTGCTCTTATTTTGACGAAATTTGTTGCAAGCAATTTTTTAGAGACAAAACTCGTCAATTTAATAACAATTGTCGTCAATTTTAAAACATATTTTTTCAGTGTATTAAAATTTGGTTTAAATTTTCAAGGTTAGTTTTTGAATTTCTAGAATAGTACTAGAATTTCACTTTGAGTTACGTAAAATTCGAATTTATAGAGATCATAAACTAAGAAAAATGCATCGAGAAATCACGAATAGTACTTTGAGTTTTGGAGAATTTTGAGTTAGGGAAGTTTCACTGAACTTTATAACATAAATTAACTATAAATTTTAACTTATCTGTGCAAATGAAATTTTGTTTTTATGAAAACTTGAAAATGCGAAAAATAAGTATTGAATCCAACACAAAAATATATGAAAAACATCGAAAAAATGTAAAAAGAAGCTTTTTCACTGAGCTTTTAAACTTAACTTGAAAGCATAGAAAACTACCTACAAGTTGCTTATAAAAGAAATATCTCTTCAAACTCAGTACAAAATAAATTTTTTATTTTTTTAACTAACTAATAAGCTTTTCTAAGCAATGCTCTATAAAATGAACTTCAAAAGCTGCGCAAAAAGACAATTCAAAGTAAATTATAGCCAATTAATTTGCCAACTTGACGTTATAAACAAAACATGTTGCCAATAAGTACCATTAAAAATTCCATAAAATATTTTCAAAGTCAAATTCATGTCAAAATAGTAAATATTTATTTAAGTATCCATTGTTTTCCATTTTAAATGAAAACACAAAAAAAAGAACATCTACCAAACAAAATACGACGTCAACAAAATGCAAGTAAGTAGAAAAAAAGTACCTGTGCGCTGATGTGTTACATGACGATCGCTAAAACACAAACAACTCAAGCTATTGCAAGTGGCAGCAGCACAAGCCAGCAGCAATGAACAACAACATGCAAGTTACACCAGCAACAGCAACAGCAGCAGCAGCGATTTCTTTATGGCACCAACGTGCTCGTAATTTAGATCTAATTGCTTGATATTTATTAAAACAAACGCCTAACAAACTCAACTTAATACAATGATGATAACAACAACAACAACAACAACAACATGTTGCACTTACAAAGTGGCTGTTCAGCTGAGCTTAGAAGAAGGCATTCTATAGATTGCAGCAGCGAAAAGAAAACGTTGCCAGAGTATTGCAAAAAAAAAATTTAATGGTTCAAATATTTTAAGACAAAATGTGCCAGACAAAATACTTAGCTACTTCATGCATAGATTCCACGCAAAACAAAACAAAAAAAAAAACAAATCTCATAACAACAACAATGCGCACAACATCATCACCTAGTCATGGCAACAAAGCTCATAAACACCACGCTAAAAAATAATCGTAAGAATCTATTATAACTTTTGAAGTGCAATTTCTTTAGCCGCGTTTACAACATACGACGAATTAAACGAGGCGTAAAACCGATGTAACACTTTAATGAAACGAAGCGAATTCATAAGTTATTAGGATGCCTGCAAAAAGTATAGCTTTTTGAAGTGAAATTTCTTGAACTGGATTCGCAGCAATACGGCGAATTAAACGGAGAAGACTTGAATAGTAAACAAATGAACTTTTAGTTTAACAGCAAAAGCAGAGCCAGATCAAAATGAACGAGAGAAAAACTTTATCAAACAATGGTTTGAGTCCGTACTAAGAGACCTAGCGAATTAACAGACCTAACGAACTTATGCTATGTCAACACAGAGAGTTAAGTTAATTTTAACTAATATTTAACCGAAGTTGTTCACACAGAGATACCGTAGCAGAATTTAGTTAAATTTACCGACAATGCTGCCGGTATCTCTGCGTACACATGCTTTTTTATCTTGCTGTGCGAAAGCTTTGCTTTTTGTCATCCTCTATTTGGATGAATGCTTCATTACCTACTATTGCCTAATACTATTTCGAAGTTCTTTTGCTCATTTTTAAAAAAAATAAGAACATTGTTAAAAACATAAATTGCATAAATTACGAATCAGCTGTTCTGT
Organism: Tetanocera ferruginea; assembly: GCA_958299015.1. Taxonomy (NCBI): domain Eukaryota; kingdom Metazoa; phylum Arthropoda; class Insecta; order Diptera; family Sciomyzidae; genus Tetanocera; species Tetanocera ferruginea. Next base: position 49,872,478 of record OY282640.1, on the reverse strand, counting down.
TTTCTTTTGATAAGAAATTATAACAAAAGTCTCTTTCGTCAAAAATACCACTGAATATAAAAAACTTTTATATAATTTTGTGCATACTTTTAGGCACCTTTTACATTGGGTCATAAAAAACTGAGAATATGTAATGAGTTAAGCTGAGGTAAATCGTACAGTTTTGTTCTGGTAACGCAAGAGGTTATTTTTCGTTAAATGGGTAAACTAAGCTTTGTACTGGTAACTCAAACTTAACTCTTTGTGTGGACATAACATTATCCACAATGGTTTGAGTTAGTAAATTTTTGAAGTGAACATATTTTGCCGCGTATAAAACCATACTGCGAATTGAAACGGAGAGTTAAACCGAACTTAAAGGCTTAAAAACATCTACAGGTTTTGCTTTTTTGCTTCTATTACCATGTATAATAAGCCGGATAAAAATTTAGATGTCACCGGACATCAACTCAAAAGTTAGAGGGACTCTTAAAAACTATTTCTGCATAATTTTTTTTTTGATCAGAGAAATGGGGATTTCGGAGAAAATGGGAGCGGTTTTGGTTCTCCTGAACCCTTTTTTATAGCTCAATACTTTACCAATAAGCTTAAATGCATATGAATACCACGAAAAATATATATTTTATAGGTGTTTAAAAAAAAACACCTTTTCGAAAATGACGCAATATCGATTTTTTGGGGTCTCAAAAGAGTTTGTAAGAACAAAAAATTTCAAAATTATTTTTAACTAATATTTGTGTTTATTTACTTACTTCTTACTTTTTTGCTTATCTTGGGTATGCATTCTGAAGAAAAACAAAAGTTATAGGCAAAAAACTCTATTTTTTGGCCAAAAAAAAAGGTTCAGGAGAAGCAAAACCGCTCCATAAGGGATTTCTCCGATCCAAAAAAAAAATGATGCAGAAATAGTTTTTACGAGTCCCTCTAACTTTTGAGTCGGTGTCCGGATGACTTTTTGTTTCTCCATACAAAATCGATCCGGCTTAATGTATAAAGCACTTAAGAATTAATTACAGCTAAAAGCATTGAATCTACTTTTCGTCCTGCCCAAATTTCACCCGTCCAAATGAAAACAAACTTTACATCGTTTCATAACAAGAACTCTAAACCTACCGAACTCCTCTAAGCCAGCAAATTTCCATGTGTCTATTCTTCACAAAAAATTCTCTGTAAAAAGACATGTGTTTCTTAAATTTTCATTCCCTTTTGTACCAATTCGCCTATTTAGAAATTTTTATATAAAGGCTTTTACAAGATAAAAAGTTAATGTTATGGTATGATGGTTAAAGTGCATTTCATAATCATAAGACACTTTAAGTTATTTACTTTTATTATAAATTTATATCAGTGGGAACTTTATATGTAAGCTTTTTGTACACCATATGAACTGTTATGCTTCTTTATCTTCGAGAAGTCGGTTTTGAAGTCAGAGCTTCCATCAAGCCATACAACCGTTATCTTTTTGTTGTCGACTGCTCTTTTACTGCACTATTTGCTGTTTCATAATGATATGAAAAAGTAGAAAATTAGTTTTTTTTAAGACTAGAAGTAATTATCACTTCTTTTTTTGATATTAAATTTTTAAGTTTAAGTTTTAAGTAAACTGCAGCCAGGTACAATATTGGAGAATGAAGATATTTCTCGTTTCTACAACGAGTTTGGACTAACAATATCTGAAGATTCGAAAAAAATTAATAAAAGACGATGCGTTATTCGAAATTATTTACAAAATCCAAACAACTACGGCCGGTTTGTTCACAGAGTTATAAATTTGCTTATAACGCGTTATATTTAAAACCAGCTATAAAATAAAACTTCTTTAAAACACGTTATAATTTTTTTCAATTTGTTCATTCAATTTTTTCTGTCGATTTGTAACAAGTTATAAACTGGTGAAATGCTTTTGTAACGTGATGAAAAAGTCAAAGCTTCAAATTTGTATACTTTTTGTGACGTTTTAGCACAACTGAATTTGTATTTATAACGAGATTTAAAGTTAGTTTCAATGTGATTTATAACGAGTTCTAGATGGCGAAAAAAACTCGACCAGGTCACGCACTAAATTAGCCGCCGCCGTGCACAATAAAGTGTCCAAACCACAGTTTGGCGCAATTTGCAACGCTGCATTAATCTAAAATTATCAAAAATGATGAAAGCACCCCTTCTTTTGCCACGGTCCAAACAGGCGCGTCTTCGATTTGCAGAAGAATATCTATGCACCGATTGGGACACAGTAAGTTAGTGCTATTGATTTTGAAAATTGTCTGCCTGAGTCTTTTTTAATGCAAATTTTATTTTTTCAGACGAGAAAAAATGGAATTTTGATGTGCCCGATGGTTTCTAGTTCTATTGGAGAGATTTGCAAGAGAAGCCTCTTTATTTTTTTAAACATCATATCGTAGGATAACGCTCGCATTCATGTAAGCAATGAAACGAAACAGTTTTTGGATGACTGCTCTGTACAAACTAATGACTGGTCGGCCTGCTCTCTGGACCTAAATCCTAAAGACAATGTATGGGACATTTTAGTGAGTAGGGTTGATGCAAACAATCGCCAATATGACAATATAGATGAGCTAAAAGCTGCAATTGGTGCCGAATGGTCTTACCAGGATGTCAGCCTTTTTAAAACGTTATCTAAATTAAAAAAAGAAAGTTTTGGATTACACAGAGGGAAAAACCTATGGACTCAATACATAAATTTATGTACTCATCGCATAGTTTTCTGCACACAAAAATTTTACATTTTTCATGTATTGAGTACATGTTGAAATCTTTATTGACTACATAATGCTTTCAAGCGGTTATGTAGTCAATAAAGAATTTTATGTACTCAACGCAAACTGTTACAAATAATTTTATGTAATGAGTAAAGATCTTATGTACGTATTACATAAATTATTGACTCAGTACATACATAATTTACTCATTACATATTTGGAGTACATAATTTTATGCAATGAGTACATACATTATTTACTCATTACATATTTTAAATGCATAATTTTATGTAATGAGTACATACATAATTTACTCATCACATATTTTTAGTGCATACATTTATATAATGAGTACATACATCATTTACTCATTCCATATGTTAAAAACATAATTTTATGCAATAAGTACAGGCATAAATTATTTTTTGTTCATAATGCTTGGTTTTCACTTAGTCATTTTTTGTTTGACATGATATTTAAAAGTTTAAAAAATCCCATAAATAACATTTTTTTTTGCAATTTTTGCTATAAACATGTGAAGAGATCAGTTTTTCATATTTTTCGTCATTGTCAAACAGAAAAAAATGACAAAGTGTTGGCATTTTTCATGTGACTGACAACAACTGACCATTGAAATTGACATAGTGAAAACCAGGCTTAATTCCATGTATTGAATATATACACAATTCATGCCTGTGCATAAAGCACCCTCTGAACAAATGCAATAAATAATTTTATAAAGAAATGACTAGATTTCACAAAATAATTGGCAATTACTTATAGAAACCCAGCCATTTAATTCTTATCCATTCATCGCTTTTGTTAAGAGTACAGTGGATAAACTTATTCCCGCTCTGATTTTCTACTAGCTTTGGAGGTGTTGCTTATTTGAAAATCAGGAAACGAATGACATAAAACAGCAAAATCGTGTGCCGATGTGCAACAGATACGTGTAGTGAGTCCATATTTTATGTACTGAATAAATGTGTCACTTCAACCGTATAAGGGAGACGTGTACTGAGTCTATATTTTATGTATTGAGTAAAGTTTTTGCAAAAAATTACATAACACGTTGATTGAGTACACGTTGCTTGTATCTATTGAAGTCTGCTATGTACTCAACACATAACATGATGTATTGAATACATTTTTTATTCATTTTAAAAAGTGAATAAATTGATATGTAGTCAGTACACGCTCCCTTTACTCAGTAAATACTGCTTTCGTTGCGTTCTCATACAAGTTGCAGTGCATAGATTTTACATAGCTGTCTCTGTACTGACTACATAACTTTTTCCCTTAGTGTAAAGAGTTTCTTTCAAGTTCAACATTCAAGTAAACCGTTAGAGCTCGCAAGCCATTTGCATTTCGTGATTTAGTTATTTGTGGCTCTATAATTTGAATAATTAAGCAACAATCCTAAACTAGACCTGAGTTTCTCTAATTTTTATATTCGATTTTTAAAACTTTACATGCTACGCTGCGGGCAAAAAGAGAGTTTATCTGATGATTGCGGAAAAGAGAAACAAAAAATTGTTTTTTATAAGAAAGGAAAAAATTGTTTAAAACAAATAAAAAAAACAAAAGAATTTAAATAAATTTTTATTCGAAAAGCTCTTATATATTTTTGATGCAAATCGGGTTCAAAGTTTGTTATTGTTTTGTTGTCAAACTTTTTTTATTTCATTTTACAAAAAAAAAAAAAAAAAAAAAATGGAGCGCTCAAAAGACGTGTGCGTAAGAATCTTACACTTTACCATTTATTGATCTTCGATTTAATAATAATATATATTGTAAATACTTCACACGGATGCTGACTAAATTTGGTCAAATATTTCGTCCCATCAGAGAGCCATTTTTCGTAACGGCTTCAAAATCACATTTAGCTGATAAAACAAGGATTTTTATGCAAGGAAAGCATTTAACGAATCATATCGTTAGATTGCCGTATGGAAGTTTCTTACTCTTTAAATATAGCCTTACACTCCGCAAAACTCAATTCCCTGCTCTTTGTCTCATTTACTAAATTTACTATAATTTATAATATTTTCATTGGTTTGAAAAAAATAAAAATTATGAATTGAACCGCGGACCATCGAAACCATTGCATAAGAGTCGAAAGTGCAAACGTCGTGCCATAAATTTGATAGCACAACATACATGTAGGTATATATGTAAATATATGAGAGGGTTACAAATTTAAAAAGTTGGCAAATTATTACCTTTTCCAACATTTTTAAAGTCTGATTGGAAAATACTAACTTAAGGCAAGCCTTTCTTTCTAATTATTATTAAACAACACCTACTTCTTGCGCGTTTAATAGGAGAATGGATAATAATGGATACCACAATTATAACGATGAGGCAGGCATTTTGTACCCTTTTTTGCCGAAAAAAACATATTTGAGTCATATTTCAGCTTTCAATAAAAATATAAAAATGAACCGAACAATATCAATATGTTTCATCGTTCGCCTCTCATGTTCTTTAGTGTTTTTTTTTTCATCTTTCATCTGTGATCTGTGATCTTACAACTTTAATTTTTCAGTTTTCACCTTAATTTTTTATCAATAATCTTTCATCTGTGCTTTTTCATGTCTCAAGTTTCATTTTTCAGCTTCATTTTTTATCTTTTACTTGTCATTTTAAATTTGTCCACTTTCATCTTTTAATTTTCAACATTTAGTTTCTTTTCCTTCAACTATCTGTGTTTATCTTTATTATTGCAAATGTTATCATTTATCAACATTCAGTTTTCATCTCACATGTTACATTTCCTTTCTTTCATGTTTTATTTTTCATCTGTTGTTATTCATCTTTCTTTGATATTTCAACTTTTATTTAGTATCTGTCACCATTCATATTTCATCTTTTAATTTCACCTTTCATCATTTAGATTTTATGTTTCATTATATATATTTCATATTTCATCTTTCATCTTCCATTAATTCAATTCAACCTTCAGGTTTTTATCTTTAATTTTGTATCTGTCATAATTTATGTTTCTTTCATTTTTAATTTGTTATTTTTCACTTCTTTTCTCTTAACTTCTATCTTTTATCGTTCATTTCTCATCTGGCTTTTTTTAACTTTCGAATGCCTCTCTCTCTGACTCTAACTCTAACTCCAAATCTAACTCTTACTAAAACTCTACTTCTTACTGTCTGATCACATTTTTTGTTTCAGTTCAAATATTTTTCATCCTCCTTTTGTTTGAATTTTTTAACTAAATTTTGTTAATGTTTTCCAACTTTTTTTGTTGTGGTTGGGAAAACGCTGCACCGAAAACTCTTCAATTATTGCTGGAGTTTTATTGTCGATTTGCGTGTTATTCACTTATTAAATGCATTGATTTGCGAATAGAATTTTCCAAAACAACAATAATAACAACAACAACAACAACTGCTGCTACTCCATTTGGCTGGCTGCCGGTTGTTTTTCTTTAACTAATGATGCAGCATATTGAAAATAATGAATGAATCCTAAATCCGCCAGCATCGTGCAAGAGCAGCTTATTGAAAACTGCATCTAATGAGATACTCGAACGAGATGAAATTCAAAGATCTGCAAGTTGCACGCGTTGCATTGCATGCAATGCAATAGCAGTGTCTGACTGCAATAGCAGCAGCAACAACAACAAAAAGAGCACAAGCTGCTTTATTGCAGCATCAAATGCAAGTACAAGTTCACAAATAATCCCAACATCAAAGCCAACGAGGTTGCATTAAAACAAAAGCAACAACAACAATGCAATTGGCCATTGGAACATTTTGAAAATGAAACGGAAGTAACGCATAAAAAGTACTTCATTTGTTGTTGAATGATGTTGAATGGTGGAAAATGGACAATGAATGATTGTTTGGTTGGTGGCTTGTTTTTCGTTAGATGAGTTGCGGAAAATTCTTGCGTTTTTGTCTGTCTGATACGCGCTGATGTGCTTCGGACAGTGCAGACAGTATAGTTCTTTATAGTTCCAATTCTAAGGTTGCTGCTAATTCAATTCCTTTTTTGTGGTATTTTTTCATTGTCCTGCAGCAGCTGTTGTTTTTCCCAATTTCTACTAAATGAAACAGAATGTCTGCTACGGATGCATTTTTAAAATTAAGCTTTAGAATCCAACTAGAAACGAGGAAAAATTTTAAAAAATCGCTTAACAATGAAAACTCTTGTATATTGACTGGATTTGTGTTGGTTACACATTGATTTCTTTGGCTACCAATGATTTGCAAAATTCTATGGCATCTCTTTTAATTTTCGGCGAGTTCCCAATTGTTATTCTATAACAGGCAAAACGACAAGGAATTTATTTAATTTTTTTTCGAATACTTTTTTGCTAATATTAACTAACATAGTATTAGGAACATATTGCGAAAATTTCAAGCAAATCTAAAGAGCAGGTTTTTGGCGAAGTTGTCTCAAAATCGTGCAATATGTACACTTGACATACCTTTAAATACTTAACATAATGAAAAGGTGAAACAACTTTTTCGAAATTAGTTGGAACAAAAAGTGGTGACCGTGGCATGCAGGTTAAGTGTGTGGCTTAGCATGCTCGGAGCCCGGGTTCGATTCCCAGCCGCGGCGAAAAGTTTTTTTCAATAAAAAATTTTTCTGGTCGGTCACCACCTCTCTGCAGACAATGGCAAACCTCAGAGAGTAAATAATGCCATGTAAAGCTTCTTGAGAACATGAACTTTAGCCGTTCGGAGTTGGCATAAAACATGTAGGTCCGTCCAGTTCTCGGTCAATTGTGTGCAAACATTTAAAAACACACACAACACAATTGATCATAAGAAGCTCGGTCAAAGTTCAAGGGCTGAAATGGCCAATTTGTTTTTTTTTTTTTTTTTTTGTAACAAAAATTTATCGAAGTAATGGTTTGATTTGAATAATTTGTAAGAGACAAGAGAGCGATATTCACATAGCAATGCTTCTGACTGCTTTAATTGGCAAGGACAGCAGTATTCATGTCGAAATCGTCTCAAGTCGACTCAAACCTCCGCCGGCAGTCTCCTGGAAACATCAAACTAGCAACCGCAATTTAACGGCCCCTGGCCCTTTTGACCATCAAGTAAAGGTTGTTCATTGGGTTTGAAGCGCACCTCATAAAAAAAAATATTTCAATCAACAAATAAGAATAATCTGGCATGTTCTGAAATATACCATAGAAGTGGATCGGAATCGGAATTCATTTCCGTGTATCAACTAAAGAAAAAGAAAAAAAAAATACTAACAAGTGGCTTTTAAAAATAAAATAAATTAATAATAATGATTATTGTAATTATCGCTACATTTTTGCTAGACGGAAAATATAAGGAAAAAAAACTCATCTGAGCGATCTCAGTAATCCCTTAAAATTATCCGAATCTGCGTTAAATCTGCTGTGATACATAAATAGGTATAAAAGTTATGATCATTTCCTAGATTTTTCGCACAGTTTAGAGTGGACAAAGCAGCATTTATGCATATTTTAATTGTATTGCAAGATTATACACGACCATCCTTCATAAGCCCAATGCTGCAGTTAGTAGCAACTTTACATTTTTTAACGGAAGGGTTAAACCAAAATAATAAAAATCCTCCTGCAAAATTATGAACGGATTTAAATTCACTTGAATTACGATGAATCAAATAACTGAACACCTGTCAATAATCCGACAATAAACAAGTATCGTATTTGAAGATCGGAATCGGATTGCAGAACATCTTTTAATCAAACGCCTTCGAAAGTAAATCCCATTCCGACCTGAATTCGATTTCAGAACATATCTGTATTAGAAAATTATACCCAAATCTAATGATGACTACTGCAAACGAAAATCTGATAATGATAAACGGATATGCACCAAGAATGTCCGCACTCTAAATAGATTGATATCCAAGCAATGCGATGGAAAGGGTAGGGTTGCACGCGGCAATCATCCTGCGATATTTACTGCAGCGGCCATGTGGAGCTTGCATGCGGATTTGTTGGCAAGAGACTACGGCATATGTCTTGCGATTCAGACCTGTGTGCGAACTATTTGCCATTACCGCTTCAAAGGTAAAATTTTTAACATAAGCCTCATATATGTGTGTGTGCATGCTCTGACAGAAGTCAAAGACGATGTGACCAAAGAAGTTTTCTACGAGTGTCTTGAACTCGCAAATGAGCGCTGTCCCCGCCATGTCATAAAAATCCTGCTTGTTGACATCAACGCCAAGGTGGGCAAGGAAAACATATTTGGTTCAACAGTCGGAAAATTAAGCCTCCATGATAACAATTTCGAAAACGAAATGAAGCTGATTGACTTCGCAACACCACGAAACATGGTCATTAGCATTTTGATATTCATAAGATCACCTGATCAAAAGACCCGGAACTGAATTTATCACGTTTTGATCCGTGGTGCTAACATAGTTTCGGATCAATATAGTGTCGCAGCCAAGATCCGCTCACGTCTCACAATCCTACAAAAAGAAAGCTAAACCTCCACAAACAGCATTCAAAACGGACAGCTAAGCCTTCGCAACTTGACTCTCACTCCTGCTTCAAGAAAGCAACCCTCCGATCAACGATATATGCACGCAGTGAACGCGCACATTCCACTTTATGCGTTTGGCTGCCGAAGAGTTGATAGGCTATAATCGACTTCATAATCCCCTATAATCGCTCCTCGCCGAAACCGAACTGGCGTGACCAGGCGTGTCTAGAGGCGCTACTGCAGAGAAAGACGCCCTCAATAACTGCACCCTGCAGTCGGTTGTAACGCGAGCTATTATGAAGTGATACTGAGAAAAAAAGGAGGGCTGATAGAACCTTTTATGGAAAAAAAAAACGAAAGGTAGAAATGCGTGAGTGCGAGAAAATAAATATACATGGTGACAGAAACGAGACTTGAAATATTTTCGAAGAAATAAGACGATTGGCCGATGGTCTTACGACCAGAACCTCTTCCTGTAAGGATGCAAATGGTAATCTAGTAACAGATATCCTAGTACACCGATGTTCTGGAGGTGACGCTGACAACAATCTCGCCAATAGAGATGATCTACCGGAAACCCCAATTATGGATGACAGCGTTGAAGTTCTGCTGCCCGATTATAACGAGGAACAGCTATAGCTCGGCTTTAAAAAATTTAAGCCGCAGTAGCCGTTGGCCTACCGGCTTAGCTGTTTAAGAACGGAGAAAAAGATCTGTTTAAATTCGTTCATGAGTTTCTATGCAGAATATGGTCGCAGAATATGGCAGAATAAGAATGCAATCCATACGATTGGAACCTTGTGGTCCCAATCCACAAGAAAAGCGATCGCACTATTTGTACCAACTATCATGGAATAAACATTCTGTTTGCATGTAAAGTCTTGTCGAGCGTATTATATAAAAGACTGAAGCCCATCGTAAATTAACTGATTGAACCCTTTCAGTTTGCTTCAGACCTGGAAAATCTGCCAGGTCTTGAGATCTGCCAGATCTTATGTTAAAGACTGAAGCCCATCGTAAATTAACCGATTGAACCCTATCAGTATGCTTCAGACCTGGAAAATCTGCCATCAACCAGATATTTACGCTACAACAAATCTTGGAGAAGACCCTAGAGAAACAAATCGACACACACCATCTTTTTTTTCGATAACAAACCCGCCTTCGACAGTCTAATAAGGAGCCACCTTTGCACCAACATGTCTGAATTTTATATTCCTGCAAAACTACAATGTCTTTGCAGGATGACACTTAGCTACACCAGTTATAATTGGAAAGGACCTCTCCCTCGCATTCAATGCTAAGCGAGGTTTGAGAGAAGGTGATTATCGTGCGACTTCTTTAATATGTCATGGAGAAGATCACCGAGCTGCTTACCTGAGACGTAGCGGCACAATTTTCTTTAAGAGTGTTATGAGTGCTGTAGTGCTGTAGTGCTGATGATATTGACGGCATTGGCCATAATACGCGCGAAGTCAGGACAGCATTCCCAGGCTAAAAAAAGAGCCGAGTCGAATGGATCTTGCAGTGAACGCAGATAAAACGAAGTATCTTGTGTTAACATACAAACAGTCCCGGCGTCTTGAAAACCACGTCACTGTTGACAACACCTCCTTTGGGGTTATGAAGGACTTTGTCTACCTGGGATCCAGCATAAATTCCTCATATAATTTATGAATTGAGATTAAACGAAGGATAACTCTTGCCAACAGGTGTTACTTTGGCATCAGTAGGCAATTGAGAAGCAGAGCCCTCTCTCCACTTAGAAATTGACGCTCTATAAGTCAATAATTATGCCGGTCTTACTATACGCATCACAAATCTAGATGCAAAGAAGGACTTTGGGAGTGTTCGAGAGGGAAAATTCTTAGTGAGATCAATTCTCAATTCACTCAATTCAGTGAAACGTTGAAATGTTCGAGCTGAACGCCGACAGCGACATAATCAAGCGCATAAAAATTGACCTGCTTCGCTGGCTAAGTCATTTGAGTGAAGTATAAGACAACGCTCCAGTGAAGAAAATGGCCGATTCAGTTCCCATTGGCGGTCAAGACAGACGAGGAAGCCCACATCTACGTTGCAAGGACCAAGTGTTGGATAACCTGACAAAGCTTGGAATTTCAAGCTGGCGCCAGCAACAACACGAGATAACTGGCTGTTGCAATATCTTAGGAAAAAAACCGATATACGGTTGTAGGTGCCAAAACAATTAATAAGTTAATAATATTGTAGTGATTTTTTTCAATTCAATCAAAGAGCGGTAACACGTTTTTGTTACATTTTGAATGCGTGTGAAAAGAAATGGACCGAAAAACTTCTTATAAAACAAGAAGAGCAAATAACACAAAAATAAAAGCGTAGAGAGCAACATAGATCTTAATGCAACTCTCACAACACAAACTCGTGAAAAGAAAACAATCAAACGATGCGTGGTATCGGTGATGAATTCTTTCAAAACTTGGACACTTTGAAATAACAAATTTATTATTAAATTCTCTTAAAGAAAATAGCTCTATGTTAAGCCGTAGCATATATATGATATATTAAAACTTATTTTATAAAAATCGGCCCGTTAGTTTTGGAGTTCACTTTAAACACAACATTTGCACTTCAATATTATAGATATCATTTTCACTGTGATCAGTAAAAGCTAGGGTAAGCTTTAACAAATGGCGTAAATTTGATTTTTCTACAGTTGGACGAAAAAAGCTGGCCGGATTGCGGGAATGTCACATTATATTGAGAGTACTTGTTATTGAAGTTGCGTGAGCAGTTTTGGACCAACATAAGCTAATTTTTCCTTTCCTCCTTTTTCCACACTATCTTACCGGACTATCTTCATTCTAATTTTCATGGTCATCACTTACTTTTGACTTACTTTTTTATTACGTGATCATCTGTTTCCTTGATCCTACCGTTGATGAAAATATTCAGGATTTCTAGTCGTCAGATAATTGTGTGCTGCACAAATTTTTTCTATTAAAGTTTCAATGAAGTAACGCGTGATTTAATCCTTATTATTAAAGAACCACAATCATTACCAAAAATAAGGAAAATTTTTAGGTTAAATTTTTACCCTAGCTCCTAGTTGAGCAACTCTTTTTTGATTAGTAACAAATACAACCCCTTGAAAGAACTTAGTAATAAGTTAAATAGTGAATATGAGATAGAAATGTAGTTAAGGGCTAATTATTTTCTCAAAAATCATTCATTGATTTTTTTCATGTAAAGTTTTGAGCATTTATAATCGATCCCTAAAAGGGATCGAAAAGGAAAAAAGGTAAACATTAACATTTATAGTGCACTCTCGGTAAACTCGGGCAGTGTCGAACTATCAAATTTGTCGGATTGTAGAATACTGCCTAAGACCCTTATAGTTCGAAATTTTTTACAAAAGAGTATCCTGTAATTCAAAAAATTAAAGAACCCATGTTAGGATTCTATGTGTTATACTCTGAAAAACAAATCATACCTCATTAGCGAAGATTTTTAATGAAAAATGTATTCAATAATAATAGACATGGATTACAGGGCTGCCGAATTAGACAGGGCTGGATTATCACGGGTCAACTGCATAAGAATTTTTGAATCAATTTTTTATATTGCAAAAATCGTAACTCAAGTAAAAACATGAAATAAAAGAGTTGAAAACAAAATGCTTAAAACAAAAATTAATTTTAATCAAAAAAAAAAACAAAAACTTTGGTTTCATAATACCGATATGACAAAGCAAAAATAGCTAATTCAAACACCAACCCACAAGTTGCTGCAACATAACAAAAATTAAGGTTAAGCCATGGTCTAAATGTCAACAGCTAAGCCAAGTCAACCCTCCCATAATAAGACTGTATTTTGCACAGAATGAATGATAATCTGTCTGTCTGTTTGTCACTCAATGTGCCTTTCGTTAGTTTTAACTCAGTATGTGTGCAAGTGTGTCAGTATTTAAATAGACCACAACAATGTTGCTGCAAACAAAATTAAACAACTTAGTTGTTGGTCTATCTGTCTGTCTGTCCTTCTGCTGTTCGCGTGTCTATCCAACTTTGACTGGCTTACATTTGGCGGAATTCAGCAATAAATGCAAGCGCGAGCTAAACGTCAAATCCAAATCAAGTTTATCTGATTTCGAGCATAAATGATATGTTGTTGTTGTTGTTGGTGTTGCTGCTGCTGTTGTTGTTCTTTTTGTTACTTGTATTGCTGTTGCTATCAGGTGGAATTATCGTCAACAACAACAACTAAATTACTAACCAGCAAATAAATCGGCTTTGCTGGTAAGCTAACGTGCAGCTGCTGACTCACTTCGACTGCCTGTCGTTGTTGTTGTTGTTGTTGCTGTCACATTAATTAGTAGCTTGCAGTTATTGCAAGTGACTGATTTGACAATCGCAACACTTGGGAACGCAAACACGAATGCCACACGCTCAAATCCGCCCGTCCGTCTATTGGCCAAGTTATCAAGACGGCTTATATTGTTTTTGCTGCTGCTGTTTTCAGTTATTGTTTCGGCAAATTGAAATCGCGCTGCTGATTTGGAAAATGAACACTGGAACTTAACCCTTTGAGGCGGATAATTTTGTCAAGTTTTGCTAATCAAAAAATTTGTTTGAAAATTTTACTATTTCAGTCCACTTAAGTATAGAAACTTTTTAGCCGTTAGTAATTTATTTGACCTAAGCCCTTTTTTGCTTTCTGGTATCGCCCTGATGCCACACCAATATCAGGGTGTATCAAGAAAGTGTTGCTCAATTATCTTTGTCAACATAGGGTTAATTGTTGTTGATAGTTGAAACCTATCCCTCTACTTTAAGCGAATTAAAATAACTTCAAGAGCTCTACTTTGTAACAAAAATAAACGAAAAAAAAAATATAATTTTTACTTCAATTTAAATTAACATGAATTAACACAGCATTTTATTTTGTGTTAATAATTGTTGCAAGAATATTTAAAAAAAAAGACACACAACACAATTGAAAAAAAAATATTGAAAAATAACTCTGACGAAATATTGAATATCAATTGAGGTGGCACAGCGAATTTTTGAAATCACAATTCGTTGAATGAAACCGTATCAGCGATCGTATTTAAATAATCTGACCCAGCAGTTTTCATTGAATCATCAGCGTCCTTTGGTGTTCGTCATTCATTCCATTCTCACAATATTTGAACATTAGAGCTGATTTCCGATGAGCCATACCTCATTCATAGAATTGACCAAAAAATGTCTATCGTTGTTAGTGTTTTTGTTATGTTTAGCAGCAGCGCATTTAGCACGTTGCCACAATTAAAAGAGTGCAGCAGATTAAATACGGAAATGCCACAAAAAATTAAAGCAAAAAAAAAAATAAATAATGGATTTATTACAAAAATTACAAATTCATTAACCCCAAAAATAGTTTGTCCATAAATCATAGTTTGATGGATAGATTAAATTTTTCTACTTTATTATTATTATAATTTTTTTTGCAAAATTCTTTTCTGTTCGTTCTGGCAAAAGTCAATATTTGTTTCCATGTAGTTATATAAGAATTGTAGATATGTATGTATGTTGGTGAAATATTAATATTTTTTTGGTGTATGTTTTTGCTAATGAGTAACGTGTTGACATTCAAGATATTTTGTTAAAGCAGCATCGAAATTTGAAGAATGATGCATCGTTTTGTGATTTCCGTCAATCATTTGATATATTGAAGTTAAACACGGAAATATTTGGAAATGGCAACCAAACTGTCATGATTTTAGAACAAAAATGTAAGGTGATTCTTAAATTGAATTCAGTCCAAATATTTTGAAAAATAAATAATTTTAAAATAGTCCTATACTATCGTTCGAAAATTTCTATGACTTAGAAAAAACAAAAAAATACTCTAAACAGTGCGAAAAATATCATGTTAACTAGAACAAAGTCAGGAGGGATTGTATATAGTTTTATCCCAAGAAGAAGCCCGTCTGAACTAAAATAGCAATCTTTGTTTAAGAAAATCAGAGAGAAATCAGACAGAATAAGGAAACGAGAAAGAAATCTTGTTAATAAAAACAAAAAGAAATTTTTTAAAAATATGATAGAACTTATTCAAGAAGAGAGAAGAAGAAATCTTATAAAAATAAGAAGTTCCGTTTTTAATGAAATCAAGAAAAAAATCCTATACAAAAAATAGGTAAATCTTTTTAATAATATCAAGAAGAAATCTTTCGAAAATAAAATGAAAATTTTTTTTAAAAATATGAAACCAGTTAGAGAACCTTTCATTTTTTATTAACTACTAGCGGATGTTACCCGGACAATTTTCAAAACTGCTCTCATTTTATTTTAAATTAACATTTTTTAAATTATCAATTAAATTTTAAAATTTTTAAAATTATCGTTGTTTGCGGTTTTGCCCCCTCCGTCGAAAGTGTTAAGTCAAGTTTCTGTAAAACTGTACCTGCCAGACTTGATTAAAAAAAATTATATCTTCAACGTCTCGATCTGACGTGTGGTTTCTGAGGTCACCCACACTCAGAAATAAACACATATGTTTCTCCGGTGAAAAATTTCTCTATTTTCGATAATAGCAATTTTCTCTTCTTCAAATAAAATTTTCTTCAATTAGAATAAATTTTCACATTTTCGAAGAAATATTTCTTCACTTCTAGGAAATGAAAATATTTCCATGTCTCTTATAATGATAAATATTTTTCTCGCACAAAAAAATTCTCATTATAGAGAAAAATTTATTGAAAATTTAAAATTTTTCCAATATTTTGATAAAAAATTCACTATGAGAAGTATTTTCTTCAATAGAAGCAAATGTTTTCTCAAAAATAAAAAGTCTTTTTCTCTAAAAACTATATATTTTTATATATTTTTCTTTTTCATAGAAGCTTTTTATTATTTTTAGGATCAATTTAGAAAAAGACATTCTCTGGAGCAAAGTCTATAGACTTTTACACTATAGACCATTTTTCTCTAAATATGATGCCTTTTATATCATATTCCGAGAAACTTTTTTTTGAGTGCAGTTTGAAAAGTCATTTCGAGAAAAATGCGTTTAAAGTTTTCCTTAGTATGCATTTAATATGCAATTATATCTCAAAAAAATTCAAACTTTAAAAAATCCTTTAAGCGTCGATTCGATTTGTGGATTGTTTTCGTTCAACTTCGGATTTGGTCGATACTGTTCGGTTAATTAGCTTAATTAGGTTAATTAGGTTAATCAGGCTCATAATTAGCCCACAACAATAAAATTTAATATGTATGTGTTTTATATCAACATAAAGATGTGTTTGAAAAATGGACGTCATCCACTCACGGACACGCCCACCTCCCATACAACCCAAAAATTGAAAACGCAATTAATAAGCCTCTGTTTAACCTACAGAGCTAAAATTTGGCACATATGTTTTTTATAACAAAGCAAAGACGGTTTTGAAAAATGGACATCATCCGCTCACGGACACGCCTACCTCCCATACAACACAAAAATTGAAAACTGCATAACTCAGCTCATAATAAGCCTACAACAATAAAATTTGATATGTATGTGTTTTATATCAAGACAAATATGGTTTTGAAAAATGGACGTCATCCGCCTACGTACACGCCTACCTCCCATACAACCCAAAAAGTTTAAAACTCAATAAATAAGAATAAGTTTGTCATAGAGAAATTAAATTTGGTATGTATGTATTTTATACCAAAACTCAGGTGTGTTCAAAAATTGGGAGTAATCCGTACATGAACACGCCCACCTCCCATAGCGAAAGCACAATAAAGGCATTAACTGTGAGCTACAGTAATAAAACTTGGTATGTTTAAATTTTTCATCAACATTTAAATGGATATAAAATAAAGGCTTCATCCGCCCTTCATCCGGACACGCCCATTTTCAATAATATCATTTTTTTTTGGAAAAGTAGGTTAAGGGTATTTCATAGTCGGCCTTAGACCGACTTTAGACTTTCTTTACTTGTTTTTCTTTGTTCACAAACTTTGAATGCGTTTATCTCGAAACCATGGTTTTCGTTTCGAAATTTGTTTTGTTTTTTGTCTTTTCTTAAACTTGATTCGCTATCGTATGACACGAGATTTGTTTTTTAAATTTTTTTTTCGATTTTTTATGAATTTTTAAAGTCAATTTTTTTTCCGAAAAAACTAACTTTCAAATTTGGAACATCACCAAAAATTGAAAAAAAAAATTAAAAAAAAAGCTCCTGTCATACGATAATCAATTTTTTTAAGATATAAAAAAGTAATTTTTTTTCCAGATCGGTCAATTTGTGCGACTCCCAGCGCTGCAACCACGAGGCCCCGTTTTTTTTCTCTGCCGCCAGTTTGGAGCTCTATAAAACCATGTTGGTGTAAAAAATATATCTTTTTAAATTTGTTTTCTTGTAATTTGTTCAATTCTCTACAATAATAATACAAAATTTTGGACAAATTTTTTTTTTAGATAATAAAAGTTGAAAAAAAAATCATTAAACTTTTGTGAAGAAACTATTAAATTACATTCGTAGGAAAAAAAGTTGCAGCTAAACAAAATTTCAGTGAAGTTCGTTTTGACTTTTGTACTTTAGCCTTCGATTCATCATCGTATGGCTTCGTATCAGTTCGAAATGACTTGTTCAACTTTGGTTTTGTTCGTTAGTCGTCGGTTCATCTTCGTTTGGCTTCGTTTTTCATACCAAATTTCTTCATATAATAACATTATTGTTCATAAATTGTAATGATAATATTTTTCAAATCTACCGTTATCATTCCAATTTTTCTATAACTTGTGTTCAATTGAACATGTAAAAACCGTAAGAATACGCAATCAAAGCTAATAAGTATCTCTGTGCAGGTCCTTCTTGATAATCTGTTATATTGATTTTCATACTTTGTGATATTAAATTATTATAACTGCACTTGTATTTGCTCTGGATTATGTCTATCCAATAATAGTGCCATTTATGATCTTTGACAGCCCAACCAAGCGACCATTAACGAGCTGCTTTGATGTGCAGTCTTAAGAGGGTTTTGTTTGGTCATCCATTTTATTTGATATTCGATACGCAAGACGCAATATTTACAGCAAAACTATACCCCGATGACAGGTCAGAGCATGACATGGCATGGTTCATGGGGCTGGCGTAGGCGATTAACAACAAAGAGTGGAGTACGAGGAGGAGGAGGAGGAGGAGGGGATGGGTTAAGCCTTTTGTTAATAACCCTTTTAATGAGCTCAAACAGTTAACAGTTCAGCTGCATTGCGTTCACTTAGATGACGTATCGAATGTTTGTGCGCGAGAAAACATTTAGTACCGAGTCTGCAACATAAGATGATGAACTCTGTGTGTAGATGGACAGACATTGGAATGAATGCATGAATGAAGTGCTGGACAGATATGGACTTGCACTCATGTGATGACGTCGACAGTGTCATTGTTTATATACACTAGTGGATTTTCTTTACTTTCAAGTTGTGTGTTGTTTTTTTTTTTTTTTTTGTGTTTTTGTGAACTCGGCACATCAGACGGTTTGTTTTTGTCTGGCTGTCTGTGGTACGTTGCCTGTTCTATTCTTGCTAGATTTGCTTTGCAGCAATCTAGGGTTACTTTAATTCCAACTACTTTGGTTTAATGTCTGCAGTTGTTGTTGTTGTTGTTGTTTTTTTCCGTTGATGAACTCTCTGTTTATCGAATGTCTTTACAGTGAAATGTAATTTTATGCGTTCGATGAAAATTTCTGCATCGGCTTTTATAAATTTTTTTTTCTTCATCATTGAACTTTCTTTGCTAAATGCTGAGCTTACAAGAAATTTCACACTTTTTAAAGCTTAGTCATTCAGCGCATATATCAAAGTGGTTACTTAGCGGTTTATTTAAATGCAATCTAAGCTTATTTAACCGGTATACACGCTGTTCTGAGGCATAGTATAAAAGCGTTTTCAACCTTTCAAAAAAAAAACAAGCCTTCAAATGAAGTTTCAAACATAGACAATCAACAGCTTCGTATTTCCGATGTCAACGCTAACCAGCTACAAATAGTTTGATTCTTATTTAACATTTTTCAATATAGTAGCTTAAAGGTTAAAGGCATAAAGTGAAAATAAAATTTTTTCAAATTATTTTCAACTGTTTGAAAATTGTTGATTACTCTGCTTGATAATCTTGTTAATATTTTTGCATACATTTTTATACTTTTTCATACATATTTGAACAATTCAAACACTGGGCAGATCAACAACTTATATTTATTTTTTCCTTTAACATAATATTTAGCTTGGCTGCTGATTTATTGTTGTTATTCTTTAGATGCTTACATATATCACATCGAGACATTTTGTCGTCATTTATTAAACGTTGACGTATTTTATGACTGCGCGTGGTTTTTTTTAATGCTCATTTCTCGTTTTTCATATCTTGTATATAATATTTATTTATTTTTACTCATTAATATTTATGCAAATTTTTCGCCCCAACGATGTGTCTAGCAACTTTGTGTACAGTCGTTGGTGTTTGTTGAAATTCATTGACAACATTTTTTTCAAAACTATCGTTGGAGTTTTAAATAAATTCCTTGAAATGTGATAATAAGGCCGGTTCATTTTGCAAAACTGTTAAAATACTTTGGTGCGGGTCAACTTTCTTAATGTTCAACCCTATATGAACACAGAAATACCTTCAGACCAAAAAAATTTGACCCCCTGACCTTTGCAGAAATCGCTTCAAAGTAGTTTTGAAAATATACATCACCTGAACCACCTTATAAAATATGGTGTCCAAACTAAAACAAATATTAATTTTATTTTATATATTTTAAGAAATATTTTGAACTTATTTTATTTTTTTTTTTATTTTTGAATAATTTCACTGGTTTACAAATAACGAAAAGTTGTTTGTACTTTGAATGCCACTATTCTTTTCTCATGTAAAATCGGTCGCTGATTCCGAAAAAAAATTTTTTTTTTTTCTGTCACTCCGTTTTCGAGATATTGCCCACTGTAGGGTTTTCAACAAAAAAAAAAAGTTGGTTCCACTTAATTGCATATAACTCCTGAACCAACCACAGTACTCAAACAAATGATATATCAAATAAAAGCTAATAAATTACAAACAATGCCAACATCATTTTTTGGTCGAGCTGTTAGTTTTGGCGGAATTAATTCAAATATCGGGGATTTTTTTTATTTTTCAGAAAAATTTCCAAAAAAAGACAAAATAGTTGCAAATTTCGTTAAGAAATCAAAATATTTTGTTACTTTTGATATTTTTTACTAAAAACCTTTATTTTTCCAAAAAAAAGAAGCTATTGTTGAAGAAAATCTATTGAGAAATGAAAAAGTTGTGTTCAATGGAACGAAAGAACCCAAATGGTGTGATTATCAATTTATGCATTTGGACTTATTTTATTGCCATAAAAAAAAAATGAGAATTAAAGGTTGTTGTAATAAAATAATATATTCTTCATTTTTATTGTTCTTTTAATAATTTACATTATTCGTCGCCCATCATTCCTTTGTCCCAAAATCCTTGGTACCGATTCTCAATTACTTTCATCTGTTGGTGGAATATTTCCCCATGTTCGTCGCTCTCGTCACTGAGATTCTTCGCTTTCTTTTTTTTTTCAGAATTAGCGACCGATTTTACATGAGAAAAGAATAGTGGCATTCAAAGTACATATTGGCTGTAAACCAGTGTTTTTGGTGAAATTTTGATCCTGGAATTTTTTACAAAAAATTTTGTTTGTAATTTTTTATCATCAAATTTTTTTTCTTATTTTGCTCCACCGCTATTTTTTTTGTAATTTTGTATTTTTGCACAAAGACTTCATTTTTCTACGGTATAGTAAATTGCGAATTTTGGGGGGCCATAACACGAATGAACTTTAAAAACACGAGAAATCGCCCTAACAAAAAAAACCGGACTAGTGAATATTATTCTTAAATATATGTTCATCTCTTGCGTTTATATGATTTTGTGTGTGTTTTATATGCAACTGGGCTTAGTTTAGGAATGGTTGAACTGCATATCTGGAGCTGGACACTTTTGTAGAAGGTGGTGGCATTGCGATCGTAAGATCCCTTCTATGATGAAATTGAAAAGATCGCAGGATAGCGGGTTACCTTGTCTGAAACCTCATTCAGTATTCAAGGTTTGGGAGAGGTAGTTTTATACCTGTAGGAGGAATATCTTTATAATTTTGGAAAAATGCAAAATTCGAATGTATAATTGTTAAAAAGATACTTACTTACTTAGATGGCCATGACAACCCGTGGTCTGGTTACGGCCGACTTCATCAGCTCTCGCCAGGCGTCTCTGGGGCCGTTTCCAATTTGTTTCACCAATTGTGGTTAGGGCTTCCTCGGCTTGGTCAATCCTTCGGAGGTATGGTCTTCCTCTTATTCATCGATCCTCGGTTTTTGCCTTAAACACCTTTTTCGCTGGAGCTTCTTCATCTATACGAAAGACATTACCCAGCCAACGTAATCGCTGAATTGTTATACGCTGAACTAAGTCAAAGTCATTGTAGAGCACGTACAGTTCGTGGTTCATTCGAATGCGATAGTCGTCGCCAACTCGAACAGCACCAAAGATGGTGGAGGTTCTTAAGCGTAGAGGGTATCTAATAAGCTATTAACCTTTTTAGAAAAAATTGGACAATGGACTTGGAATTGGAATTGGAGGAAAATACAAAAAAAAAACTCGCGTGTAGCAACGTACATGTGGCAGAAGTGAAGCTTCTTAAACAGTCAAAAATAATAGAGATTTTAGTGTGAAATAGAGAGAGAAAGTATCCACCTATTATCAAATTTTATTCTTCGCTTAATCTCCAGGCTGACATTGTTGTTGCTGTTTTCGGCAATGTCAATTTATGGAAACTCCTTGAGTACTACAAAATTACCAAACTTCCTTTTTCGTCGAACTTCCTTTTTGAAGTGAAACTTCTTTGGCGGCGAGTGAAATTTCAAGGTCTCTTATTCGTAACGCTAGGCTAACGTTTTCAGTTCATATGAAAATGTAAAAATATTATTGCCGCTGCCAAGAATTGACCCCGAACATCGTTGCTTATGAGTCGGAATCTATACCATTACGCCATGTAGGCACATGTAAATGATCAAACAAAATGTAATTAAAACTGAACGCGTAACATACTAAAAATAACATAATTAACATTAGCATTACATTAACATAAACATTACATTATTAACATAACCGTAACATTAATTTTCATCCTACAAGTATGCACGGAAAAGATGAAAACCGATGAGATGAAAATAATGGTGTCAACATTTTTTTAGTCGGTAAAATGACTTGAACATATATAGACTACCTGATATTTTTGACCGAAAAGATAAACGGCAGAAAATAACTGTTATTTTCGACCGATAAAATAAAAGTCAAAAGTAACTGTTATTTTTGCCCAAAAAACTATAAGGCTCAAAATAACTTTTATTTTTGTCGGAAAAAAAAAACAAAGAGATAAAAGTTAATATGTGACACTTTCGATAAAAACCATAGCCGATACGGCCCCTGGATGCAAATATTGAATCAACAGATTATTATTCCATTTCGTAAGTATTTCTTTTCAGATACTTTCTCTCTATTTCACACTAAAATCTCTCTTATTTCTTACTGTTAAAGAAGTTTCACTTCTGCCACGTGTACGTTGCTACACGCGAGTTTTTTTGCTGACAGCATCTACATTGTTTTGCTCTCGTTCACCATCATACTCAGTTTGGCTGATTTGTTTTCTATAGCAGCGAAAGTAGCAGTAACATGTGTCTTGGTTCGGCTAATAATATCAATTTCATCAGCGTACGCAAGGAGCTGAACACCTTTAGAGTATGGTGTCATGACGATGTGCACCTGCCTTTGCCTTTCGTAGGATCCCTCCATGCTGACATTAAAGAGATCGCATCATAGCGGGTCGCCTTTTCTGAAACCTCGTTTTTTATTAAAGTTTTCGGAGAGGTCATTTCCTACCTTGCTGGAGCTGCAGTTATTGCTTTACGTCATCCTTTAAAATCTTATTTACTTTGCAGGTATACAAACTCAGACATTGTCGCATACAGGAAATCCCGAATTGGGTTATCGAACACAGCTTTATAATCAACAAAGAGATGGTGGGTGATGGGATGTTTGATTTTCGTGGATTTTTTTTCCATGATTTAGCATAGTGAAAAATCTAAAAATCTGCTCTATGGTGTAATAAGTGTGTCCAATCAGTCCAATTGTCCAATTTGGTATTCGGTTCCAATCTTTCGCTCAAAAAAATTTTATAAGCGACGGAGATAAGATTGATACTTCGATAGTTAACGCAAATTGTCTGGTCTCCATCCTTTAATATTGGACACGGAGATTCTAATCGTTGAGCATGTTTTCCGCAAGCCATATTTTGCTGATGAGGTAATGCAAAATAAACCTTATCAATTCAGGCCCTCGGTTTTAAATAAATCCGCTGCCAAACCATCAGCACCTGCTGCTTTGTTGTTCTTAAGCCACTGGATAGCAACTTTTACCTAGTCATGGCTAGGTTGTGGAATTACTATTCCATCATAATCCATTGATGGCTAATGGGATGGAATTGACAAATGCAGTGGCCAAAATCTCAGTACGCTCTCCATTTTCATCTGTACATGTGGTTGCTCCAGAATTGAAACCTTGGGAAAAAAGCTAAACCTGTTAATAGAATTTTCGAGCACTTTTTTTGACTGTCTTTCTTCCGCGTTACTTGGTAGTTTTCGCGGATTGTTCGCGTTGCTGATAACTACACTATCTTTTCATTTGAAGCGTTTTCTGCTGTCATACTTCTTTCCGTCCCGATACTTCTAGTCGTAACATTAGTTCCGGAGTTGCGGGTATCGGATATCGGATATCAATTCTTACCAAGCGGCAGTCGAGATGGAGTAGGATATATGCACCCAAAGTCCGCCAACGTCATCGAATCTAAAGGTAGGTTGGTTGATATTAACCGAGAATTCAGCAAAGAGGGCCTGAACAGTCCATTGTGATTGAAGCTTTCCATTGTGAAGGCGCATGCGAATCTTGGCAGCAACAATTGTGGAATTTTTTCTCCATCATCATTGATTGGTGGCGACATTTTGTATTCTCCAAGCGCAGAATTGTTGGAATTGTCGCCTGCAAGCAGATTCGAAAAATGCTGTCGCCACAATCTCAGTGAGCACTGCGTTACTGTAACTGGATCAAAATGATCATCTTTACAACTGGATGCTCCAGGCTTGAAACTTTGGGTTAAACGCTTAACCTGTTGATAGGATTTTCATGCTTTATTCTTGCCCGATAAACCTCTATTTCCTCAAGCTCCTACGGTCTTTATTTGTGTCTGAAATTGCGACTGTCTTCCTTCCGCGTTACTAGGTAGATTGTTCGCGTTGCTGATGACTACACTGTCTATTTATATGAAGCGTTTTCTGCTGTCATCCCATCGCGATACTTCTAGTCGTACCACTAATTCCAAAGTTGCGAGCGTCGGAAATCAATTCTTTCTCAGCGGTAGTCAACATGGAGTCGGATATGTGCACCCAAAGTTCGCCAACGCCATCGTGTCTAAAGGTAGGTTGGTTGATCTTAACCGAGAGTTCAGCGGAGAGGGTCTCAACAGTCCATTGTGATTGAAACTTTCCATTGTGAAGTCGCATGCGAATCTTGGCAGCAACAAGATAGTGCTTGGGGTCAATATTAGTTCCCCGAAATGTGCGCACATCCAATAAGCTCGATGCGTACTCTCCGCCGATCACATTTTGATCAATTTTGTTCTAATGGCCCCGGGAACAAAATTGCCCTGGATCTAATTTCATCTGGGGCAGCCAGGTGAACTTGAGGATATCTAGGTGTTTGATTCTCGTGCCACCAGCTACCATGTGAAGTGGTCTCATGCAGACTGATCTGACTGATAGTGTAGTCAAAAGTGGCTTATCTTACAACATTTTTTCACGCCGTGGGTCGGGCAGTGATCATACACACACTCTAGGCAGTACATTGAAAGCGTCCTTGATAGCATCGTTCTTTTTCGCCGTCAGGCGTTCGCGCAAACTAGGCTTATTTTGTAGAATTTTGCCTTCATAATGATTGTGGCCAGCCTTCAATCACAGTTGTAAGCCGGGAATCAAGCCGCGGGAATCATCTGCCGGGAATCATTTGCTTCCAAATTTACGCTTCTCCGCATGGCAGCTTTAATAAATATCTCAGTCTGCTCTTTTAGAGCAGCCTTGTCCTGTACATCGAATTTCATAGTAGCGGTGCTGTCAGCCTTTATCTTTACGAGGGTACCACCAATTGGAACGAGATACCTTCCCTATAAAGGGTCCGGACATTCCATTCGGACATTCCAGGTGCATATTTTTAAATGATTGCCTGTTTTGCGTTTGCTGTGATTGTCAAAGTTTAGGGGATCATATCCCTAGTGGCTAGTATAGTTTTCATTGGGTGGCTATAATGTGGTGAGATCCAAACCCTACGTACATTCCATTTTCAAGTTCTTGTTAAGATTCCTCAAGCTTGGAGTCTAGAGGAGACAGGGGGTTCGGAAAATAATGTTTAAAGGTGGCTCCGTCTCGGCTCGACAGGTGGGGCTATATAGGTTTCATTCAAGACGCAGTTCTGTTCACAACTACGACTTTTCTTATCCTAGCTGGTCACTCACTGCTTGTCTGGGACCACTTATATACAGCTAACCGCAATATAAAGAGATCGTTCTCTATCCGCAACACTTTACCTGATGTGACCGGTGAATTGACTGAATGCTTGTAGTTCAGCTTCCGTAGATTTATCATATTATGAATTGAACGAAACCGGACATGGAACCATTTAGTGGATTGAAATTCTGTAGATTAGCTCGGTTTGAACTCCAAGATTACTGCTTGCGAGTGTAAGAATGACCGTCATAGTTAGTAGTTACCTGCTTAAGGCAGGGCAGGGCAGTGGCAAAGAATATGGTCTAAGATTTGTTTTTATTCACGGAATTGCAGCTTCTGCAGTGGTTGTTGGCTATAGTGCAGTGCATTGATAATACTACAGCTAAAAAAATAGAGTTCCGTCTTCCTGAGTTGTAATAGTTATGTCGTACGCTTAATATTATAAAAAGGTCAGGTTGTTCTGGCTGTGTGGCAGGTAGTGAGGTTATCCCAACGCTTCTTGTACTGGCGCGGAGAATTTATTTTGCATTGGAGTTTAAAAGGGGCTAAGGAAGATTACTTACTCTCTCATTTCGTAGAAGGATGTAGTTGGGTGGTTCCCTTCCAATCCAGTTCATCGGCTTTATCTCATAACCTTCTATTTCTCGGAGCACTGGCACTCGAATGATGTGTATCCTTACGTGCTCAATCATCTCGTTTAAAGATATGCGGCGTGCAGCGATCAATTTTGAATTATAGTAATTTGATGATAGGGATTTTAGCGTTACTTGACTATCTGAGAAGATCAAAACATCTTTATATGAAGTGTGTCTTTGGCGGAGTTGTAGCGTGGCTTCTTCTATAACCAATACCAGGTCCGGAGGGTAGCTTCTCCTCCTATTCGTATCTCAATATATGAGCCGTCTATGAAAATTTTAATGAAATAGGGTCTATTATTCCTGGCGCGATGTTCACATCTCTCTATTAAATCATTACGCTAATATCGTAATTCCTTTAAACATACGTAATTTGTTTTCTCATTGAAAGTAGTCATTATTGGAAAGTGTGTTGTCCGCAGCTTATAAGAACGTGTGTTCTTTCTTTTTGAATTAGACTAATGCTGAGAATGCCTTTGCCTCATGGCTGTGATGGCTGCAACTTCCTTGGCAGTGAAGCTTAGATAGAGGCAGGAATAAATTAAGTGCATCCGCTGGTGTACAATGAAGACCTTCGGCGATGCCCCGTTCTGAGCTTCTTCATCTCTTCTTGCGAGGCACATATCTTAACGTATGTTAAAAGCGTGGAATTCTCTAGCTACAAGTTTACTTCTCTGCTAGTAAGCATTTGCGTGAGACCCTTGACCCACAGATCCGTCAAGACCTGAGTTAAACGATGTTAAATGTTCCTGGTATATCCAGGAATGCTACCAGCTTACACCTATTGAGTATTGAGTTTAAAGACTGCTTTCATCTCTTTCCAGGAAAAGGAGATGTAGCTTTTTTTCAGGCAGCCAGAAAAAATTGTTTGCAACTAGGACATGATGTGCCGAAGGGTGTTAATGAGTAGTGCCGGTCAGTGATGCTACAAGCATATCATACGGAAAAATTGTACGGAACAATTGTACCTTTGGGGTACACTTGCAGTACCGTCAATACGAAAGTTCACCTTTTTTTCAAAAGGTACATTTTTGGATTTTCTATAGAATCATACAAGAATAAGTTGAGAAAAAGTGGAAAAAACTGAGAAAATGTTGGAAAACCAATGTTCTCAAATGGAGCATTAAATTGGAATTGAAAACGATTTCAAACTGGATAATAAATGGAGATCTCACTGAGAATATATAAGAAAACTTATTTACTAAAATGGAGAAAAAAAAGTGTGAAATCCATTGAAGGTCATGTAGTGAAAATGTTAGAGAACTAATGTACCTTTTTTCTTTTTCCTGGAAAGCTGGAGATCTGCTTGACTTCCATTGGATATCAAGCAAAATTGCTTCTTGAATTGTATGCATTAATTTTCAATCAGTACGCTTTTGGTTAAAAAAGTACGTTTTTCTTATTTAAAAAGGTACACTTTGAAAATCTTTTGAAGTATCACAGGTTCCAGTACAATACCATCAAGGGTTGGGGAAGGCTAGGAGATGGTCATAGTCCATGTAATTTTTCTTCTTCCCACGAGTTTATGCACATTTTCGGGATGATAAATAGTCATCTTTATCACCCCACGCGTAAATTTTGTCACGACGTGTGGAATGCCCATAAAGAGGCGTGGAGAGTATCACCACCTGATTTCATTTAGCCAAGTCCGTCTGTCCGTGGATACGAATTTTCAAGATATCGTAATGAAATTCGATATTTTAGCTTTTTTCTAAAAAACAAAAATCAAGTCCGGAAATGAGCTAAATCTGATAAAAACCACGCCTACTTCCCATACAACCACAAAAGTATAATGAGGCTAATATTTAAGCTATAAAAATAATATTCGGTATGTGTGCAGCTTATATCAAATCTAGGCCATGTTAGAAAAATGGGAGTCATCCACTTACGAACACGCTCGAAAGATATTGAAGGTAAAGCGTGGGGGTATTTTAACTTCGGTCAAGCCAAAGATATATAGATAGCATGGCATACTCAAAGCTACAAAAACGTTAAAAAGAAACTTTATAACAATACTGCTGACTTGATATTTCTTTTTTCACACACAATACACTGACTTTAGTATATTTCATGCACCCTGTTTGCTTTAAATTCCATTAATGACTGGTGCCCACCCTTTTTATCAGCCAGTAAAATGCTTTATGATACTTATAACTGCAATTCTTTTGACCTCTAATTTCCTTTGTTATCCTTCTTATTGGCTTTTTTTTCCTAACAATTTACTTACTTACTTTCCAGCCGAAAATATAAGCATTTCAAGCATATCCGATGACAACCAGTACAAATATCATAGCTTAATCCGTGGCTGGTTTGGTTCTTTTTGTCTGGCGGTGCGATTAACGCGCGATTCTAGACAGATAAATACGTACGTTTGCATGTAGGCAGTAGCTACTTTGTAGCTGTCTGTGGAAATTCAAAACTTTGTTATTTGTTGTCTTTTGCTTATTTGTAATCGGAAATATTTTATTTATTTATGTTAATGTTTTCAATCAGCACACAATGTTTGTTTTACATTTGAAGTGGGTGTGTCGTGATGGTTTGAAAAATCTTATTTATGTCATAATAAACGTACATGTCATAATAATATAAATATATATTTGCATTTATATAGAAGCAGTATTGTTTGGTCTATTAAAATGTTTACATAATATTAATTTATATTTATTTATAAGTTCATCAAGGCATTTGCTTTTTCTCAAACAATATTTTAAAAACAGTTTTATGTGACACATTTAACGCACTTCCTACATTATTTTTGTTATTTTAATTAGTTTGTAATGGGAAAAAAGAACTTTTATTTCAACTTCAATAATAGCTGCGTTCGATTCGCCAGCCTATACTCGCTTATTGTCGCTTATTTCAAAATTTGTATGAGAAAACAACAACAAAGTCTCCAGCTAGTTGAGCATAGAGAAAGTCAACTACCTGTTGAGTTGAGTAAAGTTGCGTTGCCAAGTTCTTATTTTTTCACTTGGTTGGTGTACGGGATAAGTTTTAGTGTATTTATTGATATGGTCGTCAGAATAAAAGCGTTGCCAACTATTGAGAAAATAAAAGCAAAATGAGTAGACGTTCTTTTCACAAGCGAGTTGAGCACTGGCGAATCGAACGCAGCTAATATCTAATACGTGCGTTGATTGACCAGTTCTAGGGATCATCAACAGCCTCTAGGTTTTTTTTCAACATAAAGTGGATTAAAGAAGTTCAAAAAGCATTTTATGCAAATTTATTCTGTGAGCACAGCTATTATCTGCTTTATCTCTCAAATTGTAATTATTTCTTGCTATTACATATTACAGCGCTATTCAAACTATCAAACTTATACCATCCAACCAAATACCAGGGCCGTGGCTAGGGTAAGCGCATTATGGGCCAATGCCCTACCTTAAAATACTATTGACCTACCTTAAGAAATTCCATCCATTATGATAATATGCTAGTCAACTTTTTGTTCATACTTACTTCATAGCATGATTGGAAAAAAATACTTTTTGCGTACCATACTGACATCTAAAAATCTTCGAATTAAACATGGAATCATATTAAACTACACTCAGAAACAAATTTCTCGGAATATGATAAAAAAATGCATCATATTTAGAGAAAAATGGTATAAACTTTGCTCCAGAGACTGCTTTTCTCAAAATGTGATCCAAAAGTTCCCTAAAAATGATAAAAAGCTTCCATGAAAAAGAGAAATATATGAAAATATATGGTTTTTAGAGAAGAAGACTTATTTCTTTTTGGGAAAAGATTTATTTTTATTGAATAAATAGTGAATTTTTTATCAATATATAGGAAAAATAATTTATTTTCGAAAATTTTTCTTTATATATAAGAATTTTTTTAAGTGAGAAAAAATACTACTCATTATAAGAAATATTGAAATATTTCAATTTCCCATAAGTGAAGAAATATTTCTTCGAAAATGTGAAAATTTATTCGAATTAAAGAAAATTTTATTTGAAAAAGAGAAAATTGCTATTATCGAAAGTAGAGAAATATGTTATCGCAGGATAGGGTTGTTTATCTGAGTGTAGGTGCGTTTTTTTTATTATTATGTTACATGAATTCTTCCAACATGCCAAAATAACTGCCTTCTACGATGGAAAAAGGCTTGAGCGGCTTCTCGAACAGCATTAACCAAGAAACTTGGCGTTTACTAAAGTTTTATTTTGGTTTTGACGAGTTTAGATGAAATTAGAAATGACAAATTTAACGCTGGAGACATCGCTAAGAGTGTCGGTATTAAAAAAGATGATGCTAAATTAAGAATTTTGAATAGACATGGTCGGGGCCAGAAAAATTTCCTCCATGCTTCAACCTACAACCCACAAGCTTTACAAGCCTTTCAAGCCCTAGCCTCACAAGCCCGAAGAGCAGAATTGAAACACGCCTTAACAATAATAAAATGTATCTAAATAAAATAACTAAACTGCAATTAAAAAAAACATTTCTCGGAATATGATAAAAAGGCATAATATTAAGAGAAAAATGTTATAGACTTTGCTCCAGAGAGAATGCTTTTCTCTAAATGTGATCCTAAAAATTCTCGAAAAAATTATAAAAAGATTCTATGAAAAAGAGAAATATATAAAAATATATCGTTTTTAGAGAAAAATACTTTTTATTTTTGAGAAAAGATTTGTTTTAATTGAAGAAAATACACTTCATAGTGAATTTTTTATTAAAATATAGGAAAAATTTCTCATTTTCAATAAATTTTTCTGTATAAATGAGAATTTTTTTGGGCGAGAAAAATATTTGTTATTATAAGAGACATTGAAATATTTCCATTTCCTAGAAGTGAAGAAAAATTTTATTTGAAAAGAGAAAATTGCTATTGTCGAAAATAAAGAAATTTTTCACCGGAGGAAGATATGTGTTTTTTTTTCTGAGTGTGGGTGTCTATTTTCCTCAGAAACCAGATGTCAGATCGAGACGTTGAAGATGTCATTTTTTGTTTTAATCATGTCTGGCAGGTACAGTTTTACGGAAATTTGACTAAACACTTTCGACGGAAGGAGGGGGCAAAACGCCAAAAAAGATAATTTAAAAAATTTTAAAATTGAATTGATAATTTTAAAAACGTAAAAATGAGAGCAGTTTTGAAAATCATGCTCTTTCTGTGCTCGTGGCACAACCCCGAGTAACACCGGGTTACATCCGCTAGTTATTTAGTAAATCAATTAAAGAAAGTTATTTTCCAGTTTTTTGGAAAAAATCATTTATAGCCCGTTTCAAAAGAGAAGAACATTTTTTAGTTTCATTTTTCGATGCGCAGTGAGAAATTATTTCTAAAGCACTATGTACTATGCTCATTCGCGTGAAATTTCGCTGGCAACATCCATTTATTTGTTGCGTGAAAATTTTGACAGAAGTTTTGTTGCGAACGAACAGCTGATGATAAGCTTACAAATTTCAACAAGAAGTAAATAAACAGCTAGAATTTATTAAGGGAAAGGAGAAAATTATTTACGGTCTCTAATTTTAAGTATTTATGATTATATAAATACAAAATAAATATTTAGACGAGTATTGTCCTACTTTACAACAAAGCACATCATTAATATGTAAATTAATGATAGAGTAGGACAAGACATTGGTTCATGGCAGCCTGCAAGCTGCGAAGTCTTGCAACCGCCAACACTGCGGAAAGATGCATCCGTATTAACAATTTCCAACAACTGCAATTATTAATTGCAAAGCTTTAGAAATAGTACAAAAAATATAATTTCAATACACTTTGTTCTTTTGCTTGCACTTTTTTCTTAAATTTAATGACAATTGTCACTTTTCACGACAAATTAAATGGTCGGTTCAATTAAATTGCCGTGAAAATAATGTTGCTAGATGCATGTTGCGGAAAATGGTACTAGATTTTTCGCAGCGAAGCATAGTACAGCTTTGATGAAAAAGTTGTGAAATATTCACGCTTGTTTCACAGCTGTCATTTTTTGTATGGAGGTTTGAGTGGAATTTCACGTGAAGCCGAACAGAGTACTATGCTTAAGAATCAAAACCGCTCCGGTTTATTTACTCCGATTGGAAAAATCTCATTAAGAAATCGTTTTAAGAGTTCTAAAAAGGTTTATAAAAGGTACTTAAGGTTTGTTAATTTTGTTCTGATCTAATCTGCATTTAGGTACATATATTAAAATCAAAATATCGTGTGAATTTTGGTGCACTTTTTCAGAAAAAAAGCCGTTTATCTAAGAGAGATATCACTTCGGGAACTTTATATCAATGTAATAAAATAGGTTTATATGATACAATGAACGGGAGGAAAATGTGAGTTTTTGAAAATTATGAAGGCTTAAATCATTTTCATAAACTATAAAAAGATTGAACAACGTGACGTGGTACCTTACATGCATTTAACCCTTTCGATACTGATGTCAAGTACAGTGGACATGGCTTTGAAAGTGTCGTTAATTTAAATTTGTGTTTTTATTTCATTTGTTTTAAAACGAACTCATCTAACGGTACGAGTATTTCGTTGGGAAGAAATATGTTCTATATCAATCAGTTGTTTGGCATCTTTTGTGTAAGGTTTTGTTGTGAAATTTTGTATAATTTTTATTTTTTAATCTATGTAATCAAAAATGTGTATGAGTTTTAATATCTAAATGTTGATTTTTCTTCCTAATCTGTGCAAGCGTAGTATTTGTATTTAAATAAAAAAAATTTGAGTTCAGGTAGGTGGAGCAGACACTCAAATCCATATGTCCCTTATAATGGGCATGAGTAGTAAAGAGTTGAAAAGTTGGTGTAAATTATATAATTTTACATACATATTAGAACTTCTGAATGATTTCTCAGATCTAGAGAATGAATCGGATGGAAATGAAATGGAGTTCTAAGCAGTGAAACATTCTGAACGGGATAAAATTAAAGGGGATCAAGGTGAAAGATTAAGTGATGAGGAAAATACAAATGAACTTAATATAGGCGTTATGGAACAATTTCCATTAGCCACGCGCTCACTACAGCTCCAACTACAAATAGTGAAGAAAGTGTTCCTGAAAATTCAAATTTTTTGGTAAGAATATTGTGCTCGACTGGCAAAAGGATTGCGAATAAGCCAGAATCGAAAACAGAGCAAGGGTTATATGACTTGGTACACATAACTGACAAAAATAAGAATCAATGGCGAATCACAGTCGTAACAATGACCGCATTGATAATGATTTGTTTGCTGCCATTGATCAGCCATACACTGAGGTGAAAAGTGAATACGAATATTTCTAAAATTACTTACCAACAAAATTACTTATCAACATTTTTCGAAGATGTTTCAAATTTTACTAATCTATATAGTGAACAAAAGAAGTCAAGTTTTCAGTTCGCAAATCCGAAGAAATTCGGAAGTTTTTCACCTTACACTGTATGATGGGTATATTAAAATTTCCACGCATCTCAATGTTCTGGGGGAAAGGTAATGCATTGCCAATATTCACCAACAACATGACACGCAATTGATTTTATGCGATACGCACACACTTGCATTTAGTTGATACTCTCATGTAACCAAAAAGTAACGATAAATTTTATCGAGTAAGACCTATTATGAATGCGATTTGAAAACGATTATTAGAGCACCATTTGGAGGAAACTCTTTGTGTCGACGAGCATATTATAACGTTTAAAGGACGCCTTGGAATGAAGCAATATATCCGTGGAAAGCCTTGCCAATGGGGCATAAAGCTTTATGTCCTCTGCGGAAAAAGTGGAATGCCGTATGATTTTATTGCGTATCAATGTTCTGAGCATCCTTATTTACCTCCAGTTAGCTTTTTTGAAACTCCAGTAATAGACTCAATTATTGTTATGCATTACCTTCGTCAAGTTAAATGCTCTTTTTCGACTGGCCCTGATGAAATTCCGAGTTGCATTCTAAAGGAATGTGCTAGCAACCTGTGTGCTCCACTAACAAACATATTTAATATATCCTTGCAAAGTGGACATTTTCCCATCATATGGAAAGATTCATATATTATACCCCTTCATAAATCTGGCTGCAAAATTGATGTCACTAACTACCGAGGCATCGCCAAATTAAGCGCAATCCCTAAATTATTTGAGAAAATCATAACTGAACAACTTACCCACTTCGTATCTTCTTCCATTTCTGTCACTCAACATGGTTTTTTAAAGGGTAAATCAACTTCAACAAACCTTTTGGAGTTTACAACTCGTGTAATAAAAGGTTTTACTTTGGGAAAACAGACTGACGTTATTTATACGGACTTTAGCAAAGCTTTTGATAGCGTCAATCATAATCTTCTATTGAATAAACTTAAGTTAATTAGGTTTCCTGTAAAAT
Organism: Tetanocera ferruginea; assembly: GCA_958299015.1. NCBI lineage: Eukaryota > Metazoa > Arthropoda > Insecta > Diptera > Sciomyzidae > Tetanocera > Tetanocera ferruginea. The sequence continues at coordinate 49,837,710 of OY282640.1, read as the reverse complement.
TGCTATATTGGATAAAATCTTATTTATCGCGGCGTTTTCAAAAAGTTTTATATAAAAATTCTCTTTCACAAAATATAATGGTTACATCTGGTGTTCCGCAAGGAAGTCATCTTGGACCGGTTTTATTTTTACTATTTATTAATGACCTTCCCTCGGCAATTAAACATTGTGACGTCTTAATGTATGCTGACGATGTGAAACTTTTTCTTACCTACAAGTCACTCGACGAACAACACCTTTTACAATCTGATTTAAACAGACTAGTGGATTGGTGTAACTTCAACCTATTAAACCTTAACTTAAAAAAATGCAAATCAATGACCTTCTCACGTAGAACTGCTAATAGTACAAATTACACTATAAATAACATCCACTTAGAAATTGTTCATAGTTTTGTTGATCTTGGTGTAATTTTGGATCCAAAACATCACTTCAATCTCCACGTAAATTTGGCTGTAAATAAGGCTAGAGGTGTTCTTGGTTTCATTAAAAGATGGGCGAAAGAATTCAATGATGCCTTCACTAGAGGTGGAAAACTATCGATAATCAGCCCTATCGATAGTATGCGATAGTTTAGAAAAACTATCGATAACTATCGATAGTCTTAAGAGTTGAAATTTTGTATAAATCATTTTTAATTATGAAAACTAAACATAAACATTCATACATAATAATATAAAAAAAATAAAATAAATGCATTTTAGGCAACTTAATTCAAATGTATTTATTTATAAAAACAACGTACAATATATAAATGAAAATTACCATAGAATATTGGCATGCATTTTTAGTGTTGCCTTTCTAGCCATTGATTTTTATTTAAAAAAAAATCAACATGTCAACATTTTTGGGTTTTAGTCTACCTCGTCTATCAGAAACAATAATCCCAGCTTTAAACAAGTAAAGAAAGTCTAAAGTCGGTCTAGGCCGACTATGAAATACCCTAAACCCACTTTTCAAAAATAAAAAAATTTTTATTGCAAATGGGCGTCTCCGTGGGCGGATGAAGAAGCCTATATTTTATAGCTCACATTTAATGCCTTTATTGTGCTTTCGCTATGGGAGGTGGGCGTGTTCATGGACGGATTACTCCCAATTTTTGAACACACATCAGTTTTGGTATAAAATACATACATACCAAATTTAATCTCTCTATGACAAACATAACCTTATTTATTGAGTTTTAAACTTTTTGGGTTGTATGGGAGGTAGGCGTGTCCGTGGGCGGATGGTGTCCATTTTTCAAAACCATCTTTTTTTTGTTATAAAAAACATATGTGCCAAATTTTAGCTCTGTAGGTTAAACAGAGGCTTATTTATTGCGTTTTCAATTTTTGGGTTGTATGGGAGGTGGGCGTGTCCGTGAACAGATGACGTCCATTTTTCGAAAACATTTTTGTGTTTGTATAAAACACATACATACCAAATTTTATTGTTGTAGACTAAATATGAGCTGAGTTATGCAGTTTTCAATTTTCGCTTTGTATGGGAGGTAGGCGTGTCCGTGGGCGGATGATGTCCATTTTCAAAACCATCTTTCTTTTGTTATAAAAAACATATGTGCCAAATTTTAGCTCTGTAGGTTAAACAGAGGCTTATTTATTGCGTTTTCAATTTTTGGGTTGTATGGGAGGTGGGCGTGTCCGTGAACAGATGACGTCCATTTTTCGAAAACATCTTTGTGTTTGTATAAAACACATACATACCAAATTTTATTGTTGTAGACTAAATATGAGCTGAGTTATGCAGTTTTCAATTTTCGCTTTGTTTGGGAGGTAGGCGTGTCCGTGGGCGGATGATGTCCATTTTTCAAAACCATCTTTCTTTTGTTATAAAAAACATATGTGCCAAATTTTAGCTCTGTAGGTTAAACAGAGGCTTATTTATTGCGTTTTCAATTTTTGGGTTGTATGGGAGGTGGGCGTGTCCGTGAGTGGATGACACCCATTTTTCAAAAACATCTTTGTGTTGATACAAAACACAGACATACCAAATTTTATTGTTGTAGATTAATTATGAGCTGAGTTATGCAGTTTTCAATTTTTGCGTTGTATGGGAGGTAGGCGTGTCCGTGGGCGGATTCCAAAAATATTCAATAGTGCAGATCCTTGGGTCCATGTGACTATGTGTACCAAGTTTCATTCAATTATCTCAACTCCTTCTTCTTATCCTGTGTATACGGACAACACACAGACGGACAGACGGACGGACGGACGGACGGACATGGATAGCTCGACTCACGTGGTGACGCTGATCAAAAATATATATACTTTTCTATACCGGACTCGCTTCGTTCTATGCGTTACAAACGTTTGCACAAAGTTAATATACCCTGACCTTTCAGGTTTAGGGTATAAAAACCGACTATCGATAGTTTTGAGCGACTATCGATGTTTACGATAGTCTCATATTATCGATACTATCGATAGTACCATCGATAGTTTTCTACCTCTAGCCTTCACTACTAAATTACTGTATATATCTCTCGTAAGGCCTTTTCTTGAATATGCTTCCGTAGTATGGAACCCTCACTATAACGTCCACATTGATGCAATAGAATCGGTTCAAAAACAGTTTTTACTTTTTGCTTTACGTCATCATCGTTGGAACGCAGATATTATTCTTCCTTCGTATGAAACCTGCCTTAAGCAAATTTTACTGCCTTCACTGAGAAGCAGAAGGATGGTGCTTAATGTCACCTTCCTATATAAATTACTTTGTGGTGATATTGACTCCCAATATATTCTCTCATCTCTTAACTTTAACATCCCACGAAGAGGATCTAGACATTTTGTGCTCTTTAAGTTGAGCCAGTGCACTTCAAATTTTGCCCTTCATGACCCTTTACGATGTATGTGTAGGGATTTCAGCAATAGCTACAGCTTAATTAATTTTTGTGATTCGGTGGATGCCTTGAAACGGAAAATGATTTTACATTTAAATAATTGATACATTTTAGAATTTTGTTTCAAACATTAACTCGATTAATAATAGTGTTATATTCTGTTAAAATGTTGACTGAAGTAATTCCATATATTCGAGACCGTTTCAGTTGTTTTTCCTTTATAATATTGCGTTTGATGCAACAGTAAGCACCATCGAATATGATATGTATGCTTAAACTTGTTTGTTTTTAGTCAAAAAAATTTTAAATTTTTCTTATTCATTTGACTTATTAGTTACTTACCCTCTTTTCCATGCAAGTTTATGCCTGCGTTAGCACGGTGTTCCTAAATTACATAGTGACCCGTATATATATACACATATATGTTTGTACGTATATATCTGCGTTATATTTGGAATTGGTTTGGTGTTTAAGAGCTTAATTTCTTTTCCACGTAGGATCTTGGGTTGGATAGTGGCCGCAAACTAACTAATATTCATATTATATATAGTTACTTTGGCCTCTTTGTTTTAGAGTTTTATGTAAAGTTTACTACTTATTTGATGTTGTTTACTTTTTAAATTCAAATATTTTTAATAAATTCGTGTTTTGGTATAAATTTTTAAGTTCCGCTGAAAAGCCAATTAATGTGCTTAGCGGAAATTCATACTTCGCCAACTGGGTGTGTGTTTTATTACGTAGGTGCATTCTGTCATTTAGAATGTAAGTCGTGCATGCGTATAGTACGGGTATACGTATTTATGAGATTTCACACTCCTTTGGTGAATCAAAAAAAAAAAAAAAAATGTTCATCCACTGAAGTAATTCTCGCAAAATGGTATGACAACAAAGGAGTTTACTTAGCTTCAAACTTTGTTGGAATTGGCGAGACAGATAAAGTTCAGCGATATGACAAAAAAGAAAGTAAGTACATCGAAATCAGTAGACCTGAAGTTGTTCAGCTTTATAATAATGGAATGGGTGGCGTAGATCTATTGGATCAGATGTTGCAATACTACCGAATATTTATAAAATCAAATAAGTGGGCTTTACGTGTAGTTATGCATATCTTCGACTTGTCAATTGTTGCAAGTTGGTTTGAATATAAAGCAAATGCTGTCATGAATAATATACCTCAAAAGAATCAAAAGGACTTGCTTGCGTCCAAAAAAGAATTAGCTTTTACTCTTGCTACTGTTTCACTTATGCCTCAAGCTCCCAAAAAGGGCCGTCCCTCAAACTTTTCGAATCTTCATCCCAATGTAATCACAATCCACAACTACGATGAACAAAAAATCACAAAAAGAGTAAAATATTTCAATTAACCACCAATCGATACACGTTATGATCAAGTTGGTCACCTACCCAGATTTGATTCTTCACAAAATAATGCAGTGCGTTGTAAGCCAGTGGGATGCAAGCAAAAAACTTACTTCTATTGCCCGAAATGCAATGCACATATATGTATTCGTCGGAACACCGAATGTTTCTTTGAGTATCATCAAAAAAAGTTGACTTAGTTGAAATACTACTAATTTTCTCATGTCACATAGCATGTTCTTGTTATACGTTCTTATTATATGTATGAATAAACAAAAAAACAATACATTTTTACATAAAACTACGTATTTGCCTTTCTTTATACTTAAATTTTTATTTTTTTCAATTGCTTACCTTGACTACTCATGTCCACTCAGGTGGGTATCTAATATCGGCCATACCCATCGAAGTGGTTGAATTTTTTATTTTTCTAAAGTGTTGTTATAAATCACAGCAACAACCCCAAGGTTCAAAACAATTTTAGGGTAACTGGTTTAGGAGCATTAGGGAAAGGGTAAATACCACTTGCAACGTGATAATTGTTTGTCAGAAGAAAATCTGGCAGCAGTTCACAATAAAAAACAAACACACAAAATAACTTTTAATACCATAGAAACATTTTTCACGTTGGTTGTAGAACAAATGCTGTTTACTTTTATTGTGAACTATCATTATTTTACAATTTCTATGGTGCACGAATTGTTGATATGTTAATCATGAACACAAACCATCACATACATTCTATGTAATCAACTAAGTAACTTCAACATGGTTCATGCATTGAGTGCAAATCAACGAGTGGTGAATAACGCAAGGCATAACTACAGCATGTTCCAGATTACTTTTCATAACAAATTTTGGATGTAGTGAATAGTAGAAAATGTGCAGAAAATAAAACAGCGAAAATATTTGTTTAAAAAATTAAGGGGGGACATTATGTTCGCGGCAGAGAAAAGATACCTTTTTTTAAAAAAAAATTTTTTAAAATTCATAATTCAGTCAAAAACAAAAATTTTTTAAAATATTATAAGAAAAAAAAATTAAAAAAATATATTTTTCACTCCAACATGGTTTTATAGAGCTCCAAACTAGCGGCAGAGAAAAAAACGGTGCATCGTAGTTGGGGCGCTGGGAGTCGCAAAAACTGTCCGATCTGGAAAAAAATGACTGTTTTTAAATCTTAACAAAATTGGTTATCGTATGACAGGAGCTTTTTTTTCAATTTTTGGTGATGTTCCAAATTTGAAAGTGTGTTTTTTCGGAAAAAATATTGACTTTAAAAATTCATAAAAAATTTAAAAAAAAATTGTAAAAAAAGCTCGTGTCATATGAAAGCGAATCAAGTTTAAAAAAATACAAAAAAAAATTTCGTCAAAAATCAACCCGCTAGTGCCGCAACCAGTACGAAAAACATGGTTTCGAGATAAGCGCGTTCAAAGTTTGTGAACAAAGAAAAAAATAGGCGAAAATTAAAAATGTGCACTCACTAATACGGCTGTATTTTTTGAACCCGTGAGAATTTTTCCATGAAATTTTTTTTCTTAGTATCTTAAGAATATTTACTAAAATACAAAATTATAAGTCAATTTCAAAAAACGGCCAATGTCATGTCCCCCGTTAAGAGAGTCGCTCTCTAATGAAACAACCTCGATATTGTTTCTCTCACATGTAAAATAGAATGAATTAAGAGCTGACTGAGCTGAGGATGTAACAAAAAATGCCTGTTAAGATAAGAAAGTATTAGCATAAATCATATTTTGTGAATTTTTGGTAAGACAACTCTGTTAAAAGATAAAAGAAAGAAAAGGTATTATGAAGAAAACAGTATTATTCTTTCTTCTTTTGGGAGTTTTTTATTTCTGAAAAAATTTCTTATCGTACAATAATAAAGCAATATAATGGTCTCTTATATGACCTACTTTAAATTTAAAACTGTCTAGAACAATATCGATAAAACAAATTCTTGCCTCTATAAAAATCAAAAACCATCATCTTCTTACGCTCTCCTTAAAGAGAAGCCAACAATTTATGAATGCATATTAAATCATGTCAACACAATGTTTGGTACCTGTTAAAACTTCCGTCGCCGTTTAACCGCGAAAAAGTGCAACATTTAAACGCTTTCAATAACCACCACCAAGCATACAAAAGAGGCGCCTTACAGCTGTTATAAATCAAGTGCGTGTCATTATCAATGAAATTCGAGACCCTTTTTTTATTGTTCAGCCAAACCGGTAAACAAAAGGGTGCCATAAATGTAAGGTCAGTGTAAAGGGTTGCACTTCAAGCGGCAGTAACTAATTGTTCCCTGGCAACAATGGCACACAAAAAAAAAGGTTGCATGCAATTTAATACCATGCATAAAATATTAAAAAATTTCCTTTTATTTTTTTTTTTTAAACTCGAGCACAAAAATGTTGAAATCTTGCGCAGCAATTGTTAATAATTGGCGCCCGCGCGTAATTATTTCAACCTGAGAGCTACGCTTACTTTTCGAGGGAATTCGAGGTTTTTTATTTTAAATATTTATGACGCAGACTTTTGCTTTGGGTAAATCCAGACCGAATTGCATACGTGAATGCGTAGGCTTGAAATTTTGATTGATTCATCAATGCTTATGCATAACAGTTCACATTTTCTTGTGTCAAAGTTTGAATAACTTTAAACTAAAAGTTTTTGTTTCAATTTTAAACAATTTTACGGTCTGGTTTAAGAGCGGTTTTAATTATCGAAATGATTGCAGTTGAATTTAATTATTGCACAGATGACATAATTTTGGTAAAAACCATACGTTTTGTCGACATGCATGCATAAGACGATATATGTGACACTTTTTTATGATGGGGCTATACCAACTAACTCATATACTTACATTTTTATTTTTATGTTTAATACTTAAAATCTTTCCAGCATAAAAAAAGGTCATCTTTGGCTACGGGTCAAAGTTTTTTTTAATTGCAAAGCTTTGCTTCGTATTCGTATTCTGCATGGTTCGAAAATTAAAAACAAAACAAAAAAACTACAAAAACGGTGACGAATTATAAGCACTCAAAAACCATAAAACTATTGTATCTATAAGAAAAAAAGAAATAATTTTTTAAATTATCGCATTAACAAGTACAACAACTACTATCTTAAGTCATAATGATCTATTTAATGCTTATTATATAAACACTTTTGTTAACTTTTGAACAAAATTATAAGTAAAAACCATTTTAATTTTTAATTAGCTAAAATTAATTTTAACCAGTTTTTCATATACATACTTATCTATCTCTACTTTTAAATATTTCGCAACATTTGCTGTCCATTTTTGTTTATTGTCACTTCCGAATATCTAATGAATCGTCTCGTCGCGCACGCTTCTACAGTCAAGTGTCGCAAAGGATGTAATGGTGTGCTTAAATAGCTTCATTGACTTATGGTCTTGCATATTAAATCAAAAATTTCAAGCATCCAAAAAAGGTCTTATTATGACAATCAGCGCAAATCTAATGCAAACATTTTTTATGTTTTCAACCAATTCCCGGTATATCAAATAAAAACAACATCTGCAGCGTTAAACTTTAATCATACGTGCGCAAGTATCTGAACAGCTGGCGGATGGAAGTTCAAGTACGTATTACGTTTGGCCCGGTTTTTCTTTTTGTTTTTTTTAGTCTTTGATTTCGCAAGTAATTGACTTCAATTTTATGAGAGCAATAAAATTAAAAGAAATACAAACAAAACTTGCAAAATTTGCATCTACATTTTGTATTTTCATAGATATGACAGAATATTTTTGCAGGCCCTAGCCAATGGGTGACGTTGAAGAGCCTCGCCTCTCATGGAGTCCCAAGTGTATGCAAGCAATTTATAAAAATGAAGCTTTAATCAATTTGAGATGAAAAAAGAGAGATCATTATAATGAAAATATGCTTTAAAATTTACTTAAGTAAATCTGTGTCGACAAGATTAAAAACTAATATACGAGAAAGAAGTATCGAAATATCTCTTACCAATCAAAAGTTATAATACAGAATGTACACGGTTAAAAATCTTTGAAAAAAATTTCAGTCTGCATAAAAGACGACGTCGAAATTATATTAAAATTTAAACCACGTCAAATACTAAAACTAATTTCCTAAACTAAAGTCCCGCATGCGTTTTAAATTTAAACCACGACAAATACTAAAATAAGTTTTAGTCTCTCATGGGTTTAAAATTTAAAACTTAAACTCCTATAGAGTTAGTTTTTGAATTTCGTAAACAATAAGCATGCGCACAAATTTTTATTCAGTGGACCAGTTGGTTAAGAGGTTGTTGATTTGATTTGATAAATCGAGTGACCCTGCGAGTGACCCTGCTCAGCTAGACTTTTTTATTTTTTTTTTTTTTTGTTATTTTGACACTATTATATTCTCCTATTATTAATTATTTAATGGGGACAACGCACCGAGATATTTCGAGATTTATGAGTTTTCGTTTTTTTGCTTTTCTTCAAGCTGAAACTCTTTAGAAAGCCGCATGCAAAGAAAAAATAATGGAGTTATGGCCGATTTAGTTAAGGCGTTTAGAATGAAATTTATCCATGGTTTAACTTTCAAACGGGTTTTTCTCGAAATCATGTTTTTGAAATCGGTGCTCAAGATATCTCGAAAAGTAATGAACCAATTACAATTATCTTTGTTGTGCTTATTCTATGCATAATTATCTAGGAGGTTTTTTTTAGTGGCTTATTTTTTTTTAATCGGCAAAATAAGGTCGAATTTCAATTTTAATTTAAATTCAAATGTCCGCCATTTTGTCAAAAATCGATTTTTTCAAAATCGCCAATGACAAAGGCTAGAATATACTGTCCAGTTTAATAATCTTTTCGTTTTTTTATTTTGATGATTACATATGAGCAGGAGTGGAGGACCTTTTTCCGCGGAGGACCTTTTTGGAGGTACTTTATGAAACACTGAATTACTTGGCGAATATTGGATATTTTTCAATAAAAAAATTTATAATTTCATAAAAATGTGTACCATAAAAAGAATCAGTTTGATTACTGCAATGGGTTTCCTTTAAAAAATTAACCCCTTTTAACCCCCTTTATGTAAAATTTGCATTATTGTGTAACATTTTGATTTTTTGTCACACATCCTAAATCGAACCACGGACTGCGGCAACCAACGCATTAGAGTCGCGAGTTCTAACCTCGGGCTAACCTGTTGCATCTAGAGCATGAACAAAATGTAAACAAAATATAAAATGCAGCTTTTAGTCATTTTGTATTAAATTTTAAGCCATAGGTACTAAAATTTAAATGTTATTCCCAATTAATTAAGGTAAAGTACTGCCTTGACTAAAAAATTTCTTGTCTTTTGAAAAGAATAAATTCAAATAAAAATAGATTTAAGAACCTTAAGAACCAACCTTAGGCATGAGCCGAACTTTTCATAGTTTTTTGAACTCTAGGTAGAAAGTAATGGTTATTTTTGGCCCATCCCGTTTATAATTTTTTTTTTAATATTTTTGGTGCAATATTTTTATAAAGGTTGACCGCTCTATCTACGCGTCTCGATAATTTCTTCCCCCTTAGAAATTCGTTAAAAAGTTGTTATTTCGGCTTTTCTCGCTCCGTTTTGGAGATGTCACCTTTTTTCTGTGTTTTTCATATATTTTATTTATTTTTGGTCTATCTCAATCTTAGAAACACGAAAAAATTATTAAAAGTTCGGCTCTGCTTAAAGTACGTGAATACTATTCACGTGTATACGAAAATCACGTGTAGTCTGTGAATGAAATACACGTGCAGTTGAGATTCGTGTTTAAAGACACGAACCACACGGAGTTCAAACTTTCGTGAACTCGTGTAGTTCGAAACAGGTGTTTGAGCTGAAGCTCTAATATGTACTATATGTACTTCTGTAGGAAAAAAATATTGGCAATTTGTAGATAAACCAAAAATTTGTATTTTTATACCCCCACGCTTTATACTGCGTAAGGGGGCCTCGGTAGTCGAGTGGTTAGCGTGCTTGACTACCAACCTAGAGGTTCCGGGTTCGAATCCCGGTCTAACCATGGTCCGCTTTTACCTTTCTTTAATTCTTTCCTCATTTCTAATCAACTGAAATTAAAAACTTCATCAATATAAACGACTTTGGAAGTTGTAGTTGGTGGTAGAGATGTTTGTGGAATGAGATTGCTTGATAATTCGGATTGACTGAGGTAAAGACATAACACTTGCCTCAGATTCAAATTCGAATGTTGATTAGCACTCCACCACACTAGAACTTTCTACACTTGTTTCTCTTGGTTTCCCTTTCTCTCCTTCTTATCTATCTTCCCATTTCCGAACCAAGACAGAATTGACTGAATAGGTTTGACACCTGAAATCCTTGGTTCAAAGCTAAAAAAAAAATCACCACCTGAGTTGATTTAGCCATGTCCGTCTGTCTGTCGACACGATTACAGCCGTAATTTTCAAGCTATCGTAATGAAATTCGATTTTTAAAATAACCAAAAAAATTTAAAAATTTAAAAAAACCAAGATCAAGTTCGAGACTGGGCTGAAAACCACGCCTACCTCCCCAAAATTGAAAACTCTACAAAGAAGCTAATATTAAAGCTACAATACTGAAATTCGGTATTTGTGTATTCTATGTCAAAACTGAGATGTGTTATGTTAGATGGCGTTATGTTAAATGGGCGTCATACACAAACTAACACGCCCACTTTCCATACAACCCCAAAATTGAAAACTTTATTAAAAGACTTAAATTTAAGCTGCAGGCTCTTAATTTAATCATACAAAAAGCTCTCCAATTTAAGATTCTTTTACACTTAAGAATCGGCCGTGGGGGTATTTTAACTCCGGTCAAGTCGAAGATATACCATACTATTTTTTTTTAGCCATTTCATCCTACTCAAAGTATTCTCCCCGGATGCAATACACTTGTACCAAATCTTTTTCTAATTTTCAAAACATGCTGTAAAGTCCTCCTTCGGATCTATCAATTCAAAACGGTCCACGCTCTTGATAGATCCACGGAGCGTTCTCTTGAATTAAGCGAAAATCAAGAAATCATATGGTGCTTGTCAGGCGAATACGGTGGTTGCGAAACGATATGGGTTGACTTTTTGCCAAATTGATCACAACTACGAGTGCAGTGTGAGATGGTGAATTATCGTGATGCAAAAACCAAAAATTGTCTCTCCAGAAATCTGGTCTTTATTGACGCACAGCATTACGCAAACTTTGCATAACACCAATACTCAGAAAAAAGTTTCTCGGAATATGATAAAAAAGACATCATATTTAGAGAAAAATGGTATAAACTTTGCTCCAGAGAATACTTTTATCTAAATGTGATCCTAAAAATTCCTTAAAAACGATAAAAAGCTTCTTTGAAAAAAGATATATATATAAAAATATAACGTTTTTAGAGAAAAATACTTTTTATTTTTGAGAAAAGATTTATATTTATTGAAGAAAATACTTCTCTTAGTGAATTTTTTATCAAAATATGGGAAAATTGTTCATTTTCAATAAATTTGTTCTCTATAAATGAGAACTTTTTTGTGCAAGAAAAATATTTATCATTATTAGAGACTTTGAAATATTTACATTTCCTAGAAGTGAAGAAATATTTCTTCAAAAATGTGAAAATTTATTCTAATTGAAGAAAATTTTATTTGAAAAAGAGAAAATCGAAAATTATCGAAATATAAAATTTTTTATCGGAGAAAGATATGTGTTTTTTTCTGAGTGTAAGTAGTAGTCTTTGTTGACAGTTTGGCCGGTTGGGTTGGAAGTCTTGCATTTTGTCTTGACAGTCGGAAATCATTGTTTTACATATGGGCATCTCCCAAAAAAGGTCCACCAAAAGTGAAGAAAAACATTAAAATAAATCACTCTAACAGCTATGTAACTTGAATGTAACTTATTATGATGTAATTTTATTAAAATTTAATCTAACATCTTAACTGTATTTTACTACTGTTGGAAAAATTTGTCGCGTCCATGATGTCGCGTCCGTATTGATGCTATATCTATTTAAAAAAGGTAAGAGAGAATTCTGATATTAAATAAGTCTACGAAGAACAGTTATCCTTTGATCTCCATTAACATGTATATTATATATAAAAAAAAGTTCTCAAAATTAGCTAAATTTTGCATATTTCTATACGAGCTTAAAAAAACTTCTATTTTTTGTCGCGTCCGTTCCATTGAATGAGTGCTTATTACTTTATACTAATTTGTAGTAAATCTCGCCAATATTTTTATAAAATGTAGCCTTCTTTTTGTAGCGGCTCATTTTGTTTCTTTCTTGTTTTTCGAGTAATTAAAACCGTACGAATGTCGCGTCCGTGCCACTGAAAGATGCCCATATATCAACGCAGCGCTGTTTTTCCATTAAATTTAATCTTTTGGAACCAATCGACATTTCACTTTTCTGATGACCATATGGTCACTCAAAACGGTTTTCACGGATCCTTCCGATATTTCAATCAGGTCAGTAAGGTTTTGGGCTGTCAGAAGACGATTTTGGAGCCAAACCAATTCTTTGATTTTGCTGACGTGCAGCTTAACAGTTGATGTTGATTGTCGTCCTGGCCGTGGTTCGTTTTCAACGCTTTCTCTGTTTTCAATAGAGCTTGCTCACCGAAGGCTTTCTGAAATACTTGCAACGTTTCGGTAGCAGAAATTTCATTCCGCACACAAAATTTAATGGAACCGATTGTTGAATATGTAGTTTCAAACATTATAAAAAACGAAAAATTCACATTTTGGAATCCCCAAAAAATTTAAATTTAAATTTCCTGGTATTTTTTGCCCACTGTAGTATTGCTTCACATCATCTTGCAGAGTCTTATTAGCTTTGCAAGCATATCCAACTCAGACATTGGCATAGTTTCCAGCTTACGACGAATTCGCATCCAAATTCACCTCTCTGCTGCCTCTTGCTTCTCTCTCCTCTCTTAGAGCAACCTTGTTCTTACCATTCGGGCTTCAAATTTTTGTTTTTCACGAGGACTTCCGCCAATTTGACAGAGACACTTTTACTATAAAGGGTCCGTACATTTCAGGTACATATCCGTAAATCATTGTCCGTTTTTTGTTTCATGGTGCCAGTTTTTGGTTATGTAGACGCAACGCTGTTCAAATAAACGCCGCACCGTAGCTCTTCATCTGCTGCTTATAAGTGACCACTAAAACATGGCTAACCTCTATTTATAGAAGCCGTTCACTATCCAAAACCTGTGACCTGAGCGGTGGCTTGTAGCTCAGCTCCCGCAGATTTCCCATAGAATCAACAAAACCGGAAGCAAAAGACATTATCTTAAATGTACAATACTGTACGAAAAATTTCTGATGAAATCTCCTTAATTTTAAAAAGAGCGGTTTATTGCGAGAACCAGAGTCAATTCATATAGTTATATAGTTATATAGTTTTACAAAATTTTTTTTTTTCGAAAAACGTAAAAATTTTAGTATTCATAAACAAATTTTTAATAAACATCCTTTTATATTTCATCCTTTACAAGTTCTTACCAAAAAGAAAATTTTAAATTATAAATAAAAAATTTCAATATAACACAAAAAGTTCAAGAAATCCAAAAAAGATACCTAAATTTCAACATACAATAAAAGAAAATGAGCATTTTTCTTTGTATAATATTTTAAAAAAACTCTTTCTGAACCCATTCCCGATGGGTTTTCTGGGACTAATCAAAATGAGATTTTATGAACTTTTTGACAAAAATGCGCAAATTTATATGAAGAATATAAGAAATTTTTCATAAAATATCAAACGATATTAACGTGCTTCGTAAAGGTTTTTAAGAAGCACTAGCAAGCTTTCAAAGAGTTTCGAGATTGCTTGTGAGAGCAAAACTGTTTGTTTGTGAGTGAATCTTCATTATGTTGCACCTTAAAAGCAGCAGCAAAATATAAATTCCTTCTATTTTACTTCTGAGAGAATCAATGTCGAAGCTGTTTCATTCGAAAGTGAACATCTTAAGTGCTCAAAATGAGCTTCGAAGATGGTTCACACAAATGTTAAAGAGGGAAGGGAAATGATACTTGTGAAAAGTTTAATTATTATTTGGGAACGGTTTAAGGTTGAACTTGAATTATACAATTTTGTATAAATTTTCAGAAGATTTAAGATTTATTTAATTTAAAAATGTTATTTTGCTTCTAAAGTCATATCTTCGTCATATAAAACGCCCTGAAGCACAGAGAAAAAAAATTAGGCGAGATTGCGTGAAAACTAATCGGCCTATTGTATGGCCTTCAATTCTGTGGCAAAAATTCGCATTGAGTTTTTTTAAGATCTACAAATTTATATTTTTATTGTACTTTTACAATAAAATTATAACATTTTTTAAATGTTAATTTCCGCGAGTTACCCTTTTAATACAAAATAAAAAATTTAGAAAAACTTGACATCAATCCTAATTCTTAAGTGTTGTACTTTCAAGTAACATTATCAAGTTACATTATTTCTGATGTTTTTTTTTTTAATTTTTTTCCAAATTATATAAGATGTTTATTCTAGTTTATGCACGATTTCATTGCAAGCCGTTTAAAATCGAAAATGAGAAGTTATTCAAGAGACTGTTTTACATGTACCTATGTATTATCAAATATATGACAACACTTATCATGAGCTTCAAATTGGAAATCATTTATGACTTAGTATTAACATTAATTATTATAATTTAATTTGATAAGTCAAAAATTATAACATGCCTCGATATTTGAATTGAAATGAAATGGTTTTTTTATTGCTCATCAGAGAGACTTCATTTCACACCCATGGTTAGGCATATTTTTGCTGAATCGTTGATTATTCCAAGAAAGTTTACAAAAATTTGTAGAAACTAAAACCAATGACGTGAAGCCTTGACTTCTATAAAAAAATAAAAATAAACAAACCACTCACACATGCCCGACGCTGTCTGCCGCCTTGAGTCGCGAGTCTTAGACCGGCTACAGTCGGGCTATTTACACGTTATAAATTTATGTACTCAAATTATTTCGAATTCAAAATGAAATCAAAGCATTTCGTCTTGATTGAGACGGCAGAGATGAGGGCTGAACGAGTTCTTTTCAAGCTAGCCACACCGTGTGTCAGCTTAACATGCTAGTCATGATAGCTTGTAACGCTTTGCCGCATGAATCATCAGCCAACCATATGAATGTGAATAGCGACGGCATCAACAGCAGCAGCAGCAGCTGGGGGGAAACACAATACTGGCGACGCTTTGTAATGGAATCACTTCATTGACATGCTATCAAGTTTATTTTAATATGTCAATAATTTAATTTTGCGGGTCCGGTATGAGTGAACGGTAAGAATTGTACTTCATAATAATCAAATTATGTCATTTCGTTAATAATAACAAAAATTTAGACAGTTTTTGTCTGTCATGAGGTCATGCTTGACAAATTCTTTAACTTCTTCTGGTCGTACATGTTATTTTATTATTTATATGTTCAAGTAATTTAGATTTAATTTGTATCTAGTTGTGAATTGTTTAGGTACACAATAAAGTTTGCAATGTTGTAAAGTAAGGAAGTAATTATTTTTGCTTCTTTGGAACTGTCTTGTCTTGTCTCATCTAACTCCTTCGTAGAGTTGCTTACTAATATTTTGAAGCTTCAGAGTGTCAGTTACAAAATTGCGCTGTATAACATAAACCTCGGTAAGACGGTTAATGGTAATGATATGATTGAAAGGTTAAATCAATGTGAGCAAGGTGACCGATTCGCTTCTTTTCAATTATAATTTCAATAATTTCGATGAATTTGTGAAAATAAAGTAAATTCAAGTCATACAAGACTTCAAATTTGCTTTTTAATTCATGCCAATATTTACTTGTAATTTTTCGAAGACATTTTAAAACAAAAACGTTAAAGTCAATCATATTTTATTTCAATTTCATCTAACATAGACTCTTACCTGAGCAATTTGGCTGTTTTTTGGCACAACCAAAAGAAATTTTTTTTGTAGTTCTGAAACACTTTCGATATAAGCTTTCATTGTAGGGGGTGTGTTTTAATAATAATTTTTCCCCCATTTAATGCGACCCACTATAATGTACTTCCAAAAGAGTTACCCTTAGGGACGAGGCAATTTCAATTATTTTTGAATTTTTCTTAATTAACTTTCTTCATTTGAGAACTTCATTGAAAAATGAACACTTTTTTTATACAAACTAGTTCACAAAAATGCCATTTGTGGGATATTTTAGTACGAATTCGGAATGTGTGCGAAATGAACTCTTAAAAAGATTGTAATTTTCCACTTATTTCTGACGTTCAAGTTGGCTTTTGAGCTTTGGTATATTCAGACACTTGGAGTAGAACTTGATGAAAAATTTATTTATCGGACATTTTAACCTTCTATAGCCCTGTTTTATGAATATTTTTGTCCCTTTTTCAAAATGTTCTACAAAAATATTCAAACTATAGGTAAACTGTAATCATCACATGGTTTTCTTTTACGATTCAGAATAAAAAATGTACAATAGGGGGAATATTAAAACCCCCGCAAAATAAAACTCAGACGTAAACTTTCAAAACGCCGATACACGATATATTTTTTTTTTTGGGTCTCTCTACAAGAATCCATTGTCGTAACCTTGTTATATTTTTAGTGTTGAACAACGTAATTTAAAGTAATTCACATGCCCAATACTATCACTATTTTATAATAAGTAATGGAAAATAACATAAAAATTCGTCGTTTTTTGTGTTAATAATGCATGCATTACATATATTTCTATACAAAAAAAGTCATATTTCTTTCTTAATCATCGCCAGCGTCAACAGCACTTGAGTCTACAACGAAACGTTGGCGACAGACTGAAAAATATATTTTGAAATCATGTAAATCTTGTCATAATTAAGTGCAGTGAGAAAAAAATAACTTGTATTTCTGCTCAAATATTAACCAAGTTTTATGGCATACATTATAAATGAGTTAATATTAAAGAGTTGAAAAAACCTGCTATTCATCAGTCTTCACACCTCGTATTGTATTGTACTTCAGTGTACACTTGATATCGACAATGAAGTTCTGTATGAAGTTACGTAAAAACCAAAAAGAAGGTCTCAATAACTTTAAACCTTTAAGTTATAGTAAGACTTTTTGCTCTACAGCTCTTTTGCATGATAGTGGTTTGATATTGCCAGATGAACTGCACTTCTGCGGTACATAAAATATTGATAAAAATATTGATCATGTGCTTCCATCTTTTGAATTATTGACTACTCCCACTAAAGCAGAAATATCTTTAATCTATCTATTGTTATTCATATCCAACAAAAAAAAGGCAACAAAAAAAAAGTCAGGTTACAAAGTTACCTTGTTGTGCCTTTGATCGCACTCTGGACGTTTTTGCTTCTATACTCGGTTCAATTGAGTTGCCCTGTGATAGTTTCACCTAGTTGTAGCAGCCTATAGTACACCACGGCTTCACCAAATACAAAATCCAAACACAGAGAAGGATCCATATTTGTCCAAATGATCCATGAAATCCATGAAATTGCCAATGACCCGTGTGTGACCTCAGATAATCTTATTGCATCCGATTGGCCATTGGTTCATACAGGTTGAAAATTCCAGCGTAAGTTGTCACGGTTGGAAATTAAAGCATTACGTATCTATTTGAAAATTTCACCTTCAGAAAGTGTGGTCTAAAACTTTGTTGATTTATTCGTCTGTTGGCTCGGACTCAAACCATTGTTTGTCAGTTTTTTCCTTCGAATTTATAGGGTGTTTCGAACACTTAATTTCAATAAAATTCACCTCAATTCGCCGCAGTTGCATTCGTTTCATCGGTTTTACTACCCGTTTCGTTCGCCGTATGTTGTATACGCGGCTAAAGAAGTTTCACTTAAAAACAAAAAAAATTGGCCATTTCAGCCCTTGAAAGGACTTTGACCGAGCTTCTTATGATCAATTGTATTGTGTGTGTTGTTAAATGTTTGCACACAATTGACCGAAAACTGGAACTACATGTTATATGCCGACTCCGAACGGCTAAAGTTCACGTTCTCAAGAAGCTTTACATGGCAATATTTACTCTCTGAGGTTTGTCATTGTCTGCAGAGAGGTGGTGACCGATCAGAAAATTTTGTTTTTATTGAAAAAACTTTTCGCCGCGACTGCGAATCGAACTCGGGCACCAAGTATGCTAAGCCACACACTTAACTTGCATGCCACGGTCACCAGAACGTGGCAGAATATTCATATCCAACGATATCCAATAACTTTTATTATTTGTAATCTTTAAGTGGATTAGAAGTGATGAACTCAATCATTCCAACCCGATATATGCATGATTTTTAACAAAGTCTGCTTGATGTTTGCTTAGTTTCAGATAGTCAGTGCAGATATCTTAAAATTCGACTGAATATATTTCTTGTCTGACCATGACTTGCTTTTTTGCAGTTTAAATATTTAAATAGACTTATTTTGGAGGTCATTTCTGTTCTATCAGCCAATGAACCATAGAATTGGAATCGGAATTCCAATAATATTAATTTCATTTCATTATAAACTTTAAAAACTTACACAGTCAAAATACAAACCTAAGTCCTCCGCATGTCAGTCATTCACACTTCCACTGAGATGTTGGTAACGATAATGTAAAAAGTGTCGATAAATTTGAACTAAAGTAAATAGGTTTTTTTATTTGTTACAAGCTGGTACCCAGCGCGTTGCTGCCTTCCTTGTCCAATGCCTGTTTCAGATTGTCAATAGAAGGCCATCAAGACATAATAACTCCACTCTGAGATTCAATATTCTTTGAGCATTATTTCCAAAGCTATAAAATATAAAAAATTGTCTTCTATGGGTGGAGCCACACCACGTCCAATACCCGTTTGAGTTTGCGAGTATTTTCGAGTAGTAGGATATCACCAAATAGTAACTCCAAACCGAGTTTTTTTTTATATGTGACTATAATTTCCAAAACGATTCAATTTAAAAGTGTGTCTTATATGGTTAAAAGTTATGTCTTATATTCTAGTCTACCAGTAGCAGGACACCACTGAGTAATAACTTCATTCTGAGATAAAATAATATGCGAATTTTACTTCCATAGCTATGCTGTATCGAAAATTTAAGTTGTAAGGGCGTAGCCACGCCCTGTTTTCCAACATACGTGTCTTTTTTATAATTGAAAAACCTGACCAATCAGTTATTTCAAACTGAGCTTCATTGCTACACGACATCTAGTTCCAATCGATATCAATCTATTCGATATCAAAAAGTTTAATTGTATGGGCGATACCATGCCCCCATTTCCAAAGATTACTCAAATTTGATAGTCGAAGGGCGCGTGTCAACAGTAAGTTCGTACCGAGTTTCATTTATGTGCGATTTATGAACGGAAGTAAAATCGAAAATTTGTTTTCTTGAAAAAGTGCTATGCCCCTCGTGGTAGGAAGATGAAAAATACTTTACGACCTATTCTCATACCTCATAAATATACAAAAAAAATTTCATTAAAATCGGTCCAGCCGTTTCGGAGGAGTTCAAACACTAACACCGTGATTAATGGATTTCCACAATATTTTGTATGCTGGATAAAATCGTATTTGACTGAGCGATCTTATCAAATACGATTCCGAGGGGTGTTGTCTGCAGAATTTATTGCTGAATCAGGTGTACCTCAGGGTAGCCACCTTGGTCCACTTCTGTTTATTTTAGCAATAAATGACGTCACACACGTCATTGAACACTCTCGTCTGCTGATTTATGCAGACGATATGAAAATATACAGAAAAATAAATACTAAAGATGATTCCAACCTACTCCAGGCTGATCTGAAATCCTTTGAAGTTTGGTGTTCTAAAAATAATATGTTTCTCAATCCTAGTAAATGCCAAACTATGACCTTTTCGCGAAAAAGGAATAATTTATTATTTGATTACAATATAAAAGATACTGCTTTAAGTCGTGTAGATGCAGTCAAAGAACTTGGTATATGCATGGATCCTAAGTTATCGTTCAACATTCATATTGATAATATTTGTAAAAAAGCGTCTTCAATGCTTGGATTTATAAAACGCTGGGCCAAAGAATTCAATAGCACGATCACAACTACAACGTTGTATTATGCAATAGTGCGTCCTCACTTGGAGTATGCAAGTCAAGTCTGGTCCCCAAGTTATAATATGCATGTTGAACGAATAGAGAGGATACAAAAACGTTTTGTTCGGTTTGCTCTGGGGGGCTTAAGTGGAACTGACATTTTAAACCTTCCTCCTTATGAGAATCGTTTAAAACTACTAAGATTGCAGTCACTAAGTGAGCGAAGGAGGTCTGCAGATATCGTTTATTTACACCAACTTATAACCGGTGTATTTGATTCTCCAGAACTCCTTTCTCTTATTAATTTTAACATTAACCGTAGAAGCAGCAGAAACGCAAATAACTTAATCTATGTACCTTTTAGTAGAACGAACTATATGTTAACTGCTCCTTTAAACCGTATGAGTACCTTTGTTAACAACTGTAGCGTTTTTGATGTTAACTTGTCAAAAGGTCAACTCAAAAGTAGACTAAAAGAGATTATGTAATTATAGATCTTTGTATGCATGGTTAGTAGTTATGTCCTGTGTTGTCCCTGAGCCCAATCCAAACTTTGGATGGTAAATTATTTCCACATTAACTTGTTTTCAGCCACTGGAATCCTTAACATAAAATTCATTTTATGCTATGGGTCGTGGTTTTAAATGGGTTTATGCTGAGAAAGTGCGAAAAAGCTGTAGTAGCTGAACTCTATTGTTATTGTGACACGATATTTTAATATATTAGAAGATTTCATCTTAATTTGAAATGAACCTATCAATTGTTTTTTATGATATTTAAATTTGTTTAAAAAAAATATTACAAAAAAAGTATTTTGGTTTTATCCAGGCTGGAACCCCCGTGAAATGTTTTAAAAATTCAACACACTCGCCGAACAAGGCAATAAATTTCTTTGCTTCCATTTCAATATAAAATCATAAAAAAAATATAGATTTGAACACTTCATTATTTGAAATGTGAATGCGTTTGTTTAAAAAAGGCATGCTGCAGTTCCCTCTGTGTACTTTTGACATTCCTTCCTTTGAAATCATACCTGTCAGTGAAGCATATGTAAGTAACTGTGTAATGAGGATTTATTCTTAAATAAGTAATTAATTTTATCTCAGCTCCTCTGACTCATATACTTAATCATTGTTTAACTTCTTCTAGGTTTCCTGATTTTTAGAAAGTTGCTACGTTCATACCAATAGCTATATCTGCTTCTGCTTCTGAACCCAAAAATTTTTGTCCCATTAGTATACTACCTGGTATACTACCTTGGTAAGGTTTTCGAACGTTTTATCTACAATCAAATTTCGAAATACTTAGAGTTGCATAACCTGCTATCAGAATTGCAGTCTGTATTTCAAACTGGCCGGAATAACATATGATAACCTGATAAATCTTCTTTGTCTTATTAACTTTTGCAAAGCTTTTGATTCTCTTAACCACAATTTGATCTGCGGTAAGCTTAAGAACTTCTTTAAGTTAAGTGACTGTGCGTTGAGCATTATGAACTACATGGAGTGTAGAATGCAATATTCATCCTTGAAGATGGCTTCAGCCAGTGTTCCTCATGAGTAAAGTTTCGGTCCCCTTCTTTTCTCCATTTTTCTAGCCAAAATTTTCTGCGTCTGCTTACAGACATAAATGCTACTGTTCACGCTTACGATGATGATATGCAGCTGTACATCTCGCGTTATTTATGGCAGATTGTGTTAACGCTATTTTCTTGTCTACATGATGACCCTCTTTAGAAAATATAGTTAGTGGTTTAGCACACGGAATACTTTGACTAATTTCTTCTCGAATGTGAAATTAAAATCACTATCCAAACCATTTCTAAGCTTTGTAACGCTATTATTACAAATGATTAAGATGACCCAGGATTTGATGCCACAGCTTGTAAGTTTCTTTAGATTTCGCCACAAGAGAATCTCTTAAAGCCTTGACAGTGCAGAGTAACTTACAATTTAAAAACTAGCTAATTAAAGAAATTCAAAATAGATATGAGAAGCCGTGTCAGTAAATCTTAAAATTAATATCGAATTTCCAAAAACCAATTAATAATTATTGTAATAATTTTTTGACGTAGAATTACGACTTACAGCGCGCTTTGTATGGGGTCTTTTTTACAAATTTTTTCAAATACATGAAACGTTTTTGAGTAATACTTTAGGGTGTACCTACAGCCATTAAAAATCATTATTAAAAGATAATAAATATGCTTAAAAATCAGATATATTGTGAGCATAACGAATATCTACTTTTTGCTTTTGTCACTATTTTATTAAAGTCACAAAATAGCAAAATCTAAGAAAAAAAATTTACATTTTCATACGACAAAATCAATTATTAATTGCATATGTTGTGCCTGCTGCTTTTGTTAAGTTCATTTTGTTTCGTTGCTTTTGCTTGTGTTGTTATTGTTTTGTACGAACTGTTGTATTTACAGCATTGGTTTTGTTCTCATTTGAGATTAGCTCATAAACTATGCATCAGACAGAGACGAAAGTGGCACCAATGGCCATCTTTCCAAAAAATCGGGGTCTTCACTTTATTTTAAAATTAGTAGAAAAATGTGTTCATTTAAGTGTAGATCGCAAAATTTACATCGGACAGAGACGAAAGTGGCACCAATTGAATTCGCTCAGCCCTTTTTTACAAGCTTAACGAAATGATCGAAAGAATTTGACATTTTGCTTGCTTCATTTATCATGCTTACTTTAAACTTTTTCTGTGTTTTGCTTTCAGTAAGAAGTCCATAGCTTGAGTGTTATGAATTTATTTGTTAATCTTCGGAAGATATATAAAAAACATGTTCAAAATGGCCAAAACAATCAGACCAAAGAGGCTACGCAGAAAATATTCCTACTTAAATGGAATTCTACGTCTACACTAACGATACTATCGAAACTTTTTTAAACCATAGGGTTAATGATGGTTCCCATAAAAAATGTTGATGTTTGCTGAAAAATAAGATTTCATCTTAAAAGTATCTAAATGAATAATTGTATTCATTAGTTTTTTGCTTATTTATTTAAAATAGTGACATGTGAAACTAAAATGTAAAGTTATTGTCTCAGTAAGTACAGTAATTGTCATTCCACAAATATACTCGTTCAAAGTATGAGTATCTATGAACTCTTGCATTGTTTTCTGCATGCTTTTTCACAGTGTATTCATGTTTGAGTGCATCGACAGCAACAGCGCCCTCGATATGCAGCGCACATAATCACTATGAACAGCAATAGTAACAAAAAACAAAACAACTACAACAACAACGACAGCGATAATCATTACTAGTCGCTGATCACCCGGACTTACGATGGATACGCAGCCAAACACGCAACACGTACTTCTATGCAGCAAATAATGCAACTAAGTAGCATGTTCGACTACCGATTGCTTTAGCTCTCCTCCGCCTATCCCCACCCTCCAAGCCAACACCTCACCCACACTATATAATTTCAGTTCATGACCTCTGAAGTGTGGCTATGTTCCACTTGATCTGTTTGTATATCGCAGCATAAGTACTCTAATGATTGTTTAGTTCTTTTTTGTATCAAATAGTTTTCAATTCAATTAATTTGCAGCTGCTTGCTAGCAAGTCAAATGGTTGCTGCACTTGAAGGGCAAATCTAGCTACTGCTGTACCCAAACATCGCCTCTCACTTGTTTGACCCCCATTGGGGGCAGCAGTTTGTCCTTGAACGCAGTGAAGCAAAGCATAGATGCAGTAGTGTATCTTTTGGATGCGTCACAAAAGTCGAAGTTAAGCGTGCTGTTGATTGTTGTTGTTGTTGTTGTTTTTAATGTTATTTTAAATGCTTGCTGCCTGCCAATCATTAAATTCAGTTCTGTCTGTAGTTTTTTTTCTCTCATATTCTTCTCGCAGCTCAATTCGATTATCGTCTTTAAGTGCCTTTTGGTAACAACAAAACAGAAATACTCAATCGTAAAATGTACAAAAACACAATGAATCCATGCGTACCGCGTATCTGTAAAAATAGCTGCGCCTTAACTAACGAGATGCAACTAAAAACTGGCGGAAGTTTTATGATTAATAATAATTTTTTAGTTTTTTATTTTCTTTGTTTCTTGTTTTGTAAGATTGTGTAAGCTTCATGTAGAGAGAATAACAAGGAAATATTTTTTGTTATTGTAGAAAAAATTAATTTATTCACACATTAAAATTGTATGGGTTCAAAAACTATGTTTTATTTTAAGTAAACTTAATAATCATGGAGTTAATTTTAAACTTATATAAAATCGAGTTCTTTAGCATTCAAGTTTTTCTATAAGAATTGCAAATCAAAATAGAGAATGAAAAATTTCTAAAGTTGAAAAAAGATGATGTAGAAATATTAAGAATCCTCCTTACAGGTAGTTTTGGTGCACCTGATATGTCCGTCAAGAGCAAGTATTTAAAAAAATGATTGTTGAATTTATTTTTGAATTCATCTATAAAGCCTTTCGGGCAGATAATTACGTTTTTAGACTCCCAGAATTTTTTTTTCGTAAATGAGTTCGCAAAATAATATGAGACGCATACTTTCATTGATTATTATATTGTTGATGGTTAAAATAATTCGAAAAATTAGTATAAATCATAATTTTTTTGGGAATTTTTTATTTATTTTTTAATTCATTCCTACCAAAATTATAAATAAAGTGTATCTTTTTCGTTTCATATAAGTTTTGAAGGAGGACAAATTAGTTTTTTTTATTATAATCTAAGATACATGATGTATTGCATTGCACAGGGTTATCCATTTTTTTGCTTCGGTAAGTTAAGTTAATTTCGTTATAATGTTTGAACTATGTTATTATACAGTGGAATACAATAGACATATCGCACACTAAATACAAAACAGTCACAACTCAAAAAACATGACTTTTCGGGAGAAGCAAAAAATAAAACTCTTCGGTTGAAACTCCAGAAGGAAAGCAATTTTCATTTCAACACACAAACTTCATTCTTCCAGTTAATGAAAAAAATAATGAAAAAGATAGTGAGATATGTGTTTTGTGAGTTGATTTATAACAAATATTCGATATAAAAAAATTCAGAGTTGTGACTGTTTTGTATTTAGTGTGCGATATGTCTAATATACTTCACAGGAAGTAATGTTCGATGAAGTCGTTTTTGTTGAAACGTAATCCATGCATACTTTGAAAAGTATTTCCATGCCAGTTAAAGTTAATTTTATAGTGAAAATGCACAAAAATGGCGTCCAAATTTGTCTTTGTCGCTGTCTATAAAAAACTTCAAACCCACTAATGTGGTAGTTCTCGCTAGAAATGGTCTAAGCTTCAGCAAAACATAAAATTTCTGAGTAGAGAAGAAACTGATCTTTTCGTATGTCCTCAATATGAGCATGAAGGCTTTAAACATTCTGATAGAGTACTTGAAGCAACATTGTTGAACGGTTATGCATAAACTCAAAGTGAATACCAAGTGATTTTTCTGTTCGCAAACTGCACAGTTCAAGTTTAACTGCATCAGTTCTTTTGAAAGGCTTTGGTGGTATGAACTTACCCATTAGTCATAATTCTGATGTACTGGTGGCTCTGTTATATGCTACATACAAAGCAGCTCGACTGATGACACTTTTCAAATGAACCGCAACCCTTGTGTAAGTAGCTCCTTGGCTTTTATGAATTATAATTGCTTCTGCTGAGAAAACTCGAAACTGCATTAGAATAAAAACTTGTTCATTATTTTTGAATTGAAATGATTTACAACCTTTTCAATAGGTTGTTCAAACGTTTTCAGATGAATGCGATTTTTTGCTCTTAGCGATTGATCCAACAGTCACTTCAGGTAACTTGATACATGGTGAGCCTCCACACCATGTATCAAGTTGAATCATTTTGTGTTGAATCAATTTGCATAAGAATACCTGTTGCTCCGTTGACGGTACCATCTCCAGTATTGAAGTTGACAGTGATCATATACTTTGCTGATGTCTTCTTCAAAACTTTTTATGGCAGCCCCTACGTTTCTGATGTCTTCAAAAGTTTTATTAATTTACTTATCTGGTTTCGGCTTCTGTTGGTCACAGCTGCTCCTTTAATAACATCTGTTGCAATGTAGGTGTACTCATTGGTGTTAATTAAGCCAAGTTTTGATATATTATATGCATTAGCTTCCTTGCTTGACCAGAAAAGATGATATGCTTTACTGGGAACATCCGAAGATAACACAATCTGATCAATTATATAATTGAAAATCAATATCGATCATTATACCCTCCGCCATATTGTTTAGTGCTTAAGCAAAATCTTTATCCTCCCTTTGGCACATGATCTCAGTCAACTCGAAAAATTTAAAAGTGTTTCAAAGCGTTCCAAAGCCCTTAAAGGCTGTTTCCCAAAGAAACCAAAATATTGGGTCTACAAAATGGATCCAAATATATTTAAAGCAAGTTTTTTGTTTACGAAAACAAGGCATCATAGGATAAAAATAGAATGCGCGATTCTTTGATGATAAAATTTTGTTTACTTGGAAAATCGGTCAGTCCTTAGGTGTAACTCAGTTGGATCTCAGTTGGATCTACATTAATTTTTCACATGATTTTTTATGAGGTGTTAAGGTAAAAAAAAATTAAGTTATACCAGTGTAAGAAGGATGCTCGAAAATTCTACAAGCAGGTTAAGCGTCCAACACAAGGTCTCAAGCCCGGACCATCAGCTTGTAGAGATGAGAATGGTGATCTGGTTAAAGATACGCAGTGCGCATTGAGATTGTGGAGACAGCATTTTTCAAATCTGCTTGCAGGCAACGATACCAACAATTTCTCTTTCGGAGAAAGCAGTCTGACACCACCAATCGACGATGATGGAGTGGAAATTCCACCACCTAGCCATGACGAGGTTAAAGTTGACTCAAGCGACTCAAAAACAACAAATCCGCAGGTGCTGACGGCCTGGTGAATTGATAAGGTGCATGCATCAACTCATCAGCAAAATATGTCTAGCAGAAAGCATGCCTAACGATTGGAATCTCAGTGTGCTTTGTTCTATACTTAAGAAAGGAGACCCGACGATCTGCGCCAACTACCAAGGTATCAGTCTTATTTCCATTTTGCATACAAGGTTCGTTCGAGAGTATTGTGTGAAAGATTGAAGCCGCCTACCAAAACACTGGTTGGACCTTATCAGGGGGGCTTTCATCCTGGCAAGTCCATCATAGACCAGATTTTTACACTACGCCAAATCCTGGAGGAAACCCACGAAAACCAAATCGACAACCATCATCTTTTTGTTGATTACAAATCGGCGTTCGATAGTCCGAATGTCTGAGTTCGATATACCTGCAAGGTTGATAAGGCTCTGCAAGATGACGTTGAGCAATACATGCAGCTCCTTTAATACCGAACGAGGTTTCAGACAAGGCAACCCGCTATCATGCGATCTCTTCAATTTCATCATGGGGGGGGATGCTATGAAAGGCAGGTGTACATCGAAATGATACCATTTTCTACAAAGATGTCCAGCTCCTTGCGTATGCTGATGACATCGATATTATCGGCAGAACCAAGAGAGATGTAACTGCTGCTTTCGCCGCTTTCGAAAAGGAATCAGCCAAAGCGGGTTTGGCGGTGAACGAGGGCAAAACAAAATAAATGCTATCTGCAAATAGGGAAGCACGGCGTCTAGGCTCCCATATTACAGCAGGAAAATATAACTTTGGAGTTGTTAAGGAGCTTACATAACTTGTCACCGGCTTAAACAACAGCAACATTGTCAGCCTGGAGATTAAGCGAAGAACAACAATTGCTAATAGGTGCTAGTACGGGCTCAGTGAGCAATTAGGTTCCAGAGCCCTCTTTCGATCGACAAAACTAACACTCTACAAGACGCACATCATACCTGTGCTGCTCTATGGCGTTGATGCATAGGTGGTATCTCAAACAGATGCAGCCGCTCTTGGGGTGTTCGAGAGGAAAGTTCTTCGCAAAATCTTTGGTCTTGTGCGAGTTGACGACGACTTTCGCATTCGAATGAACCACGAACTGTACGAGCTAAAATGTGACCGACTATGGTGTTCATTTCTTAGTTGCTGTACCTCAAGTGCAAGTTTATTAAAAAGTTCAAAAATTAATCTGAGAAGGTTTTTTCAAAAAAGTGTACCTACTTCTTGCAACATATATAGCAGAAGATAACGGATAAGCTTCTAACGGTCCTATCGCCATACATTCATTATTAAAAGCTAAAATAGTTATTGACGCTGATTATGTTGATGACGATGCTAATGAGAGTGATGATGATGATGATGTTGGCGATGAAACTGATGAAGGTGATGCTGATGATGATGATGTTGAAATCGCCGCAGCGGTTGTAGTACTGTTGTTGAGCTGAAGACGTGTCCGTACCGACAAATGCTGTGGTCGATGAAGATAAGGAGCCGACGTTTACTGATATCTTCGACTCGCCAGAACTGATAGAGTTCGAAGGCTACAAGTAGCTGCTATGTTGTGCTGCTCGCGTTGATCGTGGTTGCTGTAAAGTTGTTGTTGGTTGATTTCGGCGGTAGCGGTGCGTTTTGCACTGGCTTTGTAGGTTGTTGGCGCTGTGCATGTTGTTGTAGGTGAACATATGATTGTAACAAAATTGTTCATCGGAGTTGTAATTTATGATGCCGTTCCTGACAGGATCGCTAGTATAGGATAAACCAATATTTGTATGTAAATATGTATGTTTTTTATTTGAAATGTTTTTTATTTTTCGTTTCAATACAATATGAAGGAGAATTAAGCTTTATTATTTCTCAGAAGAAGTTCAGTCATCGCCAGCAATGATACTAAAATTTTTTTGTGAAATCATCATACAACACCCAATTCAATTAATGTTGTCCTAGGTTAGTTAAGTTGAATGAAATGTTTATTTCTTAAAAATATTTTTTATTGCTTTGCACTAAGTTCTGAATTAATATTAAATTCTACTTCTTATCATTTTGAACCATTTAACATGCCTGTCTCTTCTGTCTCTGGTTCTACAGTTTGACTTTCTACTTAATTGACTTCATTTAAATGCAGAACCATGCTACTGATAATGAAATGCAATATTAAATTAATTCCAATAATAATTTACGATTACTCTGTTGTTTCTGGTTGTTGTTTTTTCATCTTTAATTCTAGTTGTTTATTGTTTGTTGACATGTGCCGCTGGCAATGCTTCCAAATTGGGTCTGAGTGGCGTTCCATTGAGTGAGTGATTGAATGGTGCGCGCCACAAAATCCACACTTTATCAGCATAATGCACATTAATACTAAATTAATTGAGTTAATGACCTGTGCAGAAAATGTCTGTTTTTGGAATTGTTTGTAGCTACTGTTGAAATAATGTTGCTATTGTTGGTGGTTTTGATGGTATTTCTTAAGCAATCCGGCTTATTGTGTGATAAGAATAACCTACAGCAGCTGTGGCGGTAGGTCAGGAGGAACATGTTTATTTAAAGAAAAATTGATTCGTTGAATACTAATGATAAAGACAGGACAGGAAGAAGTTTATTAATAATATGTTCATAATCAGCAAACTTCCAGACGACAGGAATAAAAAACAAGACATCAATTCACTTGAATCTTCTTAAAGTTGATTGTTATTGTTAATGTTAACTGTTGCATGTTAATGTTAAATGTTAAATGTTAAATGTTAAATGTTAAATGTTAAATGTTAAATGTTAAATGTTAAATGTTAAATGTTAAATGTTAAATGTTAAATGTTAAATGTTAAATGTTAAATGTTAAATGTTAAATGTTAAATGTTAAATGTTAAATGTTAAATGTTAAATGTTAAATGTTAAATGTTAAATGTTAAATGTTAAATGTTAAATGTTAAATGTTAAATGTTAAATGTTAAATGTTAAATGTTAAATGTTAAATGTTAAATGTTAAATGTTAAATGTTAAATGTTAAATGTTAAATGTTAAATGTTAAATGTTAAATGTTAAATGTTAAATGTTAAATGTTAAATGTTAAATGTTAAATGTTAAATGTTAAATGTTAAATGTTAAATGTTAAATGTTAAATGTTAAATGTTAAATGTTAAATGTTAAATGTTAAATGTTAAATGTTAAATGTTAAATGTTAAATGTTAAATGTTAAATGTTAAATGTTAAATGTTAAATGTTAAATGTTAAATGTTAAATGTTAAATGTTAAATGTTAAATGTTAAATGTTAAATGTTAAATGTTAAATGTTAAATGTTAAATGTTAAATGTTAAATGTTAAATGTTAAATGTTAAATGTTAAATGTTAAATGTTAAATGTTAAATGTTAAATGTTAAATGTTAAATGTTAAATGTTAAATGTTAAATGTTAAATGTTAAATGTTAAATGTTAAATGTTAAATGTTAAATGTTAAATGTTAAATGTTAAATGTTAAATGTTAAATGTTAAATGTTAAATGTTAAATGTTAAATGTTAAATGTTAAATGTTAAATGTTAAATGTTAAATGTTAAATGTTAAATGTTAAATGTTAAATGTTAAATGTTAAATGTTAAATGTTAAATGTTAAATGTTAAATGTTAAATGTTAAATGTTAAATGTTAAATGTTAAATGTTAAATGTTAAATGTTAAATGTTAAATGTTAAATGTTAAATGTTAAATGTTAAATGTTAAATGTTAAATGTTAAATGTTAAATGTTAAATGTTAAATGTTAAATGTTAAATGTTAAATGTTAAATGTTAAATGTTAAATGTTAAATGTTAAATGTTAAATGTTAAATGTTAAATGTTAAATGTTAAATGTTAAATGTTAAATGTTAAATGTTAAATGTTAAATGTTAAATGTTAAATGTTAAATGTTAAATGTTAAATGTTAAATGTTAAATGTTAAATGTTAAATGTTAAATGTTAAATGTTAAATGTTAAATGTTAAATGTTAAATGTTAAATGTTAAATGTTAAATGTTAAATGTTAAATGTTAAATGTTAAATGTTAAATGTTAAATGTTAAATGTTAAATGTTAAATGTTAAATGTTAAATGTTAAATGTTAAATGTTAAATGTTAAATGTTAAATGTTAAATGTTAAATGTTAAATGTTAAATGTTAAATGTTAAATGTTAAATGTTAAATGTTAAATGTTAAATGTTAAATGTTAAATGTTAAATGTTAAATGTTAAATGTTAAATGTTAAATGTTAAATGTTAAATGTTAAATGTTAAATGTTAAATGTTAAATGTTAAATGTTAAATGTTAAATGTTAAATGTTAAATGTTAAATGTTAAATGTTAAATGTTAAATGTTAAATGTTAAATGTTAAATGTTAAATGTTAAATGTTAAATGTTAAATGTTAAATGTTAAATGTTAAATGTTAAATGTTAAATGTTAAATGTTAAATGTTAAATGTTAAATGTTAAATGTTAAATGTTAAATGTTAAATGTTAAATGTTAAATGTTAAATGTTAAATGTTAAATGTTAAATGTTAAATGTTAAATGTTAAATGTTAAATGTTAAATGTTAAATGTTAAATGTTAAATGTTAAATGTTAAATGTTAAATGTTAAATGTTAAATGTTAAATGTTAAATGTTAAATGTTAAATGTTAAATGTTAAATGTTAAATGTTAAATGTTAAATGTTAAATGTTAAATGTTAAATGTTAAATGTTAAATGTTAAATGTTAAATGTTAAATGTTAAATGTTAAATGTTAAATGTTAAATGTTAAATGTTAAATGTTAAATGTTAAATGTTAAATGTTAAATGTTAAATGTTAAATGTTAAATGTTAAATGTTAAATGTTAAATGTTAAATGTTAAATGTTAAATGTTAAATGTTAAATGTTAAATGTTAAATGTTAAATGTTAAATGTTAAATGTTAAATGTTAAATGTTAAATGTTAAATGTTAAATGTTAAATGTTAAATGTTAAATGTTAAATGTTAAATGTTAAATGTTAAATGTTAAATGTTAAATGTTAAATGTTAAATGTTAAATGTTAAATGTTAAATGTTAAATGTTAAATGTTAAATGTTAAATGTTAAATGTTAAATGTTAAATGTTAAATGTTAAATGTTAAATGTTAAATGTTAAATGTTAAATGTTAAATGTTAAATGTTAAATGTTAAATGTTAAATGTTAAATGTTAAATGTTAAATGTTAAATGTTAAATGTTAAATGTTAAATGTTAAATGTTAAATGTTAAATGTTAAATGTTAAATGTTAAATGTTAAATGTTAAATGTTAAATGTTAAATGTTAAATGTTAAATGTTAAATGTTAAATGTTAAATGTTAAATGTTAAATGTTAAATGTTAAATGTTAAAATTTAGACGTTAGAGGTTGAATGTTTGACGTTTAGTCATTTTTAAAGCAAAACTCAATATTTGATAATTATTTTTTATATGTTAAGTACTTCTTCGTAGTGACAATTATGTATCTTTTAGAGAACAAATTTTTAACGCTAGCGCTGTGAGTCATTTTAACAAAAGCTGATTAAAAGCAAATACTTATGAACTCAAATCAAGAAAATGACAACAAAAAACAATTTCCTGCATGTTCAGTAAAAAAATATGTAATACCAAGTATCTCAGTACTGACTCAAAACTGTCAAACAGTAACTTAAAGATACGATTCAATGCGATACGGTTCATTGAAAAACTCAGACGCCACTCTAAAGCATTTCTTTCAATGCAATTAGTGCGATTTGCTGAGCTCAGACAGCAAAATTCAACTACATAAAAACAAAAAAAAAAAAACAAACAATCACTAACCATTCCACTCTGGGTCTCTCGTCAGCTTGTTGTGAGCTTCATGACGGTCTCAAGCAAACGCTGCTGTTTATTTTGAATTCGTTTGCCGGCGAAGCAAGAAGTACGCGAACGCATAGAAAAAAAAAACGTTAGCAACGTGCGCATAACGACAAATACGAAAAGTATCTGCAAGATACTTTATGCAAAACGAAAACGAAATAAGCTGCAGTTATACAAGATTATATTAAAACAAAAAGAAAAAAAAAATATAAGTTTTGATAATTTTTTTATAAAAATCACAACAACAACAACAATAATAATCTACATCCGAAACATACAAGTCCAACATCCAGCGTGCGTCGGTCGCTACGCAACGGTCAGTTGAACGCTTTATTGTGGTAAATTAAAATCGGGTAAATTTGTCGAGAAAGACGGCAACGACTATACCGTGAGATACAGTTTGTTTAGTGCAAGAATTTGAAGTTTCAGTGCCGGGCTGCGCAACAATTTAATTCAATTAAAATGACTTGCGCGGCATATCTCAAAGATACCAGCGACAACTACTTCGTCTACTAGTAGTGAACTAAGAAGCATAAAAACAGCTTTTTTTCGGAAAAAAGACGTAACCACCAGTTACTTATCTAAAATCTAGAACGAATTTAAATAAAAAATAAAAAAAATTTAGTTTGATTGTTCACAGTGCGTGTGTGTTTGTGTGCTTAATTTATGCATGTGCGTTCAGTTGAGCTATTGAAGCTGTACGAAATTTTTTAAAAATATAAAAAAATTGTTATATAAATTGTGATAAACAGTTCTAAAGAAAGTTCCTCAAAATGTCTCAAAGTGTGCAAAAAATGCTACAACTTAGCACTGTGTTAATGTTCTTGTGCTTGTGTTTGGTGCACGCCTTCAACTACTCACCTACACCGAATTTCATCATAAGTGCACCAAAAAATTTAAACCCAAATGCGGGTCTTTTTCTACCACAGTCGCGGAGTTCCTACTTTGGATACCAGATATTGCTGCGAGAAACAAGGTGAGTGGTTAAAAGCACAAAATATTCCACAGAGCAGCGCATAATTAAAAAAATCTTCCCATGCTTATATGTGATGCTCAAGAATTTGCTTTTCTTTCCCGATTTCAATTAATAATAAATTCATTCTTAATTGAATTTGTCTGCCATAAGCAAATTTGCAAAAAACTTTTATTGCCAAAATTAAAAAAGACACAAAAAGAAAGACGTAAGAATTGTCTTCGGTTTTGATTGAATTATGACCCATTTGCGGCACTGAGGGGCAACAAATTTCTTGCTTAATTTATGCTGTTATATATAAATATTAAGAAAATTAAGGGCAGAGGTCAAAACAGCATAGCACAAAAATCATAATTCAACAAGTTGACTTCTGACTAAAATAGCTGGAATAGATATTCAAGTAATTGTTTTATGATTTCATTTAAAAATTGCTAGTTTGCAGAGTTTGTTTCATCATTAAGGTCAGCAAGTTTGCAATTATAAAAAAAAAACAATCTAGATAACTACAGATTTAATTTCAGAATTCATTCAACAAAACTTTCTCCACAACTCAAAAATATCTTAACAATTTTAAGCTAAGCAATAGCAATAAATTACAAAGATAACAAGATGAAAACATAAAAAATTAACTACAACAAGGGTTTGCCAAGATTTTGTGCCAGACACAGTATCTTAAAAAAAAAAAATTACAGATACCACAGCCAAGTAAAACTACAAATAAATAATTATTTTAGATACAATTGAAACCGGTTGCAAAAAAAACTATAATAAAATGCTGGGTAAAGCAGCAATTAAAAGCATTACACAAAAATTAATAAAAAAAAAATGTTCAAACAAAATAAAAATAATATAAAAAAAATGTATAAAAAATATATTAAAAAAAAAACAACAACTAAAATACAATCGAAATCTTATGATAAACAAAGGCATAGTAAAAACAAAACAAGACAAGACTTAAAGCAGGTGTTAAGCTTTAGCTAAGCTTTAACTGCAAACTGGCTAAGTTTTAATAATCGTTCAACGATGAATCATCAACAAACAGATTTTTCGCTTGACTTGCATTTTTGTTTTTTTTTTTTTTTTTTCTTTATTAGCCACAAGTATTTCCAACATCTTTTTCACATGCTTTGTACGTTTATATATAAAAAATATATTTATATGTATATATATGAGGCACGTTTAAAGCGAAACTAATTGAAAAACATGACGATTTAATATTGATATTGAAATTGAAGAATTTAAATTAAAACAAGACCAAATTACTAATGACCAACATAAAAAGAAATGGCAAGAAAACAAACATTTTGTTATGATTTGAATATAAGAAAAATATATTAAAAAATAATTAAAATATTTCAGTGAACCGAAAGTATCTATTCCTAAATTCAATATGAAACTTTTCTTAAAGCGTTACTCACGTTTCAGTCATAGCAGTAAACATAACTTTTTCTCCATTAAACATAAAAGCTTTTAACATAATATTATATAGGTATCATAAGTCTTGGACTTATTATAATAAGTTCATGCAAAAAGTTTTATATATATGTGTACATTTCGAAAAAACTATCTTTAAATGGTGTGTCACTTACGTTTCCGGACGATTTGCATTTTTCGAGTTCTACTTACAAATTCCTTGAAATCAGCGAATTGTTTGAGTAACGTATGTTCTTTTCTGTGAGAAAAGTTTCATGCTGAGTTTAAGAATAGATGTTTTCCGCTCACTGAAATATTTTTTCTGTAATTATTTTTTAAAATTTTCTTAATAATTATAATTATTCGCTGCACTTAAATGCTTCTGAAAAATGTACACAGTTTACTGCATGGAATTTTTTTAAAACATCAAAAAGTTTTTTTTTTTGAAAAAAATATTTAAAACAAGCATTTGAAATCATGCATTTTTATTTAGCTAACTTTTTATACCCTAAACCTGAAAGGTCAGGGTATATTAACTTTGTGCAAACGTTTGTAACGCATAGAACGAAGCGAGTCCGGTATAGAAAAGTATATATATTTTTGATCAGCGTCACCACGTGAGTCGAGCTATCCATGTCCGTCCGTCCGTCCGTCCGTCCGTCCGTCTGTGTGTTGTCCGTATACACAGAATAAGAAGAAAGAGTTGAGATAAATGGATGAAACTTGGTACACATAGTCACATGGACCCAAGGATCTGCACTATTGAATATTTTTGGAATCCGCCCACGGACACGCCTGCCTCCCGTACAACGCGAAAATTGAAAACTGCATAACTCAGCTCATAATTAGCCTACAACAAAAAAATTTGGTATGTATGTGTTTTATATCAACACAAAGATGTCTTTGAAAAATGGACGTCATCCGCTTACAGACACGCCCACCTCCCATACAACCCAAAAATCTAAAACGCAATAAATAAACCTCTGTTTAACCTACAGAGCTAAAATTTGGCACATATGTTTTTTGTATTAAAAAAAAGATAGTTTTGAAAAATGGACATCATCCGCCCACGGACACGCCTACCTCCCATACAACCCAAAAAGTTTAAAACTCAATAAATAAGGTTATGTTTGTCATAGAGAAATTAAATTTGGTATGTATGTGTTTTATACCAAAACTAAGGTGTGTTCAAAAATTGGAAGTAATCCGTCCATGAATCCGCCCATCTCCCATAGCGAAAGCACAATAAAGGCATTAACTGTGAGCTACAGGAATAAAACTTGGTATGTGTAAATTTTTCATCAACATTTAAATGCATATAAAATATAGGCTTCATCCGCCCTTGGAGACGCCCATTTACAATAAAAATTTTTTGTTTTTGAAAAGTGGGTTTAGGGTATTTCATAGTCGGCCTAGACCGACTTTAGACTTTCTTTACTTGTTTAGTTTTATTTTTAGCAGAATAGATAAGGTAGTATATCCGATGTAAATTTGCAATACCATCGAATTTTTGCAATACCATCGAGCTTGCCATTTAGTGGGTTGGTGTGTTTTCAGCAAAGGTATCAGAACAAACAATGAAATGCAATTGAGTAAAAAAATTATTTAAGAAAAGATTCAATAGATCTTTAGCTCTGTTTAAACTTTATATATATTTAAGCAACATTTCATAAATTTTGTTAAAAACACCCTAAATAATGAAATGACTAATAAAATTTACAGTGGTTTTTTAGTTGATTTTAAAAAGAATTCATTGCAAAGCACTTTTTGAATGAATATAAATTTTTTCTATACTTATGCTGAATTTTTTAATGAATAGCAAATTTTTAGTTTAATTGAAGATAACAATAGAAACCAGGGCTCCGAAATTGTTGCTTTACAGTGTTTTAATCTGCAATTGGAAGGAAAACGAGGTTTGCTTCAGCCAGGGGCGAACGCAGGGGGGTTAAACCCCCCCCCCCCCCAAATGAATAAAAATAAAATGTATAAGGCAAAACTATTAAAAATTAAAAGGTTTGGGTAAAAATTCTTAGAGTAAAAAAACTTCTTATGAAAACTATTAATAAAAATAAAGGAATCTTAAAACACAGGATTCAATACTCAGAGTATCTTCATAAAGAATTCGAGTCTAAAATCAAATGAAAGACAAATAAAATTTTTAAAGCAAAACGATACAAATTATGAAGTATTTTATATCAGTTGTATTATTTTAAGCTATTTTTTGTTGTGTTGATTTGATAATTATCGCTAAACATTCGTGGAAAACACTACTTAGAAAAATATTGCCACAAAATTAAAAAGCACTAATCAAAAACATAAAACCACCTCGGAAGTCGATTGGAAATGGTGTTTGACCACCATTTCAGGTACCGCGTTTGAATTTCATGTAAGACATGGTCTTACGCTGTAACTTTTCTTTAATTCTTTCCTCGTTTCTTATCAACTAAAATTCAAAATTGATCAATGTATACGACTGTGAAAGTTGTAATGATAGTAGATAAGTTTGAGGATGGCATAACTAACGCACCCATATCTTTTTTTCGCCAAAAACATGACAAATCGACAATGTTATAAGATTTTACAGGTATGTACAGTAGACCGGATCGAAATTTAGATTCCGCCGGTCGGGGTCTCAAAAGTTAGAGGAACTCATTAAAATGATTTCTGCATACTTTTTTTTCAAATCGGAGAAAAACCGCCGAAGCAATTTTGATTCTCCTGAAGGTCCTTTTTGGTAAAAAAACATGTTTTTTGCTTGTAACTTTTTATTTTTCACAGAACGCATACCCAAATCTTCTTAAATGTTAAACTTCTTACTCATACTAACATTTTGACATAAAAAAATTGTTAAAATTTTGTTTCATTATAACTCTTATTGACCATCAAAAATTGAACTTTTTGCTATTTTTAAAAAGGCATTTTTTTAAAACCGCTGTAAAAGACACATTTTTTATTAGATTTACGTGGAATTGATATTGTTGGAAAGGTATTAAGTTCTTCTTAATACAGTAATAAAAAGTATGCAGAAATCATTTTAATGAGTTCCTCTAACTTTTGAGACCCCGACCGGTTGAGATTTTTTGTATCCATATAATAATGATCCGGTCTAATGTACAGTAGGGCAGGCTAATTTGTATGGGTGAAAAAAAAAAACTAAAAAAATCGTAGGCGCGGAAAAAATTCTACGGAATATTTGGAACAGGTTTGCCCAAGAAACCCTTGGTTTAAAATTGATTGCGAGCTTCCTGTTTTTTGAGAGAAAGTTTGAATTTGTGTTTCACTCATACACATTACTGAAGTATGTATGTCAAAAATGTATACAAACATCCAAAAAACATGTATTAAGGTTAAAAATTCCTGGTTTTCGGTAAAAAGTCTTCACTGAATGTCCTCATTTAAGAAAAATTTTATCTTATTTTAATATTTGACCAAAATTTCAAAAGTGTTTTATTATAAATCTAGGGAAAAACCGAACGGCAAATCCAGAAAAAGTAAACAAAAACCTTAAAAATAAAAATGCTTTAAGTTCAATAAAAATACATGGAACGTTAAGGATATTGTTTGTGTTTTCCTGCGGTAAAAACATTTTGAAAAAAACATATTGTATCCTCAAATTTTAACTGATTTTATTGAATGTATTTTTAATCTGAAGCAAGTTCAAAAATTTTAGGTTTTTTATTTTTAGTACTTTGGTATTTCGCGATTTAATATCAAAGCACCGCTATATAATATTCACAATTGAAACATTTTCTATTGAAAAGTGAATATATAAATTTTTTTTTATCGAAAACTAAAATTTAAAAAAGTGATTCAAGTTGGATTATCTTGGAAAATAATTGGCTGGCATAATTTATGTCTGGGATTTACTTTTAATATAAGATACGTGAATTTTGGCTTTTTTTCAAATCAAGCAGACGCAATTATTTTTCATTAAATAAGCATTTGAAAAAGTGAAACGTGAGTGACACTTAATTTTTTTTAACATCAATAAAAAATTAAAGACAACCCTAAAAGAACGTATGAAAACACAGATATAGAAAAATTATAGTTAATTCCGGATTCATATTAGAAAACAAATTTAGCAAAGATTAAAAAGATCTAATTTAATTATTATTTTAAGGCGTTGGCCTCGACGGAATTGCTAACAGGCCAGTCATATAGTCAAATTTGGCGCGGTCTTTGGCGTTTAATGAGCGTAACGATCAACGAATTAGGTTTAGTGATATACATACAGATTCGAATGCAGAAACGGAATAAATTTTGTTAAAAAGATATATTTCTGAAATAGTTTTGTGTTGTTTTTATATTATGAATGATTTTTTTTAACTATATTATGCTTGACATAGTTCTTTCCATACAAATTTTTTCCTTTTTTGTATAAAAATGTCCTTAATATTAAGAAAAATTTTTTTTATGAAATATGCTTAATAAAAATCACCAGATTAACCACGATGCAAAAAAACGACAGTTAAAATTGATTTGAAACGTGAGTGACACCGACGTGAAACGTGAGTGACAAAATCAGTATTTGAAAAAATCTTAAAATTCTGAGAGAAAACTAAATTTTATCCTGCAGTTAAAATTTCTACTCAATCTCGTTACGGAGAATTACTTTATTCTTTATATTAACTCAAACAATTCGCAGATTTTAAGAAATTTGTTAGAAGAACTCGAAAAATGAAAATTGTACGAAAACGTGAGTGACACACCATTTAAAGAGTGTTTTTTTCGATATGTGTAAATATATATAAAACTTTTTGCATGAACTTATAATAGTGAGCCTAAGACTTATTGTACCCATATAATTTTATATGAAAAGCTTTTATATTTGATGGAGAAAAACTTATGTTTACTGCTATGACTGAAACGTGAGTGAGACTGGATTTGCCGCGAAGTCATAAACAAAAAATGTCTATAATTCAAATTCAAATTAAAAGCGATAAAATACAAAAAATGTAAGAAGTGAATTAATTCATCAAGAAAAAAAAAACAATAGTAAAATAAACAAAACAAAATAAAGTAAAAGTAACAACAATTTTTATAGAAAAAGAACAAAAAAAAAATCTAGCTAAACTCCATATAAAATTGAAAAGACTGTTTTAGGAAGTCCTGTTTGCTTTCAACAACTCGTCGAACACTGGCCAAAAGTTGAACATTACTTTCAGTTCCTTGAATTTGGCATGGAGTTTGTAGATCAAGTTTACTTATTTTGTTATTTATCTTCTAAATTTCATCAAAACAAAATATTTTCTAACAGGTGGAATCATGCAATAAATTTCACAAAATTCAAAATTAAATAATGAAACGATAATAAAAAAATCTAGCTTTCAAATGTTGTTCTACTATTTTATATAAATTTTCAAAATATTTTTTTATGTTATAATGAAATCTGAAAATTTCTTATTTTCTATTGACACGTGAAATATATAAATAAATTGATATTTTTGAAATTTATGTTTGAAACCACTTAAATTTTTATCTAATTTTCAAATTAATTTCTTCATATTTTTTAGCAAATTTAACAAATTCAAACATTCTTTCGAAAAACAGGCTCGAAATCGATTTTAGGCTTAGAGCTTTTTTGGCAAAAG
This sequence comes from Tetanocera ferruginea, assembly GCA_958299015.1. NCBI lineage: Eukaryota > Metazoa > Arthropoda > Insecta > Diptera > Sciomyzidae > Tetanocera > Tetanocera ferruginea. The sequence continues at coordinate 49,796,706 of OY282640.1, read as the reverse complement.
ATGGTCAGAATTTTCCGCAGAACATTTTCTGCGAATTCAATTTTTTGACAACAAAAAATAATCCGAAAATAATTGTTTTCAAAAAATCACTAAAAGTTGAGGTAAGAAATATCGCAATACTTTTTATGGGGATGGTAAGGTAATAGATCAAAATTTCTTAGACTACTAGATGTATCCATGAAATTCTGCCATTTGACCAGAGTTACCAGACTACGAAAATCATGAATTTTCTTGTGGTGGAAATAGCGGCAGTGGAAAGCAGAAAATATAGAAAATAAATCAAAGTACAACATAAATATTTAGTTTCTTATCTTGCCTTTTCATCAACACCAACTTTGGCTCGATCTTATTTTTAATAAGAAAGTAATAGGTAATTAACTGATTTGAGTATTTTTCTACCAATCAGCCGTTCAGGTGTTAATTTTTTAACGATGGGCTTATGGGTTGTAAAAATACCCAATGAATATCTCAATCAAATGCGATATTCATAATTTTTGAAATTTTGATCATTTTGAATCAATTAATCATACAATCGTGTATGAAATTTTATCAAAATCGTGTGAGCGGATCTGGTTTGGCAGAAATGGGTTAATAAAACTGGGTAGACTGGGTTAATATGTGGTCTACCTTTGTTAAGTATTCGTAGGGGTCTAGAAAATAATATTGTGAACATTTCAAGTGCAATGGTTCAAAATTAAAGAAAAATAGACATTGTTCTCTTAACATTACTTAAAGAATAACAAATTAAAATAAGTAAGAAAATAAAAACATAAAAACCCCCTCCCCCCTAAAACTTTTTCTGGATGTGCGCCTGGCTTCAGCGAAAATCAGGCCTGTGTCAAGCGACAAAAAAAACTAACTTAAGTGGAGGTACCTTTAGACCGGGTGAAATTAGACATGTTTAATGAATTTTTTGGAATACTTTTTTTTTATTTTTATATTTTTTTAATCGTAATCGGGCTAGACCGACTTAAGAGTTACCTTACTTGTTTTTTTCGTACGTGTCCGGACTTTTCCACTCGCGAAAGTCCCGGAATTATAAGTCCTGAAATCTCGGGATTTTCGGGATCCTGGAATTGGTTAAAAACTTCTGGATTTGGTTCTGGATTTTTCCGAACTTTTCCATAAATTAAGATAAAATTAAAGAATTTATAAAACTGTTCCTTTCAAATAATCAAAACTATTTATAAATTCGAGTATACAACTCTTTTTCGAGTAATAGAAAAATGCAACACTTAGTTTGACATTCGAGTAGCACCTATTTACAAGACTGTTTGGTTGTGTCAGCTGGCCGATTAAAAAGTATTGTTGCTAAAGTATCGAAATTCAAGTTGTTTCTTAAATCATTAATTGTCAATTAGTGTTTTTAACAAAAGTTATCACATAGTTTTATTTATCTGAGAAAAGAGTTTTCTTCCATCAACAAAATGCATTGACTTGACTTCTGTACAACAAAATTTGGTAAATATTACCAAGTGAAGTAGTTAGTCGTTAAACTCATGTGTGTTAAGTCAAATATTTGTAGAATGGAATCAAATGTGAGTGTTCATGTGAAGCATTATAATCAAATCACAGTTGATGCTATTGAAAAAAACAAGTAAAGAAAGTCTAAAGTCGATCTAGGCCAACTATGAAATACCCTAAACCCACTTTTCAAAAACAAAAAAATTTTGATTGTAAATGGGCGTGTCCGTGAGCTAATGAAGCCTATATTTTATGTGCATTTAAATGTTGATGAAAAATGTACACATACCAAGTTTTATTCCTGTAGCTCACAGTTAATGCCTTTATTGTGCTTTCGCTATGGGAGGTGGGCGAGTTTTTGGACGGACTACTCCCAAGTTTTGAACACATCTTAGTTTTGGTATACAATACATACATACCAAATTTAATTTCTCTATGACAAACATAACCTTATTTATTAAGTTTTAAACTTTTTGGGCTATATGGGAGGTAGGCGTGTCCGTAGGCGGATGATGTCTTTTTTCAAAAACATCTTTGCTTTGTCATAAAAAACATATGTGCCAAATTTTAGCTCTTTAGGTTAAACACAGGCTTATTTATTGCGTTTTCAATTTTTGGGTTGTATGGGAGGTGGGCGTGTCAGTGAGCAGATGACGCCCATTTTTCGAAGACATCTTTGTGTTGGTATAAAACACATTCATATCAAATTTTATTGTTGTAGGTTAACTATGAGCTGAGTTATGCAGTTTTCAATTTTCGCGTTGTATGGGAGGTGGGCGTGTCAGTGAGCAGATGACGCCCATTTTTCGAAGACATCTTTGTGTTGGTATAAAATACATACATATCAAATTTTATTGTTGTAGGTTAACTATGAGCTGAGTTATGCAGTTTTCAATTTTTGCGTTGTATGGGAGGTAGGCGTGTCCGTGGGCGGATTCCAAAAATATTCAATAGTGCAGATCCTTGGGTGCATGTGACCATGTGTATCAAGTTTCATTCAATTATCTCAACTCCTTCTTCCTATCCTGTGTATACGGACAACACACAGACGGACAGACGGACAGACGGACGGACGGACATGGATAGCTCGACTCACGTGGTGACGCTGATCAAGAATATATATACTTTTCTATACTTTTCTCGCTTCGTTCTATGCGTTACAAACGTTTGCACAAAGTTAATATACCCTGACCTTTCAGGTTTAGGGTATAAAAACAAATTGGCCATTTCAGCCCTTGAAAGGACTTTGACCGAGCTTCATATGATCAATTGTGTTGTGTGTGTTATTAAATGTTTGCACACAATTGACTGGAACTGAACCTACATGTTTTATGCCGACTCTGAACGGCTAAAGTTCATGTTCTCAACAAGCTTTACATAGCATTATTTACTCTCTGAGGTTTACCATTGTCTGCAGAGAGGTGGTGACCGATTAGAAAAATATTTTTATTGAAAAAACTTTTCGCCGCGACTGGGGATCGAACTCGGGCTCCGAGCATGTTAAGCCACACACTTAACCTACATGCCATGGTCACCACTTGATGTTAATGAAACCCGAAATATTCGGTTGTTTGTGTTTTGTTTAAGTATATATTGTTCACCCATGATTCAGTAGAGGTACGTCTCGACGTAAGAGCATTCGACTTTAATGCGCTGAGGCTTTTCTGTTAATATAATAAGTGTTGAGTCAAAACATGGTTTATTTATACTTACATAATCTCAGTTAAAGGTATTGAAGCTTGAATATTCGGTAAAAAGACGCCATGGCGTTAGAGCATTCGACTCCTTTGCGATGGGTTCGGGGTCCGATTAGCAGTAATGAAAATTAAATAAATTTTGGCGGTATAGAATTTTTCCTATAAATATTTACTAACATGAAATTTTAAAAACCCCAAATAAAAACAAGCAAAAAAAGTCGAAAGTCGGTCTAGCCCGACAATGAAATACCCTAAACCTAATATTTGAAAATAAAATGATAGTGTTGAAAATGGGCGTGTTCGTGGTCGCTTGAAGCCCATATTTCGAAAACATTTCCTTTTTGTTATAAAATACATATGTACCAAATTCTATCTATGTAGATTAAACATAAGCTTATTAATTAAGTTTTAAATTTTTTGGTTTGCATAAGAGGTAGGCGTGTCCGTTGGTGGATGACGTCCATTTCTCAAAAACATCTTCGTTTTATTATAAAAACATACATATTTACCAAATTTTATCTCTGTAGGTTAAACATAAGCTTGTTTATTGAGTTTTCAATTTTTGGGTTTAATTAGAAACGATTAAAAAGAATTTAATCGTTTTTACGATAAGTATCATAAATTATCAAAATATAATGTAAGGTTGTTCTTATGACCTCAGCAATGTGTTGTTAAAAGTGTTTTTACGGCATACCCAACATACTTAAGAATTTATGACGAAATAATTTGCGGATTTCAATGACTTTCTTTTCGTTTTATTAATTCTGGGACTTTTAGACAAATACCGGGACTCGGGGCACCAATTGAAAAACCGTGAAAATCCCGCCAATCTGCAACTCTAAATTAAAAGCAATTTGGACAGAAAATTTAAGGAATGCCTTTCAATCTTTTGATTGTACAGGAATACCTCGCATAGTACTGCTTCGACCAGTACGGTTTCGCTATAGTACGGTTTTGAAATTTTCAAAAAAAAAATTTTTTTTCTTCGAAAAAATTGTTACTTTCTTGTCTTTTGCTTAAAATTGCGATGACATCATGCTTGTGTAAAAGCTTGCATACAAGAGAGTAAAATACATACATACATATGTATGTATGTATGTACATACAAATTAGATTCTTACGCTCTTTGTAGTGAGTTTATGGTTGCCGTTTGGCACGGCAAAAACAAACGTATGGATTTTTTTTATGAAAGGGTTTGAAGTGTTGTTTATTTATTACATTTTCGTAAGTGTTTGATGGGAAAATAAAAAAAAAAACAGCTGCCCAGTATTTAAAAAAAAAGTATCAGGTAATACATAACGATAAACATAGGGGTATATGACCTGTTAATAGGCGCACTGGTCCCGAGTGCCTCGATTAGTCCGGTTTCAAATAGTACGGCAAAATGGTGGAACGGATTAACCGTACTATGCGAGGTATTCCTGTACTTATTTCCAATGGTGCAGCTCATAAAATTTCTAACAATTGCATAACATTTGACCCTAAGAATCATTGTGGAGGGCTAAGAAAATTTACACAGTGAACAGTGATTACACAGTGATTAACCCTTAATTGCATGCATTTTTTTTATAAAAGAAAATAGGAAGTTGACATACGCAGAAAATAATGTCACCAACTGGTTTTGTGTGTATTTTTTTCTTTTGATACTTTGATGGAAATTTCCATCACAATGCAATTGAGGGTTAACCGTTTGATGGTTACTGGTTGAGCCTAGTCGGGGACCGACATTCGGAATGAATTCAAAAATGATCAAATATAATTGGCCATTGAAAAGAATCAGTTTAAAGCACGTCAAAAAACCGTTGTTCACTGCTCATCATCATCAGATGCGTCTAAATTTGCACAAGAGAAACCAATATAATAAGGTTGATAAGTAATTCGGTATTTTTGTGGGGGAAAAAACCATTACCAATAGAAACGATATTGCTGCGTTTGAGTTAATTAGATGGAACTCCGCCTTCTGGGGCTACTTCAATATTTCTATGAATGAAATGAATGTTATTCGTTATGCTGAAGGCTTTATTGATAACCTGTGATCTAACTATAGTCTGTCCCTATAGAAATTCGCTCTTAATGCCAATAACTCTATTCTAATGCATAACAATGATTCGTTTGACACATATTTAATGTGATAAAGTAGCTCTCACTAAGTTCAGATCTCAACCTGATTGTGAAATTTAGGTTTATCCTGCAAATAACGGAATTACGATTATCCGGAACCATCAAAACCCCAACATGAACTCTTTTCTTTCGATGGTTAAAATAGATTCGTCTTTACAATTTTTGATTGGTTGAAGGTAAGAGTATGTTAAAGCTACGTGCCTTAATTTTTCGTTGAAATTAACATTTTATTATTTTAGCGTAGATAAAAAAAATCGTCTGAAAAGCACTACAAATGTTGAAAGAAAATCGGAAATGCAAATTTGAAATTTATTTACTTTTACAATATACATAATTTGTATCCCATTTTTGGAGAAATATATAAATTTTGTGGACTCTTTTACAAACAAATGAACTAATTTGTTCTAGTCAGCGCTAATAATTGACATAAAATCATGATATTTTTGCCATCCCTACTCTATTTAAGACTTTTTTATTTGTGAATATCCCGCTTAGGTGACGCTGTATTAATTTGTAATCTTAATTTTTCTTAAATCTTAATTAAAATGCTTTGTGTGTGTTGCAGCTGCACAAAAAATCTGATTATATTAGCGCCGACTTCGAAGCTTTTATTATCATAAAAAAATTAATATATTTATGATATAAATAAAAAAATTCAGAATAATTGATATCATAAGATTTCCAATATAATAATGAATATAAATAAACTATCACGTTTGACCAAGAAATAAATAGTAAAAGTAATTTAAAATTATTTTTTACTTTGTAGTGATTTTGAAGTAGGTTTTTTTTTTGTTAAAAAGTTTTTATTTCTTTCTTTTTAGAGAAAATGATATATATTTAAAAAGTGTATACATTAATTAAACACCAATTATTTATGCTCATAATATGGAAAATGCTTTTCTGTCGTTTCTTATTCCGTTCTTTGTCAGTATCTTTATCAGTACCTACTCTTGTATTTTTATCAGTACCCCAATGTCAATATTGACTGAAATATTGTCGAGAATATCACACTCTTTGTCATTGTGTTTTCAATAGTTCTACCCATTCTTACAATGAATTTTACCACCCTTAAGTCAATATGATACAGTTTTTTACACACTGCTACACACCTTAGTTGAATAACGCCCAATTATTCGGTAGTAATTTGTAATAATTGTGCCTACGTCTGTACTTTTTCAGTTAGTAGCGTCAGTATTCGATTTAGTCTTTTCTAATATTGCCACACCCCTTTGTCGAATGACGCCCACTTTATTTACAATTACTTGTTATAAGTGTGCCTACCTCTGAACTAAATATCAGTACTCTAGTGTCAATATTATTCGAGATAAAATGTGTTTTATATATTGCCACACCCTTTTATCAAACAACGCCCACTTTATTGAAATTAATTTTTTATAATTGTGCCTACCTCTGTAGTCAACTTTAGTACTCTAGTGTCAATATTATTCGAGATACAGTGTGTTTCATATATTGCCACACCCCTTTATCAAACAACGCCCACTTTATTGAAATGAATTGTTTTATAACTGGCCTACCCCTGTAGTTAACTTTATAACTCTAGTGTCAATATTATTTGAGATACAGAGTTTTTCTAATATTGCCACACCTCTTTGACCACTAACGCCCACTTAACTGAACGTTATTTTTTATAATTGTACCTACCCTTGCATTTTTGCTGTGAATTTTATTGACTCTAGTACTCTAGTGTCAATATTCACTGAGATACAGTGATTTTCTTATAGTGACACGCCCCTTTATCGAATACCGCCCACATTACTGGCAGTTATTTGTTATATTTGTACCTACATTTGTACTAAATTTTATTATCGTAGTGTCAATAGTAATTGAGATACAGTGTTTTTTTAATATTGCCACTCCCCTTCTCGAATAACGCCCATTTTTTACAAAAATTTGTAGAAATTTTTCCTACCGTTGTAATAAATTTCTGTACCCTAGTATCAATATTATTTCAGACACAGTAATTCACTTATATTGCCACACCCCTTTGTCGAATAACGCCCACTTTTTTGATAGTTATTTTCAATAATTGTGCCTACCTCTGTACTTAATTTCAGTACTCTAGTGTCAATTTTCGTCGAGATACAGAGTTTTTACAATATTGCCACACCCTTTTTTAGAATTACGCCCACTTAAGTGATCGTGATTTCTAATATTTAGGCTTGCCCTTGTAATTTTACTGTGAATTTTATTATCCTAGTGTCAATATTTACTGAAATACAGTGTTTTTCTTATAGAGACACGCCCCTTTTCCGAATACTGCCCCCTTTCATAGACGGGCACCTCCGCGTTGATAATCTCTATATGTTGACAAAAAATTACGGCAATCGGGCAAGTACTTTAGGAGTAATCGATGTACATACATTCACAAAAAAAAAAAAAAAAAAAAACAGAGAAACCAACCAACTTGAGAACCTCCTCCTTTTTGAAATCGGTTAAAAAAGGCATCATATTTAGAGAAAAATGGTATAGACTTTGCTCCAGAGTATGCTATTCTCTAATTGCGATACTTAAAATTCTCTAAAAATGATAAAAAGATTCCATGAAATAGAAAAATATATCGTTTTTTTGAGAAAAGATTTGCTTTTATTGAAGAAAATACTTCTCATTGTGAATTTTTTATCAAAATATAAGAAAAGTTTTTCATTTTCAATAAATTTTTGCCTATAAATGAGAAAATTTTTATGCGAGAAAAATACTTATCATTATTAGAGACATTGAAATATTTCCATTTCCTAGAAGTAAAGAAATATTTCTTCGAAAATGTGAAAATTTATTGTAATTGAAGAAAATTTTATTTGAAAAAGAGAAAATTGCTATTATCAAAAATAGAGAAATTTTTTACCGGAGCAAGGTATGTGTTTTTTTTCTCAGTGTATATGATGAAAAAGGCATCATATTTAGAGAAAAATGGTATAGACTTTACTCCAGAGAATTCTATTCTCTAATTGCGATACTAAAAATTCTCTAAAAATTATAAAAAGCTTCCATAAAGAGGAAAATATATAGAAATATATCGTGTTTAGAGAAAAATACTTCTTATTTTTGAGAAAAGATTTGCTTTTATTGAAGAAAATACTTCTCATTGTGAATTTTTTATCAAAATATAAGAAAAGTTTTTCATTTTCAATAAATTTTTGCCTATAAATGAGAAAATTTTTGTGCGAGAAAAATACTTATCATTATTAGAGACATTGAAATATTTCCATTTCCTAGAAGTAAAGAAATATTTTTTCGAAAATGTGAAAATTAATTCTAATTGAAGAAAATTTTATTTTCAAATTTTATTTGAAAATTGCTATTATCGAAAAAAGAGAAATTTTTTGCCGGAGCATGTGTTTTTTCTCAGTGCAGTACTGCACTAAAAAACTTGACGATTCTAATAATTTTCCTATCCACGAATTCAAGCCATCGAAGGTATTTCGGTAGGTATTAGAGTAGGTATTTCGCATTGATAAAAAGTTACGCGAAAAAGTCGACAACTTTTGGTGAAATTTAATTCTTTTCAAATCAAAACCGATTTAAAAATCTTTTTGGATATAAGACCTTCTTGAATACAGCTTTCACAATATGATTCTAAAAAAAATTGTTTTTCCTCATGAACACTATTTGGCACTAAATCTGTGCAAAATAACCTTTCGAATGATATAAGTTTTCTTGCCCTTCAGTTGTAGTCAATACTAAAAGAGCAAACGAGAATTTTCAATGTTCAACGTAACGAATTCCGTTAAGTCTTCAAACATTTTTTTTTAACGAAATTCGCCAGATTGAATTTCATTTATTCGTAAAATGTTGTCCGATATAAATCTTGGAATCAGTTCATTAAACTTACAGATTCTTGTTCTGAATCTCCGAGATATATTAACAGAATTTTATGACAAATTTAACGGAACTGCATCTTCAGTTCGCCAGCATATTCGATGAGTCACGAACCACGACCAATAAATTAAAAATAGGATATGAAGAAAACAACAACAAAAGAAAAGAAAAATAATAAAAACCAACAACAGTTTGTTCCGCTTACCAGAGATACGCGCCTTCAAGTATTTGCATCTCTTTGCAGGCAGCACGCTGCCCTCAAAACTTAAACCACAAAACAAAGGTAAAGAAAAAATAACACAAAAAAAAAAACTGGTAAAAAAGGATAATGCAGTTCGAGCTGCTTTGGACTTGGTACAAGTTCAAGCATTTCAAAAGAAAGAAAAAAAAAAAAATTCATTCAATAAATGTTCGGTCAGTCGTTGAGTTAAACTGATCCTGGTTCACAGACGGTGCTGATTGTGGGATGTTTGCTGGTTGGCTTGTCGGTCAGTAACTCGTGCCGGAATGAATAGAATTTCCGCAACGGAACACTGATTCACTCACTGCTGCTAGCAAGGCTTAAAGTGTTTAAATTTGCAAAATGTATCTATAAGATGCATCTTAAATAATGCAGCTAAGCATCTGCTTAAGGTGTCTGCCTGTTTGTATGTCTGTCTCATGGTTGAGTGCATGTGCCACGTACTTAACTTAATCTTACGCAATGAAGTAGTTATTTAGTTAAAGTAGCATGATTTAAGTCCCGCCTCGTCAGACAAACAACGTTTTGTGTGCTGTAATAATCAGAGTATGTTTGGGATTATTTACGAAATTTTCGTTAAGAGATTTGTGGCATTGCTCTTTGGGATTAAAGTACTATTGAGGACAATATTTAAATAATGCAGTTCATTTATTTACGTATTTATAGAGCACACATAAAGTTGAACTTAGCATTAAATATCTATTTGAGTTACAAAATATTTTATGTCTGTTTGAAGTACAAGTCAACACTGACTGATTGTGCCCGCAATCATAAGTGTTTAACATTAAAAAAGTTTTAACTCTAATATTTTTTATTTTTTTTTTTATTTTCAAAACTCAACGATTAACGGCAGGAAATTAGGCGGAAAATCACGTCAACTAGCAATTTATAACCTAACCTAGCAGCTTAACAGACCATAGCATAGATATGCTTCGTCCAACAAAACAAGTGAAATGTTCGTAGCTATGTTGTTTTGTAATTATTTCTAATGTTTTTTTTTTTTGCATGTACAAATGTATGTTGCTCAGTATTATTTCATTTGCTCAGCTATTTTGTTTTAAAATATTAACCTTTAACGGAAATACTTGAATGTACTTAATTTTAATATCGACAGTAATTTTTACCTTTTGTTTTTCATGAGTCATGAAATTAATGTAATTATATTTCGATTAGGATTTAAGGTACTATTACAGTGTGTAAAAAATTAAAAACAATTTTATGTTTTATTTTAGAATACGGTTTCTTAAGGTCTTAAGAATGCGTATAACATACATTGCGCATAACATACATTATTTTCGTATGTCGCGGATTTATTCATATATTATCGTTCATAGAAGAAAATCTAATCGCGTTTTTTCGAATTGGTTGCTAAGATATCTCGAGTTCTGCTTGATCGATTTCGTTGAATGTTGATTCATTGTGATCTTCGTAGACTCTGTTAAGCATTTTACCTACAAAAATCTGAGAAACTTTTATATTTTGTTTTTACGGCTAAGAATTTCTGCCATAAAGAGGAGTTTTTTGTAAATTTGTTTTTCAACGCAACTACAGCCCTCAATAGCTTTACACTGTTATAGTACCTTAAAACATATGGTCAAAGGTTTTGCTGGGTGATACTATATACAGCTGTGTGCAAAGTAATAGCAGAACTATGCATAAGCCAAATACTTCAAACAACGATTATAAAGTTTCTAAATCTAAATAAAAAAAGTTTCGTTGTATTGGAAGTTCGTTAAATCGGTGTACGTTGTATTGAAGCATTTCTGCATTTCACTTAAATAATTAAACAAAATAAAACAAGAAAGAAATTCTATGTGAAAAACTTTGCTATTTAAAAGAACTTCCTTAAAGTAGAACTAAGACAAAAATTACTAAAAACTAAAAAAATTGTCGTTTTATTCAAAACTACGTTATATTTCGTTAAATACGCCTTATTTGCTATTACAGATGTACAACGGCGGGGCATTGAGTCTTTTAGACCCCTGCATTAGCTCTCCAAAGAAATACCTTCCCATACTGACTTCACTGCGTCTCATAGAACCTTAGCATTTGAAGATTTTTTTTAAATACTGCACTCTTTGGATTGGAGATGAAGATTGAGCAGGCTCCTATACAACGTTGTCTCGCATGCCACACACTTAGACAGCACAGTCACGGCCGCCACCCGTGGTTGATACTCCCTATCAACCAAAATTATGTGGGTCCCCTTACAAAAAAAAAGAAAAATGTTCAAAGCTTTCCCGGGGTGAGCCTAAGGGTATTAAACTTATTGCCAGGTTGTATTTTTTGCTCATTCCCAGCATATCTTCCTAGCAAACTAATTCCTATCTGCATCCTTCTGGTTGTTTCCGTGCAAAATGAGTACCACATGTAAATCCATCTGCCAACCCTCTGGCAAATCCCCTACAAAACACAAAAAAAGGAAATAAAAATGTTGAAAAATATTGCTTGCCGGAGTGTCTCCGTAAAAGCTCAAATGTACATCTGGCATGCTCTAGACGCATTGCTGGTCTAGAGTTGCTAACTTTGGACCTACATATGTGGCTAGTTCCAAACGTACTAAACCTGAAGTATAGATGGCAGTTGTTGTTTGAAAAGAATGACAATGGAAGAAATCACCAAGCTTTATTCTGAAGTTCAAATAAGGTAGTGAACGCTTTCAATCAGTCAATTTGTAAATATGGAAAAAATTGGTCATCGTGATACCCCGAGTAAAAATTACATTGTTTAACTCAAGCCGTACAACTACCAAAAAATCCATACAACGATTGTACATCGGGCGCTTGCAGGATATTCAGCTGTATGGATCTGTGGAGCAGCCGTTTTAAAATTAACTTCCTTCGGCTGTTACTCCTACAGTGTACAATATCTGTACGCTCGTCGTTAGATAGCCACTTCTCAGCCATTTTCTTAAATGTTTGCTTGTGTGACCGTTGTACGGTCTCAGTAAAAACAAGTAAAGAAAGTCTAAAGTCGGTCTAGGCCGACTATGAAATACCCTAAACCCACTTTTCAAAAACAAAAACATTTGTATTGTAAATGGGCGTGTCCGTGGGCTAATGAAGCCTATATTTTATGTGCATTTAAATGTTGATGAAAAATGTACACATACCAAGTTTTATTCCTGTAGCTCACAGTTAATGCCTTTATTGTGCTTTCGCTATGGGAGGTGGGCGAGTTTTTGGACGGATTACTCCCAATTTTTGAACACACCTTTGTTTTGTTATAAAATACATACATACCAAATTTAATTTCTCTATGACAAACATAACCTTATTTATTGAGTTTTCAACTTTTTGGGTTATATGGGAGGTAGGCGTGTCTGTAGGCGGATGACGTCCATTTTTTCAAAACCATCTTTGTCTTGTCATAAAAAACATATGTGCCAAATTTTAGCTCTTTAGGTTGAACACAGGCTTATTTATTGCGTTTTCAATTTTTGGGTTGTATGGGAGGTGGGCGTGTCAGTGAGCGGATGACGTCCATTTTTCGAAGACATCTTTGTGTTGATATCAAACACATACACACCAAATTTGATTGTTGTAGGTTAATTATGAGTTGAGTTATGCAGTTTTCAATTTTCGCGTTGTATGGGAGGTAGGCGTGTCCGTGGGCGGATGATGTCCATTTTTCAAAACCATCTTTGGTTTGTTATAAATATTATACCTGCCACATTTTATCTCTGTAGGTTAAACAGAGACTTATTTATTGCGTTTTCAATTTTTGGGTTGTATGGGAGGTGGGCGTGTCCGTGAACGGATGACGTCCATTTTTCAAAAACATCTTTGTGTTGATATCAAACACATACCACCAAATTTGATTGTTGTAGGTTAATTATGAGTTGAGTTATGCAGTTTTACATTTTTGCATTGTATGGAAGGTAGGCGTGTCCGTGGGCGGATTCCAAAAATATTCAATAGTGCAGAACCTTGGGTCCATGTGACTATGTGTACCTAGTTTCATCCAATTATCTCAACTCCTTCTTCTTATCCTGTGTATACGGACAACACACAGACGGACAGACGGACGGACGGACGGACGGACGGACATGGATAGCTCGACTCACGTGGTGACGCTGATCAAGAATATATATACTTTTCTATACCGGACTTGCTTCGTTCTATGCGTTACAAACGTTTGCACAAAGTTAATATACCCTGACCTTTCAGGTTTAGGGTATAAAAATTAAAATTTATTCTAAGACTATACTTTCATGCAAAAGGCTTCCTCCTCAGCTAAAATCATAGTGGATTTTAGATTCTAGACTGAGGGAGTCTGTTTTTTCGTTTATAACAGCAAAAAGTATAAATGAGTTCGTACGAGCTACCAATTTGAACATCGCAGTAGGCCACAAAATGAATAAACACGCGAGAAATTCAATGGAAAAATTTCTAAAATTTATTGGTTGACCATCGATTGCAGGTATAAATAGCTAGCAGTATTGATAAGCATTAAAAAAGTGCAGAAAATTGGATATTTATTGAAAACTTGGACATGATGCGGTTCTCACAATAAAACAGCGTACTGAGGATTTTTCAGTAGAGTGCTTAAAATACAGTTTTTGCGTCGATACTTAACTAGAATGAAACATGGGTCCATTAGATAAAGGAGCAGTCAGAATATTGGGCTGAAAGAGAAAAATTGGTTCCTAACAAGATAACAACAGTTACATCTGCAGAAAAGGTTTTGTCGCCAGTTTTTTTGGATGCGAGTTCAATTATTTTCATGCCTTATCTTTATGCGAAAATATGTGTAGCGTTTAAGTGATGTAATGAAGAGTTATGAAAAAAATTGCCGCATTTGGGGAAAAAAAAGTTTTGTTTCATAAGACAAGCCAAATGTTCACACACTCGTTGTCGCGATGATACAAATTAATGAGTTAAAGTTCGAATTGTATCCTCACGCACCTTTTTCGCCACAGATTTAGCTCTTTCAGAACTATTTTTGTATCCAAACTTAAAAAAATTTCTTGGTCAAAAAAGTTTTGTCTGTTTTGAGGAGCTCGACGATTCTTACTATAGCCAGGGTATTGTTATAATTTTTTATACCATTACTACAGTTAAATTAAAAAAACAAGTAAAGAAATTCTAAAGTCGGTTTAGCCCGACAATGAAATACTCTAAACCTCCTCTCATATATAAATATGTTTTGCTATACTTAAACAAATATAAATAACTTCACATTTTTTTTTTCAAAGTCCATGTTTTTCTTTTTAGTTTTTAACAGGTTTCAATAATGTTGGTCGTATGGGAGTTGGACGTGTTCGTGAGCGGGGGACGACAGTTTTCTGTATGTACACCTCAGTTTTGATAAAAATCCTTCCATACCAAGTTTAATCTCTGTAGGTCATATAAAAACCTTTTTGTCGTATCTTAATAATTGTCGTATCTTATTGTGAGTTGTATGGGAGGTGGGCATTTTCGTCGACGGGTGACGCCCATTTTGTGTGCGCACCTTAGTTTTGATATCAAATTATCCCATTCCAAGTTTAACCTCTGTAGGTCATACGCAAACCTTTTTATGATGTTTTTAATATTGTGAGTTGTATGGGATGGGCGGGTGAAGCCCATTTTGTGAGTAAGCCTGAGTTTTCATATATATTCCTCTCATACCAAGTTTAGTCCCTGTAGATCACATCTATACCTCTTTATGGTATTTTCAATATTGTAAGTTGTATGGGAGGTAGGTGTTTTCGTAGGCGAGTGACGCCCATTTTTGGTGTGCACCTTTTTTTTGATATAAAAATCTCCAATACCAAGTCTTATTCCTTTAGGTCATATATGAACCTTTTTATGTTATTTTCAATATTGTTAGTTGCATGGGCGGTAGGCGTTTTCATGGGCGGATGACGCCCATTTTGTGTCCACACCTTAGATTTGTTATGAAATTTTCCCATGCCAAGTTTTTTTACTGTAGGTCATATATAAACCTTTCTATGGTATTTTCAATATTGTGGGTTGAATGTGAGGTGGGCGTGTTTGTAAGCGGATCACGCAATATTTTGTACATGTCTTAGTTTCTGTACAAAATACATACATATTAAATAATTTCTGTAGCTTTAATAAAACACTCTATACAGTGATTTAAAGTTTTTAGTTCTATGGAAAGTAGGCGTGTCCGTATGCGTATTCCAAAAACATTCAATAGTGCAGATCCTTGTGTCCATGTGAACATGTGTACCAAGTTTGATGCAATTACCTCAACTCCTTCTACTTATCCTGTGTTTACGGACAACACACAGACGGACGGACGGACAGGGCTCAACCGACTCACGAACACCAGACGCGCTTATTTCTGCGTGTTACAAACGTTTGTACAAAGTTAATTTAGCTTGAACTTTCAGGCTTAGAGTATAATTATGTAGCATTCAACTATTTATGTGAACATCATTTAAAAACAAGTCTTTCTTCTAGATCTTATCATTATAAATAGTTATAGTCTAGCACCTATAACAGTGTTGTAGGGTTAAACGAGACTATTGTAGAGCAATAAAGATTTATTTTCCGCAATTTTCTTTGTTTCCTTTGACATTTTGGTACTTCTGTGACAACCCTTGTAGGTATTAAAACGGTGCAATGAAAGCAATATGCAGGCTTAGGTTTTTTGAAATCTGGCGATCTGACGTTGGCCATAGGCGGATCCAATCCAGGCAAAATAAGGCGTTTCGAACGTGAGGTTTCGTAGAAGATGAAGGTATTTTCACCAACGGCATCAATCGAATTAATTTAGAGGAAATCTTTGGGTATATTTATATAGGTACATATGGATTCAAAACTACGAATAAACGAATTTGACTGGTTGTTATTTTAATTAACTAAGCATGAATATTATAATAATGGTAGTAGATATGGTTACTGTCTTCCAAACGAAGAATGTTGTACTCTTAGACTTTGTGTGCTGAACAATTTAGAAAAATGCCGGAGAAAATCTATAGGTGTCTGCAGTGATAGTCAAGCTACGCTAAAGGATTTGAAAGACCCTTAAAAGTTCTCAAGAATCTTCAGTACGCACAATCATAAGACACATAAAATTAGTCTTTACTTGGTTCTTGGACACTACATGAACTGGCAAACCAAGACTTCAAAGAGCCAATAATCAGATGCGTCTATCGGGAGTGATGCATTTGATATCTTCCTTTATAAGCAATCCGTATAAAATGCTTATAAAGAGAGCATTAATGTCTCTAAATCCATAAAGCTTATCGTTAAATAACCGAACCCGAATACAGCAGAGTAGAGGATGATTTTATCTTATTTTCAACCACCACCACATCAAATCTAATCTCATTAGATAATTTTCGACACCCAGTTTTAATTATTATTTTACCTAATAAGCCATAAATACTCATATTCGATCTGCTTAAGCAGTTGGTATTTTTAATTTCAAGCCTCTGAATGTTTATTTTATAAATATTTGTTTATAATATATCAGCAGCAATATTGCTATTTATATTTTCATCGTTACATCATCATCATCATCATCATCTGCTAGTGAATTCCTTGCAAATAAAATACACAAAAAAACAAAAAAATACAAATTTCAAAATAAGATTTGTTTACTTTCACCCGAGCTTGAATTTGGGTGAAGCCCACATTTATTTTGCAAACACAGCGTTTTATTTTTTTTATTTTGATTGTTTGACCATTCATTAAGTGGGATTTCTTTTTTAAGTTATTTTATTTTAATTTCATTTTTGAAATGCATTGTTTATTTTTTTCGTTTTTTTAATTTATTGCTTGTTAAATGGGGCAATGTAGTATTCGAAGACCAATGTTAGTAGGTATTCTACAGTAACTATTTAAGTAAAAGTTTCAAGATTTTGATCTTGTATATTCAAAAATTTATTCAAATGGTTTTCAAATGTATCTACAGAACATTCATGTTTTCCCTTCGTATTGACATTAATATTATTTGATATCAACTAAATCACAAACAGTGTGTCTGTTGCGAAAACATTCTTCCATATGTTATCATTTAAGCTCTAAAAATCATTATCCACTCATAAAATAAACCGAACACCAAGATTTACCCCAACCAGCATAAGAGTCACCAAAGAAAAAGCTTACCAAAGCCTATCCACAAAACAAACACACACAATACAGTTATTGTTCATAAATCAAGCAAGACCATCAAACTTATTTCCAATAACAGCAGCGTGACACAGACCAGACTTCAGGAACACCAAAGAGATGATTCATAAACGGTTCAAGCTAAGCTGTCACAGAATAGTGATGAAATTTTCTGAGTGATGCGTAAACAAAGCGCCAAGAGGGAAGAGCAAATGTAAATTGACGTATATAAGACAACAAACAGCTTAAGAAGCACTAACCAAGCACACTAACCAAAATTGGTAATACGGGAATTGACCATAACCGGTTGAACTTTTGAGCAATTCGTTCGATTGAAAGTGATTGGTTTACAGAGAAGTCAGAATGCATGAATGAGAGTTTTAGAGAATGCCTGAGCTTAAAAAAGTTGCTGCTGTGTAAACAACAGCTGAGGGAAGTGAATGAGCAGCATGTAAGAGAGTGATTTAGAGGGTAAAGCTCAAAAAAATTAAGTTAGTAAGTTTAGCTTCATAACTTGTTTGATCAATGCTTTTTTTAAATTTAATTTTAACAATTGTTACAACAAAAGTTTTTAAAACTTGTCCACCAAATATAAAGAATTTATATATTATTTTAATAAAATTTTTATATACCGTTACTTTGCAAAAAAACATACAACAGTAATCATATAAATTTCTAGAATTTTTGTTAAACTGAAAATACACATAAAATACTGTTCAAGACTCCATTGACATGTAAACAATGTCTTCTTGCAAATATACTATGACCAAGTTAAGAGTTTCCGAATGGTACAGATGCTTCAAAGAAGTCAGTGAAAACGTTGAAGATGACAACTGTTGAAAAAGTGAACATAATAATTCTAGAAAAAAGTCGAACCACTATTAGAGATGCTGCTGATGAAGCCGGTATATCGTTTGGCTTGTGAAAACATTTTCTTCGTACACTTTGTATCGTTTCCAACCAGAGCAGTGAATTTCAGAAGAGTTTCGAAGATTAGAAAAAGCACTGGCACAAGTTATTATATTTAAGGTGGATGGTATATGGATGGCAAATGGCATCAGGCAAACAATTGCAAATGGTTTTGTCAAAACATATAATCCAGCAACTATTTGGTCCTTAAAAGCCATGAAATTATTTATAAGACTTGTCAAAAATAAGTGATGTGAAGCAACGTTTATAGTGCAGATTTAGTTGAAGAAATATGAAACAAATTCGTTGCTCCAAAATGGAAATATTTTTAAATATTTTTTGTAAAGTAACTGTTATATATTCTACCAAATTTGTTTTTTAATACTAATAAAAACAAAGAATATGTCAAGCGTGAAAGTGGAGAATATGAAGTAAAAAGAAGTTGAAAACTGAGTAAACGAAATTATTGTGTTATTGTGAAATACTATTTTAGTAACAGGCTAATGTTAAACAATGATACAACAATCCTCTTACAAATAATATGTTCATTGAACATTGTTCATACTTAAAACAGAGTTTCAAAACATTTAAACAACACTAAGATTTTCAAAGATTGTATAAAAAATGAACAAAAAAATTGTATTAAAAAAAAAATACTTTAAAGCTCAGTTATGCTTCTTTATCGGTCAATACCCAGCAGGAGAACAAACAATATATTACTACAATATATACTTTTTTACTACAGATTTTTAAAGTTTTATTAATTATTTAATTAAGTATTTTAATTTTATTTTGATTTTGATTTTGATTTTGATTTTGATTTTGGTTTTGATTTTGATTTTGATTTTGATTTTGATTTTGATTTTGATTTTGATTTTGATTTTAATAAAGTTCCATTAAGTTTCAAAAAATAAAAGCTCTTTAATACCTTTTCACCTATAAAATCCCCTGGCCCGGATGGCATATTAACAGTAATACTTAAAGTAATGAAAGATTTGGTAACATCGTTGCTCTTGACAATATTCACAAACTATATATGCCTTAACTTCACTTCAAGGAGATGGAGATAAGTCAAGGTTATCTTCATTGCGAAAGTTGGTAGACGAGGTTACGAGTAGTCTTAGGAGCTTAGATCCAATAGTCTATCATCATGCGTACTTAACACGTTATCTCTACATTTCAAACAATTCACTCTATCTGCCTTTCTTGATATTTTAAAGGCATTCAACATTCATATGAGTGCCATTCGGGACAAACTTACCGAAGTCAGCGTGGAACTAGAGATGGGCGCGTGTCACGAATTTTGACGTGACACGACGAATTACGTCGTGATCGTGAGCGAATCAATAAAAAATCACGAAAAATTCGTGGTCGTGCGTGATGAAATTTTTCTCGTGCGTGAGCATGCGTGACTTAAATTTATTCGTGTCACGACTTGTGTACCAACATTTTTCAAACCTGTGCCAAATTTTGTAATGATGTTTTCTCATGATTTTGCTACCAATTGCATACAAAATGCAACACTGACCACTTCTAAAGAAGCGACAACAACTAACTTCGCTCTCTTTACTTATTTTGCGAAACGTAATTTTAGATAAAAATAATAAGCTGAGAAATTTTATCAATTTCCTTTTTATAGTGCTTTATCTACCTCTCTGTATCTACCTCCGTTCCTTTCTGTATGCTGGTTTTACCAGAGGTAATCTAAATACACTTTTAATAAAAACTTATGTGTATTCTTCTTCCTATTAAACGCATTCGTGAGAGCTCGTGAGTAAAATATAGCATCGTGATCGTGGGTGATCGTGATAAAAAAACGTATGTTTCTGCGTCAGCCTGCGTGATTAGACGAAATCACATCGTGATCGTGATCCAAAAAATTATTTTTGATCGTGAGCGTGCGTGATTAGACTAAATCACATCGTGAGCATGCGTGATCGTGAGTAAAAATCACTCACGCGTCCATCTCTACGTGGAACCATCGGTGAAAATCTGGATTGTCTTGATGCTCAGTACAAGAGTTGTCCAGATGAACAAGGAAGTTAACTTTTAAATTACTAAATACGTCATATGCGGATATCATGGTCGTTATGGTATCAGGACATACTACTTCCTCCATATTCTAAAATAAGCTGCAAATCAACCATTGAACAAAGCATCAAAACGGACTGTGTAGACTTCTACACTTGTTAAAAAACGTTTGGCAAGAGATCGAGTCTTAAGCCGAAAATCCTCATATCGTAAGACCGAAAAGCACTTACACTGCAACAGTGCGCACGATTTTATCATATGCTGGTGGCCTGCCCTAAGCAAAGCGTACAACATAAATAAACTTTTCAGAGTTCAGCAGTTTACATGACTTGGCATAACGGGAGCAATTCGTTTAGACCTACAGGAGGTGAACATTCTGATTCACTTGCTTCCTATTGATCTACATATTAAACTAACTGTATCGAACAGTGCGATCAGACAATCACTAGCAGGTTCCCAATCGATGGGGCTAAGATGCAATGCGGAGCCGGTGAATGCTCGGAGAAACTGGGTGTTGTCAACTTATTCCGCCTCCCAGACTCAGACAGCGTCTTTCAGGCAAAGCTTCTAGCGATAAGAGAGGGAAATTTTATCTAACCAAATTATTTCCAAAAACTTACCAAAATTACTATAAGCCTGCCAAAAATTTAAAACACGTAAAAAGTATTTTAAAATATAATACAACTTTTATTAAAGTAAAACAAAACAAATATTTCCATACAGTGGTCAGTAAAAAATACATAAATAAAAGAAAACAGGGTTAAGGTACCTGCAAACATTTTTAATCGCCTGAGAATCTCCAGCGAATCGCTTGGAAGATGAAACGATCGCCGGCGAGCTCTTCTGAGAGTCTTCCGGGAATCGCCGAATGTAAGCAGCTCAGGCCATAAAAGCGATTCGCCGTGAAGATTCGCCGGCGAATCGCCAAGATGAGTCTTAAGCGATTCGCCTGGAAGATTCGCGAACGATTCGCCGAGAGGAGTCTTAAGCGATTCGCCGAGAAGATTCGCAAACGAATCGCCGAGAAGAGTCTTAGGCGATTCGCCAGGAAGAGTCGCGAACGATTCGCTGAGAGGAGACTAAAGCGATTCGCCGAAAACATTCGCCAACGAATCGGAAGAAGGGGTTTTTGTTGTTACAGAGCATCGTTGTTGAATGTTACAAGTTGTTGCATGTTTGAACTAGCGGGCTCTTCAGACTTTGTTTTATCCCAGTTTCATGAAATTTTTTAAAAGTTAAATTTTTTTGATTAATTTAAACGATTTTTCAGAGCCTGCTTTATATAACAATGATAGATTTTGAAAAGCTTTTTAAAAAGCAATCTTCCAACGATCGCCGGAATGAGCGAAGGAAGATTTTAAAACTTTTTTGAATCGCGCATTCATCCCTTGGGCGATCAAAAAGCGATCAATCTTCCAACGATCGCCGGAATGAGCGAAGGAAGATTTTGAACATTTTTTGTCAATCGCGCATTCATTGCTCGGGCGATCGAAAAGCGATCCATCTTCCAACAATCGCCGGAATGAGCGAAGGAAGATTTTTAAATTTTTTGAGAATCGCGTATTCATCGCTTGGGTGATCGAAAAGCGATCAATCTTCCAAAGAACCCTTAGGCGAATCGCTGGCGCGTCGCCAAATCTTCTAATCTTCCAATCGTCTTCCAAATGTTTGCAGGGGTTTTTTCATAACTTGAAATACACAGTTGTATCGTTGTATTCGAATTCAAGTCGTGTTCACATTGTTTTTGTTTTCTATTTGAAAAAAAGGCAATCGTTATTTGTTTTACTTTCCAAGCAACCAATAATAATGGAAAATCACAACATACCAACCAAACTACCAAAAGCTATTTTTTAAAAACAAAACAACCAGTTTTGGTCTAATTTGATCAAAACGGCAACACTGGCTATAAGTCGAGCCAACACTAATAACCGAATTGCAGCGATACTGTCAGATAGCCAAGAGGCTATCAGAGTATAAAATCTGGTATAAAATGCTGGTATAAAATCTAACTCCAAGCTAAAGAGGGTTTTTTTAGAAGTACATATATAACTTAAAGTTGGCCACACTGTTTTAAGTGGCAGCCATTTTGTCAGCTGTTAAGTGATTTGTGTTTATCTTGGTTTGGCATTTCAACACGATTAGACTGACGCCTGAACAACGCTTCCAAATAGTGCATTGGGCCCAAAAAAAAGATTGCCGTTGATCCCGATTTTCATAAGATAGTTTTGTTTAGCGATGAAGCTCACTTTTGGAATGGCTATGTCAATAAACAAAACTGCCATATTTGGAGTGAAGATAGTCCTTAAGTGTATGTTGACTGTTTGGTGTGCTTTATGGTCTGGTGGAATCATTAGTACGTACTTCTTTAAAAACGATGCTGGAGCTATGATTGCTGACTTACAAAAAAATCAAGTCCAAATATTCTATACTTTATTTTTAATAACGGTTTTTTATTACTGGGTATCAAATTATTCCAGTGTGCCGAGCATGTTGTACCAGAGAAATGCGTCCAAAAAAGGGTTAAATTTAATATTTGTATATTTCATTCTAATAATTTCGGTCTTAAGACGAAAATATTAATTTATTTTATTTATTAATATATATTTTTATTTATTATTATTTTTTTGTTAACCTTTGCAATGTTAAAATACTCGATTTTTTGAGAAACATCGATTAAATTGTGTTTTTTTTTTTTGAAATTGTTTTCTAATTCTGATATCGGTATTCGAAAAAAGAGATTTAAAAATTTTGCTCTTGGCATATTTAAATTTATTATAGCGTTTAAAACACTTTAATAACATTTTTTCGTGTGGGTGAAACTTTTGTCTGTTGGCTCATTGATCGAAGAAGCTTACATACACTCAGCTGCTTCGTTGTATCAACAAGTTTGTCAACAACAAATAAAAAGTGGATTTAAGAGAATGACTACTGCTGTTCTACTGCTTTTTAAAAGCTTTTTTGTTGAAGGTGGCAAACAATCTTGAGTCAACAAAAATATGAGCGACAGTTTTTGATACAAAGACTAAACGGTTAAGCTTACTTAGTATGTTGAGACGGTTCGGTTAGATAGGTTGTGAGCAACGCATAAAATTAAAGCGGCAATATTATATTAAGTTGTGTGCTAAATTGTTTTACAAATAGTTTTCCCCTAAGACAAAAAAAAAAGAAAAACAAAAAACCTGTAATTAATTATTTAACACATTTTATGATCGATCAAATAGTGCCAAGCATGGAATATCGTGTTTTCCAACGGCTTAAACTAAGTTTACCGGCTGTGATTTTTATTTTATACGCTCTAGTATTCGGTCCGACAGACGGTTACAATTTATCGCCCAAACCAAATGTTGTTATCAAAGATCCACAATTGGCTAGTGTTATGCCAAAAGTAGAGTCATCATATTTTGGATTTACGTTGAATTTAAGACCCTCCGGGTAAGCATGAGTCAGAGTTCTAATGTTAATTTTTCCAATAAGAACTGTTAAAAAACGATATATTTTTTTTATAAATTTAATTTGGATGATGAAGTCATAGGAACGCACCTAGCTGACGCTTAACTTTTTATTATCTCTATTTATTTACGATATCATTGTGAAGAACACAACATTTGAAAAAATAGCAGAAGAGGAATTCGAATTGTTCACGTATTCGGTGATAAACGAAACTCGGTTTTTATGGGTATTCTCACGCTTTTCAGTTTAGTTACTCATATTTTTAAATATATTTCTTTAATACATAACTTTTGCTACATTATCGACGTTATTGTTTAACATGACAACTTTATTGGCTTGACCATTTCGCAGTTTCATAGGTTTTTTTTTTGTAATTTTATTTCTCTTGTATTTCGTATCTTGTTTTGCATTTATAATGTTTCCAACAGCGACTGTTTTGCCGATATTTATCAATATCACCTGCGTTTCATTCGATATTCGTGATAAGATAACAAACAGCTTTCATATCTCGTACACACATACATACATACATATTGTCATATGCATGTGTTTGTTTAGTGATATTTCGACATTGTGCATACATTTAAAAATAACCGCCAAGCATTTGATATGGAGTTCAATGCAGTTCTTTGTGTTATCATTAGTTTAAGTGAAACTCAAGATTCTTAAAAAATATATATGTAATATGAACCATTTTTTGGAAATTTGACTCAAGATTTAATTTTTAGACAATGACAAATACTCGTACTAGAGTATTTATGACAGATCTGATCAACATTTTTCCAGCAAATCAAAAACTGTTAAAAAACTAGTTTTAGAGTAACTAAGAAAATTGTAATGTGAATTTAATCTTTAATTTTGGTGAGATAATAAAAATAATAAACTTTGAAGGATAACTAGGCTCAAGATTTGAAAGTTGGTTGGTAACAGATGGTTGGATATCATTTCACGTTTTTCTCAATGAAGATTTAAATAATAGCAAACAGACAAATAGATGTCGAATTCAAAATCAACAACCCAAAAAAATCTTAAAAGTTTAAAAATTTGAAAGCTTGTCTCAAAAAATAAGACAGACAAGCAGACCTCAGATTTGGAATCAGCGACCTAAATAAACCTATATATCAGGAACTTGGATATATCTGTTGCATAACTGTTTTCTTTTCATTGTGCCAAATAAGTCAAAGTTCTAGAAAAAGATTACTTATTCCAAAAAGCAGAGTTTTATTTTACGGAATTTTAATAATTTGAACTTGAAATGACCCTGAAAGGGCATTGAGTTTATTCGTTTTTAATAGAATTGGCCCTTGACTGTTGAAAATCATTTTCTTGTCTTTTCCAAATATGAGAAGGGCCGAAAACCGACCTTGTTGATCTTTCACTTATCTGACAATTAATGTTCAAAAATTACGATCAAAATGAAAAGAAAATAAAATTTTATACACACTATGTATGGAAAATATATCAAAATGGATCAAAACAAAAATAATTTTTAATTAAATAGACTGTTTAATTGAATGCATCGTCATGTATGGGAAAAAGCTGACGCCCAATTCCGATGTTATATATTAAAAAATAACATGAAAAATTCTTTCGATTGGTATATTTTTTTTTGTTTGAACCAATTTTGACGTGCCCCGAATCACATCTAGAACACTAGAGACCTACTAGGTTCTAGAGACCCACTAATGAGACACAAGGGCGAAATTAACCCGAATCTCCCTACAAAAATTTTTTTTCGAATTTTAAAAAGATTTTTTAGGAGCATAACCCTTGTCTGTAATATATAAAAGATCATATAAAAATGTATCTATCGTCCGTTACCATATGGCAGAGAGATTCGGTTAAAGCCTTAATAGATATTAAATGAAAAATACATGGGTATATAAGTGTCTGAAAACTATAGGTGGTCGTTCCCACAGTCAGATAAAAAAACCTATGTTTCTCCGATAAAAGCAATTATCTCTTTTACAAATAAAATTTTTTTCAATTAAAATAAATTATCCCATTTTCAAAGAAATATTTCTTCTCTTGTGGAATATGGAAATATTTCAATGTCTCTAATCATGATATAAAAATACAGGTAGTGTAGACGTTTCAGTCGGCTACTTCAAATTGTCAAAAATATATCAAAGAAGAGAGCGCTCATAACTAAACAACATATTACAAAGGGCACATTCAGCATACTCAACATTGCCAAAAATTGCTCAAAATTGTTGAGATAGCAGTCGTTCAAATGTATGCTGCTGTCGAACTATTCAGAAATTAATGTGTTCATTAACTACATATACATCAATCTCAGTAGGTGATCTGATTTTTTTGGAGAGCAGTTTAATATAAGATATTATTTAAGTAGTTAAAAATCAAAAATATGGACATGAAAAATCTATGCACTTAAAAATTAAAAATAAATAGTGTTATAGTACAAATTATAAAACTAGTATAATAGGCTATAAATAAATAGTACATAACCTTACATTTCATCAACTTGACAACTTTAAAACGCTTCACATGGCAGCCAATTCAGCTAAGACATAACTCACCTAGGTACCACCTGTCACAACAGATGAATGCGGCCAGTAGCTGTTTTGCTTTGACTGCCGTTTTTGACAGCAGCCAGTTCCCTTCTCAAGAGAAAATAAGCAGCCTCTAATAATGATAAGTATTTTTCTCGCACAAAAAATCTCATTTATAGTTGCAAAATTATTGAGAATGAACAATTTTACTTATATTTTAATAAAAAATTCCATTTGCGAAGTATTTTCTTCAATAAAAAGAAATCTTTTCTCATAAATAATAAAGTATTCTTCTCTAAAAACGATATATTTTAATATATTTCATTTTTTCATGGAAGCTTTTTATCATTTTTAGGGAATCATATTCCAAAAAACTTTTTTCTGAGTGCATCATGGCTGTAGGAAGCAGAATTATTGCTGTATTTGACAATACCAGTGCTTATGTAGAAAATGAGAAGAAATTTGTTTGATCAATTATGACGGACATTCAACAACACCAACTTTTTAAAAAATAACCTTTATCTATAGGCACACCATTCTTCTTTCGTAGATGCAAAATTTTAGAAATATCTATTTAATTATTTCTATTGTAGAATACTGGACATTTGGTAAATTAATAGATTCTTAAGTTCAGTTTTGACAAGTTTTAAATAAAATGGGTGTTGCTATAAATTAAATTGAAAAACTTTTTACAAAATTCAAACGCTTTACAAATTCTTTCTTTCAAATACAAATTAAATGCGATAAGGCTTTTCACAGGACATGCTTCATGGCTTTTCAAACATAGCTTTACATAGGTAGCAAAACATAGGTTTAACCATAAATTGCCGAAAGTGATCAAAAATTAAATTTAAAAAGTTCTAATCTCATCTAATCCAATCTAATGCTACGTCTACACAGAGAGTTAAGTTTGAGTTACCAGTACAAAGCTGAGTTTTCCCATTTAACGAGAAATAAACTCTTGCGTTACCAGTACAAAAATGTACAATTTAACTCAACTTAACTCATTATATATTCTGAGTTTTTATGACTCAATGTAAAAAGTGCCTAAAAACTGCACCGATTATTTTTAGCTGGCGGAAGCCAAAATTAACAGCTGAACAGCTGATTTAGTATAAAATACCCAAGTCACTAAATTATCTTTACATTCTTATTACTAATGCGATCGAGCCAAAGTTGGTGTCGGTGAAAAAGTAAGATGAGAAACTAAATATTTCCGTTATGTTTTGATCCATTTTCTATTAACCCCCCCCCCCCCCCCCCAAAATTATTGTAGTACAAAGCAAAATAGGATTCTATCAAAGTGATTTACAAAAAAAATAATCACACGTCTTATCAAATGAGTAAAAACCCCAAATGCATATTTCAATTCAATTCTCGCTGATTTATAATTTCTGGGTTTTATTAAATTTTTGTTAAGTTCTGATTCTGTCCACTTAGCGCCAGTTTTTCAGTGCGGGTTTAAATTCGAGTCAAATTAACCCGAGGTTAACTCACCAAAAAGGGACATTTAAACTCTGTTTAACTAGATATTGTAGCATTCGTTTAAGTTGAATTGACTTAAAATATCATGTGATGTCTTTTTTTTTTGCTTAAACCGAGCTTAAACGTCCAATTTCGGTGAGTTAACCTGGGTTTAATTTGACTAGATTTCAAACCTGCACTGAAAAACTGACCCTTAGGGGTTATTGACAATACTTCGGTTTGATTTGTCTTTCTAACTTTTAGCATAGAACACACTAAAGCGGCTGAATTATTTGGGAAAAACTTAAGTTTTGTAATACAAAAAAATAAAGCCTGAATTTGAGGACAATCGGTTGAGACGCTCGCCACCAAAATAATTAAAGAAATCCCCTCTATAATTGTCATTTTTCGTCCTCAATTTTTTCTAAACGCAAACCCAAACTCGACAGGAATTAAGTTAATAGTGAAGTCCTGTGATTCAGTAAAAAAATTATTCCGATTGACTTCCGAAACTAGAGAAAAAATTCAGAATTCATTATTTTGTAACATACTTTCCCGAATTTGGTTCATTAAAAATTTCTCTAAATTTCCAAATATTATCTGATTTTATTATATAAAGGCTTAAGAGAAAAAAATGTGTTGGTTTGATTTTTCTTCTTGATTAAAGTTATACCAATAAGCAAGTATTCCTGCTGAAATGCTGAATTCTATCGAAATAATATATTTTTAAGGATTTGTCTTCACGACACTTTTCTAAAGAGGGATTTTGTTGAAACAGGTTTTGAAAATGGAAAATTATGAATTATAAAATATTTTTCACCAGCTACTGAAGGCAATCGAAATTATTTTTGACTTGTATTATGTGGCTTCACTGGATACTTGATTCCCACAAAGCATTTGGGTAAGCAGTAAGCGTTCAAAAAATTACAACATAAAATAACGAGTTTGAAGGAAATTTCTTAGGTTACGTAGGTGGTGATGGACTCAACTCAAAATGTAAGAAACAAGTCGTAAAACGGCAGTATAACGGAAGCTTGCAACACAGAAGCTGAACAGCATAAAAACGATAGTTTTTTCTAGTTCGGCCGTTGCACGAACGTGATGGCATGAGTTAAAAAATTTATTTTTTTTCGGGGAGAGATCAAATTTTGACAACGGTCAAGATTGCGTTATTCCATATTGACTAAAATATTTCAGTTGATATAAAGGGCGATTTTTGAAGCTTTTAGTTTTTCAAAATAAAGGAATATTTGAAATAGTTAGTAAAATATTTATTGAACCGCATATTAAATAAGTCCAACTTTCCAATTTGGGGGGTAAAAAAAAGTCGGTTATCATCGTACAGTTCCTTGCTTTTTGTAACAGTACGATTTTCATTATTTTTGAAAAAAAAAAAAACGGTTCATTGATGTCGCCGGCCTACAAACCGCACAAAACAGTGCATATTTCTGGGTGCATTGGCAGATCTTAAGCTGCCTTTGGCTGCCCTTCAGACCAAATTTGGCAATTCAGTTTGTTGACGTATCCACCAAAATTGATCCAAAAATAAGCTTCGTCAGTGAAGACAATTTTTGAATAATAAACTGGATGTTCATCCAATTTTTCTGAGGGCCCATTCACCAAACAAACGACGTTGTGGTAAGTCACCCGGACTAAATTCTTGCACCAGCTGTACGCACTTTTGTATGGTTTCATACCGAGGTCCTTACGTAAAATGTTCCATGTGGTCGAATAACACAAGCCCAATTGTTGAGAACGGCGGCGAATTGCAAATCGTAATCTTCATTGACACCGACCGATTCAGCAGCAATATTTTGCCGGTACTCGGCAGTCTCCGCCTATGGTTTGGTGTATTTACGTCTAACAAAGTGAAGCTGGTGCGAAATTTGGTCAGGATACCTTGAATGACCTGTTCGGTGGGTCGATTATGACAACCATTAAATTGCCGTAATGATTGAATTCCTCTCAGAGAACGACTTAATAAATAAATGAAATGATTTGCAGGAGTTGTTAGTCTATTCATGGTGAAATGGCAAACTTTACTGAGCATTTTTGGATTTGCCACCAATCACGGGTGAGGTGTTAAAAATAGCAAAAAAATCACCCTTAAGAAAACAAAAAAAAAAATAAACACATTTGTTTGCACATTGTTGAAATTTATTGCTGTGATATGAAGCTTTTGAAAAAAATAAATATGTGGTTTGGCCTGCCAGATGATTGAACAAGCAAACATTAGTGCAAATATAGAACGCATTAACCGCTACATCATATCCGCCATAATAACTTAAAATTGTTTTCATATATGAGCTCGACATTTGACAAAAACCCCCCCCCCCCAAAAAGAATTTCTGGTTGCGCCCCTGGATTAGACTCCCAAATACGGCATGATTTTTTTTTGGCTGGTACAACCATCTTGCACTGAGACCTTCCGCCATATCCAGAACAATTGATTGGCAAATTTCTTTCCGAGTTTTTCTACCTGTGGAAATTTGAAACTAATGTAGGTTTCTAGTTGTGAGTTAAATCGGCATCTCAATTTAAATCCCCTTGAAATTGGTTATCCGTCATAATGTAATATCCTTTGAATTTAGCCATAAATTCATTGAAGACGTGGTACTTGGCCTCGCCATTGCATTCCTGATTACTGTCTTTTTGTGACGAATCGGAGCGAGCAATCGGTAGTCTTGTAATTATAACTACCGATAAGTCTAACTTGTAATTATGTCATGAAAAATAACAAGTTCTCATAAACTTTATTAACTGTTGAAATTTTACTGTTGACGACCATTGAACCATATAGGTTTCGTGATTTTTCTTTTCACGTGATTTTCTTTTGCAGGTATATCCAGATTGTTTTTCGCATTACTTGTTTTGTAATTTGAAGTCGCTGAACATGAAGCCGGTGTCGAATCTACGAATTCCAACGGCTAAGAAGTGGTTCAGTCAAAGGGCTAATCGGTTTGTCGAAACATTTTTTTTTAAATAAAATAAACATGCTGCCTTGCAGCAAAAATGGGCGTTCTACCTGAAAAGAAGTCGGAATTGAAAGTATTTAATTTATCGTGCTTCGTATTTTTTTCGTATATCATACATACATATGTCGTGACCCGACTTTGTGTGTAGATTAAGAAGCAATAATCCATTTGATACAAACTCCATTTATTCTGCTATTAATTTTTTATTGACTTACATTGAAATATAACAATAATAAAATCAGCAGCGTGTGTGTCATCTCGATAGATAAAAGCTTTTCTCGTCTGTTTTTCTAAAACCTGTAAAAGTTTACCACTTTTGGTAGTAAGGAAGTAAATATTTGTTTAAATATGTTTTTCGTAGACAATTTGAATTTTTATTATTGACGAATGCCTGATTGGAATGACGTCACCATTAAATAAAATATTGCTTGTTGTAAGCTGCTCATTCATATCTTGCATATAAGTGAAAGATTAAAACTATATAAATAAGTTCATATATATCTATCAGAATAAATTTATATACTAAAAAGTTTATTTTATCAGCCTTAATTATTTTCCGCAAGGACTTTTAACAGAATAATAGAAGCATTCACTTAAAGTGATTTGCGGCGGCTGCGCCCGTGCGTGCAAAGTATGTAGCGTGAAGGGCATCTTTTCTCCAAAGAGCCAAGTACGAATTTTCATCTGCAGTTTTTTCAATAGAAATACTGATCGACCGTTACCTCTCCGCAGATAACGGCAAACATCATAGAGTAGACAATGACATGCAAAACACACATTTAATAACACAATAAAACAATTGATCATAATCAGCTTAGTCAAAGTCCTTTAAGGGGCTGAAATGGCTAATTTATTTGTTTTGTTTTTTAAGTTCAAATTAAGAATAAAAAATAATTACTAACCCAATAAGTATAACTCCCACGACTATTAAAGTTTTCACTTATATAAAGGTTTGCTTTCTGCTTTGTTAGTTTCTATACAAAAACTTTTCAACTAAATTTAACTTTCACTTCCAGTAAAGTTTTCACTCATTAAAACTTACTTTCTTCTTTTTACTTTCAGCATAATTGTTGGTGCGCCACGCGCCCAATCGACGCTCGAGTCGCAGCGAAAAATTAACGAAACCGGTGCCATCTACAAATGTTCACTTACAAGTAAAACGTGTGCACCCTTTATTTTCGATCCAAATGGCAATATAAACTCGGAATACAATGAATACACCTACGATTCCGAGAAAAAGGATAATCAATGGCTGGGTGCCGCCATGGATGGTGGTCCAACTGATGCAGACAAACTAGTTGTTTGTGCACCACGTCTCATAGCTAATGCACCGAATGATTATCTCATGCACGGTGTGTGTTATTGGACACCGAATACGTTGGGCGATAAGCCAACGAATGTAAAAAGAATTTCACCCCTAAGACTGAGGGCAGAACAGGTCAAAGAACGTAATGGCGATCGATATTACTACTATATGTTGTCCGAACAAGGACTGAGTGCACATGTAACGGCCAATGGAAAAGAGATTATAATGGGTGCACCTGGTATACACACGTGGAAGGGTTCAATAGTGCGTTACTATGAAAAAACCTACAGTGTTGATCCATCGCTGAGTCGACGTGATACCGATGGCGGACGTGTAGCGCGGCAGTTAGAGAACGATGAGCCACACAAGGAGTATATCAGCGAAGTGCCTAACCCTGAAAGATGGAATCAACCGAATGATTCATATTTTGGTTATTCAGTTGGCTCTGGCTATTTTGACAGCACACAGCCGTCCAAACTGATGTATGTGGCAACGGCGCCACAGGCTGGCGAACAATCGGGCGAGGTGAGTTCAGATATAAGTGTATATTTTTTAAGACGGGGAGAAGTTTTTATTGCTTATTTCTTAGAAAGAAAAAATTCTTATTAAATTTAAAAGCGAAATTTTTGTTCTTGAGTAGTTTTGATATGTTTGTAGTTATTTACCAAGGATTTAAGGCATTACACCTATTCAGTCAAATCCGCCTTTCAATAAAATAATTAAAAAAATAGGTAACTATATAAGTAAGATGAGGACATAAATCAAGTAAAATAACACTATGGAACAAATTCTGGTTAGCAAAAGCTAGGTCGGTTCTGAGAGTGAGGGGTGAAAATAGAGGTTAAATTAGAAGCCCCATATCGCGGCGTTTGTTTATGTAAGTTCGAATTTTTTTTTTTATCGACCCTCGAACTTTGGAATTTTCACCCCTCACTCTCAGAATCGACCTAACTTTTGCTTACCAGAATTTGTTCCATAGTGTAAGTGTAGGATATTATATGTTTGGTGGTGACCGTGACAAGCAGGTTAAGTGTGTGGCTTAGCACGCTCGGAGCCCGAGTTCGATCCCCAGTCGCGGCGAAAAGTTTTTTTAATAAAACAATTTTACTGATCGCTCACCACCTCTCTGCAGACAATGGCAAACTTCAGGGAGTAAATAATACCATGTAAAGCTTTTTGAGAACATGAACTTTAGCCGTTTAAGTCGTAATTTTTGATAACTTTATAATTTCAGTGAATAAGAAATAAGAAAAGAATTGAAGAGTGCAGAAGATAAGGGCCTGGTCAGAATTTGTACACTGAACATATGGGCCAGGAATTATGAACAATTGCAAAAAATTTTTGTTTTGGAAGTTGTTTTTGTATTTTTAAATTAAAGTTAATGGTTAGAAAGTATAGTCTTAACTACAACTGTTCTAAAGCTTGTTGTGAAAAACTCTGAAATTTTTTAATAACACATTCATCTGAAATTTATATTAAAAACTGACTGCGAATTGCATGCAAAATGGGTTGAGTGGAAAACAAATCTTAGGTAGGTAGGCGGCAGGCTATTTAATAATCCAGCTCACTTAGATCAGTTTGATTCATTGTGATACCGCAGCACGCTTGGCCTTCAATCCCTAAGGAATCACATTAAACAAAGCTAGCTAGGCGCCTGACACTTGCCGTTGACAAGTCATCAGGCTCATCGCTGAAGTAGAAACCAGACTTATGTGCCGTCTTTTGGCAAAAACATAGAATATTAGGTATAATTTTTGTTTCCTGTGCGTCTCTGTAGCTCCTAGAGAAGCCGTTTTCATAAAGTTTTAGTCGGTTAGCATGTTTACCCATCAGGCAGTTATTTGTTATAATTGGGACGGCCAATTAAGCATAGCAATCTTACAGGTAGATCGTTCAGCCTATCAGGCTTTCGATTTCGTATTTGAGCTGAGCAGCAGCTTGAGAGTAGATAGAGGCATGTTTGGTGGGTTCTGAGCCATTGATGTCACTTAGGTACCGTTTTTAGTGAGCTCATCTGTCTTTTCATTACCTTCAACGCCTTCATGAACCAAGGTACCCATATGAGGATGATGCTAAAATTATTAAAAATAGACATTTCCCCCAATAAAGCACGGCATTCTTTGGCTGGTTTTGTTACTCGTTCCAATGATTTGATCGCAGCCTGACTTTGGGAAAATATACAAGTTTTCCGCTTTGAAAAATTGAAAAAAAAATTATAAAAAAGCAACCACTTTTATTGCCATCATTTCGAGTTGGAAAAGGCAAACAGTACAGTGGTCAGGCAGCCTACATGCAAGGAATACTCCTAGTTCCGTTGAGTAGACCTCGTAGCTTACATTTTCATTTAGTTTTGACCCGTCGGTGTGGAAATATAGTCATCCTTGGTGCATCTTCCTTGGTGCAGCTCGTTTCCATTATGACCTGGAAGGGATAAGTGTACCATGGCTTCCGCCAAAGGAAAGCGAGGGTTTACAGTAATCATTCCTTATTAGAATAAATTTATACCTCTTCAGTATGAATACGTGGACTGTTTATTGACATTTTCAGACCCTGAGTTCTCTTAGCCTTGTTGCTGAACAATCTACCGTTTGACTAGCTACCAGGTCGAGCAGTAGCAGGTGAAATATGGTTTTCATATCAGTAGTCGGTGTAGTTCTCAGAGCACCGCTGATGCCTACAGATGCTATTCTTTGAACATTTTGGTGTTGCTTCGAGTAAGTGATCTTTCTTAAGGCTGGCCACCATATTGACATTCTATATATTAGTATAGGTCTAATGACCCCTGTGTACACCCAGTAAACAATTCGGGCGAAAAACCCCACCTAGCCCCTAAGGTTTTTTTACATGTGTACAGCGCAATTGTGGCTTTTTTAATTCTTTCTAAAGTGTTTAACTGCCAGGTGATCTTCCTATCGAGCATAAGTCTTAGGTATTTTGCATTATCTTTGAGAGATAATACTGACCTATTTACACAATTGGGCTCTTTGCATAACATCTCACAGAGTAGTGGGAATTTTGCCCACTGCGCAGTCCTCATCCTCTAGCGAAAGTACACTAGTATATCATTAACTGCCATATTCCAGAAGATTGAGGAAGGCACAATCCCCCTAAGGAGAGACAAGACACTGATTTTACAGCGCTATAGGCGCCTAGGTCTGATAAAATAACTCTTTTGTAAAGTTTATCTATGAGATCCGTTATTATTTTGTTCACACCCAATCCTACAAGAGCTTGAGTTATGGATTGTGGCATGTCTAGGAAGGTAACTACTGATATTTTTAGAATATGAAACTGTTAACCGCCCATTTTATTTTCCTATTTGAGACTATATCATCTGAATTCTGTAGCAATCCGCTGGGATAGAGCAGTTGTATACTTAGGCCCGTTAACTGATCTCAATTTTAAACAAAGTTTAGCTTAAACAAAGTTTAAAATTCCTTAACCTCAGTTTAAATTTTAACGCCGATACCTCATCTCAAAAAATCCAAGTTAAACTTGGTGAGGCAAGTTTAAATTTAAACACAGAAATTCTAGGTTTAAAAAATTTAAACTTAGAATTTGTCAAAAATTCTCTGAGAACATTGGAAATATTCTCAATCATAAACAAAAAATAAAAAATAAAAAAATCATACTTCAAAAAAATCAAAACAATAAACAAAAAACAAACATATTTTAAGTTTTGAAAAAAAAATATTTCAATGAAACTGACAATTTGCATTTTTTTATCAAAAATTTTTGAAATATTTTGATGTTCTACGTCAAAGTTGTAGAATTTTTACTGCAGTGCCGCTCAAATATGTTTTTTAATCTCAGTTTAAATTTTTAAACAGAGTTTAAGAAAACTGCCGATAAAAATGAGATAAGTTACGAAAATAATTTTAACTGAGTTTAAAATTTAAACTCTGTTTACGAAATCTGAGGTTAAGGAATTTAAACTTCGGAGATCAGTTAACGGGCCTTAGAGTCTCACAACTCCATGGGAAGTGTTTGTCCTAAATGAGATCGAGGGATTCTTTGACATTGTTCATGTACCATCCAACCCCTGAAGATAGCAGGTGTGCCTGTTATCCTCCCAAGAATTTTGCGCAGCCTAGATAGGTACCTCTGAAATTACTTCAATTCCTACACAGAATTGCTTCTATGAGCAAAACAGATCTTATAGCTTTCCTTGTTTCTGTTTTAAAAAAATTTATAGCTACCCTGTGGACATTCCAGTCATGCTCAGCCTTCGAGCTTTTTGCTTTGTTGAAAAACCTTCTGCTTATAGTTACATTCAGCTATTCAGCTTAAAAGTTCACCATTTAGGTTTTAGTTACTCCTTCGGCGTCCGCTTTGACAATGGTGAGTACATCAACGAGATCTTCATTTGGTTTTTCTAGTGGTTTTTCTAGTGGATGCCTTGCCAAGGTTCTATTATATACTCCCCAGTTTTTTTTCCCTATTGTTAATTGAGGGGATTGATTAAGCAGACAAATTATTTAAAATATACTCAATACAGCGGTTGTCGGAGTAAGAGTGTTCTTCTGAAACCTTCCACACATCTATTGAAACGAAAATTAAATCTGAGATGTGTTCTTCACCCCTGCTACAAATAAAGCAGATACTATTAAGACGTGTGGTACTTTGGTTTAAGTAAAATGCAAACTGTTCGAAATTTTTCCAAATATTTTATTTCATTCGAAAGAACACACAATTGAATTATGTGTGAAAAATTATTTCTCGGATATGTTGAACGCAACTATTCCGTAAATACCTCACTCTTTCGGCCATTTCGTTGACATTTTGCAGTATGACCTTTAGAATGGCCTGAGTCATTGATACAATATTGCTTTTCAAGTCTTGAATCGTCTTCGGATCATTCATATAGAAATTATTCTTCGTGTAACTCCACAAAAAAAAAAGTCTAACGGCGTCAAATTGCACAATCGGAGTGGCCAATTCACGTCATTGCAATGAGAAATTCAGGAATTTTCGAAATACGCTTCGGGAATTTCCAACTCAAAAGTTAATATTAAGTCGAGTTGAGTGTGGTGTAGCGCAGTCCTGTTGATTTGAACCGATAACAAAGTACCACAGCTAATACTGGAACACCCTTTATATGGGTATGTGCTAATTATGTAATTGAAAAGCACCTCAGCCCTGTCTTTATTATCAGTGCTGCCCACACGGAGTTATGTGCATTAGCGTCGGCCGATATTATGACCGCTAGAAGCCAGTCTTAGAATGTACCGAATTCATTTAAGGAAAAACAAAATTTGTTATCTAATATAAGATATTTTATTGAGAGCTTATTCTGGCTTTTATTAATCATACAATTTTGGCTTATAATCTGTCACAGGCTTATGTTTTCGACATGACCGCAGAGACCATCAACTCTCACTTTGTCTTCCGAGGCACACAATTCGGTGAATATTTTGGTTATGCCATTCTGGCTGAAGACTTGAATGGAGATGGTCTGACCGATGTTATTGTATCGGCACCACAGCACACCATAAGCGGTTCCTACGACGATGGCGCCATCTATATTTTCATCAATCAGGGCAGAGTAAGTTTTGCAATCTTTAGATTAAAATTAATTTTTTTTTACAAATATTTTTTTTTTCTATCAAAAACAGTTCAACTTCGAGCGTAAATTAATCGTATCCCCAGTTCACGGTAAGGCACGTTTCGGTACAACACTGGCAAAGTTGGGCGATATCAATCACGATGGCTATAATGGTGAGTAGAGATTAATTTTATAAATTTTTAACATGTTTTTGGTCGCTCTTTCTAAGACGCTGTATAAAAACTTTTCAATGAGGATGTCTCAAAACCAACTTTCGGTTATTGGTCGAAATTTTTTACAGGTTTAGTGTAATGTAGATGTGCTTAATACGAATCTGAAGTTAATTTTTCTCAAACACATCTAATTCTTTCAAAACCTTATAAATTCTGAGTTTATTTAATCAGAATTTGTATATTATTTAAATTTATTAAAATGTTAATTTACATAGAATTTATCAGGTTTTGAAAGAATTAGATTTAATTGAAAAAAATTAACTTCAGATTCGTATAAAGCACATCTGAGTAATTCAGAAATACGACATTCTAAGAAGTGGTTAAGAAAAAATTTCGTATTTTTAGAGGTAGTCTCGATAATAATCAGGATTACATCAATAGTCTGTAGTTGAGTATCTTTTTTTCTTTAAAATGGATTAAACTCCCTAAAATTTGAAGAACATCCTAAAAAAAGAACATTTATTAAAATCTGTTCTCCTTTTTGAACAATACTTTTTAAATCTTTTGTTCGCGAAGATTAATTTTTCCATATTCGGATTAAAGTTTCGGCAGAAGAAGAGGACATGGAAAAATGGTTCAGTGAAATAACGCCCAATGAAATAACGCCCAAATAAAAAATGAAATAACGCCCAAAAAATTTCCATACAAATTTGGGCGTTATTTCATAATGAAATAAGGCCCAAAATTTTGGGCTTTATTTCATTTTATTTGGGCGTTATTTCATTTTTCATTTTGGGCTTTATTTCATTATGAAATAACGCCCAAAATCAAAAATGAAATAACGCCCAAATATTTTTCATACAAATTTTGGGCGTTATTTCATTTTGAAATAAGGCCCAAAATATTTTAAATGATTTGCTTTGAAAATATTTTGGGCGTTATTTCATTTTTGATTTGGGCGTTATTTCATTTATTTTGGGCTTTATTTCATTTTTTATTTTGGGCTTTTTTCATATTTTAAAGCCCAAAATATTTTGGGCGTTATTTCATTTTTTATTTTGGCCGTTATTTCACTGAACCGGAAAAATATAAAACACATTTTCGACTTCTGCGCATCAAAATTTTCCAAAAGCTTTGAGAAAATTCAATAACTAAGAAGTATTACAAACTTTTTATATGTTATACTTATAATTTGCAAGATTTTTTCGACAATTTCTAGACAATTCAATAACCTTAATTTATTTATTTATTTTTGCAGATGTTGCTATTGGTGCTCCCTTTGCCGGAGGCAACGGTGCAGTCTATATCTATCTTGGTAGCGAGAAAGGTTTGCGCGATCATCACAGCCAGCTGCTGGAATCACCTAAAGAGCTAGTGCCCAGCCCATATGGACCACATATGTTTGGTCATGGACTCTCCAGAGGCTCAGATATTGATGCCAATGGCTTCAATGATTTTGCTATTGGTGCACCTAACGCTGAGGCCATCTATGTTTATCGTGCCTATCCAGTGGTCAAGATCTTAGCCACAATCAATTCCTTGAGTCGTGAAATCAAACCAGATCAGAATAAGTTTCAGGTGCGCGTCTGCTATATGATCACAACGACATCACAGAAGATACAACGTCAAGACGTGGCAATGCGTATTGTGGTCGATCCACAGGTGAAGCGTGTTCGTCTATTACGCACACAAACCAATGAGCTGAGTTTCAATGCAAGCGCTGGCACGCAGAATCAGTGCAGTCTGATGGATTGTGAAGTGCGTTTCAGCACTGCAGATATTTTCAAGCCCATCGAATTAGAGATGCACTATGATATAATCAATGGTGTGCCCAATTCAAATGGTGAGTATGAGACAACTTTTTCAATATTTAATAGGTTTTAAATGCTTTTTTTATATAGAATTCTGTGAAACCTGCGTGGCAGTTGATCCGGCAGAATCAAAAATCTATTCCGAAAAGATTATATTCAGCACTGGCTGTGCCTCCGATATCTGTGTAGCTGATCTGCAAGTCAAAAGTTCGGGCTTGGAGTAAGTTTTTTTCAGTGTTTTGTCTTTAAAAAGTATATCTTTTTTATTAATACCACTTTACTTTCCTTCAACCCACAGTCACAATTACATATTAGGCAGCGGACGCACACTTTCTGTCACCTATGTGGTCACCAATAATGGTGAGACTGCATATCTGCCCCAGATTAATGTCACCTCATCGAATCGTATGCCTTTTGCTCGCATACCACCAACCTGCAAAACCAATAATGATGCTTTTCTGCTCATCTGTGATCTCAATCATGGTCAGCCCATTACAAAGGGTGGCACATATACTTTAACTGTTATTTATGATGTAAGTGGTATTACCGGTCAGGCCATGGTACTCACCGCTGAGGTTTTCAGCACGGGCAAAGAGCTAACACCCGCCAATAATATTGCCAAAGATGTTATAACTCTGAAAGAGTTCACCGAAATCGAAGCCATTGGGTAAGTTTTTAATAAATTTACCATATCTGAAGAAGTATGAGCCAAATATTTTTCTTCTCAGCTCACCAAAAACGCCACACATAAATCTGGAAAAGACCACCGGTGTGGTCGAAATTATTAATAACTATGAGGTTTGATGATTTCACAGAGAAAATATTTATTTTTTAAATTAACACTAATAAAAACAATTATATCTCTTCAGATCAGAAGCAATGGTCCCAGTACCGTGGGTGAAATAGAACTTGCTTTTAGCATTCCAGTAGCTTATCGCGTTACTGGCTCTTCGGTGGTTATACCCATCATAGACATGAATAATATAACAGTTCAGGCTGTCTACGATTCTCAGCTGATTGCCGTTGATTTTTATCAGAATAACACACAGTTGATTATGAATCCTTTTGAATTGAGCACTAAAACTACAACCAAGAGCACTAAAGTGGTATTTGACAGTGCAAATTCTATTCATTATGATGCGGCTAAAATGGGACATACTTATGAGATGCATCAAAGTGTTGAGCACACTGTAGAACAGAGCTTAGGAGGTAAGTTGCAATTATATGGAACGATTTCAGTACAATTTAAAATATATTCACATTTTCCACATGTGGTCTGATCAGAAATACTAATTCTGATTCTGGTTAAAACACAGCATAGTCTGAATTGTGGACTATAACCCCATAAAACCAGAATGCAATATGAACTGGATATAATTTAATATGGTTAAGGATTATGCATTAAAAATTTCGAAATCTTGACCTTTTGACCTTGGTCAAAATCTTAAAGTTGAAACTTGGTTTGATCTAATTTTAGCTATAAAAATTAGTTTTTGAGGATTTTGATTTAAAATTTGAGACTACTTAAGGGAAGAAACTATTGAAATTACTCAGCTCAGAATTCCAAATTGGGGCCGATAAATCCTTCCCAGAATTCCAAAGGTAGTAAAAAAAAACACTACGGTTGTTATTATTAGATCTTCCTCAATTTTTTTTCATTCAAATCAGACACTATGAAGCTCCTACATAAGACGTTTTCATATGGAATGACTCGCAAACAATCAAAAATCAAAAATGGGGCTCCTCGAAGTTTAACGTTAGCCTGTAGTGTAATACACTTTTTTGATAAGGACTGAACGTCTATAGTGTAATACACTTTTTTGATAAGAATCAAAAATAAAGTGCCTTGAGGTGGTAAAACAACTTGATCCGCTCTTATATACAGTTCCGAGCATAAATGGCTGAATGTTGTCGACTTTTATAAAAATAACGGTACAAGAACAAACCCAATGTGATTTTTGAGTTAAATTATTTTTTATTTTAAACTTCAATATGTTTAGAAAAAATAATACTGGCTCTTAAACCTAAAAAAAAAAAAAAAAAACAAATTGGCCATTTCAGCCCTTGAAAGGACTTTGACCGAGCTTCTTATGATCAATTATGTTGTGTGTGTTATTAAATGTTTGCACACAATTGACCGAGAACTGGACCTACATGTTTTATGCCGACTCCGAACGGCTAAAGTTCATGTTCTCAAGAAACTTTACATGGCATTATTTACTCTCTGAGGTTTGCCATTGTCTGCAGAGAGGTGGTGACCGATCAGAAAAATTTTTTATTGAAAAAACTTTTCGCCGCGGCTGGGGATCGAACCCGGGCTCCAAGCATGCTAAGCCACACACTTAACCTGCATGCCACGGTCACCGCTCTTAAACCTATTAGTTTTAAAGCTCGTCTTTGCTAGTTTTGGTGTTTTTGTGGTTTTTTTATGCATCAACCGCTCCATTAAACGGGCATAACCATCAGAAATCTTTCTAGGTCTAACTTTGTGTTTGCTAAATACAGGAATATTTCTTCTCTTTCTCACTAAGTTTAAAGTACTTTTGCTTATTTTGAGTTTTTCTGAAATATCACAACTTGATGGGCCATTTTGAAATAAACTAACAACATTGTTTTCTTCATATTTGTAACGTACTTCAATGACCTTTGAAATTAGCTACTAATTCCTATCTAAAAGACGTCAATAATACAAATAAAAATTTTACCACGACTACATGATTTCAACAATGCCAGCAATTCAGCTCGAAACGATAATGGGACTTTAAACAGTAATGCAAGGAATTCCAAATTGAAAAATGGCCTTTGACTGGTTTAAACCCAAAATCAGGTATTTGAGATGGTATCTGGCCACATTCAAGATGTGTTTTGAGTAGACACCTACCTCACGGTTTAATCTACTTTCTATTTCCCTATGGCGAGGGCTCACTGTTTTTTTAAAACTAACTCACTCAACAGACACGTTTACTGTACTCAGTGCCATGCAAAAAATCATACTGGTATCCGTTAAATCAATCGACAGAGTTAGATTCGATTGTACCGATATTTATCTATAAAAAGTTACATTTTCAGACCCATTTGTCTCCTCGTTTCAAGTGGAATTCCTTTAACATTTCTGCCTTATAAAATTATTTATTTTCCAAGCCATGACCAGTGCCCAAGGGTTACAGATTGAAAAAATTTAAACTTTAGTTTGGTATCTTATACCGTTGGAGCTTTCATTTGCCCTGAAGGCATTTACCATACCATCATACCATTCTCAGACTTCTTTGAAAGGTAACTGTTGATATGCTTACTCCGACATTCTACTATTAGCTCTTCACGTTAGCTCTGCTTGGTTTCTGTCTTCTTCGATTTCCACGCTTCGAGGGGTATGAGTATTTGAATGACATCCTGGAGGTCTCGGGTATGATTTCTGGCCTGACTTTATTCCTACACTTGAACGTTTTTTCATTTTTCTCCTCATTTCCAATTAACTGTAATGAAAATATAAATCGATACTTACGACTTCAAAAGTTGAAGTTAATGGCAGAAAAAAATTGTGGATGGGATTTCTGACTAACAAGAATTGGCTGAGGTTATTAACCTGCCTCAGATACAAATTCGCATGCTTATAGGCATAGTTTTTTGGCACACTTGGAAAATTCTACACTTGTTTCACTTGATTTTTTTTTCTTCTACACTTTTCGATCAGTCTATTTTCGAATTATGCTAAACTTGACTGAATAGGTGTCACCGCCTAAAATACTTGGATCAAATCTAAATAACACGAAATTTCAAAAGACACAGAGGTAACGTGGACTCCCGAAGCGGAATTTCTTGCTCCATGGGGTAACGGTTGACTTACCACTTGCTTCATATCGGGACCCCAGTTATGCGTGGAGATGAATCTAAGGGCTACGTACTCGTATCCGATAGCCAAGCAATTGTTTCAATAATTGTTTCAATCGAGACAGCACTGGGAACCGTGCAGACCTTATTAGCACCCATTTTCTCTCGCGAAGTCTTGTTTGGGCTTAGCCTTTTCCTTGAGGTTATGCCTCTGTTAACCACGGAAGAAGAGAACCGAATGATAAATTCAATGAAAATCTAAAATTTTGACAGTTTTTCGTTTGGAAAGATATTCAGATGAAACTGAAGCTTTTGGTTGGATTGCTACCTGAGTACCTAATGAAACACACTGCAAACAATTTAAGTCTAAACAAGTAAAGAAAGTCTAAAGTCGGTCTAGGCCGACTATGAAATACCCTAAACTTTATTTACAAAAAAAAATAATAATATTATTGGAAATGGGCGTGTCCGGATGGAGCCTATATTTGATATGCATTTAAATGTTGATGAAAAATTTACCAAAAAAATACCAAGTTTTAGTCCTGTAGCTCACAGGGAATGCCTTTATTGTGCTTTCGCTATGGGAGGTGGGCGTGTTCATGGACGGATTACTCCCAATTTTTGAACACACCTTAGTTTTGGTATAAAATACATACATACCAAATTTAATTTCTCTATGACAAACATTACCTTATTTATTGAGTTTTAAACTTTTTAGGTTGTATGGGAGGTAGGCGAGTCCGTAGGCAGATGACGTCCATTTTTCAAAACCATCTTTGTTTTGTAATAAAAAACATATGTGTCAAATTTAAGCTCTGTAGGTTAAACAGAGGCTTATTTATTGCGTTTTCAATTTTTGGGTTGTATGGGAGGTGGGCGTGTCCGTGAGCGGATGACACCCATTTTTCGAAAACATCTTTGTGTTGATAGAAAACGCATACACACCAAATTTTATTATTGGTCCAATTATCTCAACTCCTTCTTCTTATCCTGTGTTTATGAACAACACACAGGCGGACGGACGGACATACATAGCTCGACTCACGTGGTGACGTTGATCAAGAATATATATACTTTTCTATACCGGACTCGCTTCGTTCTATGCGTTACAAACGTTTGCACAAAGTTAATATACCCTCACCTTTCAGGTTTAGGGTAT
Source organism: Tetanocera ferruginea (assembly GCA_958299015.1). Taxonomy (NCBI): domain Eukaryota; kingdom Metazoa; phylum Arthropoda; class Insecta; order Diptera; family Sciomyzidae; genus Tetanocera; species Tetanocera ferruginea. The sequence goes on along the minus strand of OY282640.1, from coordinate 49,752,110 downwards.
AAAAACAAAAGTATGAACTTACTTCAAAAATTATTTATGATAATTCTAAAAACGAGCAATACGGTTAACGGTATACGAAAAAATATGCTTACACTTGTGAAATGTGAGTGTTAAAGTAAAAATTATTTCGAACAGCTGTAATTTTGTAGATACTTTGGAGTCTTTTTGTGTCTTCTCGTGCCCATAATATGGGGAGAGCTACCTGCATCTCTAAAGAGGTATTAGCTAGGCATCAACCCAAACCAAGGGTTGTGACATATCTCACTACATGAAGCTAGTTTGGTACCTTTGTATTCTCAATTGGTTACAGGACGACGCAATATGTCGGTCGCTAGATTTACTAGAAAATTATATTTCTTAGATAAAAATTCAACTCAGTCTAGAACCGCTGTTTCAAGATAGGTTAGGTTTGGTGAGGTTGACGCGGCCGTCTCTTATGAGACACACATAGGCCAATTAGGCCCGTTGTGATACCAAGAGGTTAATAATTTATCTACTTATTTGAACCAGTTAAAAAAACAAAACAAATTGGCCATTTCAGCCCTTGAAAGGACTTTGACCGAGCTTTTTATGATCAATTGTGTTGTGTGTGTTATTAAATGTTTGCACACGATTGACCGAGAACTGGACCTACATGTTTTATGCCGACTTCGAACGGCTAAATTTCATGTTCTCAAGAAGCTTTACATGGCATTATTTACTCTCTGAGGTTTGCCATTGTCTGCAGAGAGGTGGTGACCGATCAGAAAAATTTTTTTATTGAAAAAACTTTTCGCCGCGACTGGGGATCGAACCCGGGCTCCAAGCATGCTAAGCCACACACTTAACCTGCATGCCACGGTCACCACTTGAACCACATGTGAACCAGTTGGAAATATTAATAAAGCTAAGTAGTCTGTAGATCGAAGATTTTGAGAGACCGTCTAGGTTACTATAAAACCAGTTACCCAGAAAAAGGTGCCGGTTTTTAGGTAGCGCTGGACATGTGCAGAGAAGATGTGTTGTAGATTCCTCCTCCTCCTCATCTCTACAGATTTTGCAGAAATCATTATGGACGATGTTTAATCCTCGGGAGTAGTTACCAATTAAGCAGTGCCCTGTTAGGACTCCGATAACAGTATTTTTATTTGATTCCTTCTGATGGAAATTAGTTTTTTTGAGCGTTTCAAATTCATAGTTGGCCAAACCTGATGCGGCACATGTGTTGCATGTGTTTACCGTAGACCTAGACCACCGTATGTTGGTTCTTTTAAGATAAAGCTCATTTGTGAGTAGTTTACATGTGGTTAGAGGTATACCAATTATTTCTTTTCTCTCGATAAGGTATTGATAAGACCAGTTCGTGCGAGTTCATCTGCTTTGCAGTTTCCTGGAAAGTCTCCATGTCCGGCAATTCAGCATAGGAAGATTTTTAGCTGCTCTGCCATCTTATTAAGAGATCTGCGGCAGCTTTGGACTGTTTTTGATGTGTGATTTGAATAGATCCAGGGCTTTCACTATCAGATAGAATACAAATATCCTTGGCTGATATTTCATTCATCTGAAGCTACGTTACAGCTTCTTATATGGCAGTAACTTCCGCTTGGAAGACACTACAGTGGTCAGGGAGCCGTAGGCGACATTAATGTGTAGACTCGTCCCCCCCGTTGCCATTCAATTTTTATCCATCGGTGTAGCTTTAAATTTCATTGCTATGTAGAGGGCTTCCAGTATCCCATTCATTTCTGAAGGAATGGATACATCAAACTTTTTGTAAAAGAAAAGTTTTTGTGTGATATATTCCACGGTTTTGGGTATTGGAGGAGTCTCAAGATAAGCCATTGTGATTTTTTTCGAGCATTGAGCTTCCATCTTGAAATGCTGCGTTCCTACAATAGTAAAAGCTTAAAATTTAGCTTAAACTCATCACTATAACTCTTTTTTAAGTACATGATATAAACAACCTACTTAAAAAAAAATCTTTCCCATTTCTCTTTCCTTCTATTACCAGATTCCGTGCTGTCTGCCACCATGAGTCGTCGCCGCCGTCGACGTGAAGCACTCGAAAAAACCGCCTCCAAGGATCAATATGCCAGAATAACACAAGTTAAAGCGCACGACTTGCTCAGTGATGATTTGAAGGGTACACTGCCAGTCAATCGTACCATTGTTTTCAACTGCAACGATCCCGAAATGACGGTTTGTGTGCGTGCCATCATGAAAGTATACAACTTCAAGCCGGAAAAACCCATCACGGTGACAATGAAATTCCACGTCGATTTAAAGGAAGTCAATCAGATACTTATTGAGCCATGGGAATTCTTTGTGATACTCAACAGTCTGGATATAACGAAGATAGGCGATGTCGATGGCAAGTCGTTGCATATTACCAAGAAGATTGAGTACAACGTCATTTCGAAGCATCAGCTGTATGGCACGCCGATTTGGGTCATCATATTGGCTGTGCTAGGCGGTCTTTTGGCCTTGGCCCTGATCACGTACGGCATGTACAAGGTGGGTGTTAAAAGTAGACTTTGTTTTTGTTTTTCTTAACCTATATTTTCTCTCTGCTTATTCCAGGCCGGTTTCTTTAAGCGCGCCAAGAAAGAGGAAATGGACAAGTTGGTGCATCAAAATCATGCCAGCGGCGAAGAGGAAACGGAAACTGATAATCTTAATGCAGACAATCATTAGACGTCTTGCTGTTGTTGGCTTGTATATAAAAAAGAAGCTGTGCTTTAGTTTTGTAGATAACGAAAACACATCACAAGAAGAAATCAGCAGAAAATTATTTCAATAAGTTGATGTTCAACTTATTTTTTAGTGTGTAAAACGATACCAAATGTTTTGTATTTTTATTTTATCTTTTTGTTTTTGTAATGTTTATTTATTTTTTTCAAATTTATGTTAAAATTCAGTGAAAAACAATATTTTAATGCTTGATTTAATGTCCTTTTTAGGCTTAAGTTTGCTGCCATGTAAATAAGTTTAAAATAATATTCTTTTATAAATTTTATGACTGCAGTTAGTAGAGGGAAAAGTTGAAGTTTGTATGATGATGCACTTTAAACTAGTTAAAGACTTTTATGAATTTTTTATGCATTTTAAAAGAAAATTTATGTAAATGAAATTTAAAATTATTTATTGTACGTCAATGAATGTAATTTTTTTATTTTAACTAGCCTTTTGTACATGGATTTAAGTATTACGAACTAGTTGTAAGCTAATCAAAAAGTTAATTTAGATAAAAACGGAAAATATATACAACATATATTTTTTTAAATAAAATTCTTTTTGTTCTTTTTGGAAACAAAGTTATGAGAAAAGTGAGATGAAAAAAATTTTGAAAATTTCAAACAAGTTTTCTATATGAACATGAAATTTAAGTATTAAAAAAATCTGCAATTTTTTTACAATTCGTTTAATTTTTATTCTTTTAATTTTTGGTCGTAAGATGAAGTTTTCTTTGCTTACGATAGAAAACTGAGTGTGGGACAATTTGTGGTTCCAAAAGGACGGCACAAAACAATACGACCGAGTTTGGCTTTATTACACGATTAGTTTCCAGATCGCACAACTTCATGCTTACGCGACGGTAATTGAAGTCGCAAAAAAAAAAACATATCTAGGTCCACTTTTTGAGATATGAGCAAATTAATTTGTTTGCAAAAAGTTGGCAACTATTATTAAATATTTAATTTTTTAAAATCGCTTCAATAGCTTTCTAAAGATATTTCACTTCCGAAAATAGGGAAACAGATGACGGAGAAATGATTTATTGCAAATGACTTTATTTTCAATATTTTTACTTATATTAAAAAATTGGTTTCTCCATAACTTTACAAAAACTGCCAATTAAAAAACAAATGACTTAAATTCTTATAAGTGCAAAAAAAACCTTTAGCCTAGCATAGCCTGAGCATAGGGCCAATCACGACTAGCACTAGGCGTGGAATGGCCGTGGTGTAAGAACTCAAGCCGGGTGACTTACTACAGCGTCGTTTGTTTGGTGAAAAGACATTTAAAAACTTGGAAGCAGATCCATTTTTTTAACAAAAATTTGTCTTCGCCGACGAAGCACATTTTTGGCTCAATGGGTACGTCAAAAAACAGAATTGCCAAATTTGACATGAAGAGCAGCCAGTTCAAGAGCATTTCAAGAGCATTTTAAGAGCTGTCAATGTACCCTGAAAAATAAACTGTTTGGTGTGGTTTGTGAACTGGCAGAATTATCGGATCGTTATTTTTAAAAAAAATATGAAAATCCCAACATTACAGCCAACGCCCAAAATGAAAGAATTGGTCTTGGGCGATATTGTGGTTTCAGCAAGACGGTGACACATGCCACAAGGCTTTTAAAAATATATAAATTTACAAATATATTTTTTGTTTTTATTTTAATATATTTAAGTTTTCGTATGTCTTCATTTTGTTTTTATTTATAGTAAATTTAATAAAATTTTTCTTTTTTTTATTGTCAAAAATTATCATCATAAATAATTTAAAACAAACATAAGTTGTGTTTTGGTGTCTGTTAATGGGTTGCCATCTTTACAAAAATGCGACAGCAAATTTTTTTAAATTAAAAGAAAAATTATTGACAACGGTTCAGTGGCGTAGCGAGCATAACTGGCGCCCGGGGCAAAACAATTTTTTGGCGCCCCAAATGAAATAATGAAAAAAATTATGATATATTATATATATTTTTTAATATTTAGTACAAATAATTATAATACACTTATTAAATTACATTAATACAAATAACACTATGCGTGAAAATCAGAAAAAGGTTCTGTTCACGACAGTTCATTATATTTTGTTTCAGATTTAAGGTCTCTTAACATGAAAATCGCAAAACAACTTTTTATAGTTAAGCCTAGTAGGGTAAACTGGGGTACCCTTGACTTTGGTGCACATTTGACTATGACGTTTTCGGTATGGACGAACCGTTATTTTACAATAATTTGTTTTATAAATTTTGCATCATTGTATTTCAGTAATCGTCACGAAGTTTGACGATTCTTGCATTACATGAAGAAAAGTAACAGAAAAGATCTTAAGTTTTGCGCGCGTAACTGTTATTTTCCGGCACTGATACGTAACGACTTCTTGACTGAGTTATAAAAGTTAATCAAAGTACCTTTTTCAAAAGGTAAAAACTATTTTTTTTTTTTTTTGAAAATATAAGTGAATTTCAAAAGAACTAAATATAAACTAAAAAAGTTTAAAAAAAAAAGATGCCGAGAGCATTTGGATACATTTGACATTTTTGATTGAGGTACATTTGACAAATATTAGTTGTACGAGTACAAAGATCGAGTAACATCGAGATGTTACCAATTCATTCAAAAGTTTTTTAATATATTTCTAAATTGGTTTTAATAAAAAAGGTGGTTTCAAACATTAGAATAGGTGTATCATTACCCGAAGAAATAAAAGGATATGAAGAGAAAATAACGTTGGTTAAGGAAAGAAGAATGAAAGTCTAAGGATATTAGTAATTCTGAGCTTTGATTATTTTGGGTTGTTCTGTAATGCTAGTCTTATTTTTTCCCAAGTATTCAGCCACTTCATTTTTAAATTATTTTTTATGTAGAGCATTAACATCAGTGGAATTCCCAAAAGCGTTAAAAACACTTGTGGTTATCGTTAACTGGCCCTTAACTACCTAACCTGTTAACTCGTATCCATAATATCTTTGCTAGCAATGTTTATTCCTAACTTTGACAGTTCGTTAAAGATAACTGTTGCTTGCTCAACTACTCGCTAACTGAAATAATAATAAAGTTAATAGTTTTTATTCAAATTGAGTGAATTTTACTATATTTAATTAAGACATCAATTGTATCGAACTGATCATGTTACATTCGATATTTTAACTATATTCTACTCTTACAAACATGAACTAAAGATATATTGAATTTTTGTATGAATAAGGCTAGCCTATTTTGAGAAGTAAAGCATGACTTTCTGCATGACAACAAAAAAATTAATGTTGCTAGTGAAATTTCACGCAAACGGATAGAGTACTAGGATTTACGTGTTTTTTAAAGATTTTATAAGATTTTTAAAGTTTTCCTCACTTTTTTCAAATAAAGTCGCATATGTCGAAATATATCTTGTATACTTCTTGTTCAATATTATTAATTACGCTAAGCCGAATAAAATTTCTAATTTTCTTCATGTTTGATCGACAAATTTTTTCATTTGGATGAGTAGTTTTTGCGCTATCATAATTCATAAAAAATCGAAAACTATTTTCATTTTTAGTGGAGAATATAAACTACCGCCGAAAGAAATGCGTGCAAAAATACGGTCAGGAGATGCATTTGAGTGAAGACGCTAAAATTTGACATTGTACTGTATTTTACATATTTTATTCAATTTAACACTGATTGATACTGAAATAGAAATAAATATTTGAAGTGCTATTCTCAGGTTTGGAAAAACATCTTTTTCTTTAAATGGAAGTTCTGTTCGTTTTAAATCTGTATTATAAAACTCACCCAAATTTTTACAATTATTTTTAAGATCGTTGTACGGATTATTCTTACTTAATAAATTTTCAACGTCAAGAAAATACCAAAATTTGGAATTAAGGTCTTGTAAAGTGTGAACTTATTTGCTGATGCAGACGACCAAGAACGCTTTTCATAACGCCAGATTTTTCGCTTTCTGCGGAAAGACCATATCTCGAGTCAATTCTCCGCGCATTTGTCGGCGACATTTTATACGGATTGTTGTATCGATTCTTCATTTTTTACAAAGATTTTTAGCCTTTTCGATAACTTTTTCACATATCTCGTTACGAATTTCTGCAAGTTCAGTCGCCAATAATTTGAGATCATGGAACGCTTCTTTAAACTTAATTTTAGGACCTTGTAATCTGAGCTGCACACGGTTTTCTCTTAGAATTCTCTTAGAATTCAAGCCAGCAATGGACTAAAGTTACGATATTTAAATTCGGTTTAAGGTAAAGATTGCAGCATTTCTGGTGTACCACTTGTGGCAGTATTTTCATCTGCTAATTTTTCTTTTAGTTCTACGTATTCTTCCAGATCCTCGACAATAACGCTAACTGCTTGCGCTCTGGCGCTCCATCGTGTTACAGATTCTTTAACAGGTTTTTTTAAGCATTTTTAATAATTTCCATCGTAATATTGAACGTGAGAGAAAGAGACGTATGTTATCAATTATTCGAAAACATGTTACAAAGATTGAATCTCGGTTAACTGTCACCAGCTATCACAATGTTGCCTTGTTAGCTATCACAATTTACAAATAATGTCTTATTTTTTTTCTATTATTCTTTGTTGAACGCCAGATATGTGATTTGACATAAGGGCAGCATTATCATAGCATTGTACCCTACAGTTGGCTAACTTAATTATTGAATTAATTAATTAAAACAAATTTTTTTGCAAAACTTTGCTTGTCTTGAGAATGATTTGGCGCCCCTCTGCAAGTGGCGCCCGGGGCATGATGACACCCCCTTCCCCCCCCTCGCTACACCACTGCAACGGTTATCACTATGTCTGAGCAGAAACTGAGAATACAAATAAGGTATTTTGTGAAAAATGGAATACTTTATCTTCATGTATTTTAATCCTTATTCGGCCTATGCTTTTACGATACCTTTTTTAACTTATTTAATCAATTTCAGTGAAAAATCTGGTTCAAAAGTTACAGCCAGATTAGTGAGAGCGCATTTTTATTTTTCTTTGCATTTTTCTTTGTTCACAAACTTTGAACGCGTTTATCTCGAAACCATGTTTTTCGTACTGGTTGCGGCACTAGCGGGTTCATTCTTTGACGAAATTTTATTTGTATTTTTTTAAACTTAATTCGCTATAGTATGACACGAGCTTTTTTAAATTTGTTATGAATTTTAAAAGTCAATATTTATAGAAAAAACGCACTTTCAAATTTGGATCATCTCCAAAAATTGAAAAAAAATTTTAAAAAAAGCTCATGTCATACGATAACCAATTTTTTTAAGATTTAAAAAAGTCATTTTTTCCAGATCGGACAATTTTTGCGACTCTCAGCTCTGCAACCACGAGGCCCCGTTTTTTTCTCTGCCGCCAGTTTGGAGCTCTATAAAACCATGTTGGAGTGAAAAATATATTTTTTTGAATATTTTTTTTGTAATTTGTTCAATTCTCTACAATAATGAAATAATTTTTCGAAAAATGTTTGTTTTTGACTGAGTTATGAATTTTTAAAAAAAAGGTCTGTTTTCTATGCCGCGAATGTTATGTTATAAAAGTTGGAATTGCTTAACAAGCGCTCCCAAATCCTTTTCTGTTGGCATTTTTAAGTCTTTTAGTTTCGCTTTCGAATTATGAAGTTGTTCTTCTCTTTCTTGTGCTCTTTGAATTAGCTTACATTTATTTCTTCAACCTACCATTGTTTTCGTTGGATATCCTTCATACTGTTTTACAATAAAGTCAGAGTGGTGGACATTTCTGTTGGTTACTCGCTCCAGCATCAAGTTTTGCTTTTATTGTTGATCTTGGTGTTGATTTTAACTATTTGTTTTATCCTGGCTGGCATACTCTTGACTCGAGACATATTTATAAGGTAAGCTACGTATTTGACACTTCCCTTCAAATTGTATTTCTTGCATGCTTATTTGTGAAGGAATGATATTTTCAGTATTGCAAAAGTTTTTAGTATTGAAAAAGGGATGATATTTTTACTATTGAAAAAGTAGTAGATAGTCTACCTATATCAACAAAACATATTTTTGAAGTGAAACTTCTTTAGCCAACTCACCAAAAACCATGGTAAAATTATTTGAGTCCAAAATAACGAAACAGAACAAATGAAGAAAAATACCCAACGTACTAGTCATCAAAGTTTGGGTCCGTATTTTTTGAAGTGAAACTGTTTTAGCCGCGTATCGAAATATCAATATGTCGAAATGTAATCAATTTTACATCGTTTTATAACAAGAAAGCTAAACTTGCCGCACACTGCTAAAACAGCAAGCTGCCATTTGTAATTTCTTTACAAAAAATTGGCGGTAGCAAAATATGTGTTTCATAACCTTCCAAGTGGTTTTTTTTATAAATAAAAAAGGTAAAAGATCTGTTTCCCGAAAGTGTTTCTTTACACATTTTTCCAGCACGAGAGAGAAGAAGAACAAGCAACATGCAGTGTTGCCAGAAAGTTTTGAGAAAAGAAGCTAGATGGCCTTTAAAAAATGGCTAGAAAAGGCTAGATGGCTTTAAAAAAAAAGCTAAAAAAAGGCTAGATTTGTTAACGTTATTATACCATAAACCTGTAAGGTCAGGGTATATTGACTTTGTGCAAACGTTTGTAACGCATAGAAATAAGCGAGTCTGGTATAGAAAAGTATACATATTCCTGTTCAGTGTCATCTTGTTCGTCCATCTGTCTATGTGTAGTCTGTAAATATAGGTTAAGAAGGAGTTGAGATTGGTTCACATATTTACATGAACCCAAGCATCTGCACTATTGAATATTTTTGGAATCCACCTACGGACACGCTTACTTCCCATAAATCTAAAAAATAAAAATCGCTGTATAGACGGTTTTATTTAAGCTACCGAAATAAAATTTAAATGTATTTCTTTTATATCAAACTGAACACAATGTACACAAAAAATGGGCGTGATCTACCCATGAACATGCCCACCTCCCATACAACTCCAACATTGAAAACACTATTATAAAGACGCTTTTATTTGAACTACAGGGATAAAACTTATCAGATATGTATTTTATATTAAAACTTATATGTGTACTAAGGTGTAAAATAGTCATCATTCGCCCTTAAACACGCCCACCTCCCATACAACCCACTATAGTAAAAACGATATAAAGAAGTTTATAAGTTGAGCCAAAAATATAAAACTTGATATTGAGATTGCTGTATCAAAACTAAGATGTGTTCAGAAATTTTCAAAAAATTCAAATTAAGAAGATAATGTTCGACACCACTTCTGAATCACTTGACATAAAGTCTTATATTAATTTTTTTGAAAAAGTTAAAAAATTGCGTTCTAGTATACGTTTCTCTAAAACAAAAGAATACAAATACAAAAACTATGCAAATTATTAATTCATGTTATTTATGTAATACATCAACACTATAAACAGTACCACCAAAATTTATAACCAATTCTTACAATCAAAAGTCTTGTGCTATCCCAAGTACAACTTTCTTTTCAAATATCCTTCATACAGGACACTGTTGGTAAAAATCATGAGTAGCACAGTGTGTGGCGTGAAATTGTTAGTTAAACTGCATTATTACTTTTGCTTTAAGACATGTGTGGATTTTCTTAAAAAAATCAAAGCATTTTAAGATCGTTATTTTTTATTGTTTTTCCCAAAAAACAACTTAGTCCTTGCGGGGAAGGAAGATGTCCTTTATTTTTTATAAATTTTTTTTTTTGGGTGATCTTGACAAGCCTATGAAACTTTTGAGACCTCTAAGAAAGCGATCTAAATTTTTCGATACGGCCTAATGCTCATCTCCCATACAACAATACGGAAAACACTATAAAAACGTTTATATTTGGCCTGCAGAGATAAAACTTGGTATGAGATCATGGTAGATAAAACTAAGGTGTGCTCACAAAAAAAGGCGTTATCCACCTACAAACGCGCCTTCCTCCCATACAACATTCATTGGTACAACCTATATAGTTCTATAAAGAATACATGGATTTTAAACAAAATAGGAAGTTACTTCTATTTGTTTTAGTATTTTAAAATATTGTTTATTTAAATATTATAGGAGGTTTAGTGTATTTCATAGTCGGACTAGACTTTCTTTACTCGTTTTCTTTTAAGAACATATCTTATCTTTAGAAGAAAATTTAGCATGCCAGTTTGAATACGATTTCTTTATTTATTTTGGTTTTAAATTTCGTTCTTTCTACCTCAGCGTTGCTTAATGCTAAAATAATAAAACTAAAAACCAAATCTGATAGCTCTTGGAACGGATCTTCATTCAATGAATCTCTAGCTTCTACCCAGAATTCTGTTATGGAACTTAAGTTATTCCAATTGTGATTTACAATTGTTTGCCATTATATTTCAATTATCCTTATTTCTTCTGTAGAGTAACTGGATTTTTCTTTCTCTATAACAGAAAATATTTGGGTTTAACCACTTTAAAAGTATAAAAAGAGCAATAGAAGATTCACACTTTCAAAATTGCAACGTCAGAAAAATTGGATGTAGTAATGCATTTTTAAGCAAAATATTAAAAAAGGCTAGAAAAGGCTAGAAAAAAACAAGAAAAGGCTAAAGAAAAGGCTAGAGGCTAGATGGTAATTTTCGAGGCTAGACAACAAAAAAAAAGGCTAGATCTAGCCTCAAAAAGGCTAGACTGGCAACACTGGCAACATGTCACATTTTGCTACTCTCTATTACTCGAATTTTACTTGAAAAATTTCTTCGAGTATTATTATTTTATCTCCTCTCTGAAATTTAAATACCATCTTATGATTGGTATGTAACGTATGCAATCATACGCAATTGTACCTTTTGTTTCAAAAACAAACTTTTTTATAAAACAAAAAAAGTACTAAAGTTGCAACCAAAATTTGTTATCAATATCACATACCTTGCAATATACCTTGATCTTGACTAAGTCTTCACATTCTTTGAGGGTAATAGCTTTCCAAACATGGCATCATGAAAAAGCTCTTAATTGTGTGCTAGTGGATACGGATAATAAAAGGCCCTCTTCTTCAGTAAAAGTCAAAAGTTCTCAATCGAACTGAGACCGGAGCTTTGCGGTAACCACTCTATTAAATTGATATAATTGGTTTTTGAGAACGCCTTCGTATCTTCAGCAGTATGTTTAATATCGTTGTATAATTTTAAGGAGGTTGGCCTCAATTCGGAAATAGGGAGAGAAATAAGAAGAGAAGAAAAGGAAATCAAAGGAAGTAAGTGAAGGATGTTGTATGTGTGCATTATATCAACGTGCAAATTTCAAACTGGGGCAAGAGTTATGCCTTTGCTTCAGTCAATTTGAGTTATTAAGCAATCTTATTCCACAAACATCTCTACCACCAACTTCCAAAGTAGTATTTTGAAGAATTTTAAATTTCAGTTGATTACACTGCTTTACAAATAATAATTTTAAATAAATACCACGAACGGTACACATATAAGCAAGTTAGTCTGGATCTCCAAAACACAAAAATCATAAAATTTTTTTTTCATTTGTAGGGTTTTTAAGATAACGGTACATTTGTAGTTCTCGAGAGATGATTTCATTCAAATTTACTTACAGCTGAAACTACTTATCTGATATAAATACGTAGTATATAACTGAAAAGGCAATTAAATTGCCTTTCTATTGATATTGATCGTATCGATCGGATAAAATATGTTCAAGTGATAGCTCGTCAAAATTAAAATTTCTTGCAATTTTCATGTTTTTTTTAAAAAATTCCATTTTTAAATAACTTGTTTTTTTAGAAAAATTTAAAATCAGGAACATTTTAAATTTTTGAAGTAAAGAGTATTTCTTTACAAACATTTTAAGACTAATTTGGCCAAAACCGGATGAAAAAAAAATTTTTTAAAAATAATTTTGTAGAAAAAGTTTAATTTCAATTTCAGTGCTTGCACTATTTCTATACCCCTACGTTTAAAAAACGTAAACGGGGCATATTAATATTGTCACTCCGCTTCGCAATGTCCATAAGGAGGCGTGGTAGGTATAGAAAAGTAAACATATCCTTGATCAGCATCAACTCCCGAGTCGATTAGCCATGTCCGTCTGTTCGTCTCTCCGTCTGTGATCACGATTCCAGCCACAATTTTAAAGCTATCTAAACGAAATTCGATATTTCAGCTTTTGTTCCCAAAATGATGGTCAAGTTCGTAAATCAAAACGGTAAAATCTCTTAGAATTCTAAAGAATTATATTAATTTATAGACTCGAAATTTCGCATATGAGCTTCGATATATAACACTGTGCGACAATTTAAGGCCCAATTGAAATAACCTCAAATATCGCAATGGTTTATAGTAGTACATGGTCTATATATTATGCCCTCATACTCAGTTTTATCGGATTAGGTCAAATAAGAGAGAAATTCAAGGTAAAATTTCATTTTTTAAGTCATAAATTTTAAGTCATAAATTTTTTCTGATAACTCTTAAACTAAATTCAAATCCTGTGTAGTAACTGTCTCTAAGTATTTGCAATGGAAAGTTCTTAACATTTTGAGATCATATTTTGCTCAAAAGGTTACGTAAGGGGGTTAATTTTTTCTTCGAAAACAGGGCTTTTTTAAAATAAAAAGAAATTTTCAATAGTTCAGTTACTTTGTATTTGTCTTTAAAAATAATCAGATAAAATAACCCACCTCTGAAAAGATCACAACAATTACATGTGCGCATCCTAAGATATTCGGATTCAAAGATTATCAATGATGGTAACTTCGTTAATGTAATCCCTAGAGTAAAATCATTCAGATGAAAATTAAAGACCCAACAATTTTCTTCAAAACTGTTCTTAACATCTTTACCGAAAGAATTACCGTTTTAAAGATATGGAAAGTAAGCGTAGTTTTCATCCGATTTGATTGATATTCATACTTAGAGTGCATATTAAATATCGAAGCACTGTAAGTAAATTTGAATGAAATCATCTCTCGAGAATTACAAAAGTACCGTTATCTTAAAAACCCTACAAATGAAAAAAATTTTTAAGATTTTTGTCTTCTAAATATCCTGACTAACTCACCCGTACATGTGGCGTTCTTGGTATTTCCCAGCTGTAAAGCAGTGTTATATATGAAAAATAATAAAAGAAAGGAAATGCGTAAGTCTATGTCCTGGCCGGGATGTCAACTCGATACCTCTTTCCTGCCATTCAAGTACGCTTACTACGCTAACCACTGGACTTCTGAGTGGGCCGAAAATCAACATCGTTTAAGATCAAACTCAACGGCAATATTACTTAGCTGATACAAGAAATATGTCAACGATGCCAAACATCATAATAAGGATGATTAAATTTTGAACAATATTTTTAACCATATTTTTCAACGATATCTTTTTGAATCAGCACAAAACAGAAGTATTTTCTTAAAATTTTTTATTTATTCATTAAAACTTAATAGTTTGTTTGTCTTAAAATTTAACACGTTTCTTTATAATATTTAATATATATATATAAGATTTGTTTTCTGCATAAATAAATTGGTTGCTTTATTGTTTCTTCTGGTTGTTTCTGTTTTTTTCTATGTTTATTTCAAATACTCGGTACTAGCTTAAAATTTTACTATAGCTATAGTTCAATAAGATCTTTGCTTTTTGTTCAGTTTTAAATTTTCTTTAACAGTTCAATGAAATTTTACATTTTTTTGCTCTTAGTTATGAACACAATACTGCAAGCTATTGACTAAGTAATGCTCGGGATTTAATCCATATTTTTATTTTTTTTTTTTTTTTTCAACAAAGCACTCTTAGTTCTACAACACAGGTAATGCCCACACATATGCACTCGAGGCAAAAGAGTTTTTGTTTTTTTTTTTTTTTTTTTGTATTTTATGCTCTTGGTACATTTACACATTTATATTTACATATATTATAACATGCATTTGTGTGTAGGCGTTTCTATTTTATTGCTGTTTTGTATATATATATTTTTTTGTGGTGGTGTAAAATTGTAACGTTTTTTTTAAAAAATGTTCGTTTCTTCGAAAGCTTATTTTTAAAAACTTACAAATTTAACTAAAATTTATGTATATTTTCTAAAGATTTATTTTTCAAAAAAGAGTAGCAAAAAAAGTTAAGTCATTGAATTATAACTGAATTTTATAAAAGTCTATATATATTTTTTTTTTTATTTAGTAAAATAGTTGAATTACAAAGTCTGTCTAGTTTTCAAGTTGGTTTTAAATTCAGTTTTAGTTTAAGAAAAAAGATATGTTGTGCTCTTCTGGTTCTAGGAATTTATTTAGATTTTTTTATATAGATGTTTAAAAAATTTTTTTAAAAGCAATTGAAGAAATTACAAAAGAACTTTAACAGATTTTTACTAAAATTTACATATATATTTTTTGTTTTTATTTTAATATATTTAAGTTTTCGTATGTCTTCCTTTTTTGTTTTTATTTATAGTAAATTTAATAAAATTTTTCTTTTTGTATTGTCAAAAATTATCATCATCAATTGTTTAAAACAAACATAAGTTTTGTTTTGCTGTCTGTAACTGGGTTGCCATCTTTACAAAAGTGCAACAATAAATTTTTTAAATTAAAATAAAAACTATTGACAACGGTTATCAATACCTTGAGTAGAAACTGAGAATACAAATCAGATATTTTGTGAAAAATGGAATACTTTATCTTCATGTATTTTAATCCTTATTCGGCACATGCTTTTACGATACCTTTTTTCACTTACTTAATCAAATTTTTGGCCTATGATATTTATATTTTATTTAAAAATAAGTACATCTTTAAGAAGCTAAAAAATTAAGTCAAAATATTCTATAGTTTTTTTTTTCATGACGGTGTTTTTGTCGCTGGAGTACATATGATCCCAGTGTGACGAGTAAGGATTAAGGAATACAGTTTTAAATTATTTTAATTACATTCAAAAAGCAATTTTTTGTAGCCAAAACACGAGTAAAATAAAACATGTTTGAAGTTTTAAAATATTTCTGCATAAAAAGTAAGTCGTAGGTGAATAACTCTATATAAGCATCTGCCAATGAACCTCTAAAAATACTTATTTTAAAGTTGGCAACCCAGTTCATATATTTGGTGGCTTTAATACATGTTTATTGAATACAAACGTTTTGATATGATTTGTTTTGTTATTTTTATCACTTATTTAAAATTATTTAAAATACTTGCCTTGAGTTTTACAATTTTTGCTTTTGTTTGGTTTGTTTATTTTTTATTCTTAATTAATATTTAAGTATATAATTCATACGTATAACACAAGCTGCCACTTTACAAACTTATCTGAATATTTGCGAATTTTTTAGTTGGTATTTTTTTTTTTAAAATTTTTATTTATAGGAAAGTAATTTCTCTGTGCCTTAAAATTATAAAAAAAATTCTTTAAAGAATTGTTTGGCATGATGTTTTTAAGTACTCAAAAAGTGTTTTTGATCATAATCAATACATAAAATAGTAACATTTAAAAAATGCTTTTAATGTACCTATAAAAATAAGCTGAGCCCTGCAAATGATTGCTGAAGTAGTTTTTGGGACGAGGCTCATTTTCACCTCAGCGGCTATGTTAACAAGCAAAACTACCGTATCTGGCGCTCAGAAAATCCACAAGTGATCGTGGAGTAGCCAATGCAACCACCGCGAGTCACTGTTTAGTGCGGTTTATGGGTCGTAGGCATCCACCGGGCGGTTTTTTCGAAAATGAGAACGGATATATCGAAAATTTCAACTCTGAGCGGTACCACAATATGTTGCAGGACTATAAGGAGTTGTAGCTCAGGGTATGAACGATATGTAATTTCAACAGGATGGCGCTACACCAATCACAACTCGCCTCAATTTGGACCGAAACGTGTAATTTCTCATCGCGGTCATGTGAATTCGCCGCCCAGATCATGTGATTTGACGCCGTTAGACTTGTTTCTGTGGGTTTACACGAAGAATAAAGTCTATGTGAATTATACGAAGACGATTTTAGACTTAAAAAGCAATATGACGTCGGTGATTCGGGTATTCCGGAAGCCATACTGCAAAATGTCATCGAAAGTATGGCCAAAAGAATTAGATATCAGCAGAATAGTAGCGGTAAACATATCCGGGAAATAATTTGTCACACGAAAAATTCGAAAGAAATGATAAAAAATAAAGACTGTCCCAGAAATAACTGTTCTTTTGTTTTTAGGTTATTTATAATAAAGTGTTTACCTCTATAGCAACATATTTGGTACCTAAATAATGTATAAATATTGCAGATTTAAAAAAAAATACTCATTAATAAAATATAAGATCTACTGAAAAGATGTCGTCTCAACATGAAGAAAAGCGGAAAGCAATTATTTGCACATACCTGGAAAATCCAAACACCACGTACAAAAAGATCGCTAAGGAAGTTGGCGTGTGGGAAAAAACTGTCGCAAGGACCATAAAATGATACAAACAGCCTACCCCTTTATCAAAAACGCCAGGTTCAGGTAGAAAAAGTGGTCCAGCGAACCAAGCGGTTGCCCAGAACGTTAAGCAGCTGTTTATTCAGAATCCAGGCACTTCGGTTCGTGATATGGCAGCAAAAGCGGGAACATCGAAGTCAAGTGTTGAATGGATTAAAAAATTTTACAACCTAAGGAGCTATAAAGTACAAAAAGTACCTGATAGGTCAGTAGAAAAGGACGCCGAAGCCAAGAGGAGGGCTCAAAAACTGTATGGCGATTACCTGCCCAAATTTGATTGCGTGATGATGGATGATGAAACGTACTGCAAAGCGGATTTCAAGCAGTTACCTGGACACGTATATTATACTGCGGTAAGAAGTGGTGGAGCATCCTCTAAATTTACCACCGAAAAACATACCAAATTTTCAAAGAAATACATGGTGTGGCAGGCCATTTGCAAATGTGGCCTTCAAAGTAAGGAATTTGTGACAGATCGCACAATCAACACCGAAATTTACATCAGAGAGTGTCTGGAGCGGCGTTTGCTGCATTTTATACGTCAGCACTAAGGTTCAGTACTATTTTGGCCTGACCTAGCAACATTTCACTACGCCCAGAGAACTATGGATTGGTACCAAGAGAAGCCAATCCTCCGAATTGCCCCGAACTTCGTCCAATCGAAAGATATTGGGCTTTAATGAAAATAAATCTTAAGAAGACCAAACAAACTGCGAAAGAAATCGAAATATTATGACGTAAATGGCGTCGAGCATACACTAAGGTCAACGAAAGGTCAGTAAAAAACCTACTGGAGGAACTTAATCAAAAAATGCATATTTTTTTTTAAGTGTGAATAAAATTTTCATTTATTTTGTAATGTTCTCTTAATAATAAACTAAAAGAATTTTTAAAAAAACATCATTGGTTTTTTTATAAAAAAAAAAAACAAAAGGATAGTTATTTCTGTGACAGTCTTTACAATCTTGGTGCTTCAAAATATGTCTCTGGCATCGTAACAGGTGACGAATCATGAATTTATACATATGAACAATAATTGACTGTATGAGACTTTCAAGACGAGCCAAATGCAACAAAAGTTGTTCATGTACGAATCACTTCGAGGAAAATGGTCACCAGCTTTTTTAGAATAACTGGATATGTCGCCACCGTTTCATAAGAGCAATGCAGAACGGTCTATTCTGAATGGTATACGACCTTTTGTTCGCCAGAAGTGTTTGGAAAAATTAGGGAAACCAAACGCAAAAGACGAATCATTTTCCTCCATGACAATAAAAGCTCTCACACATCAGCTCAAATAAAAACCTTTTTGAGCATTCAAAACATCGAACTGATTGGATATCCGCCATACAGTCTGGACTTGATGGCGTTATAGTGAACGCCGAGTCAGACAGGCAGGCAGACAGGCAGGCAGACAGGCAATGTGAACAAGCGAGATAGATAGCTATCTGCATCTCGTTTTTTCACACAGATTTCAGCCTGCCTGTCTGAATCGCGTTCACTATAAAAGCAGCCTAACCCGTTTAACACCCAATGATTTCTTTTTATTCCCGAAGATCAAAAATAAATTGCGAGGTCAACGTTTTACGATACTCAAATCACATGTTTTGGAGCTACCTTAATCGGAGTGTTAAAAGTGCTTCGAAAATTGATTCTAACGCATGCAAAAGGGAATTGAATCATACTTCTCAAAGTAAAAGAAAAAAATAATTTGTAAAAGCAAAAAAAATAAGGTCGTGCTTCGAAATCAAATACAAGAAACTTCAAGAAAAAAGAGCCAATTAGGACAGACGTATCCAAAAATATGTTTCTGCAAATGATCGGGGTGAGCATGTTCGATTTGCTGTTGAAACAACAAGAAAAACATTGTGTTCATGCTGATTACGGATATCTTGTTCACGTTGCAAGACTATTTCTTAGCCAAAAATTACTAAACTCGAAAGCTAGGGTACGAAAAATCAAAGAACTGCGTGTTGTTGTCTTGTGAAGGTATCTTGCTTATGAGCCTACTTGGCGTATGGACTAGGGATGCCCATCAAATAATTACATCGATGTTTTTCTCGATAAGATGCATTGAAATTATACATCGATACATTTCGATAAATAACATGGCATGAAAACATCGATATATTTTTTTTCGATTTATCACCTAAAAACATCGGTGCATCGACAAAAACATCGATATTTCTCTTTTTTTTCCTTGCTAAAAAAAAAGAACAACAAGAATCGAAAGTTTTTATGTTTGATTTATTTATAAAGCACTTCATGAATATACAAATTTATAGCCCGTTTCAAAAGAGAAGAACATTTTGTAGTTTCATTTTCGATGCGCAGTGAGAAATTATTTTTAAAGCTAGAAAATTTTTTAGAGCGTAATTTCTTGCTCTTTTTGTACTGTTCGCTGAACTTAATGCTTTTTTTTAGTGTTTTTTACTATTTTTCTATATATTTAAATGCGCAAACATTCAGAACAAATGATCGCACAAGTACGGTGTTGCACCGACGGCCTGCAGCAACCTGCATCTTAAGAGAGAAATCAAATATAAATTACATAAAAAATAAATTATTTTCTCAAGAAAAAATTGTGAAGTGAAATTTTGCCTAGCAAATTATTTTTGACGCCCACTTTTTTTTTCAATTTTGATTGGTTGATTTTGAAAAATAAAATTCAGTACTTCCGCAGCGCAGTTCCGATGAACAACAAAATTCAGGAATATACATTAATTTTTTTTCATTTATTTTTCTGCTCAGAGAATAATCAATTTTTTTTTAATGTCGACCAATCACAATGAATAACGCTCTCAAAATTATTTTCTTATTCTCAAACATGCGCGAAAATGTTCTTCTCTTTTGAAACAGGCTATAAATCTTTGGAATTAAAGATCCCAGTGGCAACGTTCAAGGCTTTGCAAAAACAACAAGTTATGAAGGTGTTTTCCCTTTTGTCTGTCCCTTTTTTGATTTAAAGTTTGATCAGCTTTGGAAAAAATTCTCTCAGAGGGGACTGAAGTTGCTATAACTGAGAAATATTTTTGTAAATTTTAAAGCTTAATTCAGTTCAGTTTGTTTTCACAAGCGATACAATAAAACTGCCGATAATTTGACTTTTTCATACATCCCATGGATATTTTCCATTCATCGCGTGCATCATTACTAATGCTCCTGTATCCACGTTGCCACTATTTGCCGTGTGGTCGCCACCATCATGCTGTGTCTTATCGTGGTGCCATTCGTCATGGTGGCAAGGGCGAAGTTTCTTCGTCGCAGCTAATGCCTACAATTGGCCACGAATTTTGTCAAGTCTGCATGGACGTTTCCAGATTAAAGCCGAATGAACCGACTGTTTAGACTTTGAACAAAACAATTGCGAGTGCGAGCAAGCATGAGGAATATGAATACGATCATATTTTGATATAGCGTTGCTCTGTATGCAAGTTATCTTAAAAACTATGACCCTCAAAATTTGGCCTTAATAATTATATCGGATGGCTACTCACAGCCAAGAAGCCACCATCACCAAGTAAGGCACTCCAATAAAATGAGATCATCGTTTAGATTCAACAGACTGTATCAGCTCATCTGAGTCTTAACGCACTAGAAAAGCTACAACTGCAGGACGGCATCAAGTCTGTTGACCAGGTTCAGGATTAACCAGGAAAACCGGAAAGTCGGTTTTCAACGAAATAGTTCAACAAAAGTCGCATCATTTAAGTCTCATCGCAAATGTTATTTTCGTTCACAAATATTGATCTGTATGAGTATTTAAATAAAAGGTCATGTGTAGGTCGTAAAGATTTTGAATAGTAAAACTTTTGTACGTTAGCTGAAAATGTTTTTAATCAACATAGATAAGTAATTTGTAAACATTAGGATAGTGACCCTTGTAAGACCTGAGCTAAAAAAAAATGCTGCTTCCATACACAACAATCTTGAGTGGGATTCTGGAACCCACTTTACTGGAGTGCTGTTGTCTAGCATATTACCATGTCTTTTGTAGGTGAAATAAGCTTTTCTTATTGCTTCTTATTGCTTAATTCTTTTGAGATCTTATATGTGGTCGCTATTATTTCCTTAATGAAGCCCCGAAGTACGCATTTACTTGCTCCATGAGAGACGGTTGACTTTCCATCCACGGGCAGCACATCATCCGACACTTCGGGCACCCGGACATATGTCATCAAAAGAACAAATTAAAATAAATATAAAATTTTCGATAAGCAAAAATTTCCGCTTAGTGCTACCTGAGCGCTCATCCACACAAAATGCAATTTACAAAAACGGTACGAAATTTCCTAAAAGCTCGTTCATGTCAGTTTCATATATGAAGAATACGATATACGATATACGACATACATACGAAGACTTACGTTGTGACATGAATCCCTTTAATATGTGTTTTTTTTTTTTGCTGGAGTTTTTATTTTCTTATTTTTAATTTTTATTTTTGAATTTTTCAAATAAATCTATCGTTAGTTTCTACAGGAAATTAAGTTTTAATTTAGAAATATTGCATAAGTAGGCCGAAATGATGATACAAATACGTGAATTTTTTCGCAAACGTGAACTCTCTTGGTTCAATTAGATCATGTTATCGCGAGTGCACTGTTATAAACTAAATTGATTTTTACTCAGTCATTCGCTTTTGAAATGAAATTAAATTGAGCATTTAATAAATAAGTTAACAGGTAATGAAATGTGGATCAGACACGATAAAAGTATTAGTTAACGGTCGTAGTCGAAACAAGTAAAGAAAGTCTAAAGTCGGTCTAGGCCGACTATGAAATACCCTAAACCCACTTTTCAAAAAAAAAAAAAAAATTTATTGTAAATAGGCGTGTCCGTGGGCGGATGAAGTCCATTTTTCCAAACCATCTTTGTCTTGTCATAAAAAACATACGTACCAAATTTTAGCTCTGTAGGTTAAACACATGCTTATTTATTGCGTTTTCAATTTTTGGGTTGTATGGGAGGTAGGCGTGTCCGTGATCGGCTGATGTCCATTTTCCGAAGACATATTTGTGTTAGTATGAAACACATACATATCAAATTTTATTGTTGTAGGGTAATTATGAGCTGAGCTATGCAGTTTTCAATTTTCGCGTTGTATGGGAAGTAGGCGTGTCCGTGGGCGGACGATGTCCATTTTTCAAAACCATCTATTTTTTGTTATAAAAAACATACGTGCCAAATTTTAGCTCTGTAGGTTAAACAGACGCTTATTTATTGCGTTTTCAATTTTTGGGTTGTTTGGGAGGTGGGCGTGTCCGTGAGCGGATGACGTCCATTTTTCAAAGACATCTTTGTGTTGGTATAAAACACACACATACCAAATTTTGTTGTTGTAGACTTATTATGAGCTGAGTTATGCAGTTTTAAATTTTTGCGTTGTATGGGAGGTAGGCGTGTCCGTGGGCGGATTCCAAAAATATTCAATAGTGCAGATCCTTGGGTACATGTGACCATGTGTACCAAGTTTCATCCAATTATCTCAACTCCTTCTTCTTATCCTGTGTATACGGACAACACACAGACGGACGGACGGACGGACGGACGGACGGACGGACGGACGGACGGACGGACGGACATAGATAGCTCGACTCACGTGGTGACGCTGATCAAGAATATATATACTTTTCTATACCGGACTCGCTTCGTTCTATGCGTTACAAACGTTTGCACAAAGTTAATATACCCTGACCTTTCAGGTTTAGGGTATAAAAAGGTGAAGTTCCAAAAACGGTATCACAACAGCCGGAATGCAAGGAAGGTGCTGCTGTGTGCTTGGTGGGACTACATCATCCAGTATTTCCGGCTGGCAAGATATTGAAAAAAATTGACCAAAATTTTTCAATAAGAAAGGTGTTGTGTTTCATCACGGAAGAGGGCCTGCCACATACATCTCTGTTGATCCAACAAAAACTAAGAGTATGGGAAGTTATGATGTATCTACCGTATAGTCGTGACATTAACCGGTAGGCGATTATTTGCTACGATCACTCCAACACTCTTATGTTGGCCAATATTGGGGCCTTAAAAGAAGACACCGAAAAGCACATGTGTGAGTCTTTCAAAGAAAAAATCCTGGAATTCTACGATAAATGAATTGGGGTTCTAGCCGAAAGATGGCAAAAGGTAGTTGAGAAGCTTTATGACTCAATCTCATGAATGGCTCAAACGATATTTGCCTTCAAAATCCAAAGTATTTTCTGGATTATTTCCATAGCAACGACCTGCAATCGTAATATACGCAAAATCATAAAATTTATGAGCTTATTGAGTAAAATTGGTTCTAATTGAAAAAAATTTCATGGCATGACATTTAAAAAGAATCAATTATTTGAATAAAATTATTTTTAATTAGGAATTTTTTACACGCGTTTTTATTTAAACAAACAATTTTTTGGTGAATGCGATTTTGGTAAGAGAAATATTTACGAAACTACATAAAGAACATGTTTTAAAACTGAAGTTGCAAGTATTGAGCAATACTTTGAGCTCACTTTTCAGACTAGGAACTGTTTTTTATATAATAAATATATAATAAACATTAACTCTTTTTATTGCAGTAGTTTGTAAATAACAAACTTTTACACCGTAGCAATTTTAAAATTAAAAGCTAAAGTAGCACGTAATGTTCAACTTGCATTCTAGTTTAAAATGAGCTCATGAGTTGAAAATCCTTGAGCACCATAATTGGCTCATTTTAAAAATTTCTCCTCTAAGTTAGAGATATTCTCACAACTAATAAGTTGAAGTTGAATTTTAAAATAATCACTACTTTTTCTAATAAAAATTTTGAAGAGCTTTAAAAAATTTCTAAAAATTTTAAATTAAAATACACCTACAGAAAAATCTATAAAAATCGCACACAATGCAAAGAAAAAGCAGCTTGCACTTTTTGTACAAAAGCAACTTATATCTAGCTATGTATATTATTTATATCTATGATATATATATTTTGTTTTTTTTAGAAAACATCGCCTATATGTATGTATATAAAAACGCTTATAAAAAATGCACTATACATTATATACACTCAGACATACATAAATGATAAATTTTAAAAAATAAACAAAACGCGCCTAAAACGCCGCCTTACGTTAGCGCCATCTGCTGACCATGCTTTTAGCTTTCGTGCGTTTCGACAGCCAACAACAATTACAGCACCACTAATCAGCACATGGTTTCATTGTAGGGCGGATCCTTCTCCGATTCAGTGCTGCTTTTTATGTTTGAAGAAAGTTTGGCGATTTCGTCCTGTACCAGGTGTGTGCTTATCTGTGGTATTGTTAGACTACCAGCTACTGCAGCTGGAACTGCTTCACCATCCTTGGACTCTTCGGTGCTGGAACTGCTCTCTTTGAGTATGTTCATGCCGAGTTTTGAGCTCATTGGTGGTTTCAGCGAGTGCAGCTTGGCTGGCAGTAAACTGGACATTGTTGTGGTGGCTGCTGCTTCAGTGCCTTCGATGGGCATATTACGTGCTGGCACTGTGGGTGATTGTTGCTTACCTTGATCTAAACTAAATTGTTTTTTTAGTTGCATGGCACGTGGCTGTGGAACTTGCGTTATTGCAGTTGGCGTTGCCGTAGCGCTAAAGTCCAACGATGCTGAGCATTCTTCACGCAGACGTCTGTGGTCGGTGGCACCAACAGATGCCGTGCGTAATGGCTGATAACGTGTGGCTGTAATACTACTGCCGCCTCCAGCTAAAAGTCCGCTACCAAATGAATCAGCTACAATTGTGGGCGTAGCTATTGCGGCCTGCGATTCGCCAGCATCCAGCGACAGTTCGGCGGTAAGTGAGGGCGTATCGATATTGTAGGAACCGGTCATCGATGTGGTGGTATCATTTGAGCTTTGCTTGATGAAGCGATACGGATGCGCCGAGTAGTCCGTTTCAGTGCTTGAGTTCTTTTGTAGACTTTCGCTGGATTTTTTGAAGAGCCGCCCGGTACTGGTGGCATCATAAGGTGGATTGAGAAATTCGCTGGTGGCACGTGTGGGTGCCACTGGCGATTGATATGCTTGTTGTTGCTCCATGGATGAGTTACGCTGCCACAGACGTTCGTTTCTCATCTGAAATGCTCCGATGGAGGGTGCACCGGTGCCGGGTGTTGTATTGGCTGATGTGTGGGGTGCACCACCGCTGCCACCACCACTGCCACCACAACTTGTGTCACTGCTGCCACCGACACCGACTATGCCACCACCAGCAGGTGCCTTGGAGGGTGAGAGTTCGATGGCAGTCTCACGTCGCAGCGGATAGCGGTGACTGTAGTCGATGGAAGCACCAGTCTGCGAAGAAAAGACAAGCATTAGTCAAATATTTTTGAACATGATTAAGCTCTAAGTCGTATTTTAACTCTAACTTAAACTCAAGTTCCAACTCCTATGAATTGCAAACTAACTCCAAGTTCAACTCGAAATCTAACTCCAACTAAAAATCTGACACTAACTCGAACTCACACTCTAACCCTAACTACAATACTTAATTTTACTCCAACTCAAACTGCAACTCCAACTCCAACTTCAACTCCAACTCAAGCTGCAACTTCAACTCCAACTCTAAATCTAACTCTAACTCTAACTCTAACTCTAACTCTAACTCTAACTCTAACTCTAACTCTAACTCTAACTCTAACTCTAACTCTAACTCTAACTCTAACTCTAACTCTAACTCTAACTCTAACTCTAACTCTAACTCTAACTCTAACTCTAACTCTAACTCTAACTCTAACTCTAACTCTGACTCTAACTCTAACTCTAACTCTAACTCTAACTCTAACTCTAACTCTAAATCTAACTCTAACTCTAACTCTAACTCTAACTCTAACTCTAACTCTAACTCTAACTCAAACTCTAACTTTAACTCTTACTCTTACTCTAGCTCTAACTCTAACTCTAACTCTAACTCTAACTCTAACTCAAACTCAAACTCAAACTCAAACTCAAACTCAAACTCTAACCCTAATTCTAACTTTAACTCTAGTTCTAACTCTAACTCTAACTCTAACTCTAACTCTTACTCTAATTCTAACTCTAGCTCTAACTCTAACTCTTACTCTAACTCTTAATCTAACTCTAACTCTAAATCTAACTCTAACTCTAACTCTAACTCTAACTCTAACTCTAACTCTAACTCTAACTCTAACTCTTACTCTAACTCTAACTCTAACTCTAACTCTAACTCTAACTCTAACTCTAACTCTAACTCTAACTCTAACTCTAAGTCTAACTCTAACTCTAACTCTAACTCTAACTCTAACTCTAACTCTTACTCTAATTCTAACTCTAGCTCTAACTCTAACTCTAACTCTAACTCTAACTCTAACTCTAACTCTAACTCTAACTCTAACTCTAACTCTAACTCTAACTCTAACTCTAACTCTAACTCTAACTCTAACTCTAACTCTAACTCTAACTCTAACTCTAACTCTAACTCTAACTCTAACTATAACTCTAACTCTAACTCTAACTCTAACTCTAACTCAAACTCTAACTTTAACTCTGATTTTAATGTTTACATTAACTCTTTCACTTTAACTCTTAGTTCAACTTTAATTCTAATCCTAACGTGTGCACTTTTTCCAATTTTAAGTGTAAGGTAGTCCACCCTTGTATTATCCTTTAGTGGGATGTTTCAATTTATGTTGAATTGTCGACATCAAAGTAGTCTGTGTTTGTTGCATAATTTGCGGCTTTGTATGTAATTAATGCATACAAATACATATTCAGTGTCAAGGGTGAAAGCACACACATGGCTTTAAGCTTATCTAAACTCATGTATGGGTTCATTAAAGCTATACATGCTATATATGTATATTTAATATTAAATGACTTTGAGACATTCTTTTGAATCACAATTTGTAAGGCATGCGGAAACTTGTACATAGTTTTAGGCTTAAGCAAACTAATGACTTAAATTCTTTACATAATTTTATTAAATAAAGAAAAATTTCAATCAAAATTAATTTAAGACTTAAAACAATAAAGATTGCTTGCTTTAAAGTTTATTTAATTCGACCAAAGAAGACTTAAGAGCAACAAACAACAACTTTTAGAGAATTTTTAATTAAGTATTGAACATTGTTTCTTCACAAAAGCAAATTTAATTAATTAAATGCAATATAATTAATCAACTTTCTACCACATACAAAGTTTAGGTTTACCAACTTGCTAAAAATTTTGAAATATTTTTGATATTTGGAGAAGTACATTAATTAAACCACATGTGAAAAGCTGTGAAACCCATACAGCACACGTGTTCGTATTAGCAAAAATAAACACTAACAACTTCAAACTATCTATCCAAACATGTGCTACTAATCCTTTGCGTTTAGCACATGCTCATCGCCATCACCAACGCCAACACCAACCAACATCTCGTCACGTTACTTACCTCATATGAGTCGTCCGTGTCATCGACGGATGCCCGTGCTGTAAAAAGCCCTTCGAGCATCATGTAATCGTTCTCCTCACATTCCTTGAGGTGCTGCTTTTCCAGCATAGCAGCAAATTCAGCCTTGGACATTTCAGTTTTTGGACGATCCACAGAGGCTGAAATTAAAGAATGCATGTTGGGGGTAAGGGTGAACGGACAAAGGCAGGATTAAGGATTGTGTGAAAGGATATGAGTTTGGTTGTGTAAGAGAAAAACAATTATTAAAATGTGTTTTAAGGAAAATGAAAGAGCATGTTTATTAGAGTGACAAAATAATTGCGACAGTGCTCGTCGTTTAATTTTTTATGTGGATTATGTCTTTGAAGAAATTTAAGTATGCAATAAAAGAACGAACTACAGAGATAGTTAAAAAAGTTGCGAATATGATTATTATTGAAACGTATTTCTTACTGTTTCTATAAATTTTTAAAAATTGAAAATAAAAATAAGTTACAAATGAAAGTATTAAACCCAAAACATGTCTTGTTTCTTCAAAAATATTGACTATATTTTAAAAAAGTATACGATTTTTTTAGTTGTTTAGGTCTCAACTTAAGGACCCAAAGACCTAAAAAACCTTTTCATACTAGTGTATTTGAACTACTTCATATTTTGAAATATTTTTATGAAAACTATCGTACTTCATATTTTCGAAGATGCCCTTTCGGAGTAAAAATTTTGAAAAAAAAATTATTAAAAACCAAAAATTCCATTTTGAGTTAAAAACGGTGATTTAATTTAATTTCTTTTTTTATTTGTGAACTTATTATAACAAATGTCTCGTGGTTTTGTGAGCTTCAAAGCTATTTCGATCGCGCTTTAAAGCTTCATCTTAACAAATTGATGATTACAAGTTAAATTTTTAACATAACAAATATTAAAATCTTTGAAAGTTGATCGCTCTTGAGCATTATAATCATTAAGATTGAATCAGTCAGTTTGGCACTTTGGACGCCATATTTGTATCCCGATATTAATAATTAATTTTTTTACAATCAATTCTTCAAGTTGAAGTTTAGAGGCTACGATCTAATAGATTTTAAGCTCGTATCATAACGGTCGTATCATAAGTTTGTATCATAAATCTATCCTAAGTTAAAAAACACAACAAATTTTATCAATTTTTTTAAGCCCTAAACCTGAAAGGTCAGGGTATATTAACTTTGTGCAAACGTTTGTAACGCATAGAACGAAGAGAGTCCGGTATAGAAAAGTATATATATTCTTGATCGGCGTCACCACGTGAGTCGAGCTATCCATGTCCGTCCGTCCGTCCGTCCGTCTGTGTGTTGTCCGTATACACAGGATAAGAAGAAGGAGTTGAGATAATTGGATGAAACTTGGTATACATGGTTACATAGACCCAAGGATCTGCACTATTGAATATTTTTGGAATCCGCCCACGGACACGCCTACCTTCCATGCAACGCAAAAATTGAAAACTGCATAAATAAGCTCATAACCTACAACAATAAAATTTGGTGTGTACGTGTTTTGTATCAACACAAGGATGTCTTCGAAAAATGGGTGTCGTCCGCCCACGGTCAAGCCCACCTCCCATACAACCCAAAAATTGAAAAAGCAATAAATAAGTTTCTGCTTAACCTACAGAGATAAAATTTGGTTTGTATGTTTTTTATAACAAAACAAAGATGGTTTTGAAAAATGGACGTCATCCGCTTACGGACACACCTACCTCCCATACAACGCAAAAATTGAAAACTGCATTACTCAGCTCATAATAAGCCTACAACAACAAAATTTGGTGCGTATGTATTTTATGTCAAAATAAAGATGTCTGTGAAAAATGGAGATCATCCTCTCACGGACACGCCCAACTCCCATACAACCCAAACATTGAAAACGGAATAAATAAGCCTCTGTTTAACCTTCAGAGATAAAATTTAGCAGGTATGTTTTTTATGACAAACCAAATATGGTTCTGAAAAATGGACGTCATCCGCCCATGGACGGTAGCCCATACAACCCAAAAAGTTTAAAACTCAATAATTAAGGTTATGTTTGTAGTAGAGAGATGAAATTTGGTATGTATGTATTTTATTCCAAAACTAAGGTGTGTTCAAAAATTGGGAGTTATCCGTCCATGAACACGCCCAATTTCCATAGCGAAAGCACCATAAAGGCATTAAATGTGAGCTACAGGAATAAAACTTGGTATGTGTAAATTTTGCATCAACATTTAAATGCATATAAAATATAGGCTTCATCCGCCCACGGACACGCCCATTTTCAATAATATTATTTGTTTTTTTTGTAAAAGTAGGTTAAGGGTATTTCATAGTCGGCCTAGACCGACTTTAGACTTTCTTTACTTGTTTTTTTATACCCTAAACCTGAAAGGTCAGGGTATATTAACTTTGTGCAAACGTTTGTAACGCATAGAACGAAGCGAGTCCGGTATAGAAAAGTATATATATTCTTGATCAGCGTCACCTCGTGAGTCGAGCTATTCATGTCCGTCCGTCCGTCCGTCCGTCCGTCTGTTCGTCTGTGTGTTGTCCGTATACACAGGATAAGAAGAAGGAGTTGAGATAATTGGATGAAACTTGGTACACATGGTCACATGCACCCAAGGATATGCACTATTGAATATTTTTGGAATCCGCCCACGGACACGCCTACCTCCCATACAACGCAAAAATTGAAAACTGCATAACTCAGCTCATAATAAGCCTACAACAATAAAATTTGGTGTGTATGTGTTTTGTATCAACACAAAGATGTCTTAGAAAAATGGACATCATCCGGTTACGGACACGCCCACCTCCCATACAACCCAAAAATTTAAAACGCAATAAATATGCCTGCGTTAAACCTAAAGAGCTTAAATTTGGCACATATGTTTTTTATAACAAAACAAAGATGGTTTCGAAAAATGGAAATCATCCGCTCACGGACACGCCTACCTCCCATACAACGCGAAAATTGAAAACTGCATAACTCAGCTCATAACTAACCTACAACAATAAAACTTGATATGTATGTGTTTTATACCAACACAAAGATGTTTTCGAAAACTGGTCGTCATCCGCTCACGGACACGCCCACCTCCCATACAACCCATAAACCGAAAACGCAAGAAATAAGCCTGTGTTTAACCTAAAGAGCTTAAATTTGGCACATATGTTTTTTATGCCAAGACAATGACGGTTTTGAAAAATGGACGTCATCCGCCCACGGACACGCCTACTTCCCATACAACGAGAAAATTGAAAACTGCATAACTCAGCTCATAATTAGCCTACAACAATAAAATTTGATATGTATGTGTTTTATATAAACACAAAGATGTATTCGAAAAATGGACGTCATCCGGTCACGGACACGTCTACCTCCCATACAACCCAAAAAGTTCAAAACTCAATAAATAAGGTTATGTTTGTCATAGAGAAATTAAATTTGGTATGTACGTATTTTATACCAAAACTAAGATGTGTTCAAAAATTGGGTGTAATCCGTTCATGAACACGCCCACCTCCGATAGCGAAAGCACAATAAAGGCACTAACTGTGAGCTACAGGAATAAATCTTGGTATGTGTAAATTTTTCATCAACATTTAAATGCATATAAATTATAGGCTTCATCCGCCCACGGACACTTCCATTTAGACTTTCTTTACTTGTTTTTTTTTTAAATTAACTCATGAACTAGTTTTAAATTTTTTGTTTTACATTGAAATAACCATTCTTTTCATAACAAAACATTTAAAAATGGCGAAAATAGTCTGCAATTGATTGAAAACTAACACATTTCTTAGGTTTGAGAAATTATGTCCTTATTATTGAGAATTTCTGTTGTGGGTGGAAAATACCCAGATTTAGTTGTGATGCAACTCAGCCAAGGTAAGTGATCCAGGATTAATAAATTATGTAAATTCCAATTCTGTTGCATTAACTGTTTGGTCAAAAAAAAACCCTTGAAATAAGCTTAAAATCTTGAAAAAAATTGTACATTAATTTTTTATTTGAAAAAAAACCTTTTTTGGCCTTGTCGGGGATTAAACCTAGGTCAGTCGATTACAAGACGCGATTGTCAGCAAGTTGTTTAAATAAGTACAAACGTACTAACGAACTTATACGTGTACCGTGTTCTTTAGATCAATAGTCAATCAATTATTGGTAGGGCTACCCTAGAGCTTAACAAGCACCATTTCTATAAGTATTTACTTAAGTATTTTTCTCGGTGTGTGACGACATTGTGATGTTCCAATTTTATAGTTTTGGTGGGAGGTAAGATTGGGTTAATTTTTTTGTGATAACCTAGATGTCTTATTTATGGAATACACGTTAATAAGAACTTAAAAAAAGAAATGCACAGCATCAAACTGTCGAATCGTTAAAAGTTTTGAAAGACAATTTCCAACATTTTTTTTTAATTTTTTGTTCAGTTTGTTCGCAAGCTCAGAGAATTGGCTTCAATACGCTTGATTTCAATTTTATATTTTTGACATTTGTTGTAGAAGTTGAGATTTGATGTGTAAGTTCTAGATCGCAGTACTTGAGGTAAATGGTATTTGGAGAAAATCCGCGAGATAAAAACATCGAAAAATATATTATTTATTTATTTATTTTTATACACACAGAATAAATGCAATGAAATATTCATAAAGCTAAAGGATATTGTGCTATTTAATTTTTCGAAAGTGTTTCAAGACGAATCTACGATTTATCAAAAGAATAATGTATTTTACCCTGTTCAGCACACAAAACAGCTTTTTGCATCAAAACTAGCGCTGATCTTACGTGGCGTTTTATTGGATTGAAAGACACACTCAGAAACATCCTGGAGCATTTTTTTTTACATTACAAAAAAGTTTGAAACACTAAATAGCTATTCAGAAAAAATGGACAAAATTACATATTTTTTGTTTTCTTTTCTTAATTCTTACAACTAACTAGGAATAATACTTGTTGATTTTGTTTCTTATAATTTTATTCTTCTAAATTTTTGAGGTCTAAAACATTTTGAGGTTTTTTTTTTCTATATGAGAGCGAAATTTTTTTTTTGTTTAATTTGGTTTTTGATTTTTCTTGAATGCTGTTAAGCGATATGAACAATTTGTTTTAAAATAAAATATGCCGAAATTTATAAAACCGCCCAAAGTAGGGCTAGCAGATCAAATTTTTTGCTGGTGAAGACAATGCATTACCAAAAGGAGAACATTTGTTGTAGGGAAGATGAAAAAGGAGGACACTTATATAATCGCTATATATTTCAATAATAAAAAGTGTATTCAAAAGGAAAAAAAGTTCCTTTGTAGCCATTTTCCTACTACAAGGTTGTAAATTTGAAGCACAAAATCGTTAATAATAGTTGGGCGAAAGTAGAAAGTGTTGTTAATCGGAAGCTAAATTGGATGTCAATTTATTAAGCAGCTTTTGAGTCTTTAAGGCATTAATTTTTTCACTCGTATTGAAAGTAATTTCAATTCAAAATATGAAATTATTTTATAAAGAAAATTCGCTTTTGAGTTATCACTAGCGCTTTGAAAAAAGCATTCAATTTAGATTAAATTGTTGCGAATAAGACGAGTAACAAGTATTTAATTTCTTTGCATAAATCTTAATGATATCTCAAGTGCATTTGTAATTTCACACACTATAGTTATGTATCTATGTATATCTGGGTAACATTTGTAGTTGAAAATCTTACCTTTGTTGCTCTGCAGTGAGACCGTGGGTGATGTAATCATATGACACACACTCTCCAGCTCATCCGTAATCGATGTGTATTCGGTGTGTAGTCTCAGGAGAATATTTCTGGAGGGCTTCGCATGCAACACGGATTTGCCTAGAAAGATTTTTGGGCGCATAATATATTAAAGTAGCAATAAGAAAAAAAATATGCACAAAATAAGAGAGAAACCAAAGAAATAAATGACAAAAAAAGAACAGAAAAAAAAAAATGGAAAAATAAAACAATTAGCAGAGTTGTAAAAATAAGGAGAGCATAAAAGAAATATGGTTATAAATAACAGTAACTCTGAAGCACATGTTATAAGAAGGTACTCGTATTTATATCTAGTAAAGCAGCTCTGCAAGGACACTAGTAATGACTTGAAAGACACATAGACACAACAAAGAAATAAGTGAAAGAAAAAAAAAGTTAAATGAAGAAGATACAGTTACAAGTATAGGGATAGACAAAAACATACAAACATATTGTATGTGAATGTGCTGGCTGGAAAATTAATTAATTCCTGCGAGCGCAACGTGCGTCAACGACATGATTTGAGCTTATCAGTTTCGCAGGAGGAATGGTGATGAAAACAAGATGTGAGGGTTTGATAGTGGGTGGGACAAGAAGGCTGAACTGTGTTGACGTCACTTACCTGGTGCAATGTCCTTATCGCTCTCTGGCTCGGATTGTGTGATGCTCATTTGTCGACGTGACAAAGGTATCTGATTCAGACTTATGTGCGAACGATTGATATCCTGCGCAATAGAGCAGGTCTCGGAATTGCGGCGACACAAGGATACAGTACGTTGACGCATGGCGCGATGTTTAGCAGCTGTTTGGTGGCAGAAATAAAGAAGCAGTTTATTTGGAAAGCAATTTTCAAGCGATTTTTCACACAACATTTACCTTCGAAATTAATATCCGGTCCCGTTGTCTCATCGGAAGTCTCACCAACTAGCGTATGATCATCATCATTACCCAGCGGCGTCAGTGTGTCTTTGCTTTCCGTGCTGGCGCCCGTATCCTGACGCACCGTAACATATGGCGTACGCTTAACTGTTTCACACGTCGATGGACGCTGCGACGATAGGGGCATATAAATATCTGAATCCGTTTCAGATTGCATGGAAACCTTGCGCACCACCTGTTCGTTCAGTGCCTCACGTGACTTGACTATTTCGTCGGGCTCCTCAGGCACAGGCACCACCTCGAAGTGGGTGCCTTCATCGAAAATATACGCATCGGGACGCACTTCGGTGAGTGAACGATTGAAGCGACGACGCGTTGTAACCTAAAGAAATGAAGTGGCATGTGGGTAAAAATTGCATTATTTTTATATTGGTTCCCAGTAAACCAAACGCATACCCAGTGAACCTAAAGTAATTTTTTCAACATTCTTTTAAGATAATTTTTGCGATGAAACGTGCATTTACAAAATTTTTTAATGTTTTAATATTTTAGTTATTCGTTAGACAATAATCTCAAAACGAACTGCTCGTGTTCATCAATGAGTTTACAAAATAAGGTATTGAATGTTTGTTAAGTTTACGAACAAGTTTGTAGATAAACCATAACCGATACTTTCCGTTTAATTCTAAAAGTAAAACAACGTCGTTTTAAACTATCGCTAATTATTTTTTTTAATCTTAAATGTTTATAAAAAAATTAAAAATTTCACTCATAAACAAATTCCCAAAATAAGATCATTAATGATTTTTATTTGATTCAAAAATTAGTTCGAAATCGTTAAAATAAAGTTAACTAAATGTTAGCTAATCTTTAACGAATGTTGTAAACAAGTAAAAAAGAATTGGTTTAAGAAGAATTTAATTGTTTTTGTTCTATTGCAAAATGTATTATCTTGGCAGAATACAACAAAAAAAAAACAAGTAAAGAAAGTCTAAAGTCGGTCTAGGCCGACTATGAAATACCCTAAACCCACTTTTCAAAAACAAAAAAAATTTTTATTGTAAATGAGCTTGTCCATGGGCGGATGAAGCCTATATTTTATATGCATTTAAATGTTGATGAAAAATTACACATACCAAGTTTTATTCCTGTAGCTCACAGTTAATGCCATTATTGTGCTTTCGCTATGGGAGGTGGGCGAGTTCATGGACGAATTACTCCCAATTTTTGAACACATTTTAGTTTTGGTATGAAATACATACATACCAAATTTAATTTCTCTACGACAAACATGACCTTATTTATTGAGTTTTAAACTTTTTGGGTTGTATGGGAGGTAGGCGTGTCCGTACGCGGATGACGTCCATTTTTTAAAACCATCTTTGTCTTGTCATAAAAAACATACATATGTGCCAAATTTTAGCTCTGTAGGTTAAACACAGGCTTATTTATTGCGTTTTCATTTTTTGGGTTGTATGGGAGGTGGGCGTGTGCGTGAGCGGATGACGTCCATTTTTCGAAGACATCTTTCTGATGGTATAAAACACATACATACCAAATTTTATTGTTGTAGGCTTTTTATGAGCTGAGTTATGCAGTTTTAAATTTTTGCGTTGTATGGGAGGTAGGCGTGTCCGTAGGCGGATTCCAAAAATATTCAATAGTGCAGATTCTTTGGTGCATGTCACCATTTGTACCAAGTTTCATCCAATTATCTGTACTCCTTCTTCTTATCCTGTGTATACGGACAACACACAGACGGACAGACGGACGGACGGACGGACGGACATGAATAGCTCGACTCACGAGGTGACGCTGATCAAGAATATATATATTTTACTATACCGGACCCGCTTCGTTCTATGCGTTACAAACGTTTGCACAAAGTTAATATACCTTGACCTTTCAGGTTTAGGGTATAATTACACAAGTATACACGGTTTTGGAGCTGAGCAACTACAAGTTATTCCTAAAGCTTTTTGAGGCGCAGAATTTGAATCTGGGTTCCATTTTTCCAGATTGGTTCTAGTTTTCGAGATATTGCATAATTACCGTTATTTGCGTTTTTAAAAAGATGATGTCACTTAAATGCAAATATCTTCAAAAATATTCGTCGGTTGATGTGATTATTATTTTTTATTGAAAGATAATAAAATTGCTAAAATAACCATGGGTCGTTTGTGAAGATTAGTCAAGAAATGACAGTGTTACAGTGGACACAATTTCAAAATTCATGAAAAATTTGATGATATTTTGAAATTTTGCTCTTTTCAACTAATTTGTTTTACACAAAACAATTGAAAATTTTGCTGTTTTATTACAAAGGACATTAGTTTATTTCAATACGAACATTTTGCGCCGAACAAGACCCAGATTGGTGCACTTTTTTCTTTCCATTTTCACAGGTTTTGAAACAAAAAATAACTTAAAGATTACAATTGAAATGACGTTTTTAGCAATGCCAACAGCTGATTGTCGTTATTACAGTGCAGTGCAGCCAACATGCAAGAACTCGAAAACTAGAACCAATCTTGAAAAACAAAAACCGGATTCGAATTCAGCGCCTCAAATAACGTTAAGATTTGTTCTCATCGAATCAGCTCCAAAAGTTGACCGGAATTTGTAAACTTGTGTTATCGATGAAAATCAATGATTATTCATTTGTGAACAAAAAAATCAATATATAAAAACCAGTAAGAATTTTTTTCTAAACAGTATCACATATGTTGTTTTTTTGAAAAAGGTTCGTTAAAAACTGACTGAAAACGTATAATTTACGATTTCTAAGCAAATTCTTTTATGATAAAAACACTCTTTTGCGATAAAAAAATTAATCTTTTACGACTTACAACTTTCCAAGTAGCAGGTTTGAAATGCAAAAGGTTGCGTTTTAAGTTAAATACCTGTAAACATTAATTATAAAAATGTTGATATAAAAACTTTTAAGACAGATCCTAAAAATAAAAGCTTGTGCGTACGTTGTAAATATATTCCTAGTTGGAATGAAGAACACACTAGGTACTAGGATGGACGAACTAAGTTGATCGAAGTATCAACGCAGAAAAAACGATTCTGGTATTGTTAATGAATAAATACAAAAAACTACCGTGGATAACACCAATAATAAACGACATTGGACTTATATCGAAAACTTACACGAAATATATGGGAGTTGTCCCGGACAACAAACTGACTTGAAAACGCATCCAAAAAATTTAGTATGAACATTTATCGCCCACCGGGGCGATAAGTCTATATGTCAAACGGACTGGAAAAGCAGTGTGTCGGGCTGGGATCAGGCCTCTTAGAATACGGACCTATTCCCCCACAGGAATTGTACAAAAATACAATTACATCTTGGAAACTTCATAAAAATATAATTTTACATTTACATTTAAAATGAAAATGAATTTAATGAAATATTGTAAATTGCGGCAACACGTAGTATTTTTCGTTAAAACCTATCATTGCTTAACGAATATTGGGAGAGAATATTTCTTTCAAAACTAAAGTGAGTGTTGATTTTTTAAAATTGACGAAGTTTTGGGACGCCATTTAAAAAAATAAACAAAACGATTTTGATAATTTCCAGAAGTCATTGAAAGTTAGTTAATAAATGATTGAGTTACTGAGTTATAATTACGTCACAGAACCGGTTTTCAAGACAAAATTTAGACAATTTGTATGCCTTATATCTTGTTGTATTCAAACAGATCTGCAACCTAGTACATTTGGTCGTTTCAGAAGTGCGTAATGACTGTTGCAACGTGTTTTAAGCGGAGTTTGAGCTTTTTAAAATATGATTTTTGCAAAAAATTTTAAAAAAAAACAGTTTCGATAGTATTGTAAGTGAAGACGTGAAATTTCGCTTAAATAGTAACCTTTTTTATTTGGTCTCTTAAGTCCAAGTTGTTTTGTCTATTTTGCACAGAGCAAGCAAAAGAAACAAGCAAAATGTCAAATTCTTTCAATAATTTTGTTAAGTTTGACAGGTTGAGTTCATTGATTTAATTGAAAAGAAGGCTAAGCGAATGTCCTTTTCATAGGTGCCACTGTCGCTTCTGTCTGATGTTTAGTTTGCGAGCTACACTCAATTTTACTTCAATTTAATTTTTAATAAAGTGAATGCCCTGATTTTTCAATAAATCGGGTGGTGGTGGCTATACCTCTATATATAAATGGTGGCTATAACTGAATAAATGGCCTTTCCACGGGTGCCACTTTCGTCTCTGTGCGATGTATAGTTTACGAGAGCTACACTAAAATGAGATGTGGGATGTATATTAGGCTGGGTCGATTTTTAAACCGATGTTGCCTGGGCGATTTTCGGTTCGGGCATGAAAAGTTATTCAACAAAACACAAAAAAAAGGGGACTTGGGGTACACTTTACCCCATCGCACCCTCAATTTTGTGAATTTTTTCTACAGGAATTTTTTTCAAAATTTTTTTTTTTAAAACGTGCACAGCTAGGGCAAAACTAACGCCAGATATGAAATCCTCACACCCGATTCAAGCAAAAAACGGTCTAACATTTATACGTTGTCATACAAAAATTTACCGTTACAAATTCCTAAAGAAAAAATTTCAGTAAATTCAAAGTATATTCTTATCGTTGGTGCGTATGTAATTGTGACCATCACGGCTGAACCACTGCAGATATACACCTTATTATTAACTGCAGTTATTCACACCATATCTTTGTGAGGTGCTACGGAATTTTTTGTTTTTGAAAATCCATCCTAGGTGGCGCTGTAGGCACAATCTTTATGCAGTTTCATTACTAATTTATATGATATACATTTACTTATATATATGATACCATATAAGATATGGTGCGAATACAAGGTGGATAGCAGCAGTGGTTCAGCCGTGATGGTCACAATTACATACGCACCAACAATAAGAATATACTTTGAATTTACTGAAATTTTTTCTTTAGGAATTTGTAACGGTACATTTTTGTATGACAACGTATAAATGTTAGACCGTTTTTCGGTTGAATCGGGTGTGAGGATTTCATATCTGGCGTTAGTTTTGCCCTAGCTGTGCACGTTTTTGAAAAAAAAAATTTTGATAAAATTCCTATAGAAAAAATTCACAAAATTGAGGGTGCAATGGGGTAAAGTGTACCCCCAGTCCCCTTTTTATTGTGTTTTGTTTAATAACTTTTCTTGCCCGAACCGAAAATCGCCCAGGCAACATCAGATTTTTTGCCTCCATACAAATCGACCTAGCTTAATGTATATAATTGATCATCATCAAAATTAATATGCATTGAAAACGAAAATAACAATTTATCCAGATCGAAACGTGGTTCATTTCTTGAATTAAAAATAGATTGTTCATTTCACATATTTAGTTCTGCTACTTTCTACTAGACGCAATAACCAACGATCGTTAGTTGCATACATCATGTCAGCCGAACAGATAGCGCCATCTATTGGGTAATAGCATAAAAAGGATCAACCTCTTTACGTGGAGTAGAGAACCAATGCTGCCAATATCGTGGAGTAGAGAACCAAGTTCGTACAAAACAAAATCAACACCAGCAAAAATAACGAAACAAAAACAGAGAAAGTAGCAGGCACAGCATAAACTGATTGATTGATTTTCTTATATAAACACATTCATTTTTCTCTTTATATTTTACTATTTTGTGACTTTAATATAATAGTGACATAATCCAAAATGAGATATTAATTTAGCGCAGGATATATCAAATATTTTAGTATATTTGTTATC
This sequence comes from Tetanocera ferruginea, assembly GCA_958299015.1. NCBI lineage: Eukaryota > Metazoa > Arthropoda > Insecta > Diptera > Sciomyzidae > Tetanocera > Tetanocera ferruginea. The sequence goes on along the minus strand of OY282640.1, from coordinate 49,712,194 downwards.
TTTGAACGATGAGTATTAAAAGCTGTAGGTATACCCTAAAGTATTCGTCAAAAAAGTTTCATGGCCTTGAAGAAATCTGTTAAAACGACCCCATACAAACCGCACTGTAAGACGTAATTCTACGTCAAAATCTAAAAACTCTGAGATGTAAAAGAGATGCTAATGAGATCGAGTATGCTCATGAGAACGTTTAAGAGCCGTATATGGCAATGAATGGCCGGAATGAAAAGACGGTATTTTTGAGTTTTTTGGATTTTTTGGACATATATTTTTTTGATGAACAGGTTTCAATCGAAAAATCTATGGATTTATACGGGTTATTGTACATAGTTTGGGTTTTGTGAACTCTTTGTACAAAAATCTATTAATTTTTAAATGAAAAGATTCCACTAGAATTATTTATTCACCTTGGTTGCTTATTGGAACATGTTTTGGGTGTTTTTTTGGCATACTTTGGATAAAAATCTATAATTTTAAGACGAATAGGTTACATTGGCATTATTTTTGGATCAAGGTTATAAGACACGTTTTTAATTTTTTAGAAAAACATGTGGGCAAAAATTTAGCATTTCTTGAAGAACTGAAATGGTTAGACTTGAATTATCTTTTGATAAACAGTGGTGGAAGAAAATAATAGAAACGTCAACAATTTGTTTAACAAAAATTTGTTTTGATAATTTTTTTCTTAATAAAGTATGTAGATAAGTTATTTTTTTAAGTATTTCTTAAATTCAATAAAATTTATGCGAACAAATTAAAATAAAAATTTAAAAAAAGCAAACGCGTTTCCAAAAAAACAAGAGCTTTGGAAATAATTTTTTTTTTTTTTTAAATTTACTTTTTTCTGAATTGAAAAGTTATGGAGTAAGTATTTTCCTGTTTCTACTTTAGATTTAATAATTTCATGACATCTCCACTGTACAGAATTAGCCACATGGGCTCAAGTAACCGCCGGTATAATGGAATACCACGATAACTTGATTTTATTTCAAAACTCTTTGTTTTTCTTTTTTATATACCCCAATTTAATGCTTTAGAACTTGCCACATGTCCTCATGTCATGTCATGTTTGATTAAGATCCGGAGGCTGCAAATTTTATTTTGTGACACTCTTTTACCTCCTCGATACCAATTTTTCTCGAGTTGTGAGAAAATTTTAGAATCATAATTCTACATTTATTTCCATCGTATAGGCATTTCCTGCTTGTACTATGGCAGCATCACTGTTACAAATATTTTGACGTAGTCCACGTAAAACATGGTCTCTTTCGTCAAGAAAATAGGACCACCAACAAATGAAGAGAAGCCGTTTCTTCATGGCATTTCCGCCACACATCTTATCGGTTGAACATGGCCATATCAGATTTGAAAATATTTACCTTTGTTTCATCTGAGCAAAGATCGTTTTGCCAATTTTCTAGGAAGATATGTTTCTTCGTAAAAACAAGTTTCAGTTTGATGTCTTTAAGGCTCAATACAGAAGTTTTTTCGGACTTCTTCCCATTAATACTACTTCATTCAATCGATACCTAATTAAACAGTTTTTTGCTGGTGTTTTTAAATCATTTTGGAGTTGTTCTGAGGTGTAAAATGGGTTCCGTTTTGATTTTCGGTCGGAAGAAGTTGTAGTTTTACGTTTTCTGGCCATTGTTGCTAGTTAGAAAACTAAAATTATTCCACTTAAGACCATTCCACTTCGTTGAAATTTCAATCAGTTCCGGTATATCTTGATTGATTTTTTCGATTTGGTTTTTTTTTTTCTTTTTCTCTCAGGTTTTTGATGATTTTTCTTTCAGCAACGGTTTAGAGAACTGTACGTCCCATAATAACTTACTTTTGAATAAAACCTAAGGGAAGGTAGGGTATTTTGGGATACGGGCTATCGTGGGACAGGGTGATATTTTTCTTCCTAGTGTTCGTTGATGCTGCAAACAGATGTCGCTTGACTCGTCTCATACTATTTTCATTTTCTGTCGAGCACTCGAGCTGTGCGGACGTGCTGTTGTCACGATGCGATAACGAAAGCAAATTGCATACTCTTAACATTCTTTTTCACTCTGTTTTCATTCAATTTTCTCTATATATTTCGACGTAACAATACAGGTCGAAAACATTCTTTAAGCCTCTAGTCTTCGATGCACACAAGATATTATGCATTAAATTACATTGTGTTCATTATGCGAGGCCATTGTGCTAAAGTGAGCGTGTGGAGAATCATGGGACAGTGTTAGTGCGGAATCATTGGACACGTAATGTTTGACGATTTACGAGCTAAATTTGTGTGTTTGATGTGTACAAGTGATTTTTCGTGCAAAATATCAACAAAACAATAGTTTTATCAAAATTTTCCGCGTTATTATGCCAAAAAATGAAACCGGATTAACTATCGCATTGATTTTCATCGCCATTTTCCAATTTTTTTTTAATTAATTATGAACTGCTCTTTCGTTTTCATACATAAATAAATGTTTTTTTTCAATAATTTTCATTTTTTAAATGATCTACGATCTGTCCCACAATTCCCCACCTTTTTTTCAAAATCGCAAAAAAAGTTTTTTTTCATCAATTGATATAATTTGAACATTTTGGTGGAATATGATTAAACGAATGTTATCAAAAGGAAGATTGCGACTCGTGAAACAATTCCAGTCTTTGAAGTTTTCAGAAAAAGCAATTTTTTTTTGTGACTGTTCGGCCGAAATAAAAGTGTGTCCCACAATTCCCCACCTTCCCTTAGAGAAAAAACTTAATTTTTTAAAGTAGAGAGTCTGGCAGTTATGAACTTATCCTTCATTTCTTAAATTTATCCAAATCAGATAATCAGTATTACGTTCCATTAGTTAGCTATAGCATACAGTAGTGGTAGTTCTTCTAAACTTTGTTTTTCTATTAATATTTCGACACTAAGCACTATTATTGAATAGAAAATATTAGAAACTGCAAATTTGAAACATGAATTTAAACAAGAAAAAAAAAATTAAAATCATCGCCAAAACTTTACTGTAGGTTCAGTGGGTTGCACTCAGTATCCGGCTCCCTGTTTGTGAAAATTTCTACAAAAGCGCCATATTGCCACGTATCTTACCTGCAAATTGTTTGGATTGATTTGATTATCCGTCTCTGTTATGGAAACCGTGCGTACACGCTGCAAATCAGCTGGTATATTTATAGCGGAGGTACGGAAATCACCATCTTGTGCTGAAGTGTGCATCGACATGAAACGATGTATGACGGCCAAATGTGACAAAATCTCTTCCGAAGATGTTTCCATTTTACGCAGACGAAATTCGATATTCTGCAGCGATTCAAAAAAGAAAAATGAAGAAGAAAAATTTAAAAAATCAAGTTACTGTAATTTGAACATTTATTGGCTGGCTGGCTGTTGGGTAAAATAACAATTGTCGCTGTAACTGTTCATTTATGGAAAACGTTGTAGACGGCTTCACAATCTTTGTTGCAGACAAATTGATTTTTAAGGCAAAAGAAGAGCATATCTTTAAAATGGCAAAAAAAAAAAAACAATGTTCACTTTGCTGATTAGCATAAATTTTACATAAAATGGGAATCATGCAACCGAAAAGCAACACTCTGCTCATTCTAGCATTATTTTTGCTTTCAGCTTTTTAAGGTTGAAATTCAAGAGATTGACAGCAATTAAGGTTCAGCATTTTCTTCACTTACATTTATGCAAATTTTGACAAAATCTAACAACAATTTGTACAACATGTTAATGTAGCTATTTTACAAGATTTGTTTATTTGTAAATTCAAAACATTTCTTTCCTAACCTAAACATTTTTCAATTGAATCAAGTTGCTGTAACTAAGACGTCAGCTCAACTTGCTATAATCTAGGTTAAATGTAGAAAAAAGTGCATAAAAAAAAACAACATGTAGCAATTTCAAAAGCTTTAAAGATGTAGGTATTTAAATATGTGAAACAGTTGTTTGTAGCTACACGTTATTTGACTTGAGTTATTGTTGAAAATATGTTGTAATAAAAACATGTTTAACTGAAGAACCTGAATTAAATATCTTTTTCATATTTTGCAACAGTGTATTTGGTAGGCTTAAAACAGATTTAGGCAAAGACTCACTTCATATTATTTAATTTGCTTCTTTTTTTTTCATTTAACACCAACATGTAATGTTAGAAGATAACTCTGAAATACAACGAAGATTAATGAATGAAAAAGGGTTGAATACTAACAGTGCTTGTATTTCTACACACATACAAATTAATTTTTTGGCACCACAGGGTTTTGTTGGATTATGTGGGGGAAAAATTCGAAGCTTGCGGATTAATTACAAAACTCAAGCTTAATTTTCTATTTGTTTGTTGGTTAAAGAGGAATGCCACATTAGATGTGTATATTTAAAAAAAAAAAAATATGTAAAAAACTAGTAGATTAAAAAAATGGAGTATCAAAGTGTGTTAAATATTTTCCTTAATATTAATTTAGGAATTATTTTAATAGTAGAAATATCATTATTCGATACCAAAGAATTTGGTTTGTTTGTAAACGACATATGGGCATTTCCATGGTCTCGAACGCGACATTCGTACGCCTTTGAGGAGCAAAATAATAAAGAAAACTCAAAACAAATTTTCTTTTTTTTCATTTTTTAGATAGCATTTTATTAGCACTATATTTAGAAAAGAAAGTTAGGTTCTCTAGATTTTATGTTTCCAAAATATTAGCAATAAACATGGCATCGCGAACGCGACAAAAAATGGAACTCGTTTTCGACTACATCTAGAAAAATGCAAATATCTGTGAAACGTAACATAATATTTTAAAGCGGTTTATTGTAAATTAAACAAGATTAATGTGGCTTTCAAGAAATATTTGTCATTTTGACATATTTGCATTAGTTTTTTTTTATTGAGCTTAAGCCTGATCGCGAACGCGACATCTAGCACGCGACATTTTTTTTCATCACGTTTTTAATAAGAATTAGTTAAAGTAATTTCAGCTAAATATTGCATTACCTACCAAAAACATCGTAAATATTATTTGTGAGTTTTATATTTGTAATATTAATAAAAAAAAAAAATATACATAAGAGGCTAGTGAGAAAAAATATTATATTTCTTTGTAACACCACCCCTCCTTCGTATGTGGTTATTTACTTTATGAAGACTTTTTTACGCCCACAAGGAGGCGTGGCAGATATAGAAAAGTGCATATATTATAAAGATATACTGCAGTATCACCTTCTAAGTTGTTTTAACCATGGCATCCCTGTTTTTGTATGACTCCCCATCTGATTACAGCCGTTATTATTAAGTTATAATAATAAAATTCGATATTTAAGCTTCTATCGTAAAAATAAAGATCATGTTCGAAAATAATCCCAATAGGATTAAAACCACGTATACCTCCCATACAAATTGACGTTCTCAAATTGGAAAATTTCTTAAAAATCTACTAAAAATCAATCCAATGACTTGAGAATAAGCTCATGAGCTTTAATTTTAACTATTAACACTTAGCAAAAAATTCAGAAAAATCGAATGAAACCTTTTCATACTTTCCCAAACAAAGTGTATTAAAAATACGGCGCATGATCGCGAACGCGACGCGACACATTTTGATGGTCAATATTAAATGTTTAGTATGATTTTTTCCTGCAGTAACTTTTTTTTTATAGTAAGGCGACCAAATTTAATTAAAATTACAATTTTCAGACACTTGCTTAGAACGATCACGAAGTTCTGATGACAAATGATGATTTAAGTACAAGAACGCGACATTCGAATAGTAATTAAAGCAATATAAAAAATTTACCGTTAATCGTGCTTTGTTTGGTATCTTTTTATTTTTTATTTGTGGTTTATAGATGGATTTTATAAAAAGAGTGCAAACATAACGTTGATAAATAAACGAAAAATACTAAAGAGAAAAAGTCCTTAAAAGCAGATAAAAGCAACAAAAACATATTTCTCAGATATCATGCCAATTTTCTCAGAATAAAAACTGAAATAGTTGTAAATGCAGTAAATTATAAAAACTCAAGCATTTTTTTTAAATAATAACAAAAAAATTATTTGTTTATTTAACAATTTTTTTTTCGGTCCCTTTCTGTGGAAATGCCCATATACATTACTTTTTTTTTGAAATTTTAAGATATTAATATTTAGATGGAAGCCCTTTTTAGGAAGTTAAGGGCTTAATATTAAGCACTTTGCTCATTGGTTATCTTGCTCTTTTCCTGTTAAAAAGTTCTGTAACGTCAAAAAAAGGTCAGGTTTTCGAGCCAAAACATTTTTTTTGATTACAATCCAGAGATATGCTATTGGGTTTAGATCTGACTTTGAACTGACCATTCCAAGACATCGATATGATTGAAGCCTTGTGCTTTGAAATTGGGTACAACGAAATCTTTAAACAGCTTAAAGTTTGAAAAAAAATGTAACCGTACCACTAAGCAGCTGTAGATCAAACGTTCAAGCGACACTACATCACTCGTTTTGAAGTTATTTATCATAAGGCTGTCTAGAGCACAACTTGCATCTGTTGAAATTATGAATCTATTGCCATAAATTGACACCATAAAACGGCTTTAGGTGTGACAATTTTTTCAATGGACCTTAAAACAGGTGATACCTCACTTAAATAAGTCGTAATTTGAGAACCAGACCTGCGATGGCTTAAAGTTGTTTGGGATCGATATAGTTTTACGAAGATTACAATTCTTATTCATTCAGAAAAATTTTTCCTCGTAGTTTTATCTCATGTTGGTTCTCAGACAGCAAATGCGTAACAGCAACTTGTTTTGCAATTGTTTGTTGAAATTATAGACACATATTCCCAACCAGCAAAATGAGTCGAAACCTACTTAAGGTGGGACATAACATTCGCGGCAGAGAAAACAGACCTTTTTTAAAAATTCATAACTCAGTCAAAATAAAACATTTTTATTATTTTATTATTGAAGAGAATTGAGCAAATTACAAGAAAAAAAATTCAAATAAATATGGGCAATTCCACCAAAAGTCAACCGAGACAAAAATTAAAAGTTCTTGATAACTACACGGTAAAAAATCTTGGCTAAATTTTAATCTTTTTTGGATTACATTAGGACACGACCAAAAAAAGATTACTTTTTAATCCAACGAAAAGTTTTAAATTTTCCAATCCAAAAAGGGCTTATTTTTAATCCGCAAAAAGTTTAAAATTTTTAATCCAAAAAAGAATAATTTTTAATCCGCAGAAAGTATAAAATATTATAATCCAAAAAGGATTAGATTTTAGTCCAAAAAAGTTAAAAATATAAAAGGATTACTTTTTAATCCACAAAGGTGAGAAAAAAAGGTTAGAGATAATTCTCATATTTCATAAGTCTACGAAGAAAAGTTATCCTTTGACCTCCATAAGCATGTATATATATATTAAAAAAAGTTCTCAAACTTAATTTATGCTAAATTTTGCATATTTCTATACGAGCTAAAAAAAAAACTTCTTTTTTTTCGCGTACTTTGAACTAATTTGTACTAAATCTTGCCAATATTTTTATAAAATGTAGCACTCTTTCATCGCGTTAGAACACTTAAAATACATATCGGTTCTTTTTGTTTCTTTCTTGTTTTTCGAGTAATTAAAACCGCGCATGTCGCGTCCGTGCCAATGGCTTTTCAGCTGAAAAGCTACATAATATTCAGTTTTTCGCCATAGAAGAACTGTCAAATAAAGAGCTGCTTTTCGTTGGGTTTTCAGCCAAAAGGCCTTCATGTGAACATATTATTATATTGCCATAAACTTCACTATATATACGTTAAGGGTATTCATGCAACTGGGCAATGCCCTTATAAATGATATAAACCGTATAAGTTTATTAGCCTTATAAATGAAATGTATGGAGAACCGTTTACACAAACCAGATATATCACAAACCAGCAATCAGCTGTTTATATGTATGCTGAAAGTTGACTGTTAACAAGTTAACAGCTGACATATCTCTCCAAATGCACAATCGACTGATAAAAATAACTAATTGCCCAAAAAACAAGCTTACCGCTTTGCATGAATACCCTTATTATGTATTATGAAACACTGCTCAATGTAATAATGAATATAATAATATTTTGGTTCAGATTTTAAGAAACAATTTGTTTCATTTAATTAAAAAATAAACTTCGGATGCTTTAACAACATTAACTGTTTAATATTTAGCGTAAATTTCGTAGCAGTAAAAGTTTTCAATCTTAGGTATCATAAATAATTTTTCCTGAAAATACTACCTTAATGTAAATTTGTAGTCCAAAAATAGTCTTAAACTTAAACTTTTTTGGATTAAAAACAAATTAAACTTAAGTATGGAATAAAAAATAGTACTTTTTGGATTAAAAATTCCTTTAAACCAAAGCTTGGATTAAAAACTAGTCCAAAATTTTTAACCGTGTATGTTTGATGTCTTATTCACATAAGGAAACAATCAAATTTAAGTAATTTAAATACATTTAACATTTATTCATATCTCATTGTGAAATATTCGGATACAAAGAGCTCAAATGTGAAATATTGCTTATTTTGATATTTCTTTGGTATGTTTTGACTTTATAACAGTTATTAAACAGAAACATAATGCATTGACTTTTGCTTGCTCAAATCTTTCTAGTAGTATAAAGAACGAAAAAACAAAATCATAAGTAACCACGCAATGAAAGACAACGGTAAATTTTTGATTTGCTTTTTCGTTTAGTTCGTTGTCACGTTCGACATGCAAAAAGAACATTTTTACTCAGTGCGTCGGAAGAATATGCAGTAAGCTGACAAAATAATTCCCAACCAGCAAAATGAGTTGAAACCTACTTAAGGTGGGACATAACATTCGCGGCAGAGAAAACAGACCTTTTTTTAAAAATTCATAACTCACAAGGAAAGGTCCCCAGATGACAGTCTCCGATTTGAATGATTTTCGGATATGTTTTTTATACGTGCTCAATCGATGGTTTAGCGTTTCAAACTCGCGTTCAAAAATAAGCGAAAATTTCATTTTTTTTGCTATAATTTTACTATTTTCCATGGAAACATTTAAAAATTTGGTACGAAACGAAAGCTCTTTCAAAACCACACACGATGGCATCAATTTTTCATAAGAAAATTTTGTTGTAATTTTGTTGTTGTAATTTTTAGTAATGTTTAGTCGATATCAAAGAAGTATGTTGACACAATTATTTCCAGAGCTGTAAAATTTGCATTCATATTCAGAATTCTAAGTACAAGTGAAAAGGACAAAAGAATGCTTTTCAATGAAAACAAAATTGATCCATGAATAAAATTTTCAATTCACATTCAATTTTAGAAAATGGATTTATTATTCATTTCGATTATTCATTTTTCTTTATTCAGAATAATGCATTCAATTTTTTATTCAAATGAATGCTATTCATAAAGAAAGCAATTCACAAAGAATCGTTATTCATTTTGCATTCATGCATTCATTTTTTATTCATTATTCATTTTTTATTCATTATTAATTTTTTAATCATTATTCATTTTTTATTTATTACTAATTTTTTATTTTTTATTCATTATTCATTTTTTATTCATTATTTATTTTTTATTTATTATTCATTTTTTAATCATTATTAATTTTTTATTCATTATTCATTTTTTATTTATTATTAATTTTTTAATCATTATTAATTTTTTATTCATTATTCATTTTTTAATCATTATTCATTTTTTATTCATTATTAATTTTTTATTCATTATTCATTTTTTATTCATTATTCATTTTTTAATCATTATTCATTTTGTATTCATTATTCATTTTGTAATCATTATTCATTTTTTATCATTATTCATTTTTTATTTATTATTAATTTTTTATTCATTATTCATTTTTTATTCATTATTAATTTTTTATTCATTATTCATTTTTTATTCATTATTAATTTTTTGTTCATTATTCATTTTTTAATCATTATTAATTTTTTATTTATTATTCATTTTTTATTCATTATTCATTTTTTATTCATTATTAATTTTTTATTCATTATTCATTTTTTATTCATTATTCATTTTTTAATCATTATTCATTTCTTATTCATTATTAATTTTTATTTCATTATTCATTTTTTATTTATTATTCATTTTTTAATCATTATTCATTTTTTATTCATTATGCATTTTTTATTTATTATTAATTTTTTATTCATTATTAATTTTTTATTCATTTAATCATTTTTTATTCATGAGACAACACTATTTTCACTCAATTCACGCGAAGCTACCCAGTTGCGAACTTAAAACTGAAATTTTACTTCAATTAAAAATATAAAACAATTAGCCCAAGGCCCCGGTAATTGCACTGTTGCACCAAACTAACAATATACTACTTTGGTTGCTAAATTAACACCACAGGCATGAATAAAAAATGAATAATGAATAAAATGAAGTACCAAATATGGACATTTTTACGATATGCAAAAGAAATGGAATGCATTTTCTCATATTTCTTTAAAAAAAATTTTATGATTTTTAGCGGGAAAAATCATTAAGATCTTCTTTTAATTTCAAAACCTCTACTTTGTGAATGAATAGCTCATCAGATATGAAAATAATATTTTTTATTTAAATTTTATAATAAAAACCATTCATTTTAAAATAAGTCCACGTCCTTCAAAGGGCTTCTCGGCTTAAATTCGAATTTATATGTTTTTTGTTTTTTTTTAAAACATTATATATTAGATAGAGCTTTAAAAAAAAACACTCAATGCAATTTATGAAATTTTCGCTGATTTTTGAACGCGAGTTTGAAACGCTAAACCATCGATTGAGCACGTATAAAAAAAAAACGTTGACATTAGATTTTTCTCTTCTATCACATATTCGAAAATCATTCAAATCGGAGACTGTTATCTGGGGGGACCTTTCTTTGTCAGTCAAAATCGCTGATTTTTGAACGCGAGTTTGAAACGCTAAACCATCGATTGAGCACGTATAAAAAAAAAACGTTGACATTAGATTTTTCTCTTCTATCACATATTCGAAAATCATTCAAATCGGAGACTGTTATCTGGGGGGACCTTTCTTTGTCAGTCAAAATCGCTGATTTTTAACCGCGAGTTTGAAACGCTAAACCATCGATTGAGCACGTATAAAAAAAAAACGTTGACATTAGATTTTTCTCTTCTATCACATATTCGAAAATCATTCAAATCGGAGACTGTTATCTGGGGGACCTTTCTTTGTCAGTCAAAATCAAACATTTTTCCAAAATTTTTATTATTTTATTATTGCAGAGAATTGAGCAAATTACAAGAAAAAAAAAAATGCAAAAAAATATATGTTTCACTCCAACATGGTTTTATAGAGCTTCAAACTGCTGGCAGAGAAAAAAACGGGGCCTCGTGGTTGCAACGCTGGGATTCGCAAAAACTGTCCGATATGGAAAAAAAACTACTTCCTTAAATCTTAAAAAAATTGGTTATCGTATGACACGAGCTTTTTTTTTAAATTTTTTTCAAGTTTTGGTGATGTTCCAAATTTTAAAGTGTGTTTTTTCGAACAAAATATTGACTTTAAAAATTCATAAAATATCGAAAAAAAAATTTACAAAAGCTCGTGTCATACGATAGCGAATCAAGTTCGAAAAAAAAAAATAAACACAAAACAAAATTTTGTTAAAAAATAAACCCGCTAGAGAAGCAACCAGTATGAAAAACATGGTTTCGAGATAAACGCGATCAAAGTTTGTGAACAAAGAAGAATGCAAAAAAAAATAAAAATGCGCTTTCACTAGTCCGGCTGTTATACTGGAGACACACATATGGTTTCGATACTACAAAGTTCATATACTACATTGTATACCACATGTGTGTCACGGTATAACAGCTATAAGCCAGCTTCTGAAACTAGTATAGCGTGTTATTCATGGTATACAAAACAACAAATTTTCACGGTTTCTCCATGCTAAACATACATTTTTTGGACTTTCAGCCCTGATACTGCTATATATTATCTGATATCAGCGCCAATGTGAGAGAGCGTTAAAATTGTTAACTACATTAATGTCATAATATTGAAAATTTTTATTATGAAAAACAATTTAAATTTCAAACAAATAGCAACTGAAAAAAAAAAAGTTCTTTTAAATTTTGAAATTGTTAAATGTATGCATATTTCAAAACATGCAATTTGCGCGACCAACGAAATATATAACCATATATTTAAAGGCTGTTTGCTTGGCTATTTATTGCTGGATCTATCTTTCGACTGGATAAGAAAATTGAAGCAGCTGAAAAATTTGTGATTTGTTTTTAAATAATTATTTGACACTTTTGTCAATTAAAACTATATCGAAATGTGTGTCACTACTTTTAAACCACATAGTATACAATCGTTCATAGTTTCAATACCATGGTATCGATACCATATATGTGTCCATAGTATTACTTTTGAACCCGTTAAAAATTTTTCCATGAACTTTTTTTCTTAGAATCTTAAGAATATTTAATAAAATACAAAATTATAAAAAAGTCGATTTCTTAAGGAAAAAGTAATTACTTAAATTTTTATTCATACCACACTTAAGTCATTCCTTAGAAATTCCAAGAAAAAACAATTGCTTAAGTTTTATTCTTTAGGCTCATTGTCTTATTGATCATGTGTGTTGAGCGTTGAATGAAAAAACAAAAAAAAATGTTCACGGATTTGAAACCTGACGCAAAAAACATTTTCTTTAAAAAAATGTAAAACAAACCGTACTTAATGCTTTTTAAGATGGTCGCTCTGTTATAAGATGGTTTTCTGACACTACTTATTTAACAAGCAAAAGCTTTGCGGGGATGTGCGTTTTCTTTGGTTTTACATACTTTTCATGGTGCGGTTAATACGTTTTTTTTTAAGGGCAGCTATGTGTATGTAGAAGACGTATTTCAAAATTCAGTTCGATATTTTAAATATGCAAATATATCTTATATGTATATTTTGGCATATATGTATCTATTAGAAATGCTTTCATACTTAAAAGTTTAAAAGTTATTTTCTCAAAACAGCATGTTTAAAATTCTTTACAAAAATTTCGAGAAAAACTATAAGCCCAGCTGAACGTTTTACATTCTATTTATTTTTTGTAAAAACTATGAGACCTAAAATCATAGCTTAAACGCTTCAAAGAAAAAAAAAAAAACAAAATTTTAACGGCTTTATTCATAAAAATGTATGAGCCTCTTATAAAGCCTTTATAAGAAAAATATCAAAAACATTATTCATAAACGTCCAATAATGACATAAACAAACCTCTTATAAAGGCTTCATAAATGACAAACCTTCAATAAACCCTTGATAAAACAATTTTAAAATTTTTACTCTCATTTGAGCAAAAATATTGTCAAAAATACTTCATTCAAACTGTATCAAAACATGAAAACATGGCAAAATATTGCAAAATTTTGAAAATAAAAATTATTAGTGACAATTTTTTTACAGCAAAACATAGATTTCAAAATCTGTTGACAGCTTGAATGTCAAAATATTGATAAAATTGTGTCAAATAAAGCAAAAAAAAAATGATTGAATTTATCAAATTCACAAACCATTTTTGACACTGTTCCCATTTCAAATTGAAAGTGTTTCTATTTAAAAAGCAAAGCTGAGGCAAAATTTTTATGAATAACAAAATTTTAAAAAGCATTTTATCTCTAAAAAGCTTTTTAACTATTAAACATTTTAAAGTTTTTTTAAAATAAGACCGCTCTATACGCGGCTAAATTAAAAAAATTATGGACTCAAACTATGTTGATTAGTTTTTTAGGTCTGTTAGCTTGGACTCAAACCATTTTTTGATAAGTTTTTCTCTCGATCACTTTGATCTGAACTAAAATAACGAAAATCAAAAGGATTCGAAAAGTGTAACCTTCCGACCAACTGCTAATAACTTATGAATTAGCTTCGTTTCATTAAAGTGTTACATCGTATTAACTTCGCCTCATGTTGTATACGAGGTTTAAGAAATTTAATTTAAAAAAAAAAACAAATCAAATCTACTCAAATATGTTAGAGACATTCCCAATTGAGAACTCTTAATTTCAGAGAATTTTTTTCTCTGTCTTGACATTGAGTAAAAGTAAACGTTAAATAACTAAGAACAATATTAAGAAAATTTGTTCAAAATACTTCTTCAAAAAAGTTCAACGTGAAAGGCTAACACGTTTGAAAGAAAATAAAATAAAATTTTTGAAAAATATTAAAAAAAAATTAAAATTTTTAGTTTTTTAACTGCATTTTTCACACAATTCACATTTGAGGTATGCAAAAAAGTAAATTTTGGTTGAAGATGTTATGTCTAGGGACCGAAAATAACTGTTATTTTATAATTTTCGAATGAAAAAGACACAATGAAAAAATTGTCGAAGGACATTTCAAATATACCACTATGATGCAAATGGCCTCAGCTTCACGAATATTTAGAGCCTTTTAAATTTTCGACTGATTCTATAAAAGTTAAAAAATAACTGTTATTTTTTGCCTTTTAATTTTTCAGACAAAAATAACGGGTAACTTTGCCTTTTATTTTATCGGTCAAAAATAACAGTCATTTTGTGACTTTTATTTTTTCGGTCAAAAATATAAGGCAATCTGTGTTTTTTTAAAGGCCGCTTGTCCGATTAAAAAACTATCGATACCATATGTAAAACGTGGTCACCGATGAGACCAAAATAATGGTATCGATAGTTTTTAAGTTAGTAAAATGGCCTTTGAAAAACACAAATTGCCTGATATTCTTGACCGAAAAAATAAAAGCCAGAAAAAAACTGTTATTTTTGCCCGAAAAAATAAAAGGCAGAAAAAACTGTTATTTTTGACCGAAAAAATAATAGTAAAAAATAACTGTTATTTTTGCCCGAAAAAATATAAGGCACAAAATAACTTTTATTTTTGTCGGAAAAAATGAAAGTTAAAAAATAACAGTTAATATTTGACTGTTTTGATAAAAACCATAACCAGTACGGTCCCTGGTTATGTCTTTAAATTCGACCAATTCATAAATTATGCTCAATCAAAATTTAATACCGATTAAAAAGCGGAGTTTTTTACACAAATTTTGTTTATATTTTTAAAGGTTTAAAACACATCCACAGACTAAGCCTGATTTAATGACATCCGGATCGTTAAAATATTGGCGTGTAGGAGTTGAAGTCACAAAAAAACCTTAGCCTATTAATTATAAAGATTCTTTTTACAAACAATTCATCGGATATGCATTTAGAATTATCAAGAAATTTTCGATTATTATCGGTTTTATCACTTCACCCTTTAAATACGAATATCATTCATATTAACAGCACAAACAATACGAATGGACCACCCTTAAACATTCAACGTACGGAAGTTTAACTGATAATTAAAATTTCTGTGCTATTTAAGCTGTTCGCAGCTAGCTACCAGGAAAAAAGGATTTGCTCATAATATGCTACACCCCAACGGCACCAGAAAATTCACAATAATACAGTGGCAGCAACATTAAGAATTACGTTAATAAGTAGAGACAAGAGAGTATGAAATAATCTCATTTATGTTGTTTTTTTTTTGCGAAGAGAAGCAACAGCAACATACAGTAAGTACATGGTTGCCTAGAGAATTAGATCAGTCAGAGTAGAGTTGGTCTTGGACTGGGTGAACAGGATTAAATTAATTGCTATACATATTTTACCCAACATTACAGCTTTTGAATTTTTTTTTTTTTATATTAATAGTGCTTATAAAATAATAGTTTTTTATTTTAGTAATTAGCTGACCTGCACTGTAGCTGTCTGTATGTTTTCCTTCTGATTGATATCTTCGATCTTTTGCGTCATCGATTCCACACGTTCTGTGGTGTTTTTAACTCGCTCATCTGTTGATTGATTAAGTATGATTTTCTGTTCATGAAAGAAGCCCTCGACGCACTCTTCTTCAAAGTCATACAAACGCTCCAGATCATCCTTTTCGAGGAACAATTTTAAGCCATTGTCACGCTGTACCTCCAATCCTGTGTGGTTAGTGAGTGGGTTGGTGGGAGTGCAAGTGGGTGTGTGTGGGGGCGAGTGTTAAATGCGTTTGTCAGTTTATATGATGAAGTTGATTAAGTTTAAGATTCCGTTATGAAAGAAGACAGAGTAGAGAGGCAGCAGCACAGCAGCACAGCAACATTGTTGAATTGGTATATGTTGCAATTGATTGATGACGATGATGCAAATGAGAACAACAAATAATATGAACGATGCAAGTGTGCAAATGAAGCGATTTATTGTTGCAAGAATGACATAAACGTAGCAACAATGTTGATAAAAGAAAAAATGATGCGTTGATGTTAAATTTGTTTTGAAAAATGACGAAGATAATAATATTGATATTGATGACGATGATGATGATGGTGGTAAAGTTGTTGGCAACATATAGTTGTTTCAAGCGTACCAATGAAATTCATTAAAATTTTATTTCATTTTTGTTAATAATTCGCCAAATGCAGGTGACATGAAAAATACAACAATAACAAACAGGTTTGAGTACAATAACAATTAAAAGGTCATGTTGACAATTATTACAACATTTATAATGTCCACGTTAAAAATCCACAAAAAATACATACAACCAAAAAAAGTTTTATTTAATTATATGACGTTGTTGTTTGTTTGTTTAGCAGTTCGCAGCAATGGATTTAATTATTTATTATTTATATTGTTTATTATAATTAATTATATGTTTGCGGGTGAATATGAGAATAATGATGGAAAAAAATAAATAAACAGAGGTAAAAAGAAAAACAACAGAAAAAAAAAAACAAAATTAAAACAAAAAAGATTAAAAAAAGAGAACCGAAGTAGGACAAAACGTTATTCGTTAAATGTTTACTAGCGTTAAAATTAAAACTCACAGGGAATAAAATTTAACTTTCTCATCCCTCTCTCACCTTTCGCTTTGCGAATACAATACTTGAGCAGCGAATAGAAGTGGCAGAATGCGATGAAGGGCGGTGGCAGAACGGGTTTCTGCTGATATTCCATGACGACGGTGAAACGTTGAAACATCCAAACCTAGAAGAGTTAAAAATGTAATTTCATCATAAGAGTAAATAATGAGCTTATTATTAATTTTGTTCAATGCTTGCAGGGGATAACTTTTCTGTCAATGGCTTAAAGATGATTTCCAATGAAATAAAAGAGAAAGAGTGCTTAAGTGTTGCCTAGCAAACTAGAGATTATTAACTGTGATTTAAGGTATGAATAACTAAAAGTTTTGTTGACTTTTGCAATTTTTATTAAAATGTCATAATTTAAATCTTAAAATATTCTGAATTTTGTTTATGAAAAACCTAGTACTGTGTTCGTTTGCGTGAAATGTCGCTCGCAACATTCATTTTTTTGATTTGTGAAAATTCTGACAAACATTTTATTCCGAAGAAATTCAAAATTTGAGAAAGTCATGCCTAACTTCTCAAAATAGAGAAAAATAAATATATAAAAAACAAAATAAAATGTACGGCAACTGTCAATTTTCACTTAAAAATAAATAGGCTGTTGAATTAAATTGTCGTAAAAAAATGTTGCAAGAGAAATGTTGCGAATATTTTTCACAGTGGAGCAGAGTACTTCTTTGAGGAACATGTGAAAATTTTCACTCATATCACAACTATAGTTTTTTGTGTGTAGATTCGAGCGAAATTTCACATAAAACTGAACAGAGTACTAGGCTATGGATAGAATTCAATAAATTTAATAGTAGCAAAAAATGTATTTTTAAAGACTAGAAAATAAGATGGGAACCACTTCTTAAGGAGATTCAAGAAAGAAGATACGTCCACTGAAACTCCATTTTTTTTTTTGGTTTTTTTTTCAACAACTGTAGTACGAAAGAGGATTTTGGCAGTAACGTCACTTGGTGCTCCAATCCTTAAAAGAAAAGAAAGTCTTGTGGCGACACCTCAGTTGACAAAGAACACTAGGCCTACAGTACCTACTTTCACTTATAATATTTTTATGTATATTAAAGTAGTAAACAATAGACTTAATAAAAAATTAATTCAATTGTAATATCCTAGGGTACGCGGTATAATTGTTGGTGCCACTTTATTTACATAAATAAAGTACTTTGAGCAATGAAACACTTATCATTAATAACTAAATGTCAGCACACTATTGTAATGTCAGAACAAGCAGTTTTTGAAATAAAAAATTTTACCAAATGCAATCTTCAATTTTTAGCAAACGTTTATCAAATGTATGTATTTTATACCAAAACTAAGGTGTGTTCAAAAATTGAGAATAATCCGTCCATGAACACGCCCACCTCCCATAGCGAAAGCACAATAAAGGCATTATTTCTGAGCTACATGAATAAAACTTGGTATGTGTAAATTTTTCATCAACATTTAAATGCATATAAAATATAGGCTTCATCCGCCCACGGACACGCCCATTTTCAATAAAAATTTTTTTGTTTTTGAAAAGTGGGTTTAGGGTATTTCATAGTCGGCCTAGACCGACTTTAGACTTTCTTTACTTGTTTTTATTAATAGTTTTCATAAGAAGTGTTTTTACTATAAGTATTTTTGCTCAAATCTTTAAATTTTTGAATAGTGTTGCCTTATACATTTCATTTTCATTGATTGGGGGGGGGGGGGGGGGGGTGTAAACTCCAAAACCCCCTGCGTTCGCCACTGGAAACATTATTTTCAATTTCTATATTATTTAGTTCTAAATTTATTTTTGCCAACACTGGTCTTTTTTCTATATTTGTTTCATTACTTATTATACCCTAAACCTGAAAGGTCAGGGTATATTAACTTTGTGCAAACTTTTGTAACGCATAGAACGAAGCGAGTCCGTCCGTCTTTGTGTTGTCCGTAGGTATACACAGGATAAGAAGAAGGAGTTGAGATAATTGGATGAAACTTGGTACACATGGTCGTCACATGGACCCAAGGATCTGCACTATTGAATATTTTTGGAATCCGCCGCTCTTTGAAAAATGGACGTCATCCGCTTACAGACACGCCCACCTCCCTAAATAAGCCTCTGTTTAACCTACAGAGCTAAAATTTAGCACGTATGTTTTTTATGACAAGACAAAGATGTTTTTGAAAAATGGACGTAATCCGCCTACGGACACGCCTACCTCCCATACAACCCTAAAAGTTTTAAACTCAATAAATAAGGTTATGTTTGTCATAGAGAAATTGAATTTGGTATGCATGTATTTTATACCAAAACTAAGGTGTGTTCAAAAATTGGAAGTTATCCGTCCATGAATCCGCCCATCTCCCATAGCGAAAGCACAATAAAGGCATTAACTGTGAGCTACAGGAATAAAACTTGGTATGTGTAAATATTTCATCAACATTTAAATGCATATGAAATATAGGCTTCATCGGCCTTTGGAGACGCCCATTTACAATAAAAATTTTTTGTTTTTGAAAAGTGGGTTTAGGGCCTAGACCGACTTTAGACTTTCTTTACTTGTTTTTATCAATAATTTTCATAAGAAGTGTTTTTACTATAAGTATTTTTACTCAAATCTTTAAATTTTTGAATAGGTTTGCCTCATATTTTTCATTTTCATTGATTTGGGTGTGAAGGGTTTAACCCCCAAAACCCCCCTGCATTCGCCCCTGTGAACATTATTTTCAATTTCTATATTATTTAGTTCTAAATTTATTTTTGCCAACACTGGTCTTTTTTCTATATTTGTTTCATTACTTATTTTCTTTTGTTTTTGTCACCATAAAAAATTGCCACTGCAATTTTTGAAAGTCTTGATTGAAGGAGGGACATGACATTAGCCGTTTTTTAAATCGTTTTTTTTATAATTTTGTATTTTAATAAATATTCTTAAGATTCTGAGATTCCTACGGATTCAAAAAAAAAATACCCGGAATAGTGAGAGCGCATTTTTAATTTTCGCTTTTTTTTTTCTTTGAACGCGTTTATCTCGAAAAAAAATAATTGTCAAAGAGACAAACTTTGAACGCGTTTATCTCGAAACCATGTTTTTCGTACTGGTTGCGGCACTAGCGGGTTCATTTTTTGACAAAATTTTTTTTTTTTAAACTTGATTCGCTATCGTATGACACGAGCTTTTTTTATTTTTTTCGATTTTTTATGAAATTTTAAAGTCAATATATTTTCGAAAAAAAACCCTTCCAAAACATCACCAAAAATTAAAAAAAAAATGTAAAAAAGCTCCTGTCATACGATAACCAATTTTGTTAAGATTAAATAAGTTATTTTTTTTCCAGATCGGACAATTTTTGCGACTCCCAGCGCTGCAACCACGAGGCCCCGTTTTTTTTTCTATGCCGCCAGTTTGGAGCTCTATAAAACCATTTTGAAGTGAAAAATGTGTTTTTTGAATTTTTTTTCTTGTAATTTGTTCAATTCTCTACAATAATAAAAAAGTTTGTTTTTAACTGAGTTATGAATTTTTAAAAAAAGGGCTGTTTTCTCTGCCGCAAATGTTATGTCCCTCCTTAAAGCCGTTAATATTTACGAGCTGCTTTTCGAAGTGTTCAGCGCATATATACAATTTTTCATCTTCTATCAACTTGGAAGAAACGGTCTTTCCCGACTTTGAAATCCAAATTTCCCGCCTAATTTTTTTTGGCATAAGAAATCTAGAAATTCCATTTTATTTTTTTTTTAATTTCACACCCGACGTAATCACAAAATAATAACTTAAGTTAATAAAAGATCTTTAAAATTATTTAAATAAATAAAACTTACGCGCTACCAATGCATATAAAAAAGTATGCAAAGTGGTCAAAAAGCTAGCAATTGACAAAAGACACAAAACAATACTGCAGCAAGTAACTGGTAATCAAAAAAGGACTATAACAATAACAAAACAAGTGAAAAAAAAAAACCAAGTGAAATTTTTCACACATAAGCGAAGACGATTGATTTATTTGGGTTATAGAACTGGATAATTATGTGGAGTGCAAATATCTGCCACATACATAGCTCTAATGTCTCTTCATCGTCGGTAGTGTCACCTTCTATTTGTAATTATTCAATGGTGAAAGCTAGACAGTTAAATTGTTCCGAGAAAATATTTCTCCGAAAATTTTTATATAGGTTTCCGAAGACAAGAACCACCTTGAATTAAATTTAACACATGATTTTATAAATTTTTATATAAGTTTTAAGAAAAATTCTCAAATGTAGAACCCCTGTAAAAAATTTTAACGTATTGGAGCGAAGAGGAATATGAGCCTTTGTTTCTCATATCAAGTACAATCGTTTGAGATTGGTTTGATTTACCCCCGAGACAATGACCCTAAATTTTTTTAACAGTGTAATTAAAGTACCGTTATCGGTTGAAATTCAAGTTGTATCTTAACTATCGTCCATATAAAAAGAACTATTCTAAAGGCGCTTCAAGTTTGGAACACAGTAAAATAGCCTTTAGTTAATTAAGTAAATATGAATATGATTGTAAATTATTATATAAACCAAGAAGCAATAATTTTCTGAAACTTTGGCATAATTTACCTGATGTGAAACCGAATTGACTTCATTGAAGATATTATTAAAAACCGCAATCAGCAAATTAATAAGCAAAATATTGGCAATCAACAAATACATCGACATGGTAATCGGAGTTACCCAGTGACCTGAATAAGAGACAAGAAAAATAATGCATTTAAGACTAAATCAAATAGTTGAACATTAAAATTGCAACAACCTGTGACACAAGCTGGTTGTCTTGGATCCTCGCCACAAGGTGGATCGATATCATCAGCAAACACTTCTCCATACAACATGAAATACGGTTGATAGTAGACCTGAAATTAACAAATAAATAAATGCATAAATAAATAATTGGAATAAACATGCAGATACAACAAAATAACAAGATTTAATATCTGTTTACAGCACAGTAGACATAATTATAGAATAACAACATCGCAAACAACGGCAATATGATGATGATGGCGATGATGATGTTGATACAAATGCATCAAATGTAAACACAGACATATGTAAATCATATCATATATACATAATTTCAACAAATCATATATTGTTTATCATATAAACAAATATAACTTACACTAAGCTGCACACACACATTCGCACATTTCAGTTTTGCAGTCAACAAACAAGCAAACATAATCAATCAATCGATATACATGTCAACGCATCAATCATACAACTAATCAATAGAGCATTTAAAATTTAAAATTTAAAAATATTAAAATAAAAATAAAAAAAACTATACAAGAATTCACTGGTATTTCTTTTTGAGTGCTACTACTTCTTCTTCTTCAATGAATAGAATGCAATTTATAAGCCTTTATTTGTGTCCATTAAATTAAATTCGTAGCATTCGCTGTTTGCTGTCGTCTTGTATTGCGTGTTTCCTGCTGGGCAAGGAGTTGAGCTGCTTTTAATTAAACTCACTCAAAATTGTAAATGTACTAATTAATTGCTCTCAGCTGCTTTTGTTGTTGTTTTTGTTATTGATATAAGAAAGTGTTTGAGTCCTACAACATTTTAGGATATTTAATCTCAACTCTGTCTTTCGGCTGAGTTGACAAAAGTCTTCTCATATTGAACAAAGAAATGAATTAAAAAAAAGACAAAACATCAAAGAATCTTGAATGAGGATATTTAAGGCTCTTAAATACAGTTCCAAATGCTTAATTTTAAGTACAACAAATTATGGAACAGTTCGCAAGAAGAGCAGAAAACGACGAAGAATGAATTGTTTTTTATGGTGGTGGTGATGAAAATTATACGAAAATATATCGTTAGTGTCATTAGCATATATAAACAAAATAATTACTTTTAATGATAGCCTTAAATAACATCTATTTTATAACTCTTTTAAACGACTATTCATTTGAAAACCTATAGAAATATTAAAAAAAAAAAAACGATTTAGCAACTTCTGAAAACTTAAAAGGACTTTGACAAATAACTGTACACAATTGATAGAGAACGGAACCTACAAGGTTAATGACGACTATATATATTATTTTTGTTCAAAATTTCAGGCAGACTCGGAACAAAAGAGGTTAATGACGACTATATATATTATTTTTGTTCAAAATTTCAGGCAGACTCGGAACAAAAGAGACTAAAGGAAACCGAAAAAATTTGAATAAATAAAATTAAAAACATAATTATATAACAATATTATTATTATAATAACATAATTATATAAAACATAACAAAACACAATCAAAATGAAAACAATCAATTTTATAAAAACTTAAACTTGAAGAAAAAATTAAATAAATTAGTTAAAACAAATTAATTTATATATTCAACATCAAATTAAAAAAACTGTTATACGAAATTTTAAATAAAATAAAAATAAATTTTAGATAATATATAAAAACAAAATTTAACGTAACATTAGTCCATTTTAGTGAAAAATATACGTGTTTTTTTGTTTTTTATGAGAAGATTATAAAAAAAATTAATTGAAATAAAATTTGTATGTAGTTTTAAGACAGTAATCAATAAAAAAAAACAAACTGTTATTATTTTTGGGACGCCAGCATATCTTCGTCATTATACAAAAACCAAGCCACAAATAAAATAATATATCTTTTGGCATAATATTTCGCAAAAATTCTTATTAAAAACACACAGTCTAAATGAAAAAAAGGATTACAATTTTCCTGCTGTTCTTCTCAAAATAGTTTCGATTTTGGTAGACACCAAAAAGGTGGGTCAAAGAATTCAAAATTTAAAAAAATTAGTATATTTTGAGTATAAAATTAGAAACAAACGATTTTTAAGATTTTAAATAACAAAAACTCTGTGTCAGTGTCTAAAAAAAAAGTTTCTTCAAAATATGCAAAATTTTAAATCAATCGCTCAGTTAGTTTTTTTGCTCCATCGATATTATCATATCGAAAAATGGCGGTAAAATATTTTAAAATAATATATTTAATAATTATAAAGAAATGCTGTATTTAACGTTATATTGTTATCTTCTCATAAAATGACAACATTTTTCAGAAAAATGAATAAAAGTCATTTAAAATATTATAAAATGTGAAATACAAAAGAAGAAAAATACACCAAAATAAGAGATAAGAAACAAAAAACTTTTAAAATAAAATGAAATAATTTTCATTGAACTAATTTATTTAAAGTAATTAATTGAATTTATTTAAATTATTTCATTAATTTAATTAACTTAATAAATTTAATTCATTTAATTAATTTAATTGATTTTAAACTTAAAAAATTTAATTAATAAAACTAATTTAATTAATAAAATTGAATAAAAAATTTAATAATTTAAACTTATTAAAAAAAATAAATTTAATTTAATTTAATTTAATTTAACTTAATTTAATTTAATTTAATTTTATTTAATTTAATTTAATTTAATTTAATTCAATTTAATTTAATTTAATTTAATTTAATTAAATTTAATTTAATTTAATTTAATTAAATTTAATTTAATTTAATTTAATTTAATTTTATTTAATTTAGTTTAATTTAATTTTATTAACTTTAATTTAATTTAATTTAAATTAATTTAATTTACTTTAATTTATTTTAATTTTATTTAATTTAATTTAATTTAATTTACTTTAATTTAATTTAATTTAATTTAATGTAATTTAATTTAATTTAATTTAATTTAATTTAATTTAATTTAACTTAATTTAATTTAATTTAATTTAATTTAATTTAATTTAATTTAATTTAATTTAATTTAATTTAATTAAATTTAATTTAATTTAACTGAATTTAATTTAATTTAATTTAATTTAATTTAATTTAATTTAATTTAATTTAATTTAATTTAATTTAATTAAATTTAATTTAATTTTATTTAATTTAATTTAATTTAATCAATTAAATTTAATTTAATTTAATTTAATTTAATTTAATTTAATTTAATTTAATTTAATTTAATTTAATTTAATTTAATGTAATTTAATTTAATTGTATTTAATTTTATTTAATTTAATTTAATTTTATTTAATTTAATTTAATTTAATTTAATTTAATTTAATTTAATTTAATTTAATTTAATTTAATTTAATTTAATTTAATTTAATTTTATTTGATTTAATATAATTTAATTTAATTTAATTCAATTTAATTTAATTTAATTTTATTTAATTTAATTTATTTTAATTTAATTTAGTTTAATTTAATTTAATTTAATTTAATATTTAATTTAATATAATTTAATTTAATTTAATTTAATTTAATTTAATTTAATTTAATTTAATTAAATTTAATTTAATTTAACTGAATTTAATTTAATTTAATTTAATTTAATTTAATTTAATTTAATTTAATTTAATTTAATTTAATTTAATTAAATTTAATTTAATTTTATTTAATTTAATTTAATTTAATCAATTTAATTTAATTTAATTTAATTTAATTTAATTTAATTTAATTTAATTTAATTTAATTTAATTTAATTTAATTTAATTTAATTTAATGTAATTTAATTTAATTGTATTTAATTTTATTTAATTTAATTTAATTTAATTTAATTTAATTTAATTTAATTTAATTTAATTTAATTTAATTTAATTTAATTTAATTTAATTTAATTTAATTTTATTTGATTTAATATAATTTAATTTAATTTAATTCAATTTAATTTAATTTAATTTTATTTAATTTAATTTATTTTAATTTAATTTAGTTTAATTTAATTTAATTTAATTTAATATTTAATTTAATATAATTTAATTTAATTTAATTTAATTTAATTTAATTTAATTTAATTTAATTTAATATAATTTAATTTAATTTAATTTAATTTAATTTAATTTAATTTAATTTAATTTAATTTAATTTAATTTAATTTTATTTAATTTAATTTAATTTAATATAATATTAATTAATTTAATTTAATTTAATTTAATTTAATTAAATTTTATTTAATTTAATTTATTTTTATTTAATTTAATTTAATTTAATTTACTTTGATTTAAATTAATTTAATTTAATTTAGTATAATGCAATTTAATTTAATTTATTTAAGTCAATAACTTTTCAACGAATGGCGATAAAAAAAAATAAATGAACTTATATTCTTCGAATTTTAATAGGAATCTATAGCCCAAAAATTAAACAAATCGAAAGCCATGAGGTCAATTTTTAAAAAAAAGTATGGCGTTATGTGTGGAATGGGCGATATGGCTACTAAAAAAAAACGGGGTTTTTATCAGACTACAAAATTTTATCAAAAACTATAAAACAAATTTTTCTGTTCGTAGTTCATGACATGCATCAACAAGTGTTAAACAACATATTAAAGTTTCAATGACGATCGGTCGAGTAGTTTTTATTTTATCACGCCCACCTTGATTTTTGTAAAGATTTTTAAAAAAAATTCCAACAGCAATAGATGTGATTAAAAAAATAAGAAAAAAAAATTTTTTTTGAGTTTTTTTTTCCGAAAAATATATTTGTAGTTTTTCAAAATGATATTTTATTTTATATTCAATTCATATCGGCAAATCCAGTGTCACTCACGTTTCAGTCATAGCACTAAACATGCATTTATCTCCATAATGTTAAAATTACAGCAGCTAAAAATCAAAACGACGAGGTTGTATTCACGACAATGTTTTATTAGCGAATGAATTAAACAGCTTAAACTACAAAATAAGGAGCACAAAGAATGAGAAGGTGTAGAGAACAAAGAACAAGAAGAAAGAATATAATGCAAATAAGAATATATAGAGTTGCCAGATCTAATTATTCAGTTTTACTTTTAACACTCCTTCTCAAATCTATATATTAAAAATAGTTAAATTGAATTTCAAAAACTTAAAATAATCCCAAATCTTTAGTGAATTTAGTATGCTTAATTCTTTGCAAATTTTTGGTTAAAATATCTGAAAGCATTTCATTAGTACAAATGTAATTTAAAGTTATCTCATTATTTTTATATAAGTTACGAATATGATGATATTTTATATCAATATGTTTGCTTCGGGCATGGTATTTTGGATTCCTGACCAGTTGTTGTGCACTCAAGTTATCGCTGTTTATAATCATTGGAGCTTTCTGTTGAAAACCCATTTCAGCAAGCAGCTTTTGAATATACACAGCTTCTTTTGCTGCCAATGAGAGCGCGACATACTCCGCCTCTGTGCTGCTCAGCGCAACGATGCTTTGCTTCTTCGACTCCCATGAAAAAACAGCCCCCGCAGCTACAAATGCGCACCCAGTATAAGATTTTCGGTCGCTGGCGTCTCCGCCCCAATCTGCATCCACAAAGCATTCAATCGGCTTTCCTGTTTTGAAGTAGTGAAGTTTTAAATCGATTGTACCTTTAAGATACCGCAGTATTCGCTTCGCACCGACTTCATGTTCAATATGAGGGTCGGTGTTACGCTGAGACAGTTTACATACAGAATGAATTATATCCGGGCGCGTCGATATTGCCAAGTACATCAGCGCACCTATCAACGACTGATACTCAGTTTGATTGATCTTTTTGCAATCTTCATCGGAACATTTCACCTGAAACCCTGCGTCAAGAGGTGTTGCTACGGCCTTGCAATTCTGCATTTGATACTGCATCAACAAATTTGAAATGTACTGCCGCTGACAAACAGTGATAGCTCCCGTGTCACCCTCGCGATCAAATTCCATACCCAAAAAATATTTTAGCTTACCTCCATCTACAACATCAAAAGCCTCTGAAATTCTTGTTTTTATATTGGTTAAGTCTTCTATTTTAGAGCTGGCTATGATGAGGTCATCAACATACACTGCGATTATATTGAAGTTACCTTTTTCATTCCTTGTGTAAACACACGGTTCGCTGCCACATGGCTTAAATCCCAAATTTTTAAGCACTGAGTCTAGCTTCTCATTCCATTCCCGCCCGCTTTGCTTTAAACCATACAGAGCCTTGTTCAGCTTCAGCACACGGTCTGGAAACTTGTCATTCACAAAATATTCTGGCTGCCGCATAAAAACCGTATCATGCAGTTCACTGTTCAGGTACGCCGACGAAACGTCCATTTGGTGCAAATGTAATTTGTATTCGCATGCCAAAGCTATCAGCATGCGAATTGTTGCATATCTCACAACCGGCGAGAAAGTTTCGTTAAAATTCACACCAAACTGCTGGCTGCACCCTTTTGCGACCAAACGTGACTTGAAGCGTTCGATGGTGCCGTCTGCGTTACGCTTTACGTTGAATACCCACTTGCATCCGATGACTTTCTCACCAGCAGGCAAGTCTACAAGCGACCAGGTATCATTGCTTACTAATGCATTGTACTCCTTCTGCAAAGAGTCCTTCCAATATTCAGCATGCTCGCCACGTAGCGCTTCATCAAGACTTTCCGGTATTTGAACATCGTCATTTTTCATTATATTTAGCACATGATACTCTTTTCGTGGACGTCCAGGTAGTCCACTGCGAATCAGTCTTGGTCTGCCTCGGCCATATCGAACTTCAGTCTGGTTAGATTCGTCGCTTTCAGTTACTGAAATAATAGCATCTTCTTCAGAATCACATCGAACATCTTCCACTTTCTCAATATCAAAAGTGACCATTTTGCGCTCATCTCCTTCTGAACCAACGTACACCTTTTCCATGAATATGACATCCCTGCTTACAATCACCTTATTGGATTCTGCATCATATAAACGATAAGCTTTTGCGGTATCAGAGTACCCAACCATTATCATTTCCCTGCCCTTTGGACGAAACTTATTTGACTGCTTCTTATCGATTGCAACAGCTAAAGAGCCAAACACTTTTAAATGCGATGCTGTTGGCTTCTTTCTAGTCCAAGCCTCGTATGGAGTCATCTTTTCTAAAATCTTCGTCACTGACCTGTTACGTAGATAAACAGCCGTTGCAACTGCCTCTGCCCAAAACAACTCGTCCAAGCCGCTATGCACCAACATGCTCCTCGCCATCTCAACAATAGTTCTGTTGGCACGCTCTGCTACTCCATTCTGCTGCGGTGTATACGGCACTGTCAGCTGCCGCCTAATACCATTTTCTTTTAAAAAATCTTCAAAATATTTTGCAACGTATTCACCACCGTTGTCGCTGCGAAGTGTTTTAATTTTACACCCTGTCTGTTGCTCTGCCATTGCTTTAAATGATTTAAATGCTTGGAAAACTTCATTTTTTGTTTTTAGAAAGTAGACTGACATGAACCGCGATTTATCATCAATAAATGTGACAAAATATCGAGACCCACCAATCGATATTTTGTTTATCGGACCACACACATCGCTATGCACCACCTCCAACAAATTCTTTGCATGGCTCTCTGAAGCATGAGGAAACGGCATGACGCAAATTTTGCTTTTTGCGCACGTAATGCACTCATTTCTCTCAGGAACTTTCTTTACATCAAGACCATTTACTAATTTTTTATCCGACATTTCTTTTAAGGCTTTGAAATTCAAATGACCAAAGCGATTGTGCCATTCTGTTGTTTTGCAATTTTTATCATCAGCATAAAAACATTTGTTCATATTTGTTCTGAACATAAACAACCCACCACACTTCTTTGCTTTAACAACAACATCGCCTTGTTGATTTTTTATAATTGCATCTTCGTTGCCAAATACAACCATGAGTTTGCTGTCGACTGCTTTGCTCACTGAGACGAAATTTGCCTGCAACTCAGGAACGTGCAAAACATTTTTTAATTTTAACGCATATTCACCACTTTTAATGCGGATGTCACCACGTCCCTCTGCTTGAATATAATTTGCTCCAGCAAGCGCAATTTGTTCTTTGCGCTCTTCGTATGTTGTAAATAAATTTCGATCACAGCATAAATGAGAAGTAGCGCCGCTATCAATGCACCACGAATCACGAACCAACAATTGTGCTGATGCTGCGGCCAAAATCGAAAATGATTGTTCAGTTGCTTTCTCCTTTTGTTGTTTATATTTCTTGTCCCTGCAATTCGCCGCAAAATGCCCACGACGACCGCAACTATAACATTTGCCGCTGAATTTATTGTTGTTGTTAATGCTGTTACTGGTGTTTGCATATTTTGAACCGTTGCCGTTGTTGTTGTTGCTGCCTTGACATTTTTTGAAGTTCGCTCTTGCGACAAACGCTTTGTGAGCATCGCCACTGTCTCCCTTATCGTGACGTCTCGCTCCCTCCTCAAGCAATTTTACCTTTAACGCATTCAACGAAGGCAACATGTCACGTGTTTCGATAGCTACAACAAAATTTTCAAACGATGCTGGCAAACTTGAAAGCAAGATTATGACCAACATTTCTTCTGGTACTAAAGTTCCAGTTTCTGCGAGTTTTTCAACAAATTCGTAAAATTCATTTACATGCTCCGAAATGCTTGCGCCCTCAGACAAACTGTGGTGCAGGAGATTTTTGAATAGAGTAATTTTTCGAGCAGGTCCCGATGGCTGGTAAATTTCTTTAAGTTTATTCCAAGCCTGTAGCGAAGATTCGCAATGCCGTACATGGTTTATTTGCGATGGTTTAATGCAAAGCATAATGCTAGCAAGAGCCTTTTCATCTTTTGCGTCGAACGCGGCTGACTCTGCTGCAGTAGCATTGTCGCTTTTTATAAATTTTCCACTGACTATTCCCCACAATTCGGAATGAACTAGAACGCTTTTCATGTGGACACACCACGACGCGTAATTCGAATCATCAAGTTTTTCGATTGAGTATAAACCGGCGGAACTCATCTTATAAATATTATTTAAGTAATTGTTGAAGCAAATTAAAATGATCAGGATTATGGCCTGGGCCCATAACCTGTTAAAATTACAGCAGCTAAAAATCAAAACGACGAGGTTGTATTCACGACAATGTTTTATTAGCGAATGAATTAAACAGCTTAAACTACAAAATAAGGAGCACAAAGAATGAGAAGGTGTAGAGAACAAAGAACAAGAAGAAAGAATATAATGCAAATAAGAATATATAGAGTTGCCAGATCTAATTATTCAGTTTTACTTTTAACACATAAAACATAAACGCTTTTTAAAAAAATTATATGGGTATAATAAGACATAAGCTTACATAATTATATGGGTATAATAAGACATAAGTTCATGCAAAAAGTTTTATATATATTTACACATTTCAAAAAAAATATCATTAAATGGTGTGTCACTCACATTTTCGGACGATTTGCATTTTTCGACTTATTCTTACAAATTCCTTTAAATCTGCGAATTGTTTGAGTAAATATAAAGAAAAAAGTAATTTTCCGAAACGAAATTGAGTAGAAATTTTAACTGCAGAAAAAAATGTTGCTTTTTCTAAGAATTTTAAGATTTTTCATACACTGATTTTGTCACTCACGTTTCACGTCGGTGTCACTCACGTTTCAAAACAATTTTAATTGTCTTTTTTGCATCGTGGTTAATCGGGTAAACTTTATTAAGCATATTTTGTAAAAACTATTTTTTCTTAATATTAAGGAAATTTTTATACAAAAAAGAAAAAAATTTTTATGGAAAGGATTATGTGAAGCATAATATAGTTAAACAAATAATTCATAATATAAAAACAACATAAAACCTTTTTCAGATATATATCATTTTAACAAAATTTATTCCGGTCCTGCATCCGAATCTGTATGTAAACCCTGAACTGTACGTAACCCTATGTCGTTGATCCTTACGCTCATTAAAAAACAAATACCGCGCCAAATTTGACCAAATGACTGACCTATTAGCAATTCCGTAAAGGCCAAAGGCTTAAAATAATGATTTAATTATACCTTTTTAATCTTTGCTAAGTTTGTTTTCTTATATGAATCCGCATGTAACGACAATTTTTCTCTATATTTTTTTCATACGTAGTTTAACTGTCGGCTTTCACTTTTTCTTGATGTTTTCGCTATCTTCTTTCATTTCTAATGAATCTTCTTTCATTTCATTTTTTCTGTTTATTTCTAAAAATAAACAAAAAAAAAATTAAATGTCACTCACGTTTCACTTCTTCAAATGCTTTTTTAAGGAAAAATAATTGCGTCCGCTTGGTTTAAAAAATACAAATCCAAGACATAAATTGTGCCACCCAATTATTTTCCAAGATAATCCAACTAATCCATAAAAATTGTCACTCACGTTTCACTCTTGAATCACTTTTTTAAATTATATTTTTCGATAGAAAATGATTTTTTTTAAAAAATTTTAATATTTACTTTTCAACAGAAAATGTTTGAGTTGTGAATATTATGTAACTGTGCTTTGATATTTAAATCTCGAAAAAAAAAATTACAAAAAATAAATAGCTACAGATTAACTTTCTACAGATTAAAAATACATTCAATTAAATCAGTTAAAAGTTGGGGATACAATGTTTTTTTCAAAATGCTTTTACCGTAGAAAAACACAAACAATATCCTTAGCATTGCATATGTTTTTATTGAATTTAAAGCATTTTTGTTTTTTAAGGTTTAGGTTTACTTTTTCTGGATTTGCCGATATGCATTTTAAAACATTAAAACAAAAAAAATTTTAAGGGCGTTACGTCCTCTTAATTTAATTAATTGTAAATAAAGTTTATTTAATTTAATTTAATTTATTTTAATTTAATTTAATTTAATTTAGAGTAGTAGAGTAACGTGCCCTGAAGAAGGAGTCAAAAAAACTCCTTAATGTCGGCCAAATAATACTTAAAAAATTTTTATATATAGTTTTCATGAAAACAAAGAAAATTTTATAACAATTTCATTTAATTTAATTTATTTAAATGTTATTATTTGATTTAAAGTAATTTTTTATTATGTTATAATTAAAATTGAAATTCAATTTAATTATATAGCTGAAATTATATCAAATAAACAAAAAAAAAAAACATATACAATAAATGTGTAATTAATTAAATTTTTTTTAAAAATTTGCAATTCAATTTTTTTTTTAATTATTTTGATGAAATTTAAAAACAATTTGTTTTAAATGAAATAATATTACATAAAAAAATTATATAAAATTAATGTAAAAATTTAAATTAAATTAATAAAAATGAATTAAATTCAATGATATAAAAATTTTTAATATAATTTTTTATTATTTCTAAATCAAAGTTAAAAAAATTAAAGAAAATTTTGACTGTTTTATTAGTATGAAAATTTTGAAGAAAATTTTCTTTAATTTTTATATTTTTTAATGTTGTTATTTTAATTTTACGCTACAGTATGTTTACGTTTCAGTGTAGCTTAGCAGAAGTCTTCATCAAGGCTATTAAAATTTCTTCTTCGTGAAAGTTCTAAACTTTTAGTGAATAAAAATTTATTAAGATTTTTGCTCTATTTTTGATTTATTAATAGAGCTCTTAAGATATCAAAAATTCTATTAAGAAACAATTTAAAAGCACACTGCTAAGAAAATTATGAAATGTTTTCTTTTTTTGGATAAAACGAAACTTCCACAACAGCTGACCTTGAGCTGCATAAATAAATAAACACTTATTTGCGACAAGAGTTAACAACAACTTTCAACCGCTGCCAAGCTTGTTGGACTAACTTTTTAAAATTCAGCAAAACAAAAAACAAAAAAAAAAAACATAAAATTACAAAATTACATCTTAATATGCTGTAATTGGCAAAACTTATTGTTGTTAGTTTCAAACTCAATATTTTCAAAGTTCGAACTATTTAATAACAATGTTAAGCAACACAAGCAGCACAACAAGAACAGCATAAAAAAACGCTTCAGTATAATGCAACAAAAGGATAATGCAAGAGCACATAAACTGTACTCAGAAAGGATGAACTTTATATGTATAACAAAAAGAGGCCAGAGGTCAAAACTTATGTAGCTGCAACAAATAAATGGAAAAACAGAAAAATATGTTAAAAACGCTGCTGGACATAATAATGCTTGTTTGAAAGCGGAAGAACAAAAAACAACAGAATAATTAAAAAAAACACTAATAATTTCGAAAATTCAAATTAAAGTGGAACAGAACAAAAACCAAAACAGAAACAAAAAAAGCACTTAAACAGACAAGCATTCTATTGCGTTCTTTTAGACTCACCACAAAGCAGCGAACTTGTGGGTGGAAACCGGTGCGGGCAAGGAGTTTACAAACACAAAAATAGACAAATTAAAATTATGCCGAAAAACCGCAAAAACGTAAACAAAATTAGAAAACATGTCGACAATTTTTGCTTAGGTTGGGTGACAGAGGGATAGCTAGAGTCGATAGATAGCTCAACGTGCTAGAAAAGCAATTCACAAATGATTAACGAGCATCATAGCATAGCAACAAGCTGAAGGACATAGTAATAGCACAGAGAAGAGAAAAAAAAAAAAATCACAAGTAATTTTAAGATATTTTTCAATTCATTCCAAAAACCCAAAAAATTTAAATATAGAAAATGTGACAATTTGTCATGTTTGTCCAGCTGTTATGCTGCGAGAATAACTGTTAGTTTGACTTTACGTTGCGGTCTACTGGAGCAAAATACCTTTGGGAGTCGACAATGTGTAGCCAACAAAAGCCAAGCCAACAGAGCTGTCAGTTTTAAATGGAGATTTAAATGTTTTTATTTATCTTTTCGACAGCTGGGAGGCTTTAAATAATCATTTAAGTGCAAATATCAATTTATTTTATATATTTACGCAACACAAACAAAATACAATACAATAGCCAAATCAATGGATCGCTTATTTTAATTGAAAATAGAAAAATTCAACGAATTCGAAATATTTAAATACTTCAGATGCTTTGAAGTTCTATAGCCAAAAGATTCATTTTTTTTAAGCTTAACAAAAGAAAATTAAAATTAAATTTTATGCTAATGACAATCGAGAAATGCACACTCAAAAAAATATTTAAAGCAGAGCATATAAAATTAAATGAAACAAGATAAAATGTTGAAAATGGTGTTTTTAAGTACCGTTTAACTCACTAGCTGAAAAAAAATACCAAAATTCAAAAGTCATTCTCTTATTGAGAACAAAAATGTTATCTGTGCAAAAATGCAGAACCATCAATAAACTTAACTGGAACGTACATTCATATCAACTTGCAAAATAAAATTATCGTATATAAATAAATGTGAATATCTGAGATAAATATGATAAAAAAAAATATATATAATACATGATATGCATATCCATCCGTTAAAATGATTTCCTATGGAGCGATAAAAAGAACACGAAATATAAATTTTATGTTTTGCATGCATTGCAGAACAAGTCAAATGGCAAAAATAAACAAGCATGTAGAACAAAAATAATAATAAAAACGACAAATAAAATAAACTCTAGAGGGTGCAACAGCTTTAAGTGAAATTGAGCCAATATTGCAGAAGTTGTTGATAAAATATTTATGCTATTTAAGATTGAAATATATTCATGTATTGAAACAAGTATCGAATACAAGATCTAGGGGACGGCAGCAAATGCTTAAATAAGGATGAAAGTATTCCCTAAATAAGGAAGAATTGCCAAGGATTGAAAGTTAGCCTCTCGTGGTTTTTAAAAGGGCCTTAAAATTTGTTTCATTTTGGATGGCGAACCTAAGACTACTTTCATGTAACCACAGCGGATTTAGATTTAGACCTCATGACTTCCAAACGGCTCAATATTTGAATATATATATATTTTTGTGGAGGAAATGGAGGGCATACAACCCATTTTTTCATGACTTAATGCGATGATATATATATATAAAAAAATGTATTTTTCATCCAATTTTAACAAGATTTTGTCATAAATCGAAACCTGTGAGCCAGGGGCGAACGCAGGGGGTTTTTGGGGTTAACCCCCCCAAATGAGTGAAAATAAAATGTATAATACCAAACTATTAAAAATAAAAAGATTTGAGTAAAAATACTTAGAGTAAAAAAACTTCTTATGAAAACTATTAATAAAAATAAAGGAATCTTAAAACACAGGATTCAATACTCAAGATCGAATACTCTTCATAAAGAATTCCAGTCTAAAATCAAATGAAAGACAAATAAAATTTTTAAAGCAAAACGATAAAAATGATGAAGTATTTTATATCAGTTGTATTTTATACCCCCACGCGTACTGCGTAAGGGGTATATTAATTTTGTCACGACGTGTGTAACACCCAAAAGGAGGCGTGGTAGGTATGGAAAAGTATATATATTCTTGCTCAGCATCACCACCTGAGTTGATTTAGCCATGTCCGTCTGTCTGTCCGTCTGTCCGTCTGTCCGTCTGTCGACACGATTACAGCCGTAATTTTGAAGCTATCGTAATGAAATTCGATATTTAAGCTTTTTTTAAAAAAACTAAGGTCAAGTTCGAGAATGGGCTAAATCGGACGAAAACCACGCCTACCTCCAATACAACCCCAAAATTGAAAACTCTACAAAGAAGCTAATACTAAAGCTACAATACTGAAATTTGGTATATGTGTATTCTATGCCAAAACTGAGAAGTCTTAGAAAAATGGGCGTCATTCACTCACTAACACGCCCACATCCCATACAACCCCAAAATTGAAAAATCTATAAAGAGGCTAATACTAAAGATACAAAACTGAAACTCGGTATTTGTGTATTTAATGTCAAAACTGAGGTGTGTTATAAAAATGGGCGTCATCCACCCACTAACACGCCCACCTCCCATACAACCCCAAAATTGAAAACTCTTTAAAGAGGCTAATATTAGAGTTACAAAACTGAAACTCGGTATTTGTGTATTTTATGTCAAAACTGAGGTGTGTTATAAAAATGGGCGTCATTCACTCATTAACACGCCCACCTCCCATACAACCCCAAAATTGAAAAATCTATAAAGAGGCTAATATTAAAGTTACAAGACAGAAACTCGGTATTTGTGTATTCTATGTCGAAACTGAGGTATGTTAGAAAAATGGGCGTCATACACAATCTAACACGCCCACCTCCCATACAACCCCAAAATTTAAAACTTTATAAAAAGGCTTATATTTAAGCTGCAGGAAAACAATTTGATATGTATGTATTTTAGACACATAAAAATAATAAAATCTCTCAGAATCTCTTACAAAAAGCTCTCCAATTTAAGATTCTTCCACCCTTAAGAATCGGACGTGGGGGTATTTTAACTTCGGCCAAGTCGAAGATATACCTTACTAGTTTTAAGCTATTTTTATACCCTAAACCTTTGTGCAAACGTTTGTAACGCATAGAACGAAGCGAGTCCTGTATAGAAAAGTATATATATTCTTGATCAGCGTCACCACGTGAGTCGAGCTATCTATGTCCGTCCGTCCGTCCGTCCGTCCGTCCGTCTGTGTGTTGTCCGTAAACACAGGATAAGAAGAAGGAGTTAAGATAATTGGATGAAACTTGGTACACATGATCACAAGCATCCAAGGATCTGCACTATTGAATATTTTTGGAATCCGCCTACGGACGCGCCTACCTCCCATACAACGCAAAAATTTAAAACTGCATAACTCAGCTCATAATAAGTTTACAACAATAAAATTTGGTATGTTTGTGTTTTATACAAACACAAAAATGTCTTCGAAAAATGGACGTCATCCGCTCACGGACACGCCCACCTCCCATACAACCCAAAAATTGAAAACGCAATAAATAAGCGTCTGTTTAACCTACAGAGCTAAAATTTGGCACATATGTTTTTTATAACAAAAAAAAGATGGTTATGAAAAATGGACATCAGCCGCCCACGGACACGCCTACCTCCCATACAACGCGAAAATTGAAAACTGCATAACTCAGGTCATAATCAGCCTACAACAATAAAATATTATATGTATGTGTTTTAAACAAACACAAAGATGTCTTCGAAAAATGGACGTCATCCGCTTACGGACACGCCCACCTCCCATACAACCCAAAAATTGAAAACACAATAAATAAGCCTCTGTTTAACCTACAGAGATAAAATTTGGCACGTATGTTTTTTATGACAAGACAAAGATGGTTTTGAAAAATGGACGTCATCCGCCAACGAACACGCCTACCTCCCATACAACCCAAAAAGTTTAAAACTTAATAAATAAGGTTATGTTTGTCATAGAGAAATTATATTTGGTATGTATGTATTTTATACCAAAACTAAGGTGTGTTCCAAAATTGGGAGTAATCCGTATATGAACACGCCCACCTCCCATAGCGAAAGCACAATAAAGGCATTAACTGTGAGCTACAGGAATAAAACTTGGTATGAGTAAATTTTTCATCAACATTTAAATGCATATAAAGTATAGGCTTCATCCTCTCACGGAGACGATCATTTACAATAAAAATTTTTTGTTTTTAAAAAGTGGGTTTAGGGTATTTCATAGTCGGCCTAGACCGACTTTAGACTTTCTTTACTTGTTTGTTGTATTGTTTTGATAATTATCGCTAAATATTTGTAAAAAGCACTACTTAGAAAAGTATTGCCACAAAATCAAAAAGCACTAAATCAAAAACATAAAACGACCAGTCGATTGGAAATGGTGTTTGCCACCATTCCAGATACCTGGTTTGAATCCCGGGCTATACATGGTCTTACGATGTAACTTTTCTTTAATTCTTTTCTCATTTCTAATCAACAGAAATTCAAAATTGATCAATGTATACGACTTTGAAAGTTGTAATGAGGGTAGAGAGGTTTGAGGATGGCATAACTAACGCACGAATCTCTTTTTTTCACCAAAAACATGACAAATCGACAACAGTATTAAATTTTACAGGTATGTACAGTAGGGCAGGCTTATTTGTATGGCTGAAAAAAAAAACTAAAAAATCGTAGGCGCGGAAAAAATTCTACGGAATATTCTTAACAGGTTTGCCCAAGAAAAAGAAAAAAAAAACAACAAATTGGTCATTTCAGCCCTTGAAAGGACTTTAACCGAGCTTCTTATGGTCAATTGTGTTGTGTGTGTCATTAAATGTTTGCACACAATTGACCGAGAACTGGACCTACATGTTTTATGACGACTCCGAACGGCTAAAGTTCATGTTCTCAAGAAGCTTTACATGGCATTATTTACTCTCTGAGGTTTGCCATTGTCTGCAGAGAGGTGGTGACCGATCAGAAAAATTGTATATTGAAAAAACTTTTCGCCGCGG
The DNA here is from genome assembly GCA_958299015.1 of Tetanocera ferruginea. Lineage (NCBI taxonomy): Eukaryota > Metazoa > Arthropoda > Insecta > Diptera > Sciomyzidae > Tetanocera > Tetanocera ferruginea. Next base: position 49,673,229 of record OY282640.1, on the reverse strand, counting down.
CTGGGGATCGAACCCGGGCTCTGAGCATGCTAAGCCACACACTTAACCTGCATGCCATGGTCACCACAAGAAACCCTTGCCCAAGAAACCCTTGGTTTAAAATTGATTGCGAGCCTCCGGATTTTGAGAGAAAGTTTGAATTTGTGTTTTACTTCAGTATGTGAAAAAATGTACACAAACATCCAAAAAACATGCATAAGGGTGAAAACATCTGATTTGCATGAAAGCTTTTACTTGTGAAAATTTTTTTTTTTAATTTTGACGCAATTACAAAATTGTTTACTTGTGAACAAGAAAGCTGACTTAAAGTTTTGTTAAATACAGATCATTGTAACTTTTTTATTGAAAGAGCGTCAGAGTTATTATCGTAACTTCTTTGTTTTAAGACCGATTTTGGAATTTTTTGCTACTACCAACCAATTAGAATTTAATAATCTCTTATATGGCAATCAACATTTTTTTTTTTAATTTTATACGAATACAAGTAAAAAAATAATTTGTGTTTTTTATTTTTTTTCGGTTTTTACCAGTTTTCTATACCAAGGTCAAGTGTAAGGTTATCAAAATTTGTAAACAAAATGTTGGTCTTAGCAAGGTTAACCATTTTGCAGAACAAATTTTTGAACATCTTAGCCATTATGAAATATATAGACGATAAAGTGTCTCAAAATGATAATTTATGTGCACAAAAATTGAAATTGCGAAAAAACCTATAAAAGCTCCATCATTAAATTGTTTTTGAATCAAAGGCAACATTCTTCTTTATATTTAAAAAATAAAAAAATTATGCTTTTTTTGAGATATTAGCAAATACATTTTTTTTAAAATTGGTTGGCAACCCTAACATCAAAAATTTTAAAATTTTATATTTTTTATAGTTTTTTTTCAATACTTTTCCAAGAGTACCTTATTTATTAAAATTGGATAAAAACTGACGTAGATACAATTAATTGAAAATTTCCCGATTCTGCCGCAGGGGCGGATCTGGAAAAAATCTTGGGGGGCGTAAATTATCAAACACACACATTTTCGATTTGAGAAAATTTTGTCTTTTTACAAATAAACAAATGTACTTTTTTGAATTGAAATTATTGAATTTTTTAAGAAGCATTTTTCCCAGACAAATACACGCACATTTCCGTATTTATTTATTTATTTCTTCCTTTTTCTGGAATAATATCTTAGCGAAAAGTAAATAAAAACTCTAAATTTAAATTATTTGCTCTGGGTGGCTTAAGTGGTACTGACATTTTAAACCTTCCTCCTTATGAGAATCGTTTAAAACTACTAAGATTGCAGTCACTAAGTGAGCGAAGGAGGTCTGCAGATATCGTTTATTTACACCAACTTATAACCGGCGTATTTGATTCTCCAGAACTCCTTTCTCTTATTAATTTTAACACTAACCGTAGAAGCAGCAGAAACGCAAACAACTTAATTTATGTACCTTTTAGTAGAACGAACTATATGTTAACTGCTCCTTTAAACCGTATGAGTACCTTTGTTAACAACTGTAGCGTTTTTGATGTTAACTTGTCAAAAGGTCAACTCAAAAGTAGACTAAAAGAGATTATGTAATTATAGATCTTTGTATGCATGGTTAGTAGTTATGTCCTGTGTTGTCCCTGAGCCCAATCCAAACTTTGGATGGTAAATTTTTTCCACATTAACTTGTTTTCAGCCACTGGAATCCTTAACATAAAATTCATTTTATGCTATGGGTCGTGGTTTTAAATGGGTTAATGCTGAGAAAGTGCGAAAAAGCTGTAGTAGCTGAACTCTATTGTTATTGCATAAGAATTAAGGTAGATTTATTCAAATTTTTCACATTTATTCTATTATAAAAAAATTGCAGTTATATTTTCAAGTATGTGTTCAAGTAATGATAAAACATAGTTCTTTTCAATAAAAAAAATTTAAGGAATTTGAAACTTATTGTTCTGACGATACGACTATGATATGGTACACTTTTTATATATGGTACAGTATTTTCCATTATCTTGCATATTTGCAAAGAAATTGAAAAAACAAACATTTTTTTCATTCAATTTTATTAAAATACACTTAAAAAAGTACGTAAGAAGAAAAACATTTTATATAAAAATAGTGAGCATATAAATAAAATTGAACGTACAAAACTGTTTGTTTTTTTCAATTTCTTTGAAAATATGCAAGATAATAGAAAATACTAAATTCCAGAGATTTTCCACAAAATCTCTCAAATCTGGAAATCAAAAATCAAAATTTCCAGAAAAATTTTTGTAAATTCGTTGAAAAATATTAAAGACACAATGGTTTCAAAAGAGCAGACCACGTAAAATTGTGAAATTTTTTCGACTTTGAACGTCAATATCTTCGAAACTGTCGAATATATTGTTATTGAATGTGCTAAAATTGAAAGGTATAATATTTCTTCATTGAAATCAGTCATAGCAATACAAATCGGTAGATCAATATAATCGATATAAGAAAACTATCAGAAAAAGAACTGATTTTTATGTTTTTGCCTTTAACTCAAAAACTCAAGCTGATGGAGAAAAACGGAGTCCATATTTGAAATCAGCAGTCAAAATGCATTCGGGATTGTTTATCGAGATCTCTGGACCTTTTATAAAGCTTAATTTTGTTACTCTGTGTTATTAGATAGTCATTAGATAGAGAAAAAATTATATGACAAAATCATCTAAAAATTATCATTAACTTCATTAATATTTATTTTAATGTCTCTATGTGCATGCAATAATGTGAGTCCATTTAAACGTTCTTGTTGCATAGTTGAACGTAACCATGGTTTTAATCTCTATCTACACTGATAGGAAGCGCCAAATTTGAAGTTCATAAAATAATGCATTTGAATTAGTTCCTTACTAAAAGTGGACTAAAAGTGGCAGTTTTATTTTATGAAAGTCGGTTGTGGTAATTTGGTTGGTTTGTTGCAATTATAAACTAGTACCGCCTGGGGTCGAAAATCGACCAATTTTTGTTTGCCTATTTAAAATGGTATAAAATAGTCGGTGCACTCCTTCTCCGCACTCTAATTCATTCAAAAAAGAATTATCAAAAAATAAGAATTCCCTACGCCTAATAATATATTTAAGATGAAGTTAAGGTAAGCTTGAAAAATTTCAAAATTCCAAACAAATTAGAATTAACTCAAACAAACATAATTGTATGCAACAAATTATTTGCGCAGTTGATACAATTTTAGCAACTTTAACCTAACATTAACCTAACATTATTTCATTTAATTTATTTTAATTCATTTAATTAAGTTTAATTTAATATAAAATGACTTAATTTCATTTAATCTAATTTAGTTTAGTTAAGTTAAGTTAAGTTAAGTTAAGTTAAGTTAAGTTAAGTAAAGTTAAGTTAAGTTAAGTTAAGTTAAGTTAAGTTAAGTTAAGTTAAGTTAAGTTAAGTTAAGTTAAGTTAAGTTAAGTTAAGTTAAGTTTAGTTTAGTTAAGTTTAGTTTAGTTAAGTTTAATTTAATTTAAATTAATTTCAATTAATTAATTAAAAATTAATTAATTTAATTTAATTAATTAATAATTAATAACTAATAATTAATAATTAATAATTAATAATTAATAATTAATAATTAATAATTAATAATTAATAATTAATAATTAATAATTAATAATTAATAATTAATAATTAATAATTAATAATTAATAATTAATAATTAATAATTAATAATTAATAATTAATAATTAATAATTAATAATTAATAATTAATAATTAATAATTAATAATTAATAATTAATAATTAATAATTAATAATTAATAATTAATAATTAATAATTAATAATTAATAATTAATAATTAATAATTAATAATTAATAATTAATAATTAATAATTAATAATTAATAATTAATAATTAATAATTAATAATTAATAATTAATAATTAATAATTAATAATTAATAATTAATAATTAATAATTAATAATTAATAATTAATAATTAATAATTAATAATTAATAATTAATAATTAATAATTAATAATTAATAATTAATAATTAATAATTAATAATTAATAATTAATAATTAATAATTAATAATTAATAATTAATAATTAATAATTAATAATTAATAATTAATAATTAATAATTAATAATTAATAATTAATAATTAATAATTAATAATTAATAATTAATAATTAATAATTAATAATTAATAATTAATAATTAATAATTAATAATTAATAATTAATAATTAATAATTAATAATTAATAATTAATAATTAATAATTAATAATTAATAATTAATAATTAATAATTAATAATTAATAATTAATAATTAATAATTAATAATTAATAATTAATAATTAATAATTAATAATTAATAATTAATAATTAATAATTAATAATTAATAATTAATAATTAATAATTAATAATTAATAATTAATAATTAATAATTAATAATTAATAATTAATAATTAATAATTAATAATTAATAATTAATAATTAATAATTAATAATTAATAATTAATAATTAATAATTTATAATTAATAATTAATAATTAATAATTAATAACTAATAATTAATAATTAATAATTAATAATTAATAATTAATAATTAATAATTAATAATTAATAATTAATTAATGAATTTAATTTAATTTAATAAAATTAAATTAAATTTAATTTAATTTAATTTAATGTAATTTAATTTTATTTACTTTAATTTAATTTAATTTAATTTAATTTAATTTAGTTTAATTTAATTTAATTTAGTTTAATTTAATTTAATTTAAATTAATTTAATTTATTTAAATTTAATTTAATTTACTTTAATTTAATTTAACTTAGTTTAATTTAATTTATTTTAATTTAATTTAATTTAATTTAATTTAATTTTATTTTATGTAATTGAATTAAATTGAATTTAATTTTATTTAGTTTAATTTAATTTTATTACGTTTAATTTAATTTCATTTAATTTAATTTTATTAATTTTAATTAAATTTAATTTAATTTAATTTAATTTAATTTAATTTAATTTAATTTAATTTAATTTAATTTAATTTAATTTAGTTTAATTTAATTTGATTTAATTTAATTTAATTTAATTTAATTTAATTTAATTTAATTTAATTTAATTTAATTTAATTCAATTTAATTTAATTTAATTTAATTTAATTTAATTTAATTTAATTTAATTTAATTTAATTTAATTTAATTTAATTTAATTTAATTTATTTTTATTTAATTTTATTTAATTTAATTTAATTTTTTTTAATTTAATTTAATTTAATTTAATTTAATTGAATATAATTGAATTAAATTGAATTTAATTGAATTTAATTGAATTTAATTGAATTTAATTTAATTTTATTTAATTTAATTTAATTTAATTTAATTTATTTTAATTTAATTTAATTTAATTTAATTTAATTTAATTTAATTTACTTTAATTTAATTTAATTTAATTAATTTTAAATTTATTTATTTTTATTTAATTTAATTGAATTAAATTTCATTTTATTAAATAAAATTTCATTTAATTTAATTAAATTTAATTTAATATAATTTAATTTAATTTAATTTAATTCAATTTAATTTAATTTAATTTCATTTCATTTAATTTACTTGAATTTTGTTTAATTTAATTTATTTAATTTTAATTTAATTTAATTTAATTTAATTCAATTTAATTAAGTTTAATTATATTTTATTAAGTTTAATTTAATTTCATTTAATTTAATTTATTTTAATTTAATTTAATTTAATTTAATTTAATTTAATTTAATTAATTTTTACTTAATTTAATTTAATTTAATATAATTAAATTTAATTTAATTTAATTTTATTTAATATAATTTATTTTTATTTAATTTATTTTAATGTAATTTAATTTAATTTAATTTCATTTTATTTAATTTAATTTAATTTAATTTAATTTAATTTAATTTAATTTAAATTTATTTTATTTTAATTTAATTTAATTTAATTTAATTTTATTTTATTTAATTTAATTTACTTTTATTAAATTTTATTTAATTTTATTTAATTTTATTTAATTTTATTTAATTTTATTTAATTTTATTTAATTTTATTTTATATTATTTTATTTTATTCAATTTTATTTAATTTTATTTAATATAATTAAATTTAATTTAATTTAATTTAATTTGATTTAATTTGATTTAATTTCATTTAATTTGATTTAATTTGATTTAATTTGATTTAATTTGATTTAATTTGATTTAATTTGATTTCATTTGATTTAATTTGATTTAATTTGATTTAATTTGATTTAATTTGATTTAATTTGATTTAATTTGATTTAATTTGATTTAATTTGATTTAATTTGATTTAATTTAATTTAATTTAATTTAATTTAATTTAATTTAATTTAATTTTATTTTATGTAATTGAATTTAATTGCATTTAATTTTATTTAGTTTAATTTAATTTTATTAAGTTTATTTTAATTTAATTTAATTGAATTTAATTTAGTTTAGTTTAATTTAATTTTATTAAGTTTAATATAATTTCATTTAATTTAATTTATTTTAATTTATTTTAATTTTATTTAATTTAATTTAATTTAATTTAATTTAATTTAATTTAATTTAAGTAAGTTTTACTTAATTTTATTTAATTTAATTTAATTTAATTTAATTTAATATAATAAAATTTAATTTGATTTAATTAAATTTAATTAAATTTTATTAAATTTAATTAAATTTAATTAAATTTAATTAAATTTAATTAAATTTAATTTAATTTAATATAATTTAATTTATTTTTATTTAATTTAATTTAATTTAATTTAATTTAATTTAATTTAATTTAATTTAATTTAATTTAATTTAATTTAATTTAATTTAATTTAATTTAATTTAATTTAATTTAATTTAATTTAATTTAATTTAATTTAATTTAATTTAATTTAATTTAATTTAATTTAATTTAATTTAATTTAATTTAATTTAATTTAATTTAATTTAATTTAATTTAATTTAATTTAATTTAATTTAATTTAATTTAATTTATTTTAATTTAATTTAATTTAATTTAATTTAATTTAATTTAATTTAATTTAATTTAATTTAATTCAATTTAATTTAATATAATTTGATTTAATTTAATTTAATTTAATTGAATTTAATTTAATTTAATTGAATTTAATTGAATTTAATTGAATTTAATTGAATTTAATTGAATTTAATTGAATTTAATTGAATTTAATTGAATTTAATTGAATTAAATTGAATTTAATTGAATTTAATTGAATTTAATTGAATTTAATTGAATTTAATTTTATATAATTTAATATAATTTAATTTAATTTTATTTAATTTAATTTAATTTTATTTAATTTTCTTTAATTTTATTTAATTTTATTTAATTTTATTTAATTTTATTTAATTTTATTTAATTTTATTTAATTTAATTGAATTTTATTTAATTTAATTGAATTAAATTGAATTTAATTGAATTTAATTCAATTAAATTTAATTTAATTTAATTTAATTTAATTAAATTTAATTTACTTTAATTTAATTTAATTTAATTTAATTTAATTTAATTTAATTTAATTTAATTTAATTTAATTTAATTTAATTTAATTTAATTTAATTTAATTTAATTTAATTTAATTTAATTTAATTTAATTTAATTTTATTTAGTTTAATTTAATTTTATTAAGTTTAATTTAATTTAATTTAATTGAATTTAATTTAGTTAAGTTTAATTTAATTTTATTAAGTTTAATATAATTTCATTTAATTTAATTTATTTTAATTTATTTTAATTTAATTAAATTTAATTTAATTTAATTTAATTTAATTTAATTTTATTTGATTAAATTTTATTTAATTTAATTTTATTTAATTTAATTAAATTTTATTTTATAATTTTTTGAATAATTGAATTAAATTTAATTAAGATTTATTTAATTTTATTAAGTTTAATTTAATTTCATTTAATTTAATTTAATTTAGTTTAATTTAATTTTATTAAGTTCAATTTAATTTCATTTAATTAAATTTATTTTAATTTAATTAAATTTAATTTAATTTTATTTAATTTAATTTAATTTAATTTAATTAAGTTTTACTTAATTTAATTTAATTTAATTTAATATAATATAATATAATTTAATTTAATTAAATTTAATTAAATTTAATTTAATTTAATTTATTTTTATTTAATTTAATTTATTTTAATTTACTTTGTTGATTTCAATTCCTTGAATAGGCTTTTCTGATCAATAATTTTGTTATGCAATTAAATCAAAAATTCAATTCATATTTTTCCCAACGTTTCGTTGATTGTTTGTCAACATCTTAAGGGGATATCGTGAAAGTAGAATTTTAAACTCAAAACATTAAACTTGAAAAAATTTTTTTAAACATTAAACATTCAAAATAACATTTTTATATCTAGGGTTACAATTAAATTTAACAAACATGCAACACTGTTTAAATACAACTAATGCAGGAAGCTTATTTAAAGCACAACATCGAAAGGGAGCTTTAAGGGAAACTCAGAGCTTTAAGATGCGCACACTTTGAACATTTATAGAAAGATTTTCAGCGAAGGATTTAACAGTTTTTAATTAACAAAAACTGAATATTGTGGCAAATATATACATCAGTTATTCCGCAATATACAGGAAACATCGATTTTATGGCAATGCCGGGCAAAATAATCAATATAAAAAAAAACTACAACAACAACAACCAAACAATTAATCAATCAAGCAAGAAATATTCACTAATTATATATTAGTGAGGGAGAGAGAGAGAGAGAGAGAAAGTCAAAGACAGAGAAAGAGACACTAAGAAGGAAAGAGCAAGGGAGAAATAGAGTGAGAGAGAGAGAGAGAGATAGAGTTTATAGCAAACCAGTGTTGATTTTTTACATTCGTAAGATTGCCGCTTATTAAATTCAAGAGTTCGGATTTTTGCAAGATTTGCCCCGCTGTTGTAGCAGCATTTGTTGGTGTTGTTGTTGCAGTTGTAGATAATAATGACGATGGTGTTGATGATGATGATGATGGTGTTGCTGTGGTGGTTGTCGTTGTGGTTGCAGCGTAGGGGGCAGATGAAGACGACCCAACTGAATGATGAAACGCTGTGGCACGATGATGATGTCCAAAGCCAGCGGTGCGTGCGTTATGAGAGCGACTGTTTAGACTGAGTGCGCCTAGAAATCCAGGTGCTACAATTGAGCCAGCTATAAGCTGTGCATATATGTGTGACAGTGTGTGCGAGTCATTATAGTTGTAGGCGTGTGCATTTGATTTTGTTTGTGATAAAAATTGAGACGCATTTGTTTGTTGTTTTTTTTATATTCAATAAAAAACAAGAGAAAAAAATGATGTAATTCAAAATTTAGTTGCACAAAGAGAAAGAAAGAGAAAGAAGACGTGAATATAAAAAAGGGTGAGAATATAAAAATACAAAAAAATTCAGATTAAAAATTTTGATAAAACATGTTGTCAAGTGTTTTCGCAATATTTTATAAGATGTAAGCAGGCTAAAAAACAAAATTCTATAAATATTTACAGCAAACTTAATGATAACATTTGCTCTTTCCTAACGGTGTCTGATAATTTTGCATTGCAAAGTCATCCAAACCTATAAAAGATACTTAAAGTTATAAAAAAAAACAAAATTCTAGCTACTTTATCAGGGCACAAGTAGCTACAACTACAAGTACACAACAGACAGATTAACATACAAACACACATACATATGTATATAGAAAAATTTAATAAAAAAGCAACATAAAATTGGCCCTTTTTTTGTGAATCAAATGCAATCATCTAACTGTGGATTTTTATTTGTCTGGCAATATAGATATTTTATAATAAAATAACAGTGAGAGTTAGAGTTGGATTTACTTGATATGCAAATGAAATTTCCAAAAGAAAACACACCAAATGAGGTGGTGAATGCGTTCGTTCTATCAGCAAAATCTAATTTTTTTTATGACTAAGTCTAGTCGCCTGTTAAGCTCTTTTCTCCCCATATCTCTGTTCAAACATAACAGAGAACTCATGAAAATATTTACATTCATTTAAAAATATTTTTTTTTAGCTAAACTAGTCTTATTTTTACCGCATTATTTGATTTATTTTTTCGCAACCTTTTATAAACATCGTCTCGTAACACTTGAAAAGTTTTTTTTCACTTTAAAGAGTTTTTCTTTCACTCACTTTTCAAGCATAAATAAAAAATTGCATTGCATTCACATTTCAATTTTCAGCTTTCCACAAAAGAAAAAAAAAAGCCCGACAAACCTCTTCATTGCAGATGACTCCAGTGCTGTTTAATTTCCGACTGTCGTTAAATACATGTTGAAACTATGGCAGCAGCAGCTGCTGATGATAAAGTTAAGCAGTAATAAATATAAAGACGAATGAGAAAAACCTTAGAACATAAGCCAGGAAGCTGCAATTTATGACTGATTCAAAGAAAATCTTGATAAAACATCATGTCACAAACATTGTGCGGTGATGTTTAAATAAACTGAATTTTCGATAATGGTTATTCACTGCTAATTGTCTCCCTTCATAAAAGTGATGGATACAAATTTAAGAATTTGTTGGATAACGATGCAATTTGATACTTTTTAATTTGATACTTTGATACTTTTTTACTAATTAATAGCATTGGCAGCTGTCGTCGTGTCGTGCATGCTAAGTGTCTGGTTTGAGAGCCAACGAACCAGGTTAGCCCGAGTTCAATCCTCACATCTGGCAGGAAGTTTTTTCAAAGAAAATAATTTTTCTAATAGCTCCTCAACTCTCTACAGACAATAGCAAATCTCGGTGCGTGAAGAATGTCACATAAAGACCTAATTTTTTCTCTTAATAAAATACTTAAAAATCAATGTATTGATGCAAATCTTTATTTGGATTGATAGTTCGGTACCTAAAACTCAATACTAATAAATTATTTCCATCGAATGTTGCTTAAGACTAGCTTTGAAATAGTCTGTTCTGTGGATACAATTTGCCCAAAGTCTGCGATCGGCGACGAATTGAATGTTCACGGTTGACTGTTCACGATTTTCACAAACATTCTTTACTACAGCAATATTCTCAAAATTACGAGCTCTATGCACTCTGGTTGAAATTGTTACGAATGGTGCGATCAGACGCTCATAACAAGCAAAATAAAATTATGTTGAAGAACTCCATAACATTATCTAACAGACAGATTAGATCATGACAGATTTTGGTAGTAAGTTTCCACAATTACTTAATAAACGTTGTTCAGGAATAAGTCTATTAATGATTGAGTCGTATTGAATACTGAACACAAATTATAATTGGTCAAGCTAAACTTTTACAGAAGGGGACACAAACAAAAACAGGAATATCTTGAAAATTTTGTTGAGTGTTTTGTCCCTTAACTCGGAAATGGAATGATTTTTGGAAGGAAATATTTGGAAACTTATTTTTTAGCGTTTTAATTTCAATACTGCACAAGTAAGAGCCCAAAAACTGATCATTGAGTTGCAATAAAATCCACTGTTCACAAAAAAATCAATATTTAAAAAAAAAGAAACAGTTTCGATAGTTCCACTTAAGTTGTAACCTCTTCATGTTTGTCTCTTTGGTATGATTGTTTTGTCCATTTTGCATGAAGGTATGTTTTATTAATCTTCCGAAAATTACTTTCCATTAGTGCCATTTTCGTCTTTGCCCGATGTATACTGTTTGCGAGCTACAGTCAGTTTAACTTCTTATTTCAAAATAAAATTAAGACCCGGTTTTTTAAAAAATTGTATGGTGACTATATCTCACACTGAGCACATGTCCTTTCCATAAGCACTTTCGATTTTCGTCTCTGTTCGATGTACAGTTGCCGAGCTACACTCGCTAGTGCTAGTGAGATCCAAATTGATTTTTATTAAAAACAAACTATTTAAGTTTTACGCCATCTATTGGGTAAAAGCATAAAACGAAGTATGATCCAACTCGATTTTTTCGTAAGAGTTACATCTAACTGGATGACAGCCGCATTTCGTTAAATTTGACAGTTTGAGTTCATTGACTGAGTTGAAAAGAGGTTGTGATTGACATCTTGTATTATAATAGAGCACTCAGTTCTAAGTAGTACATACAAGAACCCAATGTGTAGTACATATAAGTTCGCATAAAACAAAAACAATACAAGCAAAAAGCATAAGGAGCTCATGATGAATTTTCTTATATAATCACATGGATTTTTCTTCTTATATTTTACCATTTTGTGATTTTATTATAATATTGAAATTTTATCAAAATTAGATATTCATTCAGCGCATGATAAATCTGATATTTTTATCATTTATTATCTTTAAACGATGAGTATTAAGAGCTGTAGGTATACCCTAAAGTATTGGTCAAAACGTTTCAGGGCCTTGCAAAATTTTGTTAAAACTACCCCATACAAACTGCGCTGTAAGACGTAATACTGCGTCAAAAAATATCTTTCAGACCTAAGTTTGCAAAACCCTGCTAAGGCTTTGCTCTCATGAAGTAGTTTTGACAAAAAAAAAAAAAAAAGGTGGCAAATTTTGCCATTGAAAACTCCTTTGAGACCCCAAAAAATCGATATATTAGCTGTGTTTTTTACCAAGCGAGTAGTCAAAAAACGGCTGCTTACTCGCTTAAGAATTTTTTTAAAACTTGGAAGCATTTTCTGAAAAGTCAAAGACGTTGTTTATGTTCTGATCAAATTTTTGTAAACAATTTTTGACAAATTTATTTTATATATCAAAGTTCTGACAATTAGTGATGCATAAATTTTCAGATTTTAAGCATTGGAGACTCGGTTCTGAAAACAAACCCGATACTCAAAATATTTTCAGTGCTAAAAGCTTAAGCAAATAACATAGTTTTACATAATGAGTATATTTGATAAATTTTGTTTATCTTACATGTTAAATTATTATGTACAGTGAATCAAAAAAGTTTAGGCACAAAGCAGTTATGAGTTAAAATTTGTAAGTACAACTTTTTCCAGTACACTTGCAGAAAAGAAAAGTATAAGCATTTAAAAAATAAACATTTTATTTTGTATTTACACCAAAATAAAAAATTTAATTTCAATTTTAATTCATATTAAATGTTACAATACTAACACAAACATGATTTTGACATCAAAAAAGTTTAGGCACAAGTGATTATGTTTTGATCAGAATGAGTAAATTTCAAGTCCTTGAATATTTGGCTAGACCTCCTTTGGCCTAAATTATCGCCTCTTAACGTCTTCGCATTCTTACAGATTTTGATGTCTTGTCTGGTGATATTATTGACCATTCGGTGCGTATGGCTTCCTTGAGGGCATTTTGGAAGTATGTTATTTGAGATTTCGTATTTTTTTCTAGTAAGTACCAAATATGCTGAATGGGGTTCATATCAGTTGCTTGCAAAGGTGTTTTTAGGTGATTTCAGAGCTAGATAAGCCATTCCAGCAAAAGATACGACCAATTTTTTGGGTCGTTATCTTGTTGAAATTTATATTGTATCTCAGTTAGCCCGAATTTTTCAACACTGGGTGTCAAATACTCATTTAAAATATTTAAGCAATTGTGTTTATCCATTTTCTCATCAATAAAAATGAGATTCCTAACTCCAGACACCGCCACATAGCCCTTAATCATTCAATTTCCGCCCCTGTATTTCACTGTTTTTTTATGCTATTTTCCTACAGCTCTTTTTTCAGTTTTCTTAAACGGTTTTGAGCGCCATATGATGCAAACAAATTGTATTAAGATCCATCACTAAATATAATACCATCCCAAAATGAATCCGGCTCATTTACGTAGCCGGTTTTGGGAACTCTATCCTCTTTTTTTTATTTGAAGCATAAATTTGTAGCTTGCTCCGAGAAACTCGTACTTAATATCCAGCTTCATTAAGTGTATCGCGAAATTGTCGAGCATCAAAGTTTTTTCAAACCGTTGCTGTATTTCGTGGCACAATTTAACAGCTAAATTTTAGGGTTTTGAGTAACTGCAGGCACTACAATCTACTCCTGGTGTAGCGTTAATGTTTTGACACGACCAGATCGGCTCTTACGCTTAACTTTACCGGTATTTTTATAATGATTTATGATGTTACTGATACTTGAGTATGATCTCTTTACTAATTTACCGGTTTCGCGATACGGTTTTTTCTGTACATAAACATTTATTATTATTTTACGAACGTCAACCGAAATTTCTGTTGCATTGTTTATTTCGCTCAATCTTTACCGAAACCAACATCAACACTCAGTAAAAACTTTTAACAAATAACTTAAGCGCACAACTAAAGACAAAAAACCAAGAGATATTATTAAATTAGAAACAATATTAGACACACACAAAGTGTGCCTAAACTTTTTTGATAAGGATTTTCCTTCTCCCGCCATTAAATCAAAATTTAATGATTAGTAGTTTGAAGTAACGGGACATTTTTTGGATATTAAGAAAGAACTATTTCTAATGGTACTTACTTCATTAAAACTTTGGTCAAATTCGTTATTATTAGATACTTAAGCAACACTTTGTTTCAGAAACATTGCTTGTGCCTAAACTTTTTTGATTCACTGTATTTTTATTGAAATATTGATCTTAAGCAAATTATGAGTATTTCGTGAAAAGTATTTGGTACAAAAAATTTTCATTTCATACATCACTATTGACTATCAATCAGATATAGTTGCCACCTTTGTAGGAAATTTATACAATTATTGAAACATAACTTGGAAGCATTTTTTTTCGTTTGGTCGGCAAACTTTTAAGCGAGTAACAGTTTCCTGTGTTATTTAAGCGAGTATACATATGATAAGCGGTCGTTTTTTAACTACTCGCTTGATAAAAAACACAGCTATTGTCATTTTCGAAAAACTTTTTTGAACTCCTTTAACGCGTTAGGCCACTCTAGAACTTTCGAAAAATCAATAATTTTTTTTAAAAATGGTCCCTTATGACCTCAAAAATGATGTCTCAAAAGATGATGGCGTGGACAAATTTCCAAGTACTTCATTTTTGAATTTTAGTATATGATCGTCTGTTCGGCACTTTCTACTATTCAAAACTTCAAACGCATTTATGTCAAAACAGCATTTTTGAAGTTTGCTGAAAACATAACTCACAATCAGACAATTTTCAACCGATTCACTTGAAACTTGGAACATATCTTGAAAAATATATTGTGTATGTAAGTACGTAGGATTTTTGTTTAAATTGAATAGTTTATTTGTTATTTATAATAATCTGATAATTTTTTTGGCACTTTCCAATTTAGCAGTTCGGCATTTGGCCGAAAATAAATATATGCAAAAAATCCTACGTACTTCTATAGTCAATATTATATATACTTAAAAAAAATTCATTGCATTTTTGTAACTCAAAAGTTACAGAAGTTATTTGTTCGCACGTGGACCCCTTAAAAAACGAAGAAAAAAAAAAAAAAAATTGGCCATTTCAGCCCTTGAAAGGCCTTTGACCGAGCTTTTTATGATCAATTGTGTTGTGTGTGTTATTAAATGTTTTTTCACACAATTGACCGAGAACTGGACCTACATGCTTTATGCCGACTCCGAACGGCTAAAGTTCATGCTATCAAGAAGCTTTACATGGCATTATTCACTCTCTGAGGTTTGCCATTGTCTGCAGAGAGGTGGTGACCGATCAGAAAAGTTTTTTATTGAAAAAAACTTTTCGCCGCGGTTGGGGATCGAACCCGGGCGCCGAGCATACTAAGCCACACACTTTACCTGTATGCCACGGTCACCGCAAACCGTTAAAAACGAAGAAGTCATCTCAAAAACGCTGCACAGCCGCCATTTTTAAATTTAACGTTTTAAAAAATTATTGTATACCGTCACTGATATGTATTATAAACACCTATTTTTGGAATCTTGATTTATTGCGTATTTCTGAAAAAAAAAAATTCAAAGCATGCTTTTTTTTCAGGCGTCTACAGTGGCCTAACACCTTAAGACAGTTTTTTCTTTCTCTTGGCATTTGGTGGACAAACACGCTAAATAACTAACGACAATATTAAGAATATGTATTAAAAATACTATTGAAGATTTAAAAGAATATTTTACAAACTTTTGAAAATAATTATAAAATTTAAAATATCGTCAAAATTCGACTAAGATATTGACGTAGAAAGTCAACATTTTGAATTCAAAAATCAATTTTTTTACAATTTTGACAGTTGATGAATGCATAAATCTAAGTATTTTTTTAAAAAAATTTTACTTTTGAGAAACACTCAATTTCAACCAACTCAAAAGCACTCTCCCAACAAAATTTCATATTGATCAAAATGCCACTTTTTTACAAAAATTCTGCACATACATAGATGGTATTCCAAGTTCAAGAAGCGGTGTGGAGTAAGATTACTAAAACAATCTGGGGAAAACTTGTCATTGTCGTAAGATCTTGTGGCTTCGTTTATAAACAAATTCGATGATGTCATAAACGAATTCAACCTTTCGCGTGAAACAGCATTTTATGCGGATGAAACTGGCCTCTATTTGAAAATGTTACCTGACAAAACTTACATATGTCCATTCAGGTGAAAGAAACGCACTGGCCGCAAAGTATCAAAGAAACTAAAATAGATTTAAGTCGAAACGTTACCTTCTATTTATTTATTTTTTAAAAAACACTGAAAAAATAAAATATTCCAGTAATACGAATTTTTCCAGTAAGACATTATATCATTCGTATTACTGGACGTCGACTGTATTTGGTATTTCGTGATTTATGTATCAAAGCGCAGTTATATAATATTCATAATTGAAATATTTTCTATTGAAATTTAAAAAAAAAATCATTTTGTATTGAAAAATATTATTTAAAAAAGTAATTCAGGAGTGAAATGTGAGTGACAATTTTTACTGATAAGTTGGAGTATCTTTGTAAATAATTGGCTGACACAATTTATGTCTCTGAATTACTTCCCATAAAAGATAAGTGCATTTTGTGATTTTTTAAATCAAGCAGTCACAATTATTTTTCACTAAAAATGCATTTGAAGGATTGAAACGTGAGTGACGTTTAATATTTTGTTTGTTTGTTTTTGTATTAGAAATTAAAGAAGATAACAAAATCATCAAGAAAAATTGAAAGCCGACCATAAAGGAACGTATGAAAAAAATATAAAGAAAAATTACTGTTTAATCCGGATTCATACAAGAAAACGAACTTTGCAAAGATTTAAAATAACTAATTAAATCATTATTTTAAGCTGTTGGCATCGACGGAATTGCTAATAGGCCAAACATATAGTCATATTTGCCAGTTTTTTTGAGTTTTAATAAGCGTTAAGATGGTGACCGTGGCATGCAGTTTAAGTGTGTGGCTTAGCATGCTCGGACCCCGGGTTCGATCCCAGCCGCGGCGAAAAGTTTTTTCAATAAAAAATTTTTTTTTTCTGATCGGTCACCACTAGGCCGGCTCGAAGTATATGGAAAAAAATTAAGCCAAAAAGCACACTCAGTTTCTGAATCTTTGGGATGAAAAACTAAGATATCCTGAATTTGAGGGAAATCAGTTGAGTCTCTAGCCACCGGAAATGACGATGAATTTTCCTCTGAAATCGGTTTTTTTTATATTTTTTATCGTAATTTTGTTTGCGGGAATTGAGTGTCTAGTGGAGCCAAGTGATTCAGTAAAAAAATAATTTTGATTGGCTTCCGTAAGTAGTGCAAAAAAATGCAAAAATCGAAGTTTTTTCCAATATTATTAACGAAAATCTCTCAAAATTGCGCAAATATTATCCGATTTAGACGAATGAGACTTCATTTTAAAGGCCTTGTGAATTTTATATTCATAATATCATATCATAATAATATGATATATAAATACTCTCGATTCACGTCACAAGAATAATAAGCTTGAATCGAGAAAGGATTTGCTTAAAATTTTTCAATTAAATAAAATTCCATTAAGGAAAATTCATCGTCATTTCCGGTGGCTAGAGACTCAACCGATTTCTCTCAAATTCAGGTTATCTTAGTTTTTCATCCCAAAGATTCAGAAACTGAGTGTGCTTTTTGACTTTAAAAAATGAGCCGGCCTAGTCACCACCTCTCTGCAGACATTGGCAAACCTCAGAGAGTAAATAATGCCATGTAAAGCTTCTTGAGAACATGAACTTTAGCCGTTCGGAGTCGGCATAAAACATGTAGGTTCAGTTCTCGGTCAATTGTGTGCAAACATTTAATAACACACACAACACAATTGATCATAAGAAGCTCGGTCAAAGTCCTTTCAAGGGCTGAAGTGGCCAATTTGTTTTTTTTTTTTTTTTTTTTTTTTTTTTGTTAAGATCAATTAGGTGTAATGATATATATGGACATTTCCAGCATAACTCAAGCGACATGCGTACGCCGTTAAGCTTCGTTTTGTCGGAAGTTTGTGTTATAAATGAAAAAAATTTTCTAATGTACGTTTTCTCGGAAGTGTATGTTATTAATGAAAAAAAATTTCTAATGTACATGTATCTTGAAAAAATAGTAATGGTATGATTTACCAAAATTATCGTACATAACTAACTAAGAATAGCAGTGGTAAATATGGGCGTAGCTCACGCGACAAAAAACGGAAGTGTGTTTTACAAGCAAGTTTAGATTGTTAAAATTCAGCGAATTTTCCCAAATAAATTGTTTTTGTTTTTTTTTTTAATTTTTAAATAAAGGAAAAACAGTGAAGTTTTATAATAAATCTACTTTACTGTTAAACTTTGCCTATTTAAAAATATTTAGAGTTTCCAAAAAAATCTTTGCCGTATTCACGCGACATAAGCCACGCGACAAAATTTCCGTTAAGAAAATGTGTAATTAAAATGATCAACTAAGGCTTTTTTAAATAGTTTTATATTATTAAATATAACAAAATATGCATTCTATTACAACAAATAAATTCTGAATTCACAGAGTTAAAAAAAAAATTAAAATAAAGCATAACATTAAAGGTGAAACGTCTTAATTTTAATTGTATACATCTTTGATGAATACGTTTTAGCGACTTTAATACAAGTTTTATCGACAAATGAAAAGAATTGATAACTTTTTATACTCACACACTATCATCCTTCTTAAACTTGAAGCCTTTGGTTTTCCAAATCTGTTTATAACATGCATTAAATATTATCTCGAAGAACGCACTTATGTCATCTTTAGATTTTCCAATTCAAAATATTGTACAGCTACGTCTGGTGTTCCACAAGGCAGTCACCTTGGTCCTTTGCTATTCGTCTTAACAATAGCTGATGTTGATGGTATCATCAATGATTCTAATCTTTCTGTGTATGTTGATGATATGAAAATCTATCGGCGCATACAAACCAACGCCGATTCTGACAATCTTCAAGACGATCTGGTCAGCTTTTCCACTTGGTGTCAAAAAAATCTTCTGCAGCTCAACGTCAGCAAATGTCAAAATATAACATATTCTCGAAAGCGACTCCAACTTCCTCCGAAAACGTATTACATTTTTGGCAAGCCAGTTTCTTCTGTAAGCTCTTTACGCGACTAAGGTGTTATTTGTGACAAGGTACTTAACTGTAGGCCTCATATTGATAATATCATTAGTAGAGCCAACTCCGCACTTGGTTGCGTGAAACACTGGTTCAGAGAATTCTCCAATCCTTACGTCACTAAATCTCTTTATCTTTCTTTTGTTAGACCCATCCTCGAATATGCCGAATATGACGATTCATTCAGTTTGTTTTTCGTGGTATTCCCGGTTCTGACAGTTTTACCCTACCTCCTTATGCAAATCGTCTTAAGTTGAGTAACATGCAAACACTTACAAACCGAAGGGAAGTTGCCGATGTTCTCTGCATTCACCAACTTGTATGTGGGACCATTAACTCCCCAGAACTACTCCAATTAATATCTTTTAATACCAACCCCCGCAACCTTAGGTCTATATCTTTATTCCACCTTAACTTTCACCACACCGACTATGGATGCAGTGAACCCATAACCAGAATGCTTCGGGTAACCAATAATATGATCAACGAATTCGATTTTCATTTGAGCAGCTGACATTAGACATTTTCGTGGAAATGCCCATATAAAACATCGGATGCAGAACCAAAATAAATTTGGTTTAAATGTTAAAGTTCTAAAATAGTTTTTGTGCTGTTTTTATATCTATATAATTAATAGGCTAAGGTTTTTTTTTTGTGACTTCAACTCTCCCAGACCAATGGACCGATTTTATCGATTCAGATGTCATTTAATCAGGTTTTGGCTGAAATTGTGCAAACCACTTTTAAAAATTGTGATTTCACTTCAGGGGGTTCTCAACATTTTAAAACAGAAATAAAATTTTTGTGCAAAAATCCGCTATTTAATCGATTTGAAATTTAGTTTAAGAAGAGCTTATGAATTGGTCGAATTTGAATTTTTTTCAAAACTAAAAATTTTTAACCAAAATTATCTTTTATGCATTTCTCAAATGTCAATTGTCTGAAAAATGCAGTTCCAAAATCAAAAGTTCCACTTTCCGAGCAAACAACTCAGTCAAATTTTAACGGTTTTCAAAAATTTTTTTGTTTTTCTTAATTTTTGTTCAATTTTCTTTGAAATGTGTTGACAATTACAGTAATTATCCTACCAGATGTATTTTTAATGAATTTTCTTAATATTGCCTGTAGTTGTTTAACGTGTATTTTTATCAAACGCCAAGACAGAGAAAAAAACTCTCTGAAATTTAACGTTCTATATTTGGAAGCGAATATCTCTGTCAGTTTATTAAAAATTTAATTTCTTTCTTTTTTGTATTTAAATGCAATTAATTGACTTAAAAAAAATTTTAACATTTTTACCGTTACTTTATTATTTATATTTTAATCATTGCCTTTAAAAAGAGTCCACTTAATTGAATGTTTTCTCGAAAAATGGTATAAAAATTGTTTTTGTTGTAAAAATAAAAAAAATTCAAATTTGCATTTTTGATTTTCTTTTATTATATTGAGTTTTTTTAAGGCGAATTTGTTTTTGTATGGCAAAAAAAATAATAAATACTATGCGTCATCGAAAAAACAAGGCTACCCCCTATGATTTTTTGCACGAAATTTCATTTTTTTAAAATGTTGTTCTTATATTTTTTAATTCTTCAGCGAGCTTCAAGAACAATATATTTGAAGAAAATTTTATTATAGCTCCAAACAATAAAAAGTTATAGCCACAAATCTGTTTTAATCATCCTGCCTATCTATATTATATAATTAATAGGCTAAGGTTTTTTTTGTGACTTCAACTCCTCCCAGACCAATGGACCGATTCTATCGATTTAGATGTCATTAAATCAGGTTTAGGCTGTATATGTGCAAACCACTTTTAAAAATTGTGATTTCACTTCAGGGGGTTCCCAACCTTTTAAAACAGAAATAAAATTTTTGTACAAAAATCCGTTACTTTATCGATTTGAAATTTAGTTTGAGAAGAGCTTATGAGTTGATCGAATTTGAATTTTTTTCAAAACTAAAAATTTTTAACCAAAATTATCTTTTATGCATTCCTCAAATGTCAATTGTCCGAAAAATGCAGTTCCAAAATCAAAAATTCCACTTTCCGAGCAAACGACTCAGTCAAATTTCAGTCAAATTTTTTTTGGGTTTTTTGGCGTTTTTTTATCTAAAGGTGTTATAAAATAAATGTGGTAAGTGTTCTGTAAGTACCTTTTATTAATTTCTGAAATATCTCTTAGTATTATGTCTTAAATCTATTTTTTACTGCGGTTTTTTTTTTAAATTAGTTATGTTTTATAGCTGGAAGAGTTGAGCTGCGATGTTTTCGAATAGTAATAATGTTTGTCTCAATAGTAATATAAGTGTAAGTCCGTCTTCGTATTTTGACAGTTACATTAAAAAATTTAGAGTCAGATCATACGTTTCAAGTCAAACCATTCAGATAATGATCTTTTATATCATTATTCAGACTGAATATATCGTTATTGAGTATAATAACTTCTTGAATAGAATATCATATATTAAACGTCTATAATGTTTCTAACACTTAATTTTTCTTGAATTGCTCGAATTCGGGCAACAGGTGTACTAGGAATTATTTTTTAACTTTATTATGCTTTATTTTGTTATCCACTTTCAATAAGAATTTTTTTCATTTTTGTATAAAAATATCCTTGATGTTAAGAAAACAATTTGTTTTACAAAATATGCTTAATAAAGTTCACTTTATAAGCAAAGATGCAAAAAAAAAGACAATTAAAATTGTCTTGAAACGTGAGTGACACCGAAATGAAACGTGAGTGACACAAACAGTATATGAAAAATCTTAAAATTCTGAGAAAAAACTTAATTTTTTTCTGCAGTTAAAATTTCTACTCAATTTCGTTACAGAACATTATTTTATTCTTTACATTAACTCAAACAATTCAAAGATTTGAAGGAAATTGTAAGAAGAAGTCGAAAAATACAAATCGTCCGGAAATGTGTGTGACACACCATTTAATGATAGTTTTTTCGAAATGTGTACATATATATAAAAATTTTTGCGTGAACTTATTATAGTTAGCCTAAGTCTTAACATATAATTTAGTGTTAAAAGCTTTTATGTTAAATGGAGAAAAACGCATGTTAACTGCTATGACTGAAACGTGAGTGACACTGGATTTGCCGATTTGTATTAAATCTAAACATGAAGTAGTGTAGTCAACACAAAATATGCCGGACCTATGTTATAGTTCAATCCTAATTAGAAAAACTTTTAAAATTTCTGTAGAAAATACGCCCACTGACTAATTTTACTTCTAATATTGAACTCAAATCTAAAGCAAGCAGTTGTAAAACAAAACACTTCAAAACAGATACAACAAACTTTGCTAAAATACAGCATAAAATTAAGTTGACTGATGACGATGACATTTTTCGTTTTCATCTTTTTTTTTTTTGACAATGAAGACATTTTTGCTGACTGAGGTTGAAAAGTATTTGATTTTTATGTACTCGTAAAGTAGAAAGTTTTGATGGTTAAGAAATTCCGCATAAAAACAAAATCACTCAAGGTAAAAAGCTATCAGTTCAGAAGCAGTGAAATAGCAATAAAATTCAATGGGGCACAAAATTTGAGGATATGTGAAAAAAAAAACAAACAACAAAAGTACATAAAAAGTCATTTTTTATGACAAAAAGTCATAATATGAGTAACAGAGAAGAAGTAGACGTAGCCTACAAGTAAGAAAGAAGATTTTCAACACTCCAGAGAATACGAAAATTGAATTTATAAAGAAAATCTAATACGTTTGACTTTAAAAATCTCATTCACACATCACACACACACACACACACATATACACACACTGAGGCATACATCAAAAATTTCAACACACAAGAGTTTTGCACACATTAATATTTAATCAAAATCAACATTAATCACAACAGCATCAAACAAGAAAAAAATAAAACAAACAAACAACAACAACATCAAAAGCTTACCTCTTTAATTAAACGCCATGTTGGTTCATTATTCGGATACAGTATCGCTTGACGGCTGACGCCAAAGCTCATTAGCACAACAGCCAGCAGGACAACAAAATAAATCATGTTCTTAACCATTTTACCCATCATGGTGACCAAAGGACCTGTAAAAGAGAGAGAGAGAGTAGATGGCTTAAATGTTGGTAGGTGTAGTCAAACGGTAAATATGTAGATCCTTAACTAAGCTAATGTAGTTAAAACAGACAAAAAAAACATACAGCTGGTTTTACCTTAACGGTTGCTCATGTGCCGTTTAAATAATTGAATTTTAATTACAGCGTGCAGCAGCAAGCATTTCATTTAACCCTCTACTGACCAGTGCCGACCAGTAGCACGGACTGAATGTTATTTTTTGGTAACACAAAAAAACGCCAGATTATTTTTCGATTTATCTCGGTTACAATATTTCAATGATAGCTTAAATTGTTAAAAATGAATCGGCTCCAAACTAAAGCTCGATATAAATCACATTAAATCTAACATGGCGGCAAATGTTGGCTTAACTATTTGAAATGAATATGTTTGCGGCACTGTACAGAGCATTTAAATGTATGTTACTTGGTCACTGGCTCTAATTGTCGTAACCAAAATATGTATAAAAACAGCTGTTGTTCATTTTAATAAGCTTACTGCAAATATTACATGCTACTTAAAATAATTTTGCATTAAATATTCTCTCGTTGTTAACTTACCCAAATATTTATTCACGCCCAATATATTCAATATACGTAGATACCAATATATGCTGTCGACACAATAAATAACACGGCCAATATCCATTGTGTTTGGTCGAAAACGCAGTGACAGACCGATGAGAAATAATATGATGGCAGCACCATCGCAAGGATTCCACATATTCCAGGCCCAGACCGAAAATTTATGACTGTGAAAAAAGAAAAAAAAAATAAATGAAAAATTACAGCCAAAAACAAACATTTCATAAAGCCAAAGGTTTAAGCCAAGTGTGTTTAAATTTAAGTGAAAAAAAAATTCGAATATTTAATCATGCATAAAAATCAACAGCAGAAACAGCGGCAGCAGCAAAAGCAGCTACACAGCTACAACACCAGCAACACAATAAAATAAGCCAAGCGCAAGAGACACGACGACGAACGCGCAAGATTAACGCGTCCAAAACGGAAGTGTTTCTGAGTACTAGCGTGTTAGCATGTTTGTGTGAGCATAAATTTGTGTGAGTGGATGTAAGTGTGTGTGCAAAAGTTCGCCAGTATTTGTGGTAATATTGTTGAAATAAACACGACTTTTTATTGGCCATCAGATGTGACCGGGCAGAGAAGGGCGGTAAGAGATCTTGACAAGTGTTGAAGAGCGGTCGCCAAATATAAACACCGAATATTTGCATCAAAACAATGCACAGTGATTCGAAGCTATTTAAAATGTAGACAAAAATAAAAGTGGCTAAATTTTGATGAAAATTTATTCAAAATTTAGTTATTTAAGATTACTAGACCTAGATCATTTGGAAGATAAGGCGGCGATCTTCACATGGCAACGTGTCTGACTGCCTCAACTTGGCGAGGCCAGCATTATCCATGTCGAAATCATCTCAAGTCGACTCAAAACCTCCAAGTGGTGTCTCCTGAAAACGGCAAACTAGCACCCGTTTAGTTGTCTGCTAATTTGAGCAGCGATGTCTCCACTAGACTTTAAACTTGAGGGCTCTCTACAAGACCTTAAAAATGGAATGTGCGTAGGGTTTGGGTGCCAATCATATTACTAATTTCCCAATGCAAACTAAAACAGCCTCGGATATGAACCCCTACTACGTTGACGACCACCGCAAACGAAAAACGGATAATGATTTACGGATATGCACCTGGAATGTCCGGACCTTTTTTAGGGCAGGTGCCGCTATCCAACTGGCGGAAGACCTCGAAAAAATAAAGGCTGACATCACCGCCATCCAGGAGATGTGATGGAAAAGACAAGGCTGCTCTAAGAGAGCAGACTGCGATATCAACTACAGCTGCCATGTGGAGAAGCGCGAATTTGGATGCGGATTCGTCGTAAGTCGGAAACTACGCCAACTTGTTTCCCGGTTCACAACTGTGAACGAAAGGCTGGCGACAATCCGCATCAAGGCGAAATTCTTCTACATGAGCCTAATTTGCGCATATGTCCCGACGGAGGAAAAGGACAATGCTGTCAAGGACACCTTCTATGCGAGTCTAGAGGTTGGTATGATCGCTGTCCGGCCCATGACGTGAAAATAGTTCTCGGCGATTTGGTGGTGACCGTGGCATGCAGGTTAAGTGAGTGGCTTAGCATGCTCATAGCCCGGATTCGATCCTCCCCAGCCGCGGCGAAAAGTTTTTTCAATAAAAAAAATTTTTCTGATCGGTGAGATTTACTCAGAGAGTAAATAATGCCATGTAAAGCTTCTTGAGAACATGAACTCTAGCCGTTCGGAGTCGGCATAAAACATGCAGGTCTAGTTCTCGGTCAATTGTGTGCAAATATTTAATAACACACACAACACAATTGATCATAAGAAGCTCGGTCAAAGTCCTTTCAAGGGCTGAAATGGCCAATTTGTTTGTTTTGTTTGATTTCAACGCGAAGGACGGTCAGTTCAGTCTCCATAAGAGTACTTCGAACAACGGCCTAAGACTGATCGACTTCGCCGCGGCTCGAAACATGGTAGTTAGTAGCACCAACTAGTAGTTTTTCTGTATAGGTATTACCACGGGAAGTGTTCAAGGGAAATACACAGCCTGACGCCACCAGCACGTGTGTTTCCAAGATCCACTAGGGCAGCTGTCCAATCCCATCCCCGTACCATTGCCGCTGTGTCCAACAGAACTTCGCATTTCAGAGATAATTCGTTCTTTGGTCGCACTGTAAGACTGTGGAATAGTCTCCCTGCGTCTGTGTTTCCCGACGGATTCAAGCTGTGCAAATTTAAAACAAATCTTCACCGTCATTATTCCACCTTTCCACCCTCCTACTAAACTATCATCTCTCTTCGAAACCAACACAATGCTTGCGCATTTATAGGGGGCATCCCCTGAGCGTTGGTTTAGTCTAAAAAAAAAAAAAAAACAAAAACTCTCGGTTAAGCTCAACCAACCTTACTTTGGGCGCATATATCTCATTCCAAGCGCATTGCTGCTGAAGAAGTCATTGGTTTTCGGCGCCCGCAACTTTGCGACCAATGATATGACCAGGAGTGTTGCGACGCGACAGCAGCAAAATACGCCGCATATAAAGACGCTGCAGACAGTTGTAACGTGAGCCATGCACGAAAACTATCGCGATAAGAGGAAGGAAGAGAAGGTTTCAAGCCCGGAGCATCCACTTGTAGAGATGCGAATGCTGATCTGGTTACAGATACGCAGTGCGCATTGAGATTATGGAGACGGCATTTTTCCAATCTGCTTGCAGGCGACGATACTAACAGTTCTGCCCTTGGAGAATGCAGTCCGACACCACCAATCGACAATGATGGAGTGGAAATTCCATCACCTAGCCATGACGAGGTTAAAGTGCTATCCAGCGACTTAAAAGTCCGACCGACAATCTGCGCCAACTACCGAGGTAGTTCAGTCTTATTTCCATCGCATACAAGGTTCTTTCGAGCGTATTGTGTGAAAAATTGAAGCCGCATACCAAAACACTGATTGAACCTTATCAGTGTGACTTTCGTCCTGGCAAGTCCACCATAGACCAGATTTTTACACTATACCAATCGACACCCATCATCTCTTTGTTGATTACAAAGCTGCGTTCGATAGCCCGATTCGGGATTGCCTGTACGCAAAAATGTCTGAGTTCGGTATACCTGCAAAGTTGATAAGGCTCTGCAAGATGACGTTGAGCAATACATGCAGCTCCGTCAAGATAGGAAATTACGTCTCAGAAACCTTTAATACCGAACGAGGTTTCAGACAAGGCGACCCGCTATCATGCGATCTCTTCAGTTCATCATGAAGGGGATCCTACGAAAGGCAGGTGAACATCGAAATGGTACCATTTTCTACAAAGGTGTCCAGCTCCTTGCATATGCTGATGATATCAATGTTATCGGCAGAACTATGAGAGATGTAACTGCTGCTTTCGTCGCTGTAGAAAAGGAATCAGCCAAAGTGGGTTTGACGGTGAACGAGGGCAAAACACAGTATATGCTGTGTGCAAATAGGGAAGCGCGGCGTCCAGGCTCCCATGTTACAACAGCCAAATATAACTTTGAAGTTGTCAAGGAGTTTACTTACCTTGGCACCGCCGTAAACAGCAACAACAATGTCAGCCTGGAGATAAAGCGAAGAATAACAATTGCTCATAGGTGCTACTACGGGCGGCTAAGTAAGCAATTAGGTTCCAGAGCCCTCTCTTGATCGACAAAACTAACACTCTACAAGACGCTTATCATACCTGTACTTCTCTATGGCACTGAGACATGGATGGTATCGCAAACAGATGTAGCCGCTCTTGGGGTGTTGGAGAGGAAAGTTCTTCGCAAAATCTTTGGTCCTGTTCAAGTGGGCGACAACTATCGCATTCGAATGAACCACGAACTGTACGAGCTCTACGACGATATTGACTTTGTCCAGCTTATAAAAATTGAGCGACTAGGTTGACTGGGTCATGTCTTTCGTATGGATGAAGAAGCTCCAGCGAAAAAGGTGTTTGAGGTGAAAGCCGAGGGTTGACGACGAAGAGGAAGATTATGCCTCCGATGGATTGACCAGGCCGAGGAAGCCCTAACCGCGCTTGGTGAAAGAGATTGGAGACGACGCGAGTGAAGCAGAGACGCCTGGCGAGAGCTGATGAAGTCGGCCGTAACCCAATAACGGGTTGTCATGGCCACCTAAGTAAGTAATACTACAACATAGACTGCGACCACTGTATCTTTGCAACTGCCTTGCCTTAAGAAGTAGGACAGTACTTATCCTAGGACCACCATTTCTACCGTCTCTAGAAGCAATCTCGGAAACCAAGCGGAGCCTAGGACCACCATTTCTACCGTCACTAGAAGCAATCTCGGAAACCAAGCCGAGCCAAATCGACAGATTAATTAATTCTAGCAACTGGTGCCGTGAAGAGCGGAATAACTACCAACAGTGTCTAAATGAGATTATATGTCAGCACAATGGGACAACTAAACGTCAAAATGCGAGAGTCGGACACACTTTCGATTGAAGTTTGGCAGAATCGAAAGGAAACCACGCCTACCTGATATACAAAAAAGATTATTTTTCATGCTACTTGAACTTAAATACAAACAAAAAAAATTTGTTCGTACAAAATTTTCAAATTTTGCTTTTGAAGCCATTTTAGTCCGGCAAAAGATTCAAAATTGAATTATTGAAAGCGCTTACAAAGGACTTTCTTCTCGAACATCTTGAATGAAAAAAAATTTGTATGGCATAAATGTGTTTTTATGGCAAGCATTGTATTGTTTCAGGTGTTGAAAGAGGTGTAAAAATTAAAAAAAAAATTATTACTTACGTTATTGCAACAGGCTCTGAGGATATAATTTCACGTATTTTCTCAAAACCCAAAGCGGTGATATAAGCTATTGAATAGATTTCCTGCCAACGCGGTGCTGGATTCATTTTGACCAGAACGGTAAAAGTGAACATGACCAGAAAAAACATGTAAGCAATCTGTAAAAGAAATAAGCAAAAAAAAAAAAAAAATGAAAACATTTTATTTTAAATATATTAATGATTTGTTGTAATAATTATTTTTGCTCAAACATACCGAATCAGCCCAAAATTTCGTTATAGGTGCGGTATAAAATTCATAGAATTTCTTCTTAAGACGCAGCGGTTGATGTTGTTTGATCTCATAGTCAGACATGTTGAAGAATTCGCGAAACTGCGAAGGATCCGAATCGGTGAGAGAAACCTGTAGAGTGAAAATATCAAGAACAATTTGAGAAAGATAGAAAGGAAAAAATATTTTATTAAATAACTCCAACTGAGAGCAGATATAAGAATTAAATACTTGTTTTTAATCGTCTCAGTTTTTGTTATTAAATAATAAAATATAATGAAAGGAAAATTAACATTCGAGTTCATTCAATAAATAAAAAAAAAAAAAATAAATGCATGAATAACAGCTAAAGTTAGAGAGCGAAAAAAAGAGTAGATAAGAGATAAAAAACGTACTGCAAACAAGTGTGCCCAAAGTGAAGGCAGTAGCAATGGGAACAGGAAGTAAGTATGAGAGTGACTAAGCATGAAAGTGTGTGTGACTGACTCTAGCTTCAAATGGTGACCAGAGAGGTGAAGGTAAAGGCATGGCAGCAAAGCAGTGATTAATTAGTGAGGAAGCCATAAATAAAAAGGATTTCTTTAAACACACGCCTTTTGCATAGTTCAACAGAGGTTTGTGTGAATAAAATTATGCATTTTAAGGCATGTAAGGGTTAGTAAAAGTAATAGTGTGTGAGAGTGTGTATAGATTTAATAGATATGCCATATCTGGTGAGTGTGCAAAATTCAATTGTATACTTTGACTGAGAATAATGCTTATAAAAATAAAATATGAATACAATAAAAAATAGTACAGCCATAAGAAAATAAAAACAGTTATAAAAGATGACTTCCGTTTAAATAAATAATTTTAGACACAAAAGAAAATCAACAAAAAAATATTGACTACCGGCTAATAGCGCTTCCCGTAGATGTTAAAGCATAAAAAAAAAACAAAAAATGAAATAGAAAAAGCAAAGAAGACAAAGTAATGCGTTAGAGATGAAAGATGTTCAAATTTAATAAATAAGCGTGAGAAAATCATAGAAAATCCTTAGACAAAAGTTGTTGTTGGCAGCGGTGTTTTTTTTTTTTATTAAGTTTTAATGTTTTTTTTTTTTTTTTCTTGGAATTGTTGAATTTTTTGTTAAATTTAAATAAAATATGCTAATGGTGCGAAAAATAAAATCACTCTTGTTGCATGTTTTATTTTTATTACTAAAAAGCGACAGAATAACAAAAAAAAAAATAAACAAGATGGCATAAATCCGACATTTTAAGCATAGAAGGTGAAATGCTGCCCCGTAGTGACAGATTGAGTGCTTCATCATGCGACTGTGTTTCGTCGTGTACGTATTTTTGAGTGAATATATATATACAACTCATGAATAAAAAAATATGAAAAATATTTCAAGTGGCGCTATAGTCTGATATGATTATCAAACAGCACGCCATTACTAGCAAACAACTTTGATCAGGGTTTTTTTTTTAATTTCAACTTTTTACCATTGACATCAGTCACTTAAAATCATTATTTTCTGTTCTTTTATTAACTTTTTTATACAATTTACATTTGATAAATTGTATTATGCTTTATGGTGGACTTAGTTGAGAGGATAGTTGGATAGTTTAGAGAACTTACATTTTATAAAAATATTTTTAAATTATTTTTTGTCAGAAATATTTTTGAGGAAAAGGTATTGTGGACTTAACAATGTTAACAAGTTTTGTGCACTTGAATGTATGTGACACCAAAATTTGTTAAAAAAAAAAGAAACAGTTTCGATAGTATCGTAAGTGTAGACGTAGAATTCCGTTTAAGTTGTAACCTCTTCTACTTTGTCTCTTTGGTCCGATTGTTTTGTTCATTTTGCACGTATTTTTATTGATCTTACAAAAATTAACAGATTAATTAATAACACTCAATTATGGACTACTTATCGAGGCCAAAACAAAGAAAAAGTTAAAAAGTAAGTATGATTAAATGAGCAAGCAAAAAGAAACAAGCAAAATTTCAAATTTTTTGATCATTTCGTTAAGTTTGACAGGTTGAGTTCATTGACTTAGTTGAAAAGAAGGCGAAGCAAATGCACTTTCCATTGGTGCCACTTTCGTCTCTGCCCGATATATATTGAGTTTGCGAGCTGCAGTCAGTTTAACTACTAATTTCAAATTAAAATTAAAATCCCGATTTTTAAAAATTGTATGGTAACTATATTTCACGCTGAGCACATGCCTTTTCAATTAGTGCCACTCTCGTCCGATATTTAGTTTGCGAGCTACCCTTTCCTCTCTGTTCGATGTATAGTTTGCGAACTACACTGTATAAAAATTAAACACATAAAAACAAAAATTAAAATTTACGCCATCTATTGGGTAAAAGCATAAAACGAAATATGATCCAAATCATTTTTTTTCATAAGAGTTAAATCTAACCGGATCACAGACCCATTTCGTTAAATTTAACAGTTCGAGTTCATTGACTGAGTTGAAAAGAGATTCATGACCTCTGGTTTCAAAATGGAGCACTTAGTAAACTAGAACAGAAGTGCATAAATACACCCAATGCGAACGAATGCCTGCAATGCTACCAATACGAACTAGAACTTCCAGTTTCACGTAAGCACGTGTTCACGTGTTTTTAAAAAAATCAAGTAAAAACACAAAACTCAACTACACGTGTCTTTTATTCACGAACAACACGTGAAGTTCGTATTCACGTGAAAGTGCCAATGACCCACTTGTGACCTCAGAAAATCCTACTGCATCCGATTGGCCATAGAATCATCCATTTTGGTCCAAAAGTTCCATGGAAACTATAAAAGTGCCAATGACTCACCAGTGACCTCATATAATCCCACTGCATCCGATTGGCCATAGAATCATCCAGTTTGGTCCAAATGTTCAATGGAACCCATTATAGTACCTACCAATGACCCGCCTGTGACCTCAGATAATCCCACTGCATCCGATTGGTCATAGAATCATCCATTTTGGTCCAAACGTTCCATGGAACCCATAAATGTGCCAATGACCCACCTGTGACTGCAGATAATCCCACTGCATCCGATTGGCCATAGAATCATCCATTTTGGTCCAAATGTTCCATGGAACTCATAAATGTGCCAATGACCTACCTGTGACCTCAGATAATCCCACTGCATCCGATTGGCCATAGAATCATCCATTTTGGTCCAAACGTTCCATGGAACCCATCAAAGTACCAATGACCCACCTGTGACCTCAGATAATCCCACTGCATCCGATTGGCCATAGAATCATCCATTTTGGTCCAAATGTTCCATGGAACCCATAAATGTGCGAATGACCCACCAGTGACCTCAGATAATCCCACTGCATCCGATTGGTCATAGAATCATCCATTTTGGTCCAAATGTTCCATGGAACCCATAAATGTGCCAATGACCCACCTGTGACCTCAGATAATCCCACTGCATCCGATTGGCCATAGAATCATCCATTTTGGTCCAAATGTTCCATGGAACCCATCAAAATACCAATGACCCGCCTGTAACCTCAGATAATCCCACTGCATCCGATTGGCCATAGAATCATCCATTTTGGTCCAAATGTTCCATGGAACCCATAAATGTGCGAATGACCCACCAGTGACCTCAGATAATCCCACTGCATCCGATTGGTCATAGAATCATCCATTTTGGTCCAAACGTTCCATGGAACCCATAAATGTACCAATGACTTGCCTGTGACCTCAGATAATCCCACTGCATCCGATTGGCCATAGAATCATCCATTTTGGTCCAAACGTTCCATGGAACCCATCAAAGTACCAATGACCCACCTGTGACCTCAGATAATCCCACTGCATCCGATTGGCCATAGAATCATCCATTTTGGTCCAAATGTGCCATGGAAACCATCAAAGTACCAATGATTCGCCTGTGACCTCAGATAATCCCACTGCATCCGATTGGCCATAGAATCATCCATTTTGGTCCAAATGTTCCATGGAACCCATAAATGTACCAATGACTTGCCTGTGACCTCAGATAATCCCACTGCATCCGATTGGCCATAGAATCATCCATTTTGGTCCAAATGTTCCATGGAACCCATAAATGTGCCAATGACCCACCTGTGACCTCAGATAATCCCACTGCATCCGATTGGTCATAGAATCATCCATTTTGGTCCAAACGTTCCATGGAACCCATAAATGTGCCAATGACCCACCAGTGACCTCAGATAATCCCACTGCATCCGATTGGCCATAGAATCATCCATTTTGGTCCAAATGTTCCATGGAACCCATCAAAATACCAATGACCCGCCTGTAACCTCAGATAATCCCACTGCATCCGATTGGCCATAGAATCATCCATTTTGGTCCAAACGTTCCATGGAACCCATCAAAGTACCAATGACCCACCTGTGACCTCAGATAATCCCACTGCATCCGATTGGCCATAGAATCATCCATTTTGGTCCAAATGTTCCATGGAACCCATAAATGTGCGAATGACCCACCAGTGACCTCAGATAATCCCACTGCATCCGATTGGTCATAGAATCATCCATTTTGGTCCAAATGTTCCATGGAACCCATAAATGTACCAATGACCCACCTGTGACCTCAGATAATCCCACTGCATCCGATTGGTCATAGAATCATCCATTTTGGTCCAAATGTTCCATGGAACCCATAAATGTGCCAATGACCCACCTGTGACCTCAGATAATCCCACTGCATCCGATTGGCCATAGAATCATCCATTTTGGTCCAAATGTTCCATGGAACCCATCAAAATACCAATGACCCGCCTGTAACCTCAGATAATCCCACTGCATCCGATTGGCCATAGAATCATCCATTTTGGTCCAAATGTTCCATGGAACCCATAAATGTGCGAATGACCCACCAGTGACCTCAGATAATCCCACTGCATCCGATTGGTCATAGAATCATCCATTTTGGTCCAAACGTTCCATGGAACCCATAAATGTACCAATGACTTG
Source organism: Tetanocera ferruginea (assembly GCA_958299015.1). Lineage (NCBI taxonomy): Eukaryota > Metazoa > Arthropoda > Insecta > Diptera > Sciomyzidae > Tetanocera > Tetanocera ferruginea. The sequence continues at coordinate 49,639,041 of OY282640.1, read as the reverse complement.
CCTGTGACCTCAGATAATCCCACTGCATCCGATTGGCCATAGAATCATCCATTTTGGTCCAAATGTTCCATGGAACCCATAAATGTGCGAATGACCCACCAGTGACCTCAGATAATCCCACTGCATCCGATTGGCCATAGAATCATCCATTTTGGTCCAAAAGTTCCATGGAAACTATAAAAGTGCCAATGACTCACCAGTGACCTCATATAATCCCACTGCATCCGATTGGCCATAGAATCATCCAGTTTGGTCCAAATGTTCAATGGAACCCATTATAGTACCTACCAATGACCCGCCTGTGACCTCAGATAATCCCACTGCATTCGATTGGTCATAGAATCATCCATTTTGGTCCAAACGTTCCATGGAACCCATAAATGTGCCAATGACCCACCTGTGACCTCAGATAATCCCACTGCATCCGATTGGTCATAGAATCATCCATTTTGGTCCAAACGTTCCATGGAACCCATAAATGTACCAATGACTTGCCTGTGACCTCAGATAATCCCACTGCATCCGATTGGCCATAAAATCATCCATTTTGGTCCAAATGTTCCATGGAACCCATAAATGTGCGAATGACCCACCAGTGACCTCAGATAATCCCACTGCATCCGATTGGCCATAGAATCATCCATTTTGGTCCAAAAGTTCCATGGAAACTATAAAAGTGCCAATGACTCACCAGTGACCTCATATAATCCCACTGCATCCGATTGGCCATAGAATCATCCAGTTTGGTCCAAATGTTCAATGGAACCCATTATAGTACCTACCAATGACCCGCCTGTGACCTCAGATAATCCCACTGCATCCGATTGGTCATAGAATCATCCATTTTGGTCCAAACGTTCCATGGAACCCATAAATGTGCCAATGACCCACCTGTGACCTCAGATAATCCCACTGCATCCGATTGGCCATAGAATCATCCATTTTGGTCCAAATGTTCCATGGAACTCATAAATGTGCCAATGACCTACCTGTGACCTCATATAATCCCACTGCATCCGATTGGCCATAGAATCATCCATTTTGGTCCAAACGTTCCATGGAACCCATCAAAGTACCAATGACCCACCTGTGACCTCAGATAATCCCACTGCATCCGATTGGCCATAGAATCATCCATTTTGGTCCAAATGTTCCATGGAAACCATCAAAGTACCAATGATTCGCCTGTGACCTCAGATAATCCCACTGCATCCGATTGGCCATAGAATCATCCATTTTGGTCCAAATGTTCCATGGAACCCATAAATGTACCAATGACTTGCCTGTGACCTCAGATAATCCCACTGCATCCGATTGGCCATAGAATCATCCATTTTGGTCCAAATGTTCCATGGAACCCATAAATGTGCCAATGACCCACCTGTGACCTCAGATAATCCCACTGCATCCGATTGGTCATAGAATCATCCATTTTGGTCCAAATGTTCCATGGAAACCATCAAAGTACCAATGACCCGACTGTGACCTCAGATAATCCCACTGCATCCCCATTGGCTATAGAATCATCCATTTTGGTCCAAATGTTCCATGGAACCCAACAGAGTACCAATGACCCGCCTGTGACCTCAGATAATCCCACTGCATCCGATTGGTCATAGAATCATCCATTTTGGTCCAAACGTTCCATGGAACCCATAAATGTGCCAATGACCCACCTGTGACCTCAGATAATCCCACTGCATCCGATTGGCCATAGAATCATCCATTTTGGTCCAAATGTTCCATGGAACTCATAAATGTGCCAATGACCTACCTGTGACCTCAGATAATCCCACTGCATCCGATTGGCCATAGAATCATCCATTTTGGTCCAAACGTTCCATGGAACCCATCAAAGTACCAATGACCCACCTGTGACCTCAGATAATCCCACTGCATCCGATTGGCCATAGAATCATCCATTTTGGTCCAAATGTTCCATGGAACCCATAAATGTGCGAATGACCCACCAGTGACCTCAGATAATCCCACTGCATCCGATTGGTCATAGAATCATCCATTTTGGTCCAAATGTTCCATGGAACCCATAAATGTGCCAATGACCCACCTGTGACCTCAGATAATCCCACTGCATCCGATTGGTCATAGAATCATCCATTTTGGTCCAAACGTTCCATGGAACCCATAAATGTGCCAATGACCCACCAGTGACCTCAGATAATCCCACTGCATCCGATTGGCCATAGAATCATCCATTTTGGTCCAAATGTTCCATGGAACCCATCAAAATACCAATGACCCGCCTGTAACCTCAGATAATCCCACTGCATCCGATTGGCCATAGAATCATCCATTTTGGTCCAAATGTTCCATGGAACCCATAAATGTGCGAATGACCCACCAGTGACCTCAGATAATCCCACTGCATCCGATTGGTCATAGAATCATCCATTTTGGTCCAAATGTTCCATGGAACCCATAAATGTGCCAATGACCCACCTGTGACCTCAGATAATCCCACTGCATCCGATTGGTCATAGAATCATCCATTTTGGTCCAAATGTTCCATGGAAACCATCAAAGTACCAATGACCCGCCTGTGACCTCAGATAATCCCACTGCATCCGATTGGCCATAGAATCATCCATTTTGGTCCAAATGTTCCATGGAAACCATCAAAGTACCAATGACCCGCCTGTTACCTCAGATAATCCCACTGCATCCGATTGGCCATAGAATCATCCATTTTGGTCCAAATGTTCCATGGAACCCATCAATGTGCCAATGACCCACCTGTGACCTCAGATAAACCCACTGCATCCGATTGGCTATAGAATCATCCATTTTGGTCCAAATGTTCCATGGAACCCATAAATGTGCGAATGACCCACCAGTGACCTCAGATAATCCCACTGCATCCGATTGGCCATAGAATCATCCATTTTGGTCCAAATGTTCCATGGAACCCATCAAAATACCAATGACCCGCCTGTCACCTCAGATAATCCCACTGCATCCGATTGGCCATAGAATCATCCATTTTGGTCCAAATGTTCCATGGAACCCATAAATGTGCGAATGACCCACCAGTGACCTCAGATAATCCCACTGCATCCGATTGGTCATAGAATCATCCATTTTGGTCCAAATGTTCCATGGAACCCATAAATGTGCCAATGACCTACCTGTGACCTCAGATAATCCCACTGCATCCGATTGGCCATAGAATCATCCATTTTGGTCCAAATGTTCCATGGAAACCATCAAAGTACCAATGACCCGCCTATGACCTCAGATAATCCCACTGCATCCGATTGGCCATAGAATCATTCTGAAGCTGAATACGAACCAATCAGTTCGTGCAAAATTAAAACAATACAAGTATAAACAACGAAACAAAAACAAAGAAAGCAGCAGGCACATAAGCAGCTGATGATTGATTTTCTTATATAAAAACATGCATTTTTCTTCTTATATTTTACTATTTTCTGACTTTAATATAATAGTGACAAAATCCAAAGTTAGATATTCATTCAGCGTAGGATATATCTGATATTTAAGTATATATATTATCTTTGAACGATAAGTATTAAAGGCTGTAGGTATACCCTAAAGTATTCGCCAAAAACGTTGCATGACCTTCAAAAAATCTGTTAAAACGACCCCATACAAACCGCGCTGTAAGACGTAATTCTACGTCAAAATAATGTAAAACAAATGTACGATACCATAAATAACTCATAATCCTTCTTACGGTTCTACTACAATTTTATGTTCAAATGAAAATTTTTTTAAATATACTGCGTCATGGCGTACCAAAAGGCTTTTTAAAAGCTTAGACCACTGGTATAAATAACTTGAAATAATATTTATGAGAAAAAAATAAATAATTTTTAAGAATTGTATTATGCCTCACAATGTATGCTAGGGTGGGTCGATTTGTATGGAAGCAAAAAATCTGATGTTGCCTGGGCGATTTTCGGTTCGGGCATGAAAAGTTATTAAACAAAAAACAAAAAAAAGGGATCTTGGGTTGCACTTTACCCCATCGCACCCTCAATTTTGTGAAGTTTTTCTATAGGAATTTTTTTCAAAATTTTTTAAAACGTGCACAGCTAGGTCTAACATGTAAACGTTGTCATACAAAAATTTACCGTTACAAATTCCTAAAGAAAAAATTTCAGTAAATTCAAAGTATATTCTTATCGTTGGTGCGTATGTAATTGTGACCATCACGGCTGCACCACTGCACCTATTTATTTATTTATTTATATATAAGCTTAATACAAGCAGTTTGAATACTTAAGAACTAAATTTTATAATTAACAGGGAGTATCTTAATTTACAATGGTACCATATCTTAATAAGAAGAATACATTAGAGAGGGGGAGGAAGTGTCGTTGGAGTTAAGAAGGATATTTCGGAGTAGTGGTCTGCTCAGGTGAAAATCGAATTCACTGATCAATCTATTGGTTACCCGAAGCATTCTGGTTATAGGTTCACTGCATCCATAGTCGGTGCGGTGAAAGTTAAGGTGGAAGAGAGGTATAGACCTAAGGTTGCGTGGGTTGGTATTAAAGGATATTGATTGGAGTAGTTCTGGGCAGTTAATGGTACCGCATACTAGTTGATGAATGAAGAGAACATCGGCAACTTCCCTTCGCTTTGCAAGTGTTTGCATGTTAATCAACTTCAGACGGTTGGCATAAGGAGGTAAGTTGAAACTGTCAGAGCCGGGAAGACCACGAAGAGCGAAACGAATGAATCTGCGTTGAACGGCTTCGATTCGCATTGAATGGGTGTTGTAGATGGGAGACCAAACCTGGCTGGCATATTCGAGGATGGGTCTTACAAAGGAAAGATAGAGAGATTTAGTGACGTAAGGATTGGAGAACTCTCTGGACCAGTGTTTCACGAAACCAAGTGCAGAGTTGGCTCTATTAATGATATTATCAACATGAGACCGAAAGTTAAGTTCTTTGTCGCAAATAACGCCTAAATCCCGTAAAAAGCATACAGAGGGAACTGGCTTGCCGAGAATGTAATACGTTCTCGGAGGAAGTTGGTGTCGCTTACGAGAATATGTTATAGCTTGACATTTGCTGACGTTGAGTTCCAGAAGATTATTTTGACACCAAATGGAAAAGCTGACCAGATCGTCTTGAAGTTTGCGAGAATCGGCATTAGTTTGTATGCGCCGATAGATTTTCATATCATCAGCATACACAGAAAGATTGGATTCATTGATGATACCATCAACATCAGCAATTGTTAAGACGAATAGCAAAGGACCAAGGTGACTGCCTTGTGGGACACCAGAGGAAGCTGTAAAAGATTTTGAATTGGAAAATCTAAAGATGACATTATAACTGCGATCTTCGAGATAAGATTTAATCCATGACATAAACAGAGATGGAAAACCAAAGGCTTTAAGCTTAAGAAGGATGATAGTGTGTGAGATTTTGTCAAACGCTTTACTAAAGTCGACGAGTATCCACCTTATATTCACACCAGAAGATTTCTTTATAGTTTTTACCCAAGAAGATGTTGTTCTTAAAGTTATTTATTATTTCAATCTCCTTCTTTTTAGGTTTTCTTCTTTTTTTTAAAAAAAAAAAAAAGGAATCTCATAAAGCTACAAGGTTTTCTTTTTGATTTTTATTTCAGAAGAAATCTCATGAAGCAACAGTTTTCTTCATGATTTTATTTTCTTCTCAACGAAGAACGAAGTTTTGGCGTCGTCTAGGATTTGAAAAAATCTTGAAAATATGGATTTTAGAAGAAATTAAGAAAATATTTTATTAAGTAAATTTAAGAACATTTTTGTTGAAAAGCAAGAAGATTTCTTCTTAAAAACTTCCTCTCCTTTTTCGTCTTTAATGGTCCTTGTTCTAAATACGTTTTAAGAAGAAATCTTTTAAATTTTATGTGGCACTATTTTTCTATGTGTAGGCTACCAGAATAAATAATTCTAAATAATCGTTGATAGAAAAAAAAAAATGTTTTGCAAAAATTTCAGTTTGACTCAAAATATGCAAATGTTTCGATCAACATATTAAGTATAAGTAATTATTTTTTGTTTAAATTTTGAAGAATAAAACAGTTTTTAATTTTCTTCAATAAAAAAATTCGGCAACACGAAGAATTTCTGCAGCATCCTGTGGACCGAAATTACACAAATTTTTTTACCAAATTGAAAAATATTTCTTTATCAAATATGATTTTACATTCAGTCAAAAAAGAAAGATTTATAAATAAATAGGTCCAAGAATCAGGATTTTATATTAATATTAGAAATCTGATGACATCATCTGATACAAAATAAACAAAACAACAAACAACAAACAAAAAAAAAAAAAACGCCCAATGCCATGCAAACATTTTCCAACAAGTCGATTGAAAGAGAAGTTGATTTTGCAATACACTAACGATTCGCCTGAGGGTTCTTTGAAAGATGGATGGCTTTTTGAGTTTTCATGAATTTTCATGAAGAAAAATGTTCTTTTGCTCATGGCGCTCAGAAAAATCGTTAAAATAAATCAAAAAGTTGATAATCGAAGTTAATTAATCGAAAACATTTAAAAAAAAACTTTATTCACTCATGCTGGCCCATCGTGAGCAGATGGATTGCTTTTCGATTGCCAAAGCCAAGAATGCACGATACAATAAAAATTTTCCAAATGTTCTTTGCTCACTCCAATGATCGTTGGAAGATGGCTTTTAAAAAGTTCTCAAAATCTATCATTGGAATATGAAGCAGGCTCGAAGCAGGCGAATAAATTAAGCTTATAAAAAAAAATTAATTGAATTGGCACAGAACAATGCCTGTCGAGCCTATTAGTTTAAACTATAAAACAACTTGTAACATTTCATCCACGATCCTTTGCAACAAACCGCTGAGTATCACTTAATGGGATTTATTTACCTCCCTTATAGGCAAATCATTTAAGATCCCTACTGTCGATACGTGTGCGACTCTTCCTGGCGAATCACTTAAGAAACCTCACGGCGATTCATGTGCGACTTTTTTCAGCGATGATCAGGCGATTGAAGAAAAAAAATTGAAGGATTTTATTTTGTTTTTGAGGTTAAAATAAGAAAAGAAAAATATTTTTGACGATATACAGCCGTTGACAACTAATTAGAAACGATTTTTTTTATTATAAGACATCTTCCGATTTCTTCTTTTACTTTTAAATTATTCATATTGACTTACTAATTTCTGCAACTACACGAATATATTTTAAAAACTAAAAACTAGTTGAAAAGTTTTTAATGGTACAGTTGGTTTAAAAGAAACTTTTATTCTAAAACCTTAAATATATCTGTGACAACTAATTAGAAACGCTTGCAAAATACATTATATTTAGGTAAAAACAAGTAGTAAAATATGTGAAAACTTAACAAAAGTGATGCTTAAGGTATAATATTTTGTTGGAAAAACGTTTTGCTTTAAAACTACAACACATCGTCCTTGCTTTAAGGATAAGATCTTGACATCGTTTAACCAAATACCGCACCAAGCATCCTTGACTTTTGCTAAAAAATCATCCAAATTTGTTATGTTTAGTGTGCTAATGGCATTTTTCAAATCGTTTAATGAATGCTCGATGGGATTTACATCACGATTTGACGATGAGCAGTCAAGAACTGTCAAAGCAATTTAATCAAAAAATTTGTTGGTCAGCTTTGCCGTATGCTTGATGTCGTTATCCTGCTGGAATGATCAAATCACTGAGATATTGTCTACATGCCAAAGCAGCATAACAATTCTTAAAATATAAACGTATTCTCGTTGTTTATTGTGACATTGACACACTGAATTAGACCAATGACATTCCAAGAAAATTTCTCCCAAACAAAGATCGATCCACCGCCATGGTTAACAACCGACGAAGTGTACTTTAGATCAAGTTCATTACCTTTTGGTCATTGGATACTCTTTCTACCATCAGTATCAATGCTGTTGATTTTTGTTTTAATACTCCACACAACAAGTATTTGCACTGCTTTACCGGACAAGATACATGATCTTTGGCAAACTCAATACGGTGTTTTCTTTGCGAGCCTTTCACCATGGGATGCAAGTCTTCCATGAAGGACAGCTTCCACTAAAAGTCGTGCAACGGTTCATTTTGATACACTGATCCCAATTTCAACCACTATTTCACGCTGGATGACTGCTGTGCTCTTCCTTGGATCAGGTTGTGATAGTCGGACAATCTTTTGATCAATATGTGGTGAAGTTTTGCGCGGTATTTTTTGGAGTGGTACATTTTCCGTGGTTTTATATTGTCAAAGAAGAAGGGCATTGAAAACCATTGTTTTTAAGCATTTGAATTGATCCGTATGATAGCCCACCACTCTTCAATTCAATAATTGCCTTGTGGGTGCCTGGCGTGCATTTTTTGGCTTTTTCCATTTTATGAAATGTTACTTTTACAGTTTTTTTTTGAAATTATGTATAAACAGTTCAAAATAATAAAATCTTATCGAAATATTCAGAAATTATGCATAAAAAGTTTGAAAACTTTAATGTCAACAAATCGTTTCTAATTAGTTGTCAACAGCTGTATATATTCAGCCCAATGCCAAATGATTCATGAAATAACAGTTGTTAAAACCAAAAAATTCTTTAAGAATAAGATAAGTTATTTCTGCAAAGATTTTTTAATATGGCACAAAAAAAAAAAAAAAAAAAATTACAAAAAAAAAATATACAAAACAAACCATTTAAAGTATATAAAACAAATTACATAAAGCATATAAAACATTTTTAACGTAAAATGTTCTAACGTTAAATCTTATATATTAATACGTGAACATTAAAGTTTGTCGTATTTTTTGGTATTTATTAAAACTCAAAATAAATGAAACTTATATCATTCGAAAGGTTTTGTTGCCCAGATGTGCAGAATGTATATATAAATGATATATCTCATAGAGGTGGTTCCCAACCTGCTAAGAGAGAAATTAAATTATTGAGAAAAAACCCGCTCTTTGATCAATATGAAATTTGGTTGGGAGCGAGTTCTTGCGTTGGTTGAATTTGAGTATTTTTCAAAAATAACAAATTCTTAAAAAAATTTAGTTTTATGCATTCGTCAATTGTATAATTTGTAAAAAAATGTGTTTTGAATTAAAAAATTTGAATTTTGAAGTGAATATCTTGGTTAAATTTTAACGGTTTTTCAATTTTTCTACTTTTTTCTGAAAGTTTGTTAAATTTTCTTTCAAATGTGAAATAATTTACAGCAAAGTTCTAACCAAAAGTATTTTTAATGAATTTTCTTAATATTGTCGTAAGTAATTTAGCGTGTGTTTCAACCAAATGCCAAGAGACAGAAAAAACTTTCTTAAATTGAATGTTCTAATTTCTGAAGCCAATAACTCCGCCATTTGTGAATAAATTCTATTTATTTCTTTTTTGTATTTAAGTCTTATCAGTTAACTTAAAAAACTTTTGAAAATAATACCGTTACTTGTTTGTTTATATTAAAATTATTCCTTTTAAAAAAAGACCATAAAATTTTATTTATTCTTAAAATATGCGGTAAAAATGATTTTTGTTGTAAAAAAACAAAAACTCAAAATTGCATTTTTGATTTTCTTCCAAAGTCTATACCGAATACTACGTGCATTTATTTTGTCTTGACCCTATGATTTTTTCGACAAAATTAAATTTTTTTAAAATGCTGTTTTTCTGTTTTCGAAAGAAAACATTAAATAAAAAAATAATTTTTCTGAAGAAAATAGCTTTATATCTCCAATTAAGAGTTATAGCCTCGAACTTATTTGAACCATCTCGCATATAATTATAAATAGGCAATCAATAAATTGGTCGAATTTCGACCCTTGGCGATACTATAAAATGTATAAAATATATAAAATATATAAAATATATAAAATAGATGAAATATATAAAATATATAAAATATATAAAATATAAAAAAAAATATATAAAATATATAAAATATATAAAATATATATAAAATATATAAAATATATATAAAATATATAAAATATATAAATTAAATAAAATATATAAAATATATAAAATATATAAAATATATAAAATATATAAAATATAAAAAATATATA